>OV049863.1:13345303-14598738 GCA_920104075.1 Melanargia galathea
GCAGCCGTAGTGTTGCTAACCTTGGAATTTCATTTCCCTATTTTTCATGAGATTCTGGTCGATCTATATATCTAAAATCCAATCTGTAGACACTGTGGGAGCCTTAACAGTCGTCAGGATGTCAAGTATTTGAACACAAGAATTTGTATACTCTAGAAGTAAGAGAATGGTGATAATTCAGTTCCACACAATTTCTAACAACATATAGGTTTATAAAAATTCAGTGCACTTAATTTTTACTATAATATATTACTTCAAATGTAGACTTATCAAGTAAAATATGTGAGTAAGCTAATCAAAAATTAATATGACAAAAGTACATTTAATACAAGAAAAAAAAAAACAATAAATTAATTACATTAATCAAAAAATAAATGAAACATTCGTTTCTACTATCTACATGTCAATCTAATATGAATAAATAACACAGCTCACATAAATCTTATACAATCAGCAATGCGCTTACAACGACGTGACTAACTTACATTGTTCCACGACGATATAGTTATATTCGACGAACTTATATGAGATTAATAAGATGGCAAATAGTATACTTTGTTTTGGGGACATGTGCACATAATTATGTATATCTCACTTCCAGAAAACACATACATATGACATAAAATATTATGTTAATACTTTCGGGGCAAGTTAATTTTTAATACAATGCATTGTATTGCAAAAATCCTCCTGCATCATTTTCATACATTTTATATGAATTATTGAACACAAGAGGCGGGTCGCAGCGCACTGGCAAATCGATTCGCTAATTATACGCTAGATAGAGCCTAAGGGACCTTTCAGACAGACCGGCGAGGAGAGCAGAGCAAATTTTAATCGCATTTAAAATAGAATCTTAAGACATTGAAATAGGCTTTATTTTTACATGTTAACTCTTTTATGATAAGAGGATGCTCGAGCATGCTCCCAATACGCTCTGTGTGAAATATATGAGAGCAGCCGGTCGGCTACTCGTCGAGCCGGTCGGCTGCTCCATGCCCGTGCCCTTTCGCGCTCGAGCATCCGACCGGCTCCGTTCGCGTGCTCTTTCATGCTCGCACAGCCGACCGTAGGCCGAATATGCTCTGCCGTCCGGCCCAAGAGCGTACGCTCGGCTCCGAGCGCATCCGCGTGTCCGTTCACACAGACCGGCGCGGAGAGCAGAGCAAATTTGAACGGCCGGTCTGTGTGAAAAAAAAAATGCTCTCCGACGCTCTCCGCGCCGGTCTGTCTGAAAGGTCCCTAATATTCTGTGGCGCAATTTTGAAATAAGATGCGTTTCGTCCATCTGCAAACCTTTACTGTAACGATTTAAAAGTTATAGTTAAGTATACTATAGAAAACAAATAATTGATGCTAAATATTTTATAGAAGTTTTACAAGTTGATGCTAATGATTTATTATAAAAGTTTTATATTGGTTATAAGTATCTGTAATTTTAGAAACATTGATGCTAACGATTTTATAATATTGAAAAGGCTCAATTCAATGTCACATGTCAGATTTCTCATTTGTATATCTTGCGTGGCGATGTAACGGTATTTTCACAACTAACTGAACCACTTAAGTAAGTTTTCCGTCGGTTATGTGCACAAATCCCCGGTGTCTTTATGATGTTCAGTGTGCACACAGCTTAGCTTTCATATAGTTTGGAAACGAACGTAGTTGCGAAGAGCAATAGAGCAATGCAGGCAGATTATCGCATAAACCCTGCGTTTGTCTGAAATTGCGCAGATTTTGATGGTAACATCAGAAGAGCTCAATGGGCAAAATTGCTCTTGAAAAGTATTCGGGACAGATCAGTCAGAGCAAGCTGACGCGACTGCAGATTTTAATTCATGTGAACCTGAGAATCTCCGATAAGAGTCACTTCAGACGACAGACACAGCTGCAGTGTGAGGTAAAACGCGAACATGGTAACACAAGTCGCCCACAAAACAACATGCTCTTCAACTTTCGTGGCACTTTGACTTTTCAATATCTGGCCGCGTTATCCGAACTGTACGATAGCTAAACTGTGTCACCGTGGTGTGGTGGTGTTCACTTCTCGAGCATGTATCTGGGGATGTCGAACTTGACCTCGACGCCGGCCTTCTTGGCGAGCCCCACGATCTCCGACAGCTGCACCACGAGCTTGGCGGCCTCGTCGAGGTCGTCGCGCGGCACGATGCGCAGCCCCGAGTCCGCGATCAGCTTGCGCGCCTCGTTCACTTTCGTACCCTGGAATTAAACAAGTAAAAATTTAAAAAACCCCCGACATTCGCCATTTTGTGGTGGCGGCCATCTTGGATTTACATAATTCTATTCTGCTAGTCAAGCCCTTTCATTTGATACCCATATAAACCTTTAAGTACCGACGTGTGGTCTGACAGACACCTCGAGAGGTCGAAAAGTCTGATTACCTATGTTAGCGAAAAAGTATCCTCCTGTGCTTCTCTCTACCCCTCGGGAAGTCGCCCAGCAGCGTTCCTGCAGAGTGGCAGTGTTGGTGCATACGATTTCGGTAAGTTTTGATTTTTATAAGATCTGTCTGTCAGATCTTATAAACGAGTGGTCTGTCAGACCACTCGTCGGTACTTATGTAACTTTTTTTGGATGCGACTTTTTTCAGATTATATTGTTTTCTCTTTTATTTTCAGTCAGTTATAACAATGGATTAGCCAGGTTCTTCAGGCATGAAACGGTCAGCCCTAAATAAAAATAAATGTGTTCCTGTAGGTAAGAAAAGATATCAAACACTGCTTCAATATAAAGACCACCAAGAACGTTTAGTGAAATGGCTAAATGAGAGCTCAGAGACCGAATCTGAGGTTATTTATCCAAATTTTACTGCTGGAGAGTGACCATAATTTAGCACCTGAACAGACTGTGATACGTGTATGAAACACGTGTGCCTACAATGCAGTAAGCCTATGCAAACACTGTTTGTAAACTTTGATAGTTCCTGCAATTTGATACTTTGTGATTTTTGAGAAAACGGTTGATTATTAAGGTTTTTTATTTTTTATTATTTATTTAGCTATTAATCTTTAAGAAAAAATTGTTTTTAAGAAAAAGTAAAAGTGTTACTGATACATATGAATTATTAAGACAAAAGTTAATTTTTTCCAACGAAGAATCTATGATTTCTATATTAATGCTTATAATTAGTTTATGAGAAAACTTCTACATTTTGTTTAATTTATACAATAAGTAGATTTTTAACAATACATAGAAACATTTTTTTTAGAAGAATAATAAGAAACACAAAATTTTTCGATTGGAAAACTATGGTGGTCTGGCAGACCTCACGTCGGTACTTATGTAACTAAAATAGTATGTCGGTACTTAAAGGTTAAGGGAGTTGTAACAAAATATGTAATCCGCCATTTTGTAGCGGCGGCCATCTTGGATCGATTTTCATCAAACATAGCTAACAACACTCGACTAATTCACCTTTCAAACAAAAAAAACCGCGTTCAAATCGGTTCACCCGTTTGAGCCCTACAGGGAAACAGACAGACAGACACACACATACACATACACACAGACACGTCAAACCTATAACACCCCGTCGTTTTTGCGTCGGGGGTTAAAAAAAAACATTAAATTGGGCCAACGCATACCGCGAGTGATGGACTAAAGCCTGAGCGCATCACGGTCCTTTGATTTATGTGCAAGACTATAAAATACAGGGTATAAGGAGACAGCTTCCGAAAACTTAGCACTGTTATTATACTATCTAAACACAATCTTATAAGGTTAGATACCGGCCTTGGCGCGCGCGAGCGTTAAAGTTCGGCCGTTCAGAGAATGCGTTCCTGACACGTCGCGATTGAACTGACGACGTAGCTTTGTAATGGCGTTGCAGTTACGATAAAAATATTTTTGCTGGTTGTTTACCGTTTTAACAATTGATGAGCATTAAAACAACATTATTATATCAATAATCAATGAATGTTATAATTTTGTGCCAAACTGAGTGTCAAATAACTTGGTAAACAATATTTTTCTAAATCTATACTGCGCTATTACAAGGTTATGTCAGCGCTTTATATTTGTATAATAGTGCTGTGCTAAAAATAACAGGCAAGTATCGCAATCTGTTCTTATACAGTTATACTTATAATATAAAATAATACGCTTTGTTTTTCTTTTTAAGAATTTGAAAATAATGGACTATAAGATAACTTTTATGAAATATAAAAATAAAACTATGACCAAACCGAACGCGCGAAAGAAAGTAGCATTTTTATATTTAGGTTGAAAATGGTAACCCCAAATGGCGTTGGGCCGCCATTTTGTGAGGCTAAAACAGTCGTCTGTTGTCGTTTCGTGTGCATAGACCACGTTCTTCAAGTGTTTTCGATCTGTTTTTATTTGACAATTTTATTATATGAATATTAACTTTTTTTGGTTTCTACTTAAATAACTAAAATATAAATTTTAAATGATTCCGCCAATTTAAAACGAAAATAATCTTAAAATAATGCGCCGGTTTATTTTGGAGGAACGGTAACGAACTCAGTGTTATGTTGTGCCCATCACTAGTCGTGACTAACTGATAGGTGTCAGGAACGCATTCTCTGAACGGCCGAACTATAGCTGATTTTATTTGAATTAGGTACGAACTTTAAAAAATACAGGAAATATATATATTTTTTTCAATTACAGTTCTGTTTAACCCCACAAAACTGGTATTGCACAAAAATGAAAACAATTTTTTTTCAGGTTTTTCTATATTATCTTATCAGTAATCATCAGTACTATCACCTGTCTTCGTTTCCTAGAGCGTTCTCCTGATACACTGTACAAAGGGCAGCATGAAGTGGTGCTAATTCAGTTGCACACCATTCGAGACTAAATTACAACACGCAAAATGAAAAAAACAATTTTGTAAAATTGAATAATAAATAAATAAATATTTATGATGTGTGTAAGCTGTCATAGCCTAGTAAGCTGTGATAGCCTAGTGGTTAGGACGACCGACTTCTAATCGGAGGTCGTGAGTTCGATCCCGGGCACGCACCTCTAACTTTTCGGAGTTATGTGCGTTTTAAGTATTTAAATATCACTTGCTTTAACGGTGAAGGAAAACATCGTGACGAAACCTGCATGCCTGAGAGTTCTCCATAACGTTCTCAAAGGTGTGTGAAGTCTGCCAATCCGCTTGGCCAGCGTGGTAGACTATGGCCAAAACCCTTCTCACTCTGAGAGGAGACCCGTGCTCTGCAGTGAGCCGGTACTGGGTTGATCACGATGATGTGTGTAATTACCTGCAAACGTACGATGACTGGTATCTGAATGTTGAGGTTCTTGGCAGCGTTGATGATCCCCTCCGCGATGACGTCACACCGCATGATGCCTCCGAATATGTTCACCAAGATGGCCGTCACCTTGGGGTCCGACAGGATAATCCTGAATGCTTCCTGGTGACAACCACGATGTTGCTTAGTAAACTTCTAGAACACTACAGTATGTATTCCAACTTCTTGTAAGAACGCAAATGTTATGACAAATTAAATCAAATCAAATAAACTTTATTCAAAATTGGTACACTGTACACTTTTTGAACGTCAATTTAGGTACAGGCAATGGTGATAATTATTTACGGAAACTTAAAACTAAAACTACGAGGGTTCCAAACGCGCCCTGGTCTGAGAAGAGCCCACAACAAACTCAGCCGGGTTTATTTTTTTTATTATCACCATCTTACAATATGGTATAATAGCCATAAAAATGATTTGAACTGTTGGCTTTTAGAGCAATCTATGTCCATGGATTTTTGTCATTAAAAAAATCTTTTAAGCTATAGTAAGACTTTTCAATTAATTTGCGTTTAATAAAACCTTTGAACTTATTGAGAGACATATCCAAAATGTTCTCTGGCAACATATCATAAAAAAGTACAGAATTACCAACAAATGATTTTCCAACTTTTCGCAGCCTAGTAGTGGGCAACACAAGTTTATCTTTATTTCTAAGATTAATGTTATGACAGTCACTTTTTTTCTTAAATTTATCGATATTTTTGTGTACATATATTAAATTTTCAAGAATATATTGGTTATAAACTGTCATAATTTTAACTTCCTTAAACTTATTTCTCAGTGACTCTCTGGGTCCCATATTATATATGGCACGAACAGCCCTCTTCTGCAGCACGAAAATGGAATTAATATCAGCAGCATTACTCCATAAAAGTATGCCATATGACATAATGCTGTGAAAGTAACTAAAATAAACTAACCTCGCAGTTTCAATATTTGGCGAATCTTTTTAACCGCATATGCAGCAGAACTAAGTCTGTTCGATAAGTTATTTACATGAGGGCCCCATTGGAGTTTAAACTCACTGGTTTTCTCTGTTGCTTTCCCTGTCTTTATTCTATGAAATGAATAAAAGAATAAGTTATACATTTCATTAGGACTTAAAATATCTGGTAGAAATGGAATGTCTTTAACTAGACCTGTTCTCATTTTCTTTATACGGTCCGACGTTACTGGTACAAGTTATTTTACGTTTAGCAGACTTTTCCCTCAAACTGAATTAATTGTCCGCAGTGATCTGAATCTAATTTACTAATAATGCTTTTACTAAGAGGATTTATATCTGTAAAAATATTATCTATACAAGTGGCGCTTATTGAAGTTATTCTTGTTGGTTCCATAAACATTTTGGATAAGTTGTAGGACATAAACAAATTTAATAACTTTACACTTAAAGGGCTACTTTCCAAAATATTGACATTAAAGTCACCGCATACAAGTAACAAATGACCGTATGCTACTAACCTAAATGTAATGGCGCGTGTTTCCTAAATAACTGACACAGACGAGCCAACTTCCAATATGGGCAATGCTATCCACATGGTGAGAAAACAGGATTGGGGCCAACGTGAGGAACCAGAGTAAGAAGCACGAAACTTAAGTGACAATGGGCATGACACATAGTTCAAAGAACCGATAGATATTTGAGTACCAAGGTGCTGGAATGGCGACTTTGCACTGGAAAGCAGTGTTGGTACACCAAGCAACGACAGACGACAGATGTCCAGCAGTGGACGTTTATCGGTTAATGAAGAAGAATATTAGTAAAATATATTACCGAGACAGCCTGCGCGGTGGCGCCGCCGCCCACGTCGAGGAAGTTGGCGGGGTCGCCGCCGTACAGCTTGATGATGTCCATGGTGGCCATCGCCAGACCCGCGCCGTTCACCATGCACCCGATACTGCCTGGAACACAATGCACACTAATAAATAAATAATCCTCTACATCAGTCAGGTTTAAAAAGTTATTATAAAGGTATGATTCCGAACCACGCTGCACGCAGCAGTGCTGTCGCGGCACTACTGGTCCCCATACAATCTATAAGCTTATATGAGATTACATTCCGAGCTAGGCAGCCCAGATCGTAACGACCCTCCCGATAAAAGACGCCCTAAGCACATCCTTTACGACCCCGGCGATCAAATAACTACCGACAATGCACCCTATCTGTTAGGGCTACACAATCACACACCCGATGCACAGCGTCTTCGCCGGCGAAGACGAGGTCCCCGATTTCTGACGTCACTCGGACGTGGGCCCTTACCACGGTCTCGGGGGCGTTCGGACTAATCTAGTCCAACGAACCCACTCGCCCCGACGTCAACCAGCCGTGGTCCGAGCCTCACAGGAGGCGCCCTTAGGAAGACGTTGCCGCCCTCCGATATTCATCGAGGTCTAGGGCTCACTACTCCCCCCTGGCAGAGCTTCACGCTCTCCGACAAACCCCGGTGACGGGGCTATAGGGCCATGCAGCATTCTCAATCCGAAAATAGAGAGAGAGAGAGAGAGAGAGAGAGAGAGCTAGGCAGCAATGTCGCGGCAGCACTGCTGCGCGTCAGTGTCACCCTGCCGCCGCGACAGACCAGTAGTGACGCGTCTGCCGCCGCAGCGAGAGTACCTACGTGAATGTTGATAAGTAAATTGACAAAAACGGAACGACACTGCCGCCTTGCTCGAAATCAGCGCGGCAGGCAGCACTGCGGCAACAGCACAGCTGCTTGTTGCCGAGTTCGGAAGTCGGAATCATACCTTTATACTTTTCAATTATACAGGACAGACTTCGAGGATGGTTTGAAAATGCAGTCTGTTTTTAAAACGTTGGTTAACAATGCACAAATTATAAAAGTTCATAAAAATTAATCAATGAAACGATTTGGCAATAAATGACAAATAGACTGAGAATGACGAATCGAGACGCACGGCAGTGCGTCCGGGTTAGTTCCGGACGTGATGTATGCCAGTGTGTATATTTACACGAACCATTTCGAGCTGTTTTGACCCTCCTCATAACTCTGGTTCGCGTGATAGTAATCTTACGATAAGTATAACACCATAAAAAAAATATGGCTTTGAGTTTTGATTGTTATACATTTATACATACAGGTTTATATTTTTAAACATTACTTACTCATAATAACAAAGTGGAGAAATAAAAAAATCTTTATAAAAGATTCTAAAATAAAATGGAATTGATTTCAACTCACCATCAAGAGCAATGTAGTTCAAGTCAAACTTGGCCGCATCAATTTCTTTGGGGTCCTCTTGGCTAATGTCTCTGAGCGCGAAAAGTTCCTTTTGTCGGTACTGTGCGTTGTCGTCGAATCTGAACTTGGCATCCAAGCAGAAGACTGAAACAAATACATTCTATTTAAATTATTATAGACATAAAAAACCACAATGAAGTATAAACGAAATTAACAATGGAGGACAAAGTTACAAGTAAAACTTGTTGATGATTTACTGACGATACATATACGTAAATCATCAATAGTTTGATCAGAGTAAAATACCAGATTCGACCTTACCTCCAACTCTGTCTGCCTGTTCGCGATAAATTAAAAAACTACTGAACGGATTTTCATGCGGTTTCCATCAATAGACAGAGTAATTCATGTGGAAAGTTTAGGAGTATAATTTTTTAAGATTTTGTGTTTTGTTGAAATATTACGATAATTGTTGAAAATGTCGGAAAAATCCAAGCCGCTTTCATTGAAAACGCTGCCTAATCCCTTTGAGATATAATAAAACAATTTATGGTAGGATAGTAGCGGGTAATTACTTCCCGTGCGAAGGCGGCGCGGGTCGCTAGCAGTTTAATAAGTTAATAACTCACACTGTCCGGTTAGTGCGTCCTCGGCGTAAGGGTTGATTTCAATCAATAGTGCGTCCTTCTTAAGGAACAGGTCATACATTTTCTTAATCATACCGCTGGCCTCTTTGTTGTCATCCAGACCAATCTAAAAAATATATATTATATTATAATGTACACTATGTGTTAAATGATACAATGAAAAATTATAACTTTTTTTACAGTTCCCATTTTTTTACTAACTTCATGTTACCTTTCAAGAGCAAATGGATTATATATTTACACTGAAATTACATCGCACAGCCTTAATATATTTTTTAATTTGCGCGAAATTATATTTACATAAAGAAAACATTACATAGACAGCTTAATTATTATAATAGCCATCTATTATACGCTGTTTTGCCTAGCTGACCGAGATGGCTTTACTTCACTTTTAGCTATTTATGTAATGTTTTCTTTATGTAAATAAAATTTTCCGCAAATTAAACATTAAATTAAGGCTGTGCGATGTAATTTCAGTGTAAATATATAATCCATTCGTTCTTAAATGGTAATAATAAATTAGTATGGAAAACGTACCACCTTAAGTGACAGACAGAACCACTCTTGGAAGCAGATAAAATTATGTTTTACGTGATAACGTCTTATAAATCGATGAACGCCGGCCGAACTTACGAAAAAGCATAACTCATTGTCAGGTACCGCCTAGCCTAGCGTGCAAGTGAAAGTGCGGAACAAGCGATAGAGGCATAGCCGAGCGTGCAAGCGAGAGCGCGGAACAAACGATAGAGAGGCAATATTTTCTTATGACGTTATCACGTAAAATTATTTATCGTCCGTAAACTGACTTTACAGAGAACCAATTTTTTTATATAGAAAATGATGCAAATGTACTGATTTCAAAATTAAAAGATTTTTAACGTACATAAAGAATTTTACGCGGATTTACGGAATATTGATGGTATTTGTTTATCACAGTTCAGATATGAACATCGTTTACCTTTTGAATAACCCGCGCGACCTGTTCGTCGGTGATGCCCAGCTGGATGTCGATGGGCTCGTACGTGATCGCGTCGGGGTTCTCCGCCGCCACGTCCTCGATGTTCACGCCGCCCTGCGACGACGCTATGATCACTGGACCCTGCCGGTTCAAAGTTCCTCATTATATCATGTAAAACACGAATTACGTAAAATGACAACGTTTAAGGGTGGACAAAGGGAAACGAAGACTTGTATGACTTGAATGACTTTGTACTATTTTTAACCCTCGACGCAAAAACGACGGGGTGTTATAAGTTTGACGTGTGTGTGTGTGTCTGTCTGTTCCACCGTAGCGCTCAAACGGGTGAACCGATTTGAATGCGTTTTTCTTTGTTTGAAAGGTGAATTAGTCGGGCATGTTCTTAGCTATGTTTGATGAAAATCGGTCCAAGATGGCCGCCGCCACAAAATGGCGGATTACATAATTTTTCACAACTGAGGGAGTTGTGAAAAATTATGTAATGTATAAAATGTAATATGGGTAGCAAATGAAAGGGCGTGACTAGTAGAATAGCACTATGCGAATCCAAGATGGCCGCCACAAGAAAATGGTGTATGTCGGGGGTTTTAAATTTTTAATTTAAACTTGTATTCTATCTTATCTAATTTATATGATAAAAATAATGCTTTCCTTATAAACTAAATCCCTAGTTTTATATCGATGATCTAACATCTCACGGTAGTTAGCAACCGACATCACGTGTAGAGGCGAACGGAAACCTTGATGCTGTACTGTGCTGTGTCGGCAAATTTCCACACGTAGTGCGTTTGACATACTAACTCCCCTGACAGTGCCTGGGTTTTTATGAGGGTACCGGTGGAATACGTAACTCACGTGTACATCTAGGGTTGTTACGGATGCAAAAATTTAGACATCCGCGGATGCAGATGCGGATGCGGATTATTAGAAGTTCACATCCGCGGATGCGGATTTGATGCGGATGCGGATTTTGGGATTAAAAAAATACAATTATTTAAATTATAAGTACATAAATAAATGGAAATCTACTTAAAATTAACTTTTTTTAAATTAACTTTTTTTAAATTTAACATTTTTGTCTATTGTAAAATAAGTCCAGACACTACTTTTTATTGGTGGCGACATTTCACTTAATGTTTATATCAAAATATGTAAAATTCATTAAACACGCAATAAAATAAACTATGAAGTACACACTGTGTGTCTGTGTACTACAGTAAACACTCACTGTAACTATAATTTATTGTCAATGAGAAAAAACACAACAAACAAAACCTGTAAGATCTTGTTACGCGCCTTCCTGCGCGTCCCGAATGAAGTTAGCAATTACCAAAACAAACGCGAAGAACGTGCCACTATGACTCCGCCCACTTTCTTTACGTGTTGTTACTTGTTGATGTGAATCTGCATCCGTAAAAACTCCGCATTGATTGATGCGGATGTGAATGCGGATGCAGATGTCTGAATTAATGCGAATATTCCGCATTTGCGGATGCGGATGCGAATATTCGTAACAACACTAGTACATACCATGATAACAGGTGTAAATTAAAATTTTAAAAAACCCCCGACATTCACCATTTTGTGGTGGCGGCCATCTTGGATTTGCATAGTGCTATTCTACTACTCAAGCCCTTTCATTTGATATATAACCCATATTGAGTTGTGAAAAAATATGTAATCCACCATTTTGCAGCGGCGGCCATCTTGGATCGATTTTCATCAAACATAGCTAAGAACACTCTCAACTATTTCACCTTTCAAACAAAAAAAAAACCGCATTCACATCGGTTCACCCGTTTGAGCGCTACGCACGCACGCACGCACATTGTCGTTAAACCACGAAATAAACCTTAAATCATTAGTTCAATGTTTGTTTTGTTATTCAACTTAGTTTCCCTTCCACGTTAGTTTGCTTCCTTAAGTTACTCCACCAAGAATAAAAGAAAAAGACATGTTTGCGATTTTAACTTTGTGTCTGCCTTTCCTAAATCGTTATTTGGCTACAAGTTTTGTGATATTCACCAGGTAATAATAAACGTCTAGTCAGGTTCAGATAAATTTATGTCCTCTCATAGGTTAACTATTACAGATGTTCGAGATAATATGCAGGTCTAACGTCCTCTCTGAGGCACGCAGGGAGGTTAAAGGGCAAATTAGGATCTATAAAGTTCATCGTTCATCTACTGACTAGATACAACTAAATTACATACTTTTAAGATCCTTAGAAGATATAGGTATGGGTGGTGGTGATAGATAATCACCACCCATACCTATGTATATCTTCTAAGGATCTTAAAAGTATGTAATTTAGTTGCAATTCGTTTTAATTCTTTTCAGATATAAATTATCAGATATAAATGCATGGAATCTGAAAAGAATTCTGTATAAATACACTGTTGTTGGAACACGATTGTAACCTATATTTAGAGCTCATAACTAGGAATTTCAAGTAACGATGCCAATGCCAACGTGAGTGCCTAGAGTGTTAAGTACAATATATACAAATGTAAACCATAGTTACTTTAGCATTTGTGTGAAAATTGTTTTAACAAACAATAAAAATAGATATGTATTTCTTAAAAATATGTCACTAGATCGTTTAGAGGACAAGTATTTGAATTAATTTGAGTCAGTTTCATAGAATTATAAATAGTTGTTTACACAAACGTAATGTTAAGTACTCAATTACAGACAGTTAAAATTAATTGACATATGTTTCATAAGCCTGATTGGCATAATTAATGCTTTATTGATATTTATAACTCTAAGCAACATTATGAATTATATATATATATATATATATATATATATATATATATAATTATACTAATAATGGTTTAAGTATTTCGTTTTTATTGATGTTTACCTTCTTTCCCCTTACTTCTGTTATTTATTTTGTTTACCCATGTGAGTTTTTTTTTTTTTATTTTTCTCTGTTTCTTATGTAAATTCTATTTGTGAAAACTTGTTACTAGCTATAATTTTTCTACACTTTTTATCTATCTACTTTTTTACAATTAGCTGTAAGTTTTCCTTGTAAAAAAAAAAAAAAAAAAAAAAAAAAAAAAAAAAAAAAAAAAAAAAAAAAAAAAAAAATTAATCAAGCGCCTATGGTAAAAAATCTATTACAGGCAGACAACCAATCCCACCAACACAGCATTGGCTCCAATAAACTACCATTGGTCAGATTGGCTGATGCAGCCAGACTGCCAAGTACACGGTAGGGGTCCTTGCTTGGCAGTCTGGCTGCCAAAGTAAGAATTTTTCTAATACATACATTGAAACTGCGTTCCATCATGATAGCGACGTAGAACTCCCGTCGTGGAAATTTCCTCTCAGTGACCATGACCATATTACAGATCCTGCCCGCTGCGCCAGTCTGTTTGGTCACTAAATACTGCTTCAGCATTTTGCCCACAAGGTCTCCAGCTGTTTGAGGGCTGCAATGAAATGATGCGGTAAAGTAAGCCTTATCAATTCGTGCTATAAGAAGCGACTACTGTTAGTGTTTAAATAGGGATATTTTTAATTTATGTAAAACTAGCGGACCCAGCAGACGTCGTCCTGCCCGCTATTAGCGCCACCTACCGGGTCCAATTTTTCTACTTATAAACCTTCCTCTTGAATCACTCTATCTATTAAAAAAAACCGCATCAAAATCAGTTGCGTAGTTTTAAAGATTTAAGCATACATAGGAACATAGGGATATAGGGACAGAGAAAGCGACTTTGTTTTATACTATGTAGTGATTATTACAGATTAAGTCAGGAAATTTATCAGTCACAACAAATGATATTTAAAAGATAAGGTCAGTTAAATCTCTGGGAAAATTATGATTTTCCTAATGATTTAATACCTAAACAGGAAAACTATAACAGGAATATGTAATTCCATTATTATAGTGATTTATTACAACTGTTTTAGTAACACTATTGCCAAACATATGAAAAATTCTTATAACATTAAAAGGATGGATGGAACTCATGTAATATTAAAACCTCAACAATTACATCTGACTTCTAAATAAATGAATATTCTTGAAAAATGAAATTTCAGCTTACTTGTCAACCATTCGGACACCACCTTTGAGACCATTTTTAAAAGCACCCTTCCCTCTGCCTCCAGCAAGTACCTTAAAGAAAATTCTCCCATTGTTTAATTGTTTTTATAGATTTAGCAATACACAAAATATAATCCTTCTTTGTCAAAGTACAAACATGCACGGCTTTGCATAGGTCTCTTGCAGGGACCTCCACACACTTCCTTGTAACAATTGTTGCAAATCTTCCTGGACTCTGGTGTCATATGACAAACCTGTCCAGTACGGTTGATTAGACACACACAGCAAGTTTTTAACCGAGGAACACACACATCTCTACTATTATAAGTAAATAATAATATTCAACTAATATTTAAATAAAATATTCGGACGATGATAACAATGACGTGTATTCAGACATTTTTTCTAGGAACAACAATTATTCAAAAATAAACTATTTATAAATACATGTGACAGTCAATCCTATTCAGCCAGTACATTACAAAGAGTATCTATAGGTCTATGATTAATATAGTAGATTGGTATTCGAGTCGATCTATTTCAACACCCCCACTGAATCAATACCAATATACTGAACACAAAATTCAAACTTAGGTTTAGGTAAACTCTTTGTTAAAAAATCAGCTGGCATTAAATTTGTCTCACAATATTTAACAACTATTTCTTTTGCTTCAGCTAATTCTCTAATATAATGATACCTAATATTTATGTGTTTTGATCTCCTGCCTACTGCCGCAGTGTAAACCAATTTACTAGCACTTTGACTATCACTATATAAATCAATACTATATGTATATCCTGCTACTTCTTTGAAAAGCCCTTTGATATACACAATCTCCTTTGCAGCTTCGCAAATTGCAATGTATTCAGCTTCTGCTGTACTTAATGCAACACAATGCTGTTTGCGAGCCTGCCAAGAAACTGCTGCACCTCCAAACATAACTACGTATCCAGTAAAGGAGTGCCCATCACTATTGCTTCCCCAATCTGCATCTGTATACGCAGTAAGGCGCTTACCAGTTTTCTTGTAGATTAACTTATAATCTACAGTGCCTCTTAAATACCTCAACACTCTTTTGAGTGCGACCATGTGAGTTTCATTCCAACAAGAATTGAACTGACTCAGATAACTCACTGCATAAGTCAAATCTGGTCGAGTTCCACAAGATAAATACATGAGTGACCCCAAAATTTCTTGAAAAGTCATATCTGCTGTTTTATCGCCTTTTTCTAATTTTAAATTTGGTTCCATTGGGGTTTTGACTGGCTTGCAGTCTTCCATGCCGTATTTAAATAAAACTTTTTTAGCGAAATGACTTTGACTTAAGTGAATCTCACCTCTTTTGTGAGATAAATCTATGCCTAAACAATCTTTGGCCTCACCTAAATCTTTAACTTTGAAAACTTCTCCTATTCCCCTCTTCACAACTTCTATATCTTTGACTGAATTTCCCATTATATAGAAGTCATCAACATAAAGAGCAATAACTATTAATCTGTTATTAATCTTCTTCACATAAACACACGGATCATATTTACATCTTGTAAATCCGATTTTAACTATATGAGCATGAATTTTCACGTTCCAACATCGAGCAGCCTGCTTTAGGCCATATATAGCCTTTTTCAGCTTGCATACTTTTCCTTCATTTCCTTTCGCAATGAAAGACTCTGGTTGCTCCATATATAAATTTTCCTCCAAATCGCCGTTAAGGAAAGCCGTCGTTACATCTATGTGATGAACCACCAAATCTGTCTCTGCTGATAAAGCCAACAGTAATCGAATTGATGACAGCTTTACTACAGGCGCAAAGGTCTCAGAATAATCTTCCCCCCACTTCTGGGAATATCCTTTTGCAACCAGTCTTGCTTTATGTCGTTGCACAGTTCCATCAGCACCAGTTTTTAACTTAAAGAGCCATTTGCATTTGACCACATTAACCTCTCTAGGGCGATCAACCAGCTCCCACGTTTGATTATCAATGAGAGAGTCATATTCTTGACGCATCGCATCAAGCCAAAGTGTTTTATCACTGCGCTCCATTGCATCCTTAACTGATACTGGCTCGTTTGATATCATAAAACTGTAGTCAAAATCCTCTATTCTGTGAGGAACTCTATTCCTTAAAGGATATCGACGCTCGACAGCTTCAACTTCTCTCTCAATTTGAGAACCTTCCAATTCAACATTATTTGAATCAATTGAATCATGAAATTCGTCTTCTACTTCACCATTGCCTGGTGTAGAAGATTCAACTTCTTCAGTGCTTTGACCTGGCAACTCAATAACTTGTCCTGGAACTTCAAACTCGATAGTATTATCTCGTTCTTGTAAGTCAGTATTCTTTCTTTCAGGTAAACTCTCGTCAAAAACTGCATCTCTAGCAATAATCAACTGTCTGGGATTCTTCATGTCACAAAATCTGTAACCCTTTTGGACATCACTATATCCAATAAACGTCAGCTCTCGTGTCTTTGGATCTAGTTTCTTTCGACTACCATCTTTAATAAGGACTTGAGCTTTTGAACCAAATATTTTTAAATGAGAGACGTCTACGTCTTCTGCGGTCCAAACTTGCTCTGGTACTTTTCCTTGAAGAGCCATGGTGGGAGATCGGTTTTTTAAATAAATGGCTGTACGCATTGCCTCTCCCCAAAACTTTTTATTCAGCTTACTTTCTGCTAGCATACATCTGGCCTTCTCGGTTATAGTCCTTATTGTTCTCTCTGCAACCCCATTTTGCTGCGGAGTATATGGTACACTAGTTTGATGAATAATTCCCTGTTTCTTTAAATAATTTTCAAACTCTATACTGGTATATTCACCACCATTATCCGTTCGAAATCTTTTAATCTTCTTACCTGTTTGTTTTTCAACTAGCGTTTGAAAATCTTGGAAACATTCATAAGTCTCCGACTTACACTTTAAAAAATATCCAAATACTTTCCTGCTGTAATCATCTACAAAGATTAACATATATCTTTTGCCACCCCATGTCTCCACCTCCATGGGACCAGCAATGTCGCTATGCACCAACTCTAGCACATGTGAAGCCCTCTTAAATTTCCTTTTGGGAAACTTCTTAGAACTAAGTTTTCCTTGACTACAAGGAATACACGGTACCTTGCAATCCTTCGGATTATAACACAGGCCTTTAACGATACCTTTTAACTTGAGCATTTCTGATTGAGATAAATGACCCAACCGCCGATGCCACAACTCAAAGTCATTATGACCTTGACCTATAAGGACCGTCGCCTTGTTATCTACGGAACCTAATACATAGAGACCGTTAACGCGTGGTGCGGAGAACAAAGGGCTTCCCATCACAGATATATTACTGTCAAAAACCTTACAGCTATATTTATCAAAAACAATTATCTTGTTATCATCTGCAAACCTGCCAACAGACATTAAGTTGGTAACTAATTCAGGAATAACTAATACATTTTCCATAGTCAATCCTCGAGTACGACCCTCATGACTTACGTTTAATTGTACACTACCTTCAGAAGTTGCCACAATTTTTTCATTATTAGCACAAGTAACAACTTTTGTACAAGGTTTTGTAGGTGCCAATATAGCTTTGTTTGAAGTCATGTGAGACGTCGCTCCACTATCTATTACCCAACTATCACTACCATTACGAGCTACTAGCGTAACAAAATCTGTAGTAACTAGCATGTTAGTAGTTTTCTTAACATCGTCTTTAGGCGTTTTACATTGCCACTTAAAATGCCCCTTTTTCTTGCATAAATGACAAATAACATTTTTACTACGATTGCTATTATACCTACTAGTACGTGAAACCAACACTGAATTGTCCTTTACGTCACTGCTGCTGCCTGCTTCTTTCTGCCTTTGTCCTTCTTTTAACAAGGCGGAGATGACATTCTCGGAAGTGATTCTTGTTCCAGAGTGCTCCATAGCCATAACTAGAGGATTGTAGGCTTCCGCCAATCCAGCTAACAGTATAATACCGACAAATTCATCATCTAATCCAGCTTGAATGGATTGAAGGGAGTGCTGTGTCGCTTGGATCTCAGTTATATATAATTCCATATTAGCAAAATTATTTAATTTCATCGAAAATAATTTTCTTAGTAAACTAAGCCTCCGCATCAAACCAGAGTCTGCGTATGCCTTTTTTAAAGCAGACCATGCTTCCCATGCTGTTTTTGTTGATTGTACTAACGGATATATATGCTCCGATATAGATAAACATATTTTAGCACGAGCTTTATTATCCTTTTTCTTTGTTTCATCTATAGTAGAGTCATAAGTACTACTTACACAGTCCCATAAGTCTAGGTCCGTCAGCAGAAGTTCAATAGCAAAGGCCCAAGAACCATAGTTTGATTCGCCTGTGAGCTTTTGAATATTACAAGCATATTTACCGGCTTCCATTTAGAAGAGCGGGCAAGCCCATAACCTATTATAAGTAAATAATAATATTCAACTAATATTTAAATAAAATATTCGGACGATGATAACAATGACGTGTATTCAGACATTTTTTCTAGGAACAACAATTATTCAAAAATAAACTATTTATAAATACATGTGACAGTCAATCCTATTCAGCCAGTACATTACAAAGAGTATCTATAGGTCTATGATTAATATAGTAGATTGGTATTCGAGTCGATCTATTTCAACATCTACTGCATAGGTTTATCGTGTGACTTGCCAGAGCCAAAGATTTTTATTATCAAAAACATGTGTAAAAATATTTTTATAGCACAACCAGAAAGAAAAGAAAAACCTCACTGTGTTGTGGTAAACTAATAGAACTAACTTTGGATACCCTGAGACCCGTGAGGATCCACGCGGAAGACCACAGACAACGAATTTTTTCTACACTACCACTAACTCTGATGTAGTAAAATTTCATCTTAAATATTAATGGCCTGTTTCACCACCTTCTGATAAGTATTGGATAGCTTGTTCACATATTTTGTCTTTCTCACTTGACATAAAGTAAGAAAGTGACAAAACTTCCGTTTAGGCTACCCAACACTTATCAGAGGGTGGTGAAACAAGCCCTAAATGTTATTAAATGGACATGGGCTATATTTTAGTGTTGCAATGAAAAAACAACAGTGAAATCTCTAGAGTAAATATTTTATGTATCTTTACACATGTTTGTAACCACTATAAAAATGCAAATTACCTGTGCTTTTAATACAATGTCTTTGGTGTTAAGCTCTTGGGCGAACTTGACTGCCTCTTCCTTGGTCTTAGCTATGTTGAACTTTGGCACAGGGATGCCATGGTCTCGGAGCAGTGTGTAGCTCACATACTCATGCACGTTCAGGTGTCGGACCTGCTGCTTGCACGGTAGATTGCTCTGTGATGTTGCTGCCAGCAGCTAAATAAGTTTTTTTAAATCATTATTATTAATTTATCATATTGTCATTCGGCATTCCAAACTACATAATATATGAAACCCTGTGACAGGCACTGGCAAATTCAATATAATGCAGAAGCAGGATGATAGGCATATACTTATTATCAATCTGTCAATATATATTTTTTATTTTAAGCAGATATTTTGGTCATAAATACACAATCACATGTTTGAATAGCTATGTATTTTTTTGCAAAAGTTTTACAATGGCAGTAATTTTAATGCATATTTTACTTAGGTATATCTCAAAGGATGATACCTTTAATTATTAAATGAAAGTATTAGCAATTGCAACAAGAAATTCAAATTTTATTTTAATTAAGTTAAGTTTTCTATTGATCACAACATGCACGAATTTTAATAGCTACAATTTTTTTCTTATCAGATAGTAATAGGATGATGAATGGGATTTATTGTCATGATTAATAAAATCCATACAGATTTTGCTAATCTCATAAATAAAAAATAAACACTGCGTACTGATGACGTAAGGGCCATGAGCTGAAATTGACAAGGTCAGGCTTTATAATTACATAAATTGAGATCAATTGCCTTTACGTAACAGAAGATTTAAAAATGTAACGTAGAATTCAAACTTAGCGCGATAGTGATTAAAGAAATTAACATAATATTTTACTGTGGTAAAGACGATTACATTGATACAAAATAAAATTAATCCAAATGATTAGGGGAAGTAAAAAAGAAAAATAATAATACCTTTGAAAAGACAACAAAAACTTAAGAAAGGCAAATAAATAGTACTTACCTTTGTTCCATTTTTTGAAAGGACTGTTTCAGCAAGGCTGATAGAACGAGGTAGCAAAGACGCCATTTTTCATACAATAATTATTCGATTTTGGTATTCGCTGTTTCCATGTTTCCATTGGAAATGTCGCTTGTCAAATATGACATTTATTTGTTATCAGTTGCCACATCAAAAAATACCTGCGCAAGCTAGATAAAGTGCTGTAACTGTAAACAGTAGGTATGTATACAGGGTGACTGGTAACAGGATACATTCCTTGCAGGGGCTTAAAGTAGAGCTCATTTGCAGCAAATTTTTTCATATAATGTCCTATCCGAAACTTAGTCGTTTCCGAGTTATTGAAGATTTAAGGTTTTTAGCAAAAATTTCCAATTTTAAAGTTAAAATTAGTTGCTGAAGAAAATCATACCAGGTTTTGTTGGTTTTTTTGTTGTTTTCTGATAGAAAAACGTTCAGAAATTCAATCAAAATCAAAATAAGCTAGAAAATACCGTTAACTTTTCAGTTAAGGCCTAAAAACGACGTATTATTTTTAGGAAAAAAATCGAATTTGGTGAAAAGCAATAGTATTTCTAAAAAAAAATGTATGGAACGTTACGTACAAATTACTGAAATAACTTCCTTGATTCATTAGCTATCCAAAAAGGTACAGATGTCTACAACTTTTTCCAAAACCTCGATTTTATGAATAAAATACTGAGGACTGACGAGTCTCCATTTGACCGGGATGGAATTAAAAAGTATCATAATTTACATTATTGGGCGGCAAAAGGAGAAAACCTAAAGAAGAAAAATAAAGGGCACATCAACGGAGGTATTCTGTAAAGTATGGATGAGATTAATCAATTAGACATCTAATTGTCCCGCATTTTTCCCTCAGAATTTAAAAAATACGAATTAATAGGTGAAAAGAATATTATTTCTAAAAAAAATGTATGGAATGTTACGTAAAAATTACTGAATTAACTTCTTTGATTCATTATCTATCCAAAGAGGTAAAGATGTCTACAAAAAACTGTAATAACGATAGGTGAACCTATTCCTTGACCAGATTTAGCGCCTTGAAACTTTTATCTTTGGGGTCACATGAATAATTTGATGTACGCTTACTCCATTATCACAGATGAGCTTCGCGAGTACTCTTCGTGCAGCTCATGAAATGCGTGAGAATTTGCCAACAAGAGTCACTAAAACAGAAATACGAAAAAGGCTTTGGGCTTGTATCAAACAAAGAGGTTCACATTAAGAGCAAGATTAAAATTAGATTTAGATTAAGATCAAGATTAAGACGATTTAGAATAAAATAAAGATTGAAATTTAGATTAAAATCATAACTGATTTTTCTTTTGCGAACCTAAAATATGTAATTACTAATAATTATTAGTTAGTTTATTGTTATTCCTAAAATTAATCAATTAGTCATTAAACTACTACAAGTTTCAAATTGAATTAAAAATCGTTCTTGCAGTTTTTTGTAAACATCTTTACCTTGTTGGATAGCTAATGAATCAAAGAAGTTAATTAAGTAATTTTTACGTAACATTCCATACAGTTTTTTTTAGAAATAATATTCTTTTCACCTAATTCATATTTTTTAAATTCTTAGGGAAAAATGCGGGCCAATTAGATGTCTAATTGATTAATCCCATCCATACTTTACAGAATACCTCCGTTGATGTGCCCTTTCTTTTTCTTCTTTAGGTTTTCTCCTTTTGCCGCCCAATAATGTAAATTATGATACTTGTTGATTCCATCCCGGCCAAATTGAGACTCGTCAGTCCTCAGTATTTTGTCCATAAAATCGAGGTTTTGGAAAAAGTTGTAGACATCTGTACCTTTTTGGATAGCTAATGAATCAAGGAAGTTATTTCAGTAATTTGTACGTAACGTTCCATACATTTTTTTTTAGAAATACTATTGCTTTTCACCAAATTCGATTTTTTTCCTAAAAATAATACGTCGTTTTTAGGCCTTAACTGAAAAGTTAACGGTATTTTCTAGCTTATTTTGATTTTGATTGAATTTCTGAACGTTTTTCTATCAGAAAACAACAAAAAAACCAACAAAACCTGGTATGATTTTCTTCAGCAACTAATTTTAACTTTAAAACTGGATTTTTTTGCTAAAAACCTTAAATCTTCAATAACTCGGAAACGACTAAGTTTCGGATAGGACATTATATGAAAAAATTTGCTGCAAATAAACTCTACTTTAAGCCCCTGCAAGGAATGTATCCTGTTACCAGTCACCCTGTATACGTCTACACTAACAAAATAAATAACGTTAATTACATTTCTCATTTACGTGAATTTTAGGTACCAAGAAGCCATCGCTATTAAAAATAACAGTACCTACAAAACGTCGTCGGTCGATACTGTTATTTTTATCGTTAATAATTAGCTGTATATAATTTTCGATGCACAGCTCAATTCTGTTGTAACTTTAGACAATGTGTATAGATCGTCCAGAATCTCATGAAAAATAGGGAAATTAAATTTTGTAGTAAGCAACACTAGGTTAACTCAGCTGCCCTAGTGATAAACAAAGTAATTACATTCAGAACACCTTACCTGGGATCGTTTCACGAAACGAAAAATCAAGCAACTGCATTTTAAATTCAAAAACAAAGTAATCAACATCCAATTACTTTGTTTTTGTATTGTGCTTGTTGTTTACTTGGTTTTGCATTTATGTTCCGGGTAAGTGTGTGCAGTTACTTTGTTTGGGCAATTCAAATTTCAGTAAACGGTTCAAGTTATTTGAAATATTAAACTGTGGTAAAAAACTAGTCCATATAAAACTTTTGTTAATGCAAAAAAGTCAATTTCACAAAAAATGTCAGTTACTTTGTTTATCGCTAGGGCAGCCGTAGTGTTGCTAACTTTGGATTTTAATTTCCCTATTTTTCATGAGATTCTGGTCGATCTATACAACATAATTGGCTCTAATATCATAATTGTTTGTTGCTCATACATGGCTCACTATATAGGTAATTAGTAGCTTACGAAGGCGCCATTTAAGGATTTTAAATTAAAAATAATTGACATTTAACGTTAAAAAGTTTTAATATTACATGTTTATTGTACATACTTTTTAGGTCTTTGATATTCAATTCCACAATTTCTGTATTCACTCATCACTCAATATTATAAAGCTGAAGAGTTTGTTTGTTTGAACGCGCTAATCTCAGGAACTACTGGACCGATTTCAAAAATTCTTTCACCGTTGGATATGTTACGTGATCCTTGAGTGCTATAGGCTATGGCTATAGGCATCGAACTATTACGCTTAGAATGGAAGTCTCTAACAAATTTCCGCTCGAAACGTAAGCTATAAACCAACCCATGTGTGCCCTGTAATTACATTTGCCGACACGCACACAAGCGCATGAGTACCTTGAGCACTGACGCAAAGATAGACGTAACGAGCCTGTTAAGGCCCGTTAAAAACGGCTTAACGCCGCGTCGACGACTGCCTTTCTTTACCTATTTATTCTAAGGCTATAGGCTATTTATTATATTATGTACCACGGCGGGGCGGACCGCTAGTACTTTATATTACCCAACTACGGCAAATCTAAAAGGGTTATGATTTTAGCAGTCTTTGTATGTATGTGTTCGATTTTTGTATCAGATTCTGTGTGTTCCACCGTAGCGCCTTAACTACTGGGACGATTTTGATGAGAGGTGTCTTGATTGATTTGTTGTTATGGTACGGACCCACATAGGCTAAATTTTACATACGAAAAAATCGACAAATGACCTTCGCGTGCCTAAACTTGAATCATAAATTAGTTTCGGATAGACATAATAGATGGCCCCACTAGCTGCTTACCCCGCGCTTTCTGCACACTTAATTATTATTTTAAAATAAATAATAAATTAAATTATTGAGCGTAGTCTGATTTTAGTTTACAAACTTTATCTCTTGTACCTGACACTAATAGAACACGTTTGGCTGAATATGTACAAAAAATATTAACATCAAAGTGGCTTTTCAATATTGATCATAATAGAAAAAACAAATAAAAATGCTTTTCATTTTTGTATTGTCTAAACTTAGGTCTAAACCTATATTTTTCATTTTTGTTCTTATAAGACTGAACCAATTGCCTTGGATTCCTGTTCTTTTGTCAAATCAACAATATTTTTGTGTTTTTCTTCTGACCAAACTCCATTTCCAGAAAAGTAATGATTCTTTTCAAGTACATATAAAATCAAACTTAGTTTTTGTGATTTGTTTAATGTTTTCAAATCTACTACTTCATTCAATAGAGGTTCAGTAGCAGTATTTTTTTCTATGTTAAGCTGATTTAGTATATGCCTAATTTTATTCCATGGATATAGGAGAATGGTACAATTTTCAAAAATATCACTTGCTGTAAATTCACGGCACAGTTGCTCATGGACATATTTAACTTGGATTAGAGGTATATATGGCCAGAATGGATGTCTTTTAATTATTTTCCCAATTTCATTCATACTATACAAATTATCCAAGGACTGAGATATACAGAACAGGAGGTCTTTTCCCTTGCCCAAGCGATCACCCTGAGCCCTCGCAAACACATCATAATGAGCAGAACTTCCTGAAAGTATGTTCAGGCTCAAGCATTTTTTGTTATTGTTATACAAATTCATTAGTCTCTTTGATGCTTTCGTGTTGTAATGTATCATTTTTAAAAACCTCGGATGATTATAAAATGCATTGAACTCTGGTATGCCTTTAGCACTTTCTAGCCTTTCCTTGATTGTACTGGGACTCAATGTGTATATTTGGAAACATCTTCTTTGTGCCTCATTGCCAATTCCGTATTCTTCTAATATTTTTTTAATTTCTAGAAGTGTAGAACAGTTTTTAATGGCTAACTTTGGGTGCATTCGTATAACTTCTTTTACATCAATTCCTCCAATAGTTCTCAGATTGTATAAAATATTCTCCAAATTTTCTGGATCAACATGTATCAAATAAAAATTAGATTTAATTTTTTCGAGTTTCATCATAATTTGTCCTTGTAAAATGTTCAGTGTCTTGTTGATAGCCTGCAGCGGGCGATGCTTAATAGTCGGGTAAGTCTGCAGCCCTCTATCGAATTCCTCTTGACTTAAATCCAAAGTCAGTTCTAAGTATCTTTGAATAATTTTAAGTCTCAAAGTGTACAAATTCATTTTATTCACATCTCCATAAACTAAAGTTGTGAGTGATGTTGGCCACTGGGTCATATAGCTAGCGAGTCTGTTTTCAACATTCACAGTGGCTGGTATAATTTTAGAACTCTTTAATTCCCCTATAGTTTTTTGTTTTATTATCAACAAATGTGAAAGTAAATGAGATGGTGATATATTGTCTACTCCACATTCTTGTAACACTTGGTATCGAAATTTAAGTGTCACAGGCAATATACCACACAGGGATGGTTCTTTGAGGAGGACTTCTCTGCCATATCCAAGTTTGTAAAGTACTTCAATTACATCTTTTATTCTTGTACTATCCAATTTTTTTATAACTGGATGTTTCAACAGCAAATATTGAGCTCTACTTTCGTTTATATTTAGATACTTGCATAAATATTTCACATTGCTGTCATAGTTACAAGAAATTGAGCGCACAGCAATTGACCAACACAACCTGGAGTTTCTATGGCACAGTATCCTTAAAATCATTTGTTTTACTTATTTATATAAATATTCTTGAAAAATAATAGAAATCACCAATCGTGGCTTTGGTATGATTTATTTTTATTTAGAAACATTGCAGGAATCCCCAGCACTGAAAAAATTACCACAACAGCAGTAATTTGAAAGTAAATACTATATTAAACTGTGATTACAGCACTGAACAAATTAAGACGATTTCCAGTGATTTAAAATGAATCGAATATGATTCACAACCTTACAACACATTAGATCTTCAATGGATCTTCATATTTATTTTCGTTATTTGTTTTGACTTTTGAGTTTTGACATTATTATTATCTCTATGGTTTTCAGTTTTGACTTTTGACCATGAATTATTATTATTATCTCTATGGTTTTGACCCATAGAGATAATAATAATAAGTAGAGTAGGCATACCTACCTTAAAAACGTGCCAAAAATACACTCACACACGCACAATCCTGTAACATAAAATGGCGCGCATCGACGATACATCCCATAGACACCTCATGTTTATTTTAATTCTACTGAAACAATTCTGGCAACTAGCTGAAGTATGAAGGCGCGGGGAATCGCGTTCTGATTGGCCCGACCAAGGTCAGTACTTACCTAGGTTGCGAAAAGTACACGGACTAGGGATGGGACACGTTTGATTAAAACACGATAAGTAGATACTTACCTACCAAACATATTGTATGAATGTTATGTTATATTTTGTATTACAGATTGCTATATTGCCCCTACCTCTACATCTACCTACCTCTACCTACCTACCCACGGGAACGCCCCAAAAGCGCTGAGTTTTGTCTGTATGGTCCTTGACTTTGCCCGTACGTTTTTTATGACTTCCAGCCGGCGCCCACCCGCGGCGGGCCTCATAAAAGCGTTTATTATGACTTCACTTGATATTGTGAGGCTGTCAAGTGTTGTTTTTTACGTTTACTATGAATGAGGCTATAGAATACAGTCTTTTGTTTTTCAATATGCGACTCTGTTATCGTATTACGACGCGATAAATATTGAAATAGCGCGTTTCGGAGCGCCACTTGTGTTTAAAAATAAATCCTTGAAGATTAAAGCGGTAACCTAGGGGGTTTAACTTCAAATTACGTTAATTAGATATTAGGCAATAGGAAAATACATAAAAATATATACTCGTCTATACAAAAATATTTACTTACATCACTTTGATTCTGCAAAGTAGCCTGGCGCCGGCAGGCGTAATTTTTTTTGAAAATTCGCGATCCTTGCTTGATTAACTGTATTTTGCTAATTTTATTTCTAATTCCGGTCAATTATTAGTTATGTAACTTATTAATTTCGAATAATAAGATAATACGAAAAAAAAATATTAAAACTGAAGACAAACATTCGATTTTTAACTGCCAAATTATTGGAAACGAATATTTTGGTCTCCGTAAATAAAAAAATGTTGTGTTCTATGGTGAAATATTGTTAAAAACACATTAATTGTTTACTTATTTCGTTAAATATACAAAAACACAGCGAAAATACTCATAAATCACTTTAAAACACGCGAAAATATAAAACAAAAACTGTACGCCCGACCGCGCAACGGCGCGCCGCGACACAAACTGCCACTTGAAACTTTTTTTTTTTTAATCGTTCCTATTATAAACCTATGTTTTTTTTCCTCTCTGACTACTAGGAAATTTAACGTAGAAGCGAGATAATATACACTAGCGGCACGCTATGATGGCCGGTTTGACACATTACAATAGTGATGTGGAATGTCAATTTATTCTCGAACAAAAAACAATTAAGTTTTGTTTTTGTACCTGATTAAATAGGTTTAATAAAACAAAAATGTATATGTTTATTTAATTTATTTGAACGAACTGAATATTTGAACGAAAATGAATATACATACTTTATATGCACACAAGAAACATATGAATACAAAAGATACCAAAAAAGGTGCCACAAAAGGTATGGCCTTTATTAATCAGATTCGTCCATACTACTATTTTCACTGTCGTCACTGCTATCATCACATACATTAATAATTATATGTTCGTTTTCTATAATATTATCTATTTTCACATCTCTTTCATAATCTTCCCTTATTAATTTAACAGTTCTATTCACAACCTTTTCCCAGTCTCCTTTAGTCACATGTTCACAAGCTTCTTCTAATAATTTTAGCATTTTTTTTGTGGTAAATGGGGGTTCTGTATTGTGTCTTGCAGCATATCCCTTAATTTGAGCCCACACCAACTCAATCGCATTATACTCACAATGGTAAGGCGGTAACCGTATAACTCTGTGCCCATGTTCTAATGCTATTTCGTCAATGACGTATCGGATCTTGGTTGGTTTGTTTTCTTTTAAAAGACGTACTAATTCCGCTTTTAACATATTCATGTTTGCATCTACGCCATTTTTACGAAGCCATGCGACGATATCAGCTTTCTTTTGGGATTGGGCAGGTGGCTTGTCAATTTGCATCGAGTGGTATGGGGCGTTGTCCATAATTATAATAGATGGTTCAGGGAGGCTACACAACATTGAGGTAAACCATTCAGTAAACTTTTCTCCATTCATGTCTTCATGATAGTCTCCAGTGGTTTTTGACGCAAAAGCCATGAGAGAACCTTCGACAAACCCGTTGATGGTTCCGGCGTGACAAATTATAAGTCGCGATCCTTTTCCTACAGGAACTTTGGAAGTAGATGCTGCTGTGTCATCGTTCCAAGAACGGCCTACAGTATGGTTAGCATTAAGCCATGTTTCATCCAAGAACACAACATTTTGCCAATTTTTGATTTCTTTCACTTGCCGTAAAAAAGTATACCTTGCCATCGCTATATCAAATCTTTCCATCAATATTTTGCGTTTGTTACATTTTTTGTATCGAAATCCAATGGTCTTCAAAATCTTCGTTAAAGAACTTTCCCCACCGAAGAATAATCCAGCTTCCTTCAGTGAATGCACCAACTTTTTTCTTGTTGGATACTCCTTCTGTAAATAGTAGCCGTAAACATGTCTTCGGATAGCATCGGCATCAAAGCTATCGATGCCTACGACTGGTTTTGCTCGTTTTCTCTTTTTTGGTGTGTGAAGTTTATTTTCTTCTGTGCCAGTCTCGCCATATTTTTTTTTAGTTATCCGTCTAACAGTTCGTTGTCCAATATTAAGCGCATCAGCTACGCGTTCAACCACTGACGTTATTGGTAAAATTGGCCCTCCATTTTGAGCTTCACGATCGAAATAGTTACGAAGGCGTATTACGAACTCACGTGTCTGACTATTTAGAACAGTTCTCTGCGTACGTTCGGTCATATCGACGAAATCCACAACAAAGGGCTTGAACAGAGTCCAAATTAACGAGCAAGGGTCAACAGTAATGCAGTATCAATATTTGAAATCCAAAGCCAGGTCAAAACTATATCACAATCGCATTGCACTGACAGTTTATACTTTTCGAAGCAACGTCAATTCGAAACTGCTTTGTTTTGCATTGAGCATTGACGCGAGTTTGCCGGAGGTAGTAGTTGTGCTAGCCAGCGATCCTATGTGACGATCGTATTAGATTCCATTTTTAAAAATTTATTGATATTTTTTTGCGATTTCAGAGGTTTGTCCACATAGTGAAAATTGTTCATATTCACAAGTACATTCACCCCTTAAATGGTGCAAACTGATTTTTCTACACTTGTATACATTTAAGAAATCAATTTAATAAATAAATTTTGAGTCCTAAACCTAAAACTACATTCGATAAAATTTATGAATCTCTGCACATCACTATCGTCAATAAAGTAATACAATTATTTCCTTCAAAGTCGTTATCAATTAATACGGAACTTCATGAGCGGACAAACGTCAAACCGGCCATCATAGCGTGCCGCTAGAGTAAATAAATACGCCTGAGTGTAAGAGGAATAGGTATATTTTTGATATGCCCGCGCCCGGCGCAGACTAAGGCAATGTCCAGTATAATGGACACGGGGCATTTCAGAGTCCGATAAATTGTCACTGCTACCGTGACCGGGCAATACCGTGGCTACCTAGAGGTAGGGGTAGAGGTAGGGGTAGGGGTAGGGGTAGGGGTAGAGGTAGCGGTAGAGGTAGAGGTAGAGAGGAGAGGGTTGTCAGTCACTGTCAGTCACTGTCAGTCATTCAGTCAGTCACTGTCAGTCATTCAGTCAGTCACTGTCAGTCACTGTCAGTCAGTCAGTCACTGTCAGTCATTGTCAGTCATTGTCAGCCAGTCAGTCACTGTCAGTCATTGTCAGTCAGTCACTGTCAGTCATTGTCAGTTACTGTCAGTCACTGTCAGTCACAGTCAGTCATTGTCAGTCACTGTCAGTAACTGTCAGTCATTCAGTCAGTCACTGATAGTAAGTGTCAGTCATTGTCAGTCACTGTCAGTCATCGTCAGTCACTGTCAGTCACTGTCAGTCATTGTCAGTCACTGTCAGTCATTGTCAGTCAGTCATTGTCAGTCACTGTCAGTAATTGTCAGTCAGTCATTGTCAGTCACTGTCAGTCATTCAGTCAGTCACTGTCAGTCATTGTCAGTCAGTCACTGTTAGTCACTGTCAGTCAGTCGGTCAGTCAGTCAGTCAGTCACTGTCATTCAGTCAGTCACTGTCAGTCAACCAGTCAGTCAGTCAGTCACTGTCAGTCAGTCAGTCACTGTCAGTCAGTCAGTCAGTCAGTCAGTCAGTCAGTCAGTCACAGTCAGTCAGTCTGTCAGTCAGTCAGTCAGTCAGTCACTGCCCAACGACGTGACGCGATTGTCACGCGAATGCCTATTAGGACACCTATTCGAGATCAATAAGTTTGATCGCGAGTTCGTACGAGTAAAATTCGCGCGAACTTGCGATGATCGCGCATTCGCGTTGTATTAGGACAACGTCTAAGAGAAAAACAATTCGGTCTACGGCTTTATTATGTTCATACTATCGACAATAGAATAGAATTGATGTTGAACATCACTATCGTTCAGAAGGTAACTAATGAAACGAGATAAATACTTACGCGGCGAGTATGAATAAAAGAGATGCGGCGATAACGCGAGTAGATTTCAAGCTCCTCCTACTCTGAACATGACCAACATAAGATGAACCCCGCTATAAATTATTTTATTTATGATTATTTTGGTAAAATTAGTTTTACTGACTTATCGATGAAATGTTATGCTACCTTTCTTTACCTCGATGTTTGAAAGATTTTACCACACCATTTTACAAATCAGCAAGGCATCCCTTGTATTTTTTGTCACTATATTTCATTCGCCAAAGCGGACGTATTTACGGCGCTCAGAACTGGTCGATACTAATTCGGAATTTTCGAGCAGCCACTTATATAAGACTAAAAAAACTCAACTGTTACCTCACACCGCGTGCCTGTTATCATCCGTCTATGGGGTATGTCGTCGTTGATGGCGCGTGTTCATTGTGATGTCTCAAGTTGTGCGTGTGTGAGTGTTCATGTATACATTTTAGAGAGGCCATCTTAAGGGAAGTTGCAATAAAATTTCTGCCACGATCTGTTTTATTGTTATGTTTAAAAATGTAGTGTTGTCTCTTACACACTTATGAAAATTTTGATAAGCTTAAGCTATTTTCCGATCCACTATTTTCTATAGGACATTATGCCAAGTCCTCTTCTATAGGTTCATGTTTTGACCACGGACTACGAAAAATAAGGTTTTGACATTTTACCCACAGAACATAAATACCACAGAATATAAATACTCTCTAACGAGAGATTTACCTCAGTTAACCTCAGGTAGGAGCAAGAAGGTTATAAGTATATATTCTATGTAGACACTGGACATAGCGCCTATAACATTGTACTGAAGACAAGGTCATTCACCTGGGCTATTTTCTCTCTCTAGTTTTTTTTTGTACTTCACACAATATTTATGTAAGTGAAAACGAGAAAAAACAACTCCAGAGCTGTTTAAGGCCTTTGATTCAACGTTTTGTTTGGAGCTCAGAGTCCATAGGTTCTATGATTCTAGCGTAGGAGTTAAGGAGTAATTAGGCTGCCGGCACACTTATGTGTCGTGGCGTGTCGTGATGCGCCGGTTTCATACATTTAGTAAAAACGACACGCCCTACAAGTGTGTCTCTAACCATACTAAATGTATGAAACCGATAGGCTTCTGGCGCGTCACGACACGCCACGACACATAAGTGTGGTTCCGGCCTAATAGTGTTCTATGCAACGTAGGTACCTACCTACTATGTTGTCTACGTTTTTATTTCATGAATTTCGTCCGTGGTTTGCATGAACCTATAGAAGAGGACTTGGCATAATGTCCTATAGAAAATAGTGGATCGGAAAATAGCTTAAGCTTATCAAAATTTTCATAAGTGTGTAAGAGACAACACTACATTTTTAAACATAACAATAAAACAGATTGTGGCAGAAATTTTATTGCAACTTCCCTTAAGATGGCCTCCCTAAAATGTATACATGAACACTCACACACGCACAACTTGAGACATCACAATGAACACGCGCCATTTTATGTTACAGGATTGTGCGTGTGTGAGTGTATTTTTGGCACGTTTTTAAGGTAGGTATGCCTACTCTACTTATTATTATTATCTCTATGGTTTTGACCACGGACTACGAAAAATAATACTTATTATTATTATCTCTATGGTGGTTTGGAATTTTGACATTGACATACGGTGAATGGTGATGATTGACAATTAGACGGTTGAATTTGTGTTGTGGTCTATAAATGGGCGTGATTTTTTTAAAATAATATTAGCTGATGTTCATTTTAATTTAAAATGAGTTCTAAATCCAAAACGGGTCTATTCGCACTTAGTTTTTATGGTCTGGCTTCTTTATTTATATTAATAGCGTTCGTAAGCCCATACTGGTTAGTTACGGATGGAAAGCTCAAAAATCCGAAGTTTCTCAAAATAGGTAAGGGTTGTTATACACTCGTGTTTTATCGTCTTTTAAAGATTTAATTAGGGTTCGGACCAATTTCGTTTTCTCGTTATATCGTTTACCTCTGTCGATTATTTTAAGTAATATAGAGATGCGCCGAGTACTCGTGTATTACTTACTTGGTAGATACTCGGTGTACTTGGTCTTTTTTTCAGTACTCGTACTTGGCCGAATAACTCTGTTTTAGTGATCGAGTATTTGATTTTAAATTAGAGTTATGTCCTGACCACCACTCGAATGGACTTTGGTCTCGCGCCAACAAACTCGCTTACGGCTTACATATCGATCTAACTCTAGAGCGATGGGACTTTTACTACTTAGACTCTGGCGGCTTGGTAGAAACCACTAGCAACTCCAAAAGCTACCCAAGTGTTTTGTGAAGGTCTTGAAATACTAACATTCATTTTATTATCTTCACCGCTACTGGAACTCTCTTCAACGTCACTTCTTTTAATAGATTCTAAGAATAGCATCTTCCTTATTAAACTAGCAATCTGCGTAAAAACTGAACCGAGTTATTCAGCTGAGTACTCTTAATATTCGTGACTTGGTTACTCTGTAAATGTAGTACTCGGCCCATCTCTAATTTTAAGTCACCATAACATAATAATTAAAAAAATATATGACTAACTATTTAAGATTTTGCAATAAGATATAAGTAAGTTTGAATTATCTATTAGAACTTAAACTCTGTTTCTTGAAAATTGGTTTATTCATATTTCCAGGTTTATGGCAAGTTTGTTTCAATGGATTTGAAGAAGTTCATCATTGGTATGACGTATCTTTCAAAGGCTGCTGGTGGATATTCGAAGAAGAATACTATATTATACATGATATATTGTTGCCTGGATTTTTTATAGCAACACAATTCTTTTATACTGTGTCAATGTGCTGCGTTCTAATTTCACTTATTCTATCATTTTCATACATAAGGAAGGATCATGATGATGACAACTATGTTACTCTTTTAGTAACATTTGGCACAATTCTTGTTATAGGTGGTAAGTTAGTTAAATACTTCCACTTTGTTTATTTATTATACATACAGTGTAAACTCTATAACAAACTTAATGTAATGTAATAAAAACACCTATAATGTAAATCTCACTTGAGATTTTCATTATAGGTGTTTTTATTACATTACATTAAGTTTGTTATAGAGTTCCAATTACAGTGAGTTTAATATACATTTTGAAGTTAATACTACACTTCATACAACAAAAACTCTATAGTAAAAAAATGGCCAGTCCCTTGAAATTATTAGTTTATATCATTTGGATATAGAGTTTACACTAAGTGCCTGTTTCACCTCCTTCTGATATGTATTAGATAGCTATCTACAACTTTTGTCTTTGTCACTTGACATAAAGAAAGAAAGTGACAAAACTTACGTTTAGGCTATCCAACACTTATCAGAAGGTGGTGAAACAGGCCGTAAGTATTTTATATCCATTTCAGTCATTCTTATTATTTTAATGGGGAATTAAAACACAATTAAAATTTTCAATATTTACTTTAATATTTCCATTATTATAAATATTATAAGCAAATTATTGTTTCTTAAAATTAACTTATTATTATTAAAAAAATGAACTTATCTATCTAAGGATTCGTACAAATTACAGCTCCATTGGGCCACATTCTGTTGCATGCAAAACTGCAGGAGTGCACATTAGGCTTTATTTAATTAAAACATTATAGAGTGTAATCACACCACCAGTGTGTTTTCATTTTCAGGTTTCTCAGGAATAATATCTGTTGTGACATTTGGAGCTAGAGGTGATGGACGTGACTGGATGCCTAATTGGGAACACAATGACTTGGGCTGGGCATATGCTCTCGGTGTTATTGGTGTTATATTACTGTTTCCAGCTGGCATACTCTTCTTAGTTGAAGCTCGTGTACGGAAATATAAGAAGTTACACGAAATGCAGAGCAGGGAGCCCTCTTCTTACACCATGCAAGAGAGGAAAATGACATATCCAGGCCACACAGACATATAATAGTTTAAGTTTTATGAGAGGCTGGCAAATAAAACTGACTTATTCACATAACTAAAGCCTTTTCCACATAGGTGCATCCTTGCATCCTGCAATATCTGATATAGACTGGTTTATAGTGTATTGTGATTTTATCAACCAACAACATGTACACATGTGTTTGTATGTTAAATTTTACAGAAGAAGCAAAAGCTGAACGAAGTAGGCACATTCAGTTTTTTGCTTTCTGCATCAATTCAAGGGACATGTTTGGTTATTTTTAATTATCCTTTTATATATTACTAGGCATCCCAGCTTCGCCCGTGGTACATAATATGTAGCCTTCAAGGATCACGTACATATCCAACGGTGAAAGAATTTTTGAAAAAGGTCCAGTAGTTCCTGAGATTAGTGCGTTCAAACAAACAAACTCTTCCGCTTTATTATATTAGTATAGATGTAAGAATTGGTTTTTTTCATTATATTTCAGGACTCCATAGATGATTGATTGTGTAGCCCAAATAAGCAAAAACAAAGTTAATGTGGATAAGTCTGTTTTTTTCGCCAACTCCTAATATTATATTTGTATGTGCCTTTTAATTAATTATTATTATTAAAAGTAGGTTAATAATGTGTTTTGAGCTTTACAGAATTCCGTCCGTTCCGTTCTTATTAATGACAGATTTATTCTGTCATATATTGTCATGAATCTCATAGGAAATATTATGTAAAAAATATTCACATACAAATTTATGTTTACATATTGTGGCCGATTCTGTTGTACTCAATCTCTAAATCTAAACTAAAATGACAGGTCTAAATATATTCCTGTCTCTTTCACAATCCTCCCTGCTGAAGGGGATAGCACTATTTTTAAACCTGTCAATTTAGTTTAGGTTTAGAGATTGTGTACAACAGAATTGGCCACATTGTGGCCAATTCTGTTGTACACAATCTCTAAATCTAAACTAAAATGACAGGCCTAAATATATTCCTATCTCTTTCACAATGCTAACTGCAGAAAAGGATAGCACTATTTTTAAACCTGTCAATTTAGTTTAGTTTAGAGAATTGTGCACAACAGAATCGGCCACAATGTAGAACTAGCAGGTATTAATATTCAACACAACATAACTTATACAACAGACTATTAAAATTACAGTAATTTTTAAAATTAATAATAAAAAGAAGGTTCTATCTTGTAATGACTAATGAGAGATTTTGGACTCATGATGTATTTAAGTAATAATTTAACATGTTTAAGTAAGTAAGTTAGTTAAGTAAGTTTCTTTTGAGTAATAGGTATTTCTGTAATAAATGTTTGTGAATTTTGCACTTTTATATAGTAAATTGTATTTTGGCTTTGAACTTTTGATTTTCCAGGATAAAAAGTAACCTATCCGTAGTAAACCTGTCTCTGAAACGGATGATTTTTTAAACATTCCGTGGGATCCTCACAATTTAGGAATGCCTTGCCTTACAGCATCAGAGTTGAGATGGGTCCTCGAATTCAACGATAGTCTTGACTTGGTATTTCCGATATCAATAATTTATGACTGATAGTTTCTAAATCTCATCAGTTTTGGTGGTCAATTCCCCTACAGCATCAGATTGAGGAGTTAGGTGGAATTCAATTTTTTCATAGGACTCTCAGTTTCTTAAAAAAAATACGCAGATCGGTTCAGAAATTTCGGAGATTTAGGTGTTTATATTATTATGTAGGTAAAAAATACAACTCCTTTTTTGAAAGTCGGTTAAAAAGTACTTAGCCTCCTTGGTTAATGTCCTACTCTGGAAGTCAGGGCGGTAGTTATATTCAATATTCTTTCTGGTCTGTGCTGGAAGTCTTGAAGTCTTACCAAGAAGGTTAAAGATAATTGATAAACACTGGAGAATGAAATGCAAACAAAAGGTTGCTGGTTTGATATTTTTGTCTCACTCTCACCCCTACTTAAATAAAGTGTGTGAGGTAGTATAGAAAAAAAAAATCAGCCAAGTGCGAGTCGGGCCTCGCTCTTTCAGGGTTCCGTACATAATTATGAACAATATAATATTTTGGGTCTAAGAAATATTTAATTTCCGAGCTAGACATCGCAACAAACCGTGAAAGAAAAACCCAAAAAAATGTTCGTTTATTTTGGTCACAGCTTAGAAACTATTTAATGAATCGTTGTTTTCAGTATTTGTTGTTTAAATAGAGCATATATTACATAATATACTGAAATATCATATTCCCAACTAGTTTAGTTTTTGAGATAGCCCCCGTCACAAAAATGGTCTAAAACTGACAACTTTGATGGCCTCCCATTCCCTTATTTTTTGAGATAAAAATTAAAAAAATATATATTTGTACTCTACTTAATGAGCTCTAAACAATGATACCCCACAAGCTAGGGTAAAGAAAATTTTTTTTTTCCGGCTCCTTTTTCATGTATGGGAGCCCCCCTGAAAAATAATTTAATTCAATTTCTAATTCAATATTTGATTTTAAGTTAACGTTTTACACTAAATACCAAAATTTCAGGTTTGTAACTCATTTCGTCTGCGAGCTAGAGACCTGTGACCGGCGGACAGACGGACAGACAGACAGCCGAGTGACATTAATAGGGCTCCGTTTTTTACCCTTCGGGTACGGAACCCTAAAAATCACAAAGGTTAATGACCCTGACTTCACTACAATGTTTTAGGCAAAGTCTCCAAGTGTCTTTAAGCTAAACCTTCTTGAGTCGTCATACTTGGACATACCTCAGAGTGTAACCAAGAAGGTTATACTTTAACCTTCTTGGAGTGAACGCCTCGTTCACCACTCTGATTGATCTATAAAGCTAATCTATACGTTCCCACGATACAACCGGACGAAGATTTCTAGACTGGTCAACAAGTTCGAAAACGTGAAAAATAGAGATAAAGGTCCTAAAAATATGAGCGATAGTTCATTCGATTCGGAATCACCTCTAGAAAAATATTTTTGAAGGATTTTGGTGCAGGTAAAAAATTGCAATTGGTATTAATAACAAAATAAGATGAAAAAAAATGATATTTTGTTTTATGTTAATAACTCGAAAAATACTTATTTATATTTAAGCAATTTTGAAAAAAGCTCGTTAAAGAGGAGGAAATTTCCGATAAAAAAGTCTCAACTTCCGAAACTCTATCTCCATTATTTTTATAACTTTAAATTGACGTTGAAAATAGGGATCCGCGCGGCGGTTACAATTAATAATTTAATTATATTAATAAAAATTAATAAAATTTTTTTAACTGCACCAAAATCCTTCAAAAACATTTTTCTAGAGGTGATTCCGAATCGAATGAGCTATCGCTCATATTTTTAGGACCTTTATCTCTATTTTTCACGTTTTCGAACTTGTTGACCAGTCTATTCGTCCATCCGTTACAGCCCCTTCCGAGGCTTACTTTTATAATACGCACTGAAAATTGAAATGGATAGGTATTATGCATACTTTATTGTGTGTAACCTTTGAATATCCATATGGAACTCTTTGTGTGTAACTAACTAGCTAACTCGTAAACTTCAAGTCGCATGAGTTATCTTTACATAACTTATGAAATATTATTGTTAGTTTTTGTTAATAGACCTGTAAATTTAAACGGAACAGTCTTATTGCTAAGTAATGCTTGCTTAGCAGTTTCGAACCCTATGGATATATTTTGAAATTCTTGTAAATCTTGGAGAACACCATGTATAAAACCACTTGCGAAGCAATCGCCTGCTCCTGAAACGTTCTCAACAGTATTTAAAATATCGGTGGAATATACCTGTACATCCAATTCTTTATCTTCAAGTACATTGTCTAAACGTTTGATTGTAACAACACCTTTAGATCCTCTTGTTACTATTAGCAATTTGACACATTTCAAGATAACTTTTGAAAGTTCAACAATTTCGTCTAATTCATTAACTTCATTAATGTTGATATCGGGTTTCATGAAGTTTGCCATGGCTCTTAGTTCCATAATATTGGGTGATGCGTATGTTATGCTATGTTTTCCATAAAATGGTTTTATAGCTTTTCTTTTGTCCGTTGGTTCAAAAAAAACTAAAACAAAAAAAACATGCGTAATTAAGCTATCTAGTCAATAAGAGATCTAGGTGAATTAAAAATTAAGCAAAATAAAAGCAAGAATATTATATAATAGTAAGATACATAGAACTATATTATTACATACCGCATGCTCATGCGTGGTGAAATGAAAAAAAAAAATTACTATTTTATTAAGGAGGCGGTGACTTTTCTCTACATAAATAAAAAAGGTTTGCAAACGCATTAGGCTGGTTGTGTCAATAAGTTCGTCGGTTTCGATAAAATGATAAAAGTGATCGGACTCGTTCTCACCTACTTAAAACTAGTGTGAGGTAAAAGAAACTAGAGATAAAAATAGGTGGATGACCCCTTGTCCTTACTACAATGTTTTAGGCGCAGTCTCCAGTGTATATAATATATACTTCAATATATATAAAGAATTATATTATATTATAATTATAATTATATTTTAATTATATTATAAATATATTATAATATAATTATATTATAGTTTCATGCTTATTGTATCTACCGAAACACACACCTTACGTCATTCATCGGGCTATTTTTTATCTCTATATTTTCTATACTTCACGCTATGTAGGTGAGAACGAGACCAAGCAACTCCAATTTCTAGCTTGTGACATTGTAGCTAAACAAAATTTTACTCTATGGGATAGGTTTTGAGTTTTGACGGTTGACCATATTATTATTTTGACGTATGATTCTTGGTCTGTGGTTTTGACTCCACCCATCAATTCATAAAGGTAGCTCAAAGATGAGGTAGCTATTGCAGCTATTTGCTAGTCCGTTGGTCCGTTTTTACATAAATAAAGAATTAAAAACTTGTAATTTTATCGTGTTGTGTGTATTACGATCTTGGCAAGGTGTTCAGTGAAAATATTTTGTTTTTAACTTTTTAGTAGTAGATAAACTGTAGCCAAAATATTTTTTGGTTTAAATTGTTTGGTTTGGAATTTGGATGCATAGGTTCAACTTTCAGTATCTCTAGTTTGTTTTGGAAACAATTAAGTTTTCTTGTATTTTTAATCAAAAAGCTGTGAGTTTGAATATAAAAAGGCCATATCACTGCCGACTGGTAAGCATTTTTTATTATATTTTTGTGAACGTTGTAACTTTTAGACCTTTTTGATGAAATTCCCCACCCAAGCTAGTTCATATCTATGTAACTATTCAAATTGTTTTTCTATTTTTTTATAATATGTTAAATATAATAAGTAGGTAATGGCTTCTTCGTCTTTCAAATAAATTAAAGATCCAAAACTTAAGTACTTTGAGTTAGAGTACATACACCATATTCTAATAAGATATTATTTGTTAAGTACCTTATTTCACAAGTTTTACATTTACAATCATTTATATTTTACAGATATTCGAAAATGTTTTATTTCAATTTGATTTTCTAAACTAATCTAAATTAAGTTTGAAACTTATAAGAAACTCACTAATGTACATATTTTATTACAGTATATATAGTAATAGCGTTCAAATCATTTAAAAATGTTGGTACTAGCTAAGTACTGGAGCTATTTACTCAAAGACTATTTATTATATTCAGGCGGACTAATCATTAGCTATGTGACCACTTAATCACATTGCTAATGATCATAAGATCATAATAATAAGCAGTGTGTGTATTCTGCGCAGTGGTTGTGTCTTTATTTTGGTAAGAATCATGTTAAAGTTAGCATTGCATTGCATTTCACCTGTAAGTGATGTGCAATCTCATCTGTAAGTGATGATGTAGTCTTATGATGGCTAATAGAAGAGATATAGCAGTTTTTGTTGAACAAAACTGCCACAACTCTCAAACTTTGCGAAGTGCTTAATACTAAACAGAATGGGAGGCACTTTTTAGTATTCAGTAAAATTGGTTTCTGCTTTGTGTTTATTAGCTAAATCTACTACTCTACTGTTCTACACTCACCCCTGAGTCCTGTGTCAAATACATTTGGAAGTATTTTTAATTTTTAATAAAACAAATTTAAAAAAGAATAACCTTGCTGTACAATGTATATGGATAATATTCCCCTTTTCCCTCTATATGTAGATATAAGTGTTAAGCTTGTGCTAGGAGTTAATATAACAATAGTGCAACAGTTGGGATTTGAACCATCAACTTTTCAGTTTTCAGTCCACGACCTGCCTGCGTGGATTTAAGTTTTTTAAAAAGGAGACTGCCAAAATGTTGATTGGATTTGAAAAATATTATTTTTATCCCAGGAAATTAAGCAAATTTGCCCAATTTTGTCAAGATTGTTTTAGTTAGGGTGTGAAAATTCAAAATTAATCTAATTGAAAATTCACCGTAATATCGTAACAGTTTTTATCAAAATATGATTTCTAGAGTCATTTTGCTAAGGACATATTTTTCATTTACATAATGTTTTTCTTAAAAGCCAAAATGATTTTTCCTGTATCCGTTTAAGATAAAATTTATTGTGTTTTGTTAATATTTCCCACAGTAGGCAATGTGTGTGAAAATTTTAGCATTGTGAATGTACGTCTACCATTCATTTAGCTAGGATTGCAAAACATTTCAAGTTTGTTATTCATCACAGTGACACAACCTTGTTTTGCGTAAAGTGAACCTCACTTTTAACTCTAGCACCATTAATGGTTTGTACCTATCAAGGCTTTTGTGATTAATGGTACATATGTATCATGTTCTTAGACCATAGTTATACAACTGTGCTTGAAGCATTTAATGTCCATAGACTTAAGTTGCATCCACAGTTCACTCCGATAAGCATTGTGCAACATGTTACAGGACACTTCATTATGTATATCATTATCATTAGTCTGGACATTTCTTACATAGGGTTTTCTTACCGGTTATCGTCCATTTAGTGGAGTTACTGAGTTTGAGAGGGTGAAAATATATGTTCTATAAAAAAAATTAAACAAAAACTTGTTAAAATATACTTCTAGTATAGTCTATTTTCATTGCATGTTAGTATTTTTTTAGTCAGATAACTAGGTTTTTTTTAATCCTAATAAAAAGCTGAAAATGCCGATTTCACCGGTTATCGTCCACTAAATCTAGTTATCGTCCACCCTTGTACCTGTTGTCCGTCCACTGATTTCTATGAGAAATTTACTATGAAAAAGTATGCATGTAATGAGTAAGTAATTGAATATGTAATATTAACACCACTTTAATATGTATTTAATATCTATACCAATTAAAATTAACTTCCTGTCCGTCTTTTCGAAATATATGGGTTTTTATTAGTGAACTTATGTTTACTTATACATTATTAAAAAGCCACATAGCCGTTTATGAAAAAAAATGTTTTCTGTTTTTCGTCTATTCGTAATACTTACTTTTCAAAACAGCTGAACCTATTTTGACAGAACTTTCACAGGGTGATAAATAACTTTAAATACAAAGTAATGTGGTCTTTCTACGCATACGCAATAGCGGTCAACTGCTTGTTTTAAAATAAAACAGATAAAAAAACTATTGCCTTGTTAACGCGGTTTATAGAGTCTACAATATGACATAATATCTTTACCAACTTTGCGCCTATCTATCTTGCATCGTCTTTTACCACATCGCACTTACATTATATAAAAGTAGGTACATATAATTTGGCAGCCTCCCTGGCATGGCGCAGGGGTAAGTCTTATTAGTGGAAGGTCCTCTACTTGATTCTCGGCAGAGCAATTTGGTAAATTTAATTTAATAATTTCAAAATTGTCTCTAGTCTAGTATGCCTTACTTCCAAGTCATTTAGCGTTTAAGGGTACGGATTCTGCCGTACCTCTTTCAGGTTATCCCGCATCCATCTTAGACTGCATCGTCACTTAACATCAGATGAGATCGCAGTCAAGGACTAACTTGTAGATGAATAAAAAATAAATTATAGATATGAGTAATAATCAAAATTCACCTAAATAATAACATAATATTAAAAAATATATGTTTTTCATACAGTTTAAAATATAGGTGGACAGATAACCGGTGCATTTCAGATTCTCTATTTTAAATTTCGTCCACAAATTTTAATGATCGACAATACTATCTTAACTTATAAATATATCAAGGAGAAACACATAAAATATAAGTTAATTCTTTTGTCAAACAAGTTTAATTATTTATATTTTTACTAAATCTATTTATTTTCAAATAATAGCTTGGTGGTCGAAACTTAGAATATTTATTCAGTGCAAAGGAGGATGGGCAAAAATGTATGAACGTTGGTCTACCTAATCAACACAAACGCCCTCTATGGAAATAAGAAGCTAATAAGTAGTTAATCAAATTACGTATAGCGTTTATGCCAAAATATATGGGAGTTTTTCAAAATTCACTAAAATACAAATGTTTTAAAAATACTCTATATTAGTAATTCTACTATGAATTTAATTAATAGTGCGTAGCGTTCTACGTTAAACTGCCTCTTAGGTCTAATGGTTAGCATAATCGACTGCAGATCACGAGGTCCTGGGTTCGATTCCCGGGTCAGGCAAACAATTGTTAGGTATTGGGTTTTTCTGTCAACAAATTTTCAAAAAAAGTAGTTGTCAAGCGCTGGCGCTCTTTCACCCCCGTGCCTCAGAGAGCACGTTAGGCAGTCGGCCCCGGTTATTATTACTATCATGTGACAATAACCGTTAAAGCCCACCAACCTATATTGGAGCAGCGTGGCGGGTTTAAGCTCTAAATCCCTCTCCTATGAGAGAGGAGGCCTGTGCACAGCAGTGGGACGTTAAAAGGCTGTAGGTGGTGGTGGCGTAGCGTCTAGAATTAAATACATTGGTTAAGTTGGCAGCAGGGGGCACAAAACCGGCCTAATGTCGGGCCCAACATAACTAATAATAGTAATAAGTCGAGATTATTAGCACACAAGTAGATAGGTACAGAGGGAAAGCTTCATACAAACGGCTCGCTTGTAGGTACACTCACACAAACACTCACCAACTGTAGGGCTATTCTCTAAAATACCATCTCGATATCGAAGCTCACTCAAGTGAGATAACTCGCTTCGAAAACAAACTCACTTCACCTTGGTTTGATATTCTGTAAACATCTGCTACGCACTTGCGAAGTGAAGTGAGTTTGAGTGAGAAGACCTGTAGGGCTATTCTCTAAAATACCATCTTGATATCGAAGCTCACTCAAGTGAGATAACTCGCTTCGAAAGCAAACTCACTTCACCTTGGTTTGATATTCTGTAAACTTCTGCTACGCACTTGCGAAGTGAAGTGAGTTTGAGTGAGAAGACCTGTACTATCGAGTTTTACAGAGTACAAATTAGCAAACTCATCTCGAATTCACTCTCTATAATTCGAAAATGGCTTTACAGAATAGCCCTGCTGTACTATCGAGTTTTACAGAGTACAAATTAGGAAACTCATCTCGAATTCACTCTCTAAAATTCGAAAATGGCTTTACAGAATAGCCCTGCTGTACTATCGAGTTTTACAGAGTACAAATTAGCAAACTCATCTCGAATTCACTCTCTATAATTCGAAAATGGCTTTACAGAATAGCCCTGCTGTTCACGGACGCCCGCGTTCATCGATGTATGTATTAAAACTACATCGATGCCCGCGTCTAACCTCCAACCAGCTCAGTTGGATGACAAACGTGCGCATATGTGTGGGTGTACCTACAGCGGGCCGCTTGTAGAAGCTTCCCCTCTGTACCTATCTACTCGTGTGATTATTATTAGCTTTATCGTTAGAAAGCTGCGAACTATTCCTATTGTTACTAGGTGGCATATTATGTCCTTCATAGCCTAATGCTTCTATATCTTGCGGTCATAAAACAGAAAATAAGGTAAGGGGCTGCATTATGTTTTTCTCGAAAATCTCTTGAACCCCAAGACTTACAGCTTTGCTTCCATATAATAAAATTAAGTACTAAAAATAAGCTTTTCATTGAAATAGGTTTCATTTGTGTTGAGTAGGTAGACCACTTTGCCCATCCTCCTTTAGATATCGTCCACGCGTGATTTTGAAGACCCATAATTTTATATACAATGAGAAAAAAGTGGACGAAGACTAGTCACTAACTAGTGTATGTGTATAGGATTCGAATTAATAAACTTAATTCCAATTTTGTGCACACCTCGATTGATAACAAGACTACCTAAAATTAAGACGCTAAACCTGTGTTTGACCGCCCGGACGATAACAGGTTTTCTTAAGAAAATTGTGAACTAGTTGTCGTCCACCCCTTTTATTTGTATTCTAATGTAATCAAAAGTAAAAAAACACATTCATAGTATTTTATGAAACATAAGTAAGTGCTACAAAGAAGAATCAAACTAAATCTTATAGTAAAATGATTAATAACTTCCCGTGATAGTTGACGTATGCCACTAATTTTTTTGCTCTACACGGCTCGTTTTCATTCCTTAATTGCATACTCAAAATTCGATCGCTTTGTTTTCAAAGAAACTTAAGTGAAATAGACTTTTTTCTTTCTCTTTGTGTTGATAAGACATTCAAGTTGGCATAGAGATGCATTATTTTTATGTAAGTCTTATAATGTTTCTATTTTTAAGCATTTCTTAAGAGTGATCCGCTCAGTGGACGATAACAGGTGCGTGTCCGGTAACCGGTGTTCCTACCCTAGTAAAAGATTCTTTGCAGCATTTATATTTATGCTGCATATAAGCATTCCAACACGACGCATATATTTAACTAGCGGTCCGCCCCGGCTTCGCCCGTGGTACATATATAGCACTCAAGGATCACTTACATATCCAACGGTGAAAGAATTTTTAAAATCGGTCCAGTAGTTCCTGAGATTAGCGTGTTCAAACAAACAATCTCTTCTGCTTTAGTATAGATATGGGGCTTATGCTAAGAAATTTTAGATTTTTTTTTAAATATATTACAAAAAATACTTTACTTCCTTTATTTCTCGTTTTTATGAACATAATGAAATCATGTCATAAAATTGTTTTTTTTTTTTAGATCCAGTGATCAAAAGGCAAAAAGTGCTTGTCTGTGCACTAACCTTGATACTTCATGGTTCATCACCAGACGAGCTTTAAGAAAAATTATAAATTCCAATATTACTGTGAATCAAACCTCTCTCATTTCTAAGGCTATAAGCTATTTATTCCAAGGCTATAAGTATAGCCCACCTGGAACTTATATGTCTACCTGTTTGGTTTAAAGAAAATATATGCAAAGCATTGTTAAAATGCTAGGATGTTACCATATTATGTACTAAAAGAAGAAAACTCTTCAAACTAGAAATCTTAAGGTCATTGACACTTTTAAAGTGTGATAAAAATTACGTGTGTAAACTACTTGTTACAGTAACCATGAGGAAAAGAAGCATGGCCGGTAATTGTGGGATCATTGTTTTTATGATTGCCCTTGTGACTGTGGCATTGGCGTTCGGCACGCCTAGCTGGCTCGTTAGCGATTATAGGATACGCGGGGCCAAGTTGGACAGGTGATTCATGCATCATTTGGACTATGTTAACTTCTTTAATTTATTTAGAGTCTGTTCAAAAAGAGAATCGGCGTGGGATCTGAGGGCGCTGCTGTGCGTTTGTTTAGCGGGCAATAAAATTACAATACTAGGTATAACACACGGCACGTAAGTCGAGCGGCGAACTTCAAGTGCGCGCAGCGTCGTACGAGTGAGCGGGACACAATGCGATTGGAGAGCCAATCAGCGCTTACGAGGGATCTGCGAGAGCTAATCAGTGCTTACGAATGATCCCCGTGACCCCCTCACACCCCGAGATACCTCATTTTCGACTTCTGCGCATTGAAGGTCACCGCTCGACTTAGTTGCCGTGACTTGTATAGCGCGTTAGTTCACTGTTTGGCCACGCCGATCCTCTTTTTGAACAGACTACCACTAACATAATAAACATCAATTCACAAATAGATACCAGGATTTGCAAATATGGCACGATTTGCATTAAAACAATCGTTTTTTACTAGTTTAGCTGTTAAGTCTGATGACAAAGGTTTCAATATTTTAAGCTATGTAAATGCAGTAATCTTTGGGTTTTTACACATCCCTGGTAGAAGAGCATTACTGTTATTTGAGACATTTTACCCTCTATAGTAAAGCGCATACAAAATTCACAAATTATGTTGATAGTCAGTAACTAATTTTTATCTGAAGATTGTGTCGTTTATAGAAGTATTTTTACTTTTAATTTGTAAAATTAGTTATTTTTAATTTACCAGATAATAATATGATAAATGGAAAATATTTTTAAATATTTAAAAGATAAATATTTTTAATAATATGGTCATTTTTCATGGTCATTTTTATTTTAGATTGGGACTATGGAGTCACTGCTTCAGATCACTGCCAGACCCATTAGATCAGTATCAAAGAAGATTTTTCGTTGGCTGTCGTTGGGTCTATGATCCTTTTACTACTGGATACGACAAAATTCGTGGCTATCTGCTTCCAGGTTAGTACCTAACGTTTTTCTATCGATTAACACATCTAGAAGTATTGGAAAATGCTCTGCAAAAGTTCATGTCAAGTTGGACAATTAAGGTGTCTAATGCACCAAATAACCATCAAGCAGCATAAGATCTACCACCTGCTGCAGAAAATGATGATGGGGAAAGTTGCAGAAAAAAGAGGCGAAAAAAGTCGTGGACACAAAACAAAGATTTAGGATAGTGGCGGAAATCTTAAGCCTAGTCATGGACAAAGAAGAAAATGCATATAGGGTAGGAACACCGGTTACCGGACACGCACCTGTTATCGTCCACTGAGCGGATCACTCTTAAGAAATGCTTAAAAATAGAAACATTATAAGACTTACATAAAAATAATGCATCTCTATGCCAACTTGAATGTCTTATCAACACACAGAGAAAGAAAAAAGTCTATTTCACTTAAGTTTCTTTGAAAACAAAGCGATCGAATTTTGAGTATGCAATTAAGGAATGAAAACGAGCCGTGTAGAGCAAAAAAATTAGTGGCATACTTCAACTATCACGGGAAGTTATTAATCATTTTACTATAAGATTTAGTTTGATTCTTCTTTGTAGCACTTACTTATGTTTCATAAAATACTATGAACGTGTTTTTTTACTTTTGATTACATTAGAATACAAATAAAAGGGGTGGACGACAACTAGTTCTCTATTTTCTTAAGAAAACCTGTTATCGTCCGGGCGGTCAAACACAGGTTTAGCGTCTTAATTTTAGGTAGTCTTGTTATCAATCGAGGTGTGCACAAAATTGGAATTAAGTTTATTAATTCGAATCCTGTACACATACACTAGTTAGTGACTAGTCTTCGTCCACTTTTTTCTCATTGTATATAAAACTATGGGTCTTCAAAATCACGCGTGGACGATATCTAAATTTGCACTGAATAAATATTCTAAGTTTCGACCACCAAGCTATTATCTATAATATAATAAAACTGTAACAGATCCAATTCTGTACATTGAAGATATTTTGAAAATTTTTATTGGAGGGCACTCTATAATCGATACTGAAGCCAAAACTGCAATTTATTTCATTTTTGTCTGTCTGTCTGTCTGTCTGTCTGTCTGTCTGTCTGTCTGTCTGTCTGTCTGTATCTTGGCCGCGCATCACGCCGAAACTACTGAATGGATTCGAATGAAACTTGGTACGATTTGAGTTTATACTCCGAGGTAGGTTATAGGATACTTTTTATCCCGAAATTCAGCATGGTTCCCTTGGGAGAAGGGATAAAAGTTAAAACGTGTATTTAGCTGTAATTCATTAACGCGTTGTTCGATTTCACTCATTCTTTTTTTGTTAGAAAGGTAGTACTTTATATATTGTCCCGTAAATATTTCAAGGTCATAGGTTTTTTAGTTCAGAAATGACGGGCATTTAGTGGGTTCCAATAACTTGGGACGCGGATGTTTGTACGTACGGCTTATTTTAAACTGGCGTGCGTTTAAATTTATGTTTGTTGGCCTGTCTATTTGTTCCAGCTAATCTCCGAAACGGCTGGATCGATTTTGATGGAACTTTCAATGGCAGATAGGTGATGTTAAGGAGTAACTTAGGATACATTTAGTTTAGGTACAAAAAAGAATTATGGGGTCCGATCTGATTCTATATAAAAACCAATATCCAGGCGAACGAAGTCGCGGGGGTCGGCTAGTTTGAAAATAAATAGATTTAGTAAAAATATAAATAATTAAACTTGTTTGACAAAAGAATTAACTTATATTTTATGTGTTTCTCCTTGGAACTTTGATATATTTATAAGTTAAGATAGTATTGTCGATCATTATAATTTGTGGACGAAATTTAAAATAGAGAATCTGAAATGCACCGGTTATCCGTCCACCTATATTTTAAACTGTATGAAAAACATATATTTTTTAATATTATGTTATTATTTAGGTAAATTTTGATTATTACTCATATCTATAATTTATTTTTTATTCATCTACAAGTTAGTCCTTGACTGCGATCTCATCTGATGTTAAGTGACGATGCAGTCTAAGATGGATGCGGGATAACCTGAAAGAGGTACGGCAGAATCCGTACCCTTAAACGCTAAATGACTTGGAAGTAAGGCATACTAGACTAGAGACAATTTTTAAATTAAATTTACCAAATTGCTCTGCCGAGAATCAAGTAGAGGACCTTCCACTAATAAGACTTACCCCTGCGCCATGCCAGGGAGGCTGCCAAATTATATGTACCTACTTTTATATAATGTAAGTGCGATGTGGTAAAATACGATGCAAGATAAATAGGCGCAAAGTTGGTAAAGATATTATGTCATATTGTAGACTCTATAAACAGCGTTAACAAGGCAATAGTTTTTTTATCTGTTTTATTTTAAAACAAGCAGTTGACCGCTATTGCGTATGCGTAGGAAGACCACATTACTTTGTATTTAAAGTTCTTTATCACCCTGTGAAAGTTCTGTCAAAATAGGTTCAGCTGTTTTGAAAAGTAAGTATTACGAATAGACGAAAAACAGAAAACATTTTTTTTATAAACGGCTATGTGGCTTTTTAATAATGTATAAGTAAACATAAGTTCACTAATAAAAACCCATATATTTCGAAAAGACGGACACGAAGTTAATTTTAGTTGGTATAGATATTAAATACATATTAAAGTGGTGTTAATATTACATATTCAATTACTTAGGGGAAAGGGGCCCAAAGCGGTTATGGTGCCCAAAGCGGATTTGTCTTTTTAAATGAACGCGCCAATAGTTAGGTGTATAAAAAGCGCGCGGGTACGATGCGCTCCCCCCGCTCCCCTTGGGGCATTCGTCCGACTCAGCAAGAACGTTTACACGAGTAGGTGCAGTAAAAAATCAAAATTGGGTGCATTTCGAAAAAAAACCGCGGTAAGTGTAGAGCGTTTTTTTTTAATTTACAGTTAAAATAAGCCCTGATCAATAAATTGATCTTGACTTTTGTGTATTTGACTATGATATGAAAGTGCCGACTTGTATGTACTCGTCTGATTTTGAAGTTATTTTTGATTGTGAAAATGAACAGTCTAAAAAGGCAAAGCGGTTCGGGCAAAGAGGTTACCTAACCGCTTTGCCCACGACTAGGGTGAAATGAGATCTGTTATATCAATTGTATGTATCCTTTTAGATGGTGAATAAATACTAACGAAAAACTGCTCAAGCTGCGTGGGACGAAAAGTCCATGGCCAGTGCTTTAAAGGAAGGCCATATTTTCATTATCATTATTAATTTTGAAGATTTCTTTTATTTTGCTGAAAGGAGAGATTGAATTTGCTCTTTTTTAAATTAAAATATTTAAATTGTGCGTTTTTTATTAAAACAATAAAGATTATATGACTTATTTTGCATTTCTTTGGTATGTCCGCTTTGCCCGATACCAAAAACCGCTTTAGGCCCCCCCTGAGGGCAAAGTGGTTTTTCTTTAAGTTTTATAAATTTCCTTGTAACTTTATTATTAATCAACCGATCTTTATCTGTTTTAACGACTTTATGCGCCATGAGACACACTATTCGTTTGTGTAAAAGTTAATATTAACATCGATTAACAAACTACTGATTTTCAAACTCAATCTTAACGTATCCGCTTTGGGCCCCTTTCCCCTACTCATTACATGCATACTTTTTCATAGTAAATTTCTCATAGAAATCAGTGGACGGATAACAGGTACAAGGGTGGACGATAACTAGATTTAGTGGACGATAACCGGTGAAATCGGCATTTTCAGCTTTTTATTAGGATTAAAAAAAACCTAGTTATCTGACTAAAAAAATACTAACATGCAGTGAAAATAGACTATACTAGAAGTATATTTTAACAAGTTTTTGTTTAATTTTTTTTACTGGTGTAAACGAATAGTAATAAAATAAATAAACTTATTTCAAGGTCGGGATAGCTTAAGGCATCTTCATATTATGCTCATTACGCGTTAGGGTCCAATAGTATGGAGGTATGTCTAGTGTTACAGTTTGCTGCTAAACAACGACTTGTTCTGTCAGCGGCAGTAATTACGCACGCAAATGAATACAGCCGGCTGCGATACGCGCGCTATCTGATTCAATCAGCAGTTTTATTCATAAAATTATTCGATAGTTTTTATTTTGATCACACTAACCAATTCAGTAGGTACGTGAGTCTGTGGCTCAGCTCAGGCCACTGACTGAAAGTGTGAGATGGGTGATTTGTTGCTTCTTAGGGTTCCGTACCCAAAGGGTACAAGTGTAAATTGAAAATTTAAAAAACCCCCGACATTCGCCATTTAGTGGCGGCGGCCATCTTGAATTTGCAATAGTGTTATTCTACTAGTCAAGCCCTTTCATTTGATACCCATATCAAGGGAGTTGTGAAAAAATATATCATCCGCCATTTTGTAGCGGCGGCCATCTTGGACCGATTTTCATCAAACATAGCTAAGAACACTCTCGACTAATTCACCTTTCAAACAAAAAAAACGCATTCAAATCGGTCCACCCGTTTGAGCGCCACAGGGGAACAGACAGACACACACACACACACACACACACACACACACACACACACAGACACGTCAAACTTATAACACCCCGTCGTTTTTGCGTCGGGGGTTAAAAAAGGGAGCCCTATTAATCTCTCTCTGCTGTCTGTCTGTCTGTCTGTCTGCCTGCCTGCCTGTCTGTCCGTCTGTCTGTCCGTCCGGCCGTCTGTGCGCCGGTCACACAGGTCTCTAGCTCGTAGTAGTTTGTAAGCTGTGACCGAACAAACGAACATTTTTTGGATTTTTCTTTCACGCTTTGTTGCGATGTCTAGCTCGGAAATTAATTAATATTTCTTACACCCAAAATATTATGTTATGTTTTATTATGTTCATAATTATGTACGGAACCCTAAAAGAGTGCGGCTCTCTCGAATCAAGGCCGACTCACACTTGGTTGTTTTTTTTTATTTTAGTCGGCAAACAATATGCTGCGCCGGTCGATTCTAAGCTTAATGTGAACACGCCTTTACAGGCTTACACGTGCCAGCGGTATTTATAGTCTGTTCGTTTTCTTACGGTCACCTTTGATCGCGCCGCCTCGGCACGCGCGGCGTCTTGTCAAAGGGACCGCCTGCGACTTCAAAAGATGCCGCGTGGGGTGTACAGGTACAAGGGGTTTTGGCGTTTTATACTTACTCATATTTTTATATTAAAATTCTCTTTCCTTTTTATATTTTTTTATATTCGTATTTTATTACAATATAACCATAAACATAAAATATAATATTATCATGAACACGGGTCTTCTCTCAAAATGAGAAGGATTTTAACCATAGTCTACCACGCTGGCCAAGTGTGGATTGGCAGACTATTCGGAGATTCTGTTAGAATAGAAAAAAAAATTACAAACAGAAAAAAAGTAATAAAAATAAAAGCAGAATACTAAGAGCACCTGCGCCTGTACCGACACTAAGTTACCGAACGAACTATACAAAAGATGCCGCCCGCCGACTCTGGTGTTGTCACATTTCAAAAATTTGCGCAATATTGGGGAATTAGGGCACTAAAAATGTGCATTTTAAATTACAATAACATTTTTATCTTAATGAATAAAATTTTTTAAATATTTTTTTCAGTGATGTCTGTGGGCTAACAATCTTTTCCTTTCGGATCTGACAGGGTTTTTTTCTACATACTGTATAGTGACTGCTGATTTTCAGTAATAGAGTGACACACAAAGAAAAAGATCAATGTTACCTATTCGGTAATATTGACCTTCTTTTGTATATTATAATTATAAAATATAATAAAGCGGAAGAGTTTGTTTGTTTGAACGCGCTAATCTCGGAAACTACTGGACCGATTTCAAAAATCCTTTCACTGTTGGATATGTACGTGATCCTGGAGTGCTATAGGCTATATATTATGTACCACGGGCGAAGCCGGGGCGGACCGCTAGTCAGGTATAAGTGGTAACCATAGAATAATGAATAAGAGGGAGAATTGCCCTTTACATCAAATTGTATGGAAACCTGCTGTCGTTAGTTTGTCCCCACCACTTGCTACAAAATGCTATATTGCATACTGATAGATCAGTGCAAGCAGCACCAGCAAATATAGACTTTATCGTTTAGTACACAGCGTTCAATTTTAATCACCGTACATCACACGTTATCGATGTTGAGTGAAGGCGCCCGTTCCATGAAAGGTCTAAGTTTTAGTGAAAGAATATATTTATATAGTACAAGTACCATTGCGTCCTAAGACCGACCGATTCAATGTTTGATTTCTACTAAGCAAGCAATGGATTTTGTTCATAATGAGATACAGACTTCTCAATTTAACACTTTTTGAGCATAATGTAAATATACATAATAATGTTTTCTTGTTTTTTATGGAAAATAACAACAATAACTTGTACTTAAGTGTGAAATGAGATGCCATCTTTCGTGTGATTCCCTTTTTTGCTTGATTTTTTTCAAACAACCACTGAACAACACGGCATTTTGTTAAAAATCGAGAGCGGTGAAGCGATCGGTGGACGACATTCGACTAAAGACAGAAACGGTTCTCAGGTGTATTTAACACCAGAAAAGTTCTCAGGAACCACGCCCCCTTGCCATATCTCTTCTTATTCATTTATCTATGGTGGTAACTTATATTTGCCAACCTTTTTTGACCTCGAATTCTCGTGATATTCGGGTCAAGCTACAACTCGAGATCCAGTAACAGATTGACCTAAATTGAAATAGTATTTTTTATAATTCGGAGTTTATGCTTCTGAATTACCTACGAAAGTTTCGTCACATTCCGTTCAGTGGCGTTTGCGTTATGCAGTATAAAGAAAAAAATTGGCATATTTTTTACAATTCTATATTTAGAGATCTCTTATCTGTATTTCTTTATTTGAAAACTAGCTGATGCTCGCGACTTCGCTCGCGTGGATTCATACAAATCTCATACAAACATTTATCCCCCATTTAGGTAGTTTTTCCAAAATTCCTTAAACACGTAACTCTTTATTTTTAACCGAAAATCTAAATACCAATTTACATGGATATAACTTAATAAATGACGTGAAAAATGACGGACTCTCATACAAACCTTCATCCCCTACTTGACCCACTTAGAGGTGGAATTCGCAATAATCCCTTCTTAGTGCCTAGGTACGTCATAAAAGGAAACTACTGTGAAAATTTCAAGTTTCTAGCTTCAGTGGTTTAGGCTGTGCGTTGATGATCAGTCAGTCAGACAGCCAGTCACGACAAGCCTCCTTATATTTTATAGATTTATCCAGTAAAGTCAGCTCACAATTGGACAACGATTTCCTATTTTAACCCGAATCAATGTAGGGCAATTAATAGGTTATTTAGTATGTTATACATGTATATTGTATGTATTAATAATATGTACATGTATAATGTATATACAATTAACAATATTAATAATATGTATCTTATATTTCTTTCAGGTTTTATGATAGCAACTCAATTATTTTTCACCCTGTGTTTGATTGGTGTATTGATTTCAACTATTTTGGTCATCGTGTTCTTCCTGTGTTGCGGCCCCGATCAAAACCGATATGTCATGATAATCAGATCAATAGGATTCATAATGTTAGCTGCAGGTAAGAAATTAGGTACACTTTTAAATATTTTAAAGCACACTTTGGGCCCAACTAGACCCAATATGTTGAAGCGCATGTTCTGTAAGAATGCGCTTATTGGTCTGACATAATAATTGATAACTGATAATTATTAATAACTGACACATACTGGTCAGCAAGGGCGTCGCCAGCCGATGGCCAAGGGGGGGGGGCAAGTTGATGATATTATAATATAGTAAAAGTACAAAGTAATGTTGGTACAGTCCAGAGCTTTTGAAGCTGGTTATGAGCTCTTAATTTATTTTCGAATTAGAATTTTTCACTGACCTCGTTTCCATTTGCGCCAGGTTTAATTTATATACTTAATGCAAAATATAGTATATCTATATTTTTTCAAATCTCTACCTGGCGACGCCCTTGCTGGTCAGCGTCCTATGTAGTCACACATGTTGGAACCATGCTATTTTGTCGTTGCATAAATGTTGGTCGAAAAGTGTTGTGGGCCAATTGGGTCATATTCTCCGTACCTCTCAAAGTGAACGTAAAGCTTGTGCTAGGAATAGGTTTGTCAACAACCCAACAGAGTTGGGCTATAGTTTTAACTGAAATATTTACTTAAAATACCATAAGTTCATGCTTTTTAATTTCTTCATATTATATTTCAGGAATAAGCGGCGGTATAGCAGTAATCGTTTTTGCTTCTTTGGGGAATACAGACGGATGGATGCCCGATCATGCTAACAATTATTTAGGTAAATATCAGTTATTGTTGCTTTTGATGTTAAGGGTGGGTAAGCAGGTGGGTAAGAAGAGGCAGGACTACACCGCGAGGTGTCGTTGTTAAGGCTGTGATTGTTATGTTTAACTTGCAATTGGTGAGTGTTGTAACTCACTCAATAGCCTATTGATATTTGAGAACAGTGCGATGTGCTACATTTGGTTCCTTGTAACGTACAAATTACGGTACAAATAGTACGCGTGGTTTCTCTAAGTCAAAGTCAAAGGGCTTTGAATATTTTGTCGGTGTGTCAGTGTGTGTGTGCGTGTGCGTGTGTGTGTCTGTTCCACCGTAGCGCTCAAACGGGTGAACCGATTTGAATGCGTTTTTTTTTGTTTGAAAGGTTAATTAGTCGGGAGTGTTCTTAGCTATGTTTGATGAAAATCGGTTCAAGATGGTCGCCGCCACAAAATGGCGGATTACATATTTTTTCACAACTGTCTCAATATGGGTATCAAATGAAAGGGCTTGACTAGTAGAATCGCACTATGCAAATCCAAGATGGCCGCCACCACAAAATGGCGAATTTCGGTGGTTCATTAAATTTTTAATTTATACTTATTCATAACGCGCCTAAAGAAGTGTAACTTCAAAAATTCAATTCGGCAGGGTGGTCGTTCGGGCTCGGCGTGGTGGGCGCGGTGGCGTGCCTCGTGACCGCCGCGCTGTTCCTCACAGAGGCGAACATACAACTGAAGAAGCGCAAGAGACTGAAGGAGTCGCAGGCGCGTTTCGAGCTCGAACACGAATCTAAGGCGTAACAGACGACCCCAACGATACGTACCCTACTAATAAAGACTACTGTATAGTTCTACTGAGTTTGCGCACCTCCAAAACTTTGCCAAATATTAAATATTGACAAACCGTAATATGTAATGCAAAATGAACCCAAGGACTCTTGTTTTAAAGTCGTAATTCAATACTTCGAATGTTTATTTTACAACATTTCTGCTTGGGGCGCTGGCTGTAGACGAATGCTGAATGTATTGGCGAACTCAAACCTTAAAATAAGCCAGTTTAGGTCCATTTCACTCTGAAGTCATTGTGTTTCGATAGTGTATTGTGTAGTGTATTGTGTAGTATCTAGTAAAGTTTTCGAGGTGTGCAAACTGAGACTAACCATACAGTATTGTACACAAATTCTTCGAGATTTGTGTATTTGATTTATTGTTTTTAAGCTGATCGCAGACTACAGTAAGATTCACAAGACACCACGACACAGTGTGTTTCTCAGGCTGTTGCTGATGAGTGATGACGTCATTCTAATTTTTACTTCTGAAAAATGTTATACGTTCGGCGCGTACGGTTCTTGGGGCATTAACAATGTTTACATATATTTGGCAATTAATTTGACAGCTTCACTGAAACTCTAAAACTCACATAGCTAGGTACCTACATGCTTATTACTATTAATCCATCGAAGCTTCATTGAAATGGATGTATGTAATGTTTATGTAAAATAATATGTGCCTTATATTATTTTTAGTCTAACTGTATTAACTTAAGACTGCTACCGAGGGTTTTGTAAGATGGATAACGTAGTCAATATTTTCAGGACCAAAATAGTTTTTTCGAGAAAAAAAAAAGGTAACGAGGCATTATTAAGTTCTTCATTCTGTTTCTAGAGAAGGAGATAATTTTATTAACGTCCTACCGTTTTGTAATTTAAAAAAAATCTTATATTTACATTTAATTAACACTGTACAAAATATTGTTAGTTTAAATGTATTGCCAAATGAACGATTTATATTTAATTATTATTTTAGTGATACTTGCACACATATTTTTAGAATCTCGAAACTGTTTTAAGGTGATTGAGTGAATAATTTAAGACTCTTATTATAATTTTAACTAAACGCTTTAATAGGAAATCATTCCGTCCAATATTCTGTAATAATTATTGTTTTCGTTCTGACTAATTTTGTACTTACCTTTACATTCTTTTTGAAGACTATTTTAATTATGCTAGTTGAATATATTTTATTGATTATAAGAACGATACCTACACATTTTTATCTAATACATATGAAGAATTAAATTAAATTAAACTGTTTTACGACAGAAATATTATTATTTTTAGGTATATATCATTTTTAAATTACGTAGTAAATGTTCTTGTGAAATCAGTTATGCAGACCTAATCACACTAATGTCACTACATAGTACGGGAGGTAGCGCTACAGTTGAGCAAATCATTTTATATCGACTGACATATATATATATATATAGCGCTAAGTTTTCGGTAGCGGTCTCCTTATACCCTGTATATATATATATATATATATACAGGGTATAAGGAGACCGCTACCGAAAACTTAGCGCTATTGTTATACTACCTAAACATTATCTTATAAGGTAGGTATCGGCGTCGGCGCGACCGCGGTTTCGTAGGTATCTAACGATACGTAAATAGGTCACATCAAGTTCGTTGACCTCCAGCGTCAGCTGATTTTATTTTAATCACGCAAGAATTACGTAACAAACTTTTACAAAATACAGCAAATAAGTTTTTTGCAATTATAGGGTTGTTTAACCCTCCAAAATAGGTATTGCATAAAAAGTGCAATTTTTTTTTGTAAAAAAAAATTTTTTTTTTCACGTTTTTTTTAGTGATATCTTATCAGTAATCATCAGTACTATCACCTGTCTTCGTTTCCGAGACCGGTCTCCTAACACCCTATATATATATATATATATATATATATATCATAACAATAATAGTTTACCCATAACACATAAGTAACAGATCTGAATTACGTCGCTCAATTTACTGATTTCTGAACATTAAACAAATGTTTGAAATAAAGTTCATTCGGTCTAAAATCACTAGATATGCAGCGCTATCTCTTGCGCTAATAGTCATAATGTTTGAATAAGAATTTAAGTACATATATATATTTTATTTTTAAGTTATGTTTAATATGTAAGAAAATTAATTAAAAATATCCGTCCAAACCAGTTTGAAAATACCAATTAATCTAGTAAGGTATTATTTTACTGCAGACAAATACTTTTATAAATAAAGTTTAAACATATTATTACTATATTGTTTTATTTAATCGTTTATAGGTTTGCTATGTTAATTTGCTGCTGCCCCTGCTTTCCATTAAATTAGGTAGATACCTAGGTGCACCTAAATTTCTTATATTGATTCCATGACATTGAAATTATTCACGACCGTGTAAGATATCTAAAATAGTACGCTTCGTTAAGTTTTTTATAAATAGGTATTTCATTAAATTAGGTCATGGAATTTTGCTTTTTGTTCAATTGAAACGTTTCATACGCTGTTTCATTTTTTTTTTTCCGGATATTTCACACTTTATTGTAGAGTAGTATGTATTTCTATTTAGACAAGAAAAAAAACCGGTCAAGTGCGAGTCAGACTCGCGCACCGAGGGTTCCGTACTCCAGAAGTATAAGTACAATCTGTTTTTCATTAGTTTGTCTTAATCTTTTAAGACAAAGGAGCTAATTAAGCTAGGCCTCTAAATTGTATGGGGACACCCTTTAATTTCCAACTTTTTTTAGTTTTTGGAATTTTTCCTTTATTTGTGCTGTAAGACCTGGCTTTTTGCCTTTCGTAATTCTAGGTCAACTGGAACTACCATTTAGGTTTTCGATCCAAAACCTATAGGGTACTTCCGGTTGACCTAGATTTGTCAATTTTGGTCAAAAGCAAGGTCTTACAGATCAAGTAAGTTGAAAATTTTGGTACTTACAAGTTTTCGTGAAAATCTAAATTTGCCCATATCTTTTTATTGTGTGGACTCAGGACCTTAATTTTTATACACCTAATAGGGACCATAGACCTTAGTATCTGGTATAAATTTCAACTTGCTAGGTCCACCCGTTCCTGAGAAAATCGGTGGTGACACACGGACAGACGGACAAGAAAGTGATCTTATAAGGGTTCCTTTTTTTTACCTTTTGAGGTACGGAACCCTAAAAAACGTTAATTTTCAATTTGACACTTATTTAAGGCTTTTGGCTTCAAATAATGTTAACATTAACAGTATTTTAACGTTAATTAGTAACGGTAAAAAGTACGAATATCATAATATATTTTAATATCTCTGATTAAGTACGAGGATTTTTGTAGGGCTTTAATTTTTAGATTTAAGGTTTTTAGGGTACTTCGTCCTATTTTTAGGGGTAATTGTATTGAGGAGTTGGTAACCCTTTACCCTAATGTCAACTGTCAAGTGTCAACAATCAAAATACAAGTCAAAATTAAAAACGACATTTTTTGCTTCAACAAGGAGTTGGGAAAATGAAAATAATAAATAAGGCATAAATATTCATCAATTGCAAGGTTTCTGACTAGGATCGTTAAGTTAAAAGTTATAAACATGACTGCAGAGGGTAAAAATGAATATCCGAAAGCTTCCAGTAAGTAAATTGTGGACACGCCCTGTGTAGTTGCTTATTCCGAAGTTTACAGATTTATCGAACAACGTTTGATATTATTGTCATAATAATTTTGTAGGAAAGTACCTTTTAAACACATCGTGTGAAGTTTTATCGCACATTTCATTAATGAAATCATAATTATAATATTTTTATAGACACAGGTTAAGAGTGCAATAACAGCCTGTTATCATGCAATCTTGTTAATAGTCAATAAAACTAAGATTACATAACGTGTGTTTCATCTGTAATGACTTATGGGGCTGAAACATTAATACTGACAGCTTCCTCCACAATTTGGATTATGTTTCTCCGAGGAATTAAATTCACAACTGAAGGAAGACCATTCACAGCAAAGTCACTGACCTAGCCCAGAGGATCAGCAAATTGAAGTTGTAGTGGGCAAGTCATGTCTGTCACAGAATTGATGCGGCATTGTAGAGTGGAGATCGCATACCAGACCAGCAACCTTTAGAAAACCTTAAGGTTGCTGGTGAAAGGCAGGGGCCAGTGGATGAGTAAGGCAGAGGATAGTGTGTGGTAGTGCACTGTCCAAAAGACCACTGGTGCACTGTTCTATAGGCTGGTGGATGATTAATGTATTTTCTTTATAGATGCAACGGTAATTGGAGAAAGTATCGCATTTATAGCCGGATTGTTTTTGCTGTTATCCTTTGCTGGACCATATTGGATAGAATCTTATCCCGAGATGTTCTCTTCGTTCAAGCGTATGGGTCTGTGGGAGTATTGCTTTGAACAATTCAGATTTCCGTCCTACCAATATGACAAATATTTTCATGGATGCCACTATATTTTTGGTGAAGTAAGAACTTATTTTTAATATTCTATATTAATTATACTTCCTACGTAACTTAAGTGTTTATTAAATATATGTACAATTCATATTATGCTTTTTAGGGTTCCGTACCCGAAGGGTAAAAAACGGAGCCCTATTACCCTACGGTTTAAAATGCGCACATATGCACCATTTGCATTGTAAGCGTGCACAAAGTCGGTTTAAGATGCGTATATTATTGGTAATGACAGCTTCGTGACGTTATGAGTGACGTCATTAAACGTACTAACAGCTCTCACAAAAATGAGGTAGTGCAGCGTGTGCGCTAATGTCAAATTCAATTGACATCAGTGACATCATAAGATATTGTAATTCAACTGCTGAATTCGTATTCGAACTGTTTTTCTGTGCCGACTGTTGGTTTTTCCTTGCGTTTATCTGAAAAATCGTGTTTTCTGTGAGTTTTAAAAACTGAACATGGATTTAATTGAGACCCAAGTGTTCTGTGAAGATCTTAACGAAACTTTCAAAAAGTTCCATTATTAAGTTTTATTGAGCCATTTGCTTAACTTTGGCTTAAAAAGATTTTTATAATGTTCACTGGTTCACAAACAATAATTATTGTAATAAAAATAAAAAACACAAGTAAAATAATGACAGTGACAGGACTGATAGGCAACAGCGCGCTGTCGTCGGTTTAAAATGTTGTCGCGCTAATTGCGCGTTCATAATTTAAACCTAGTGTCAGCAGCGTATGCAATGTCAGCACTGTGAACGCATTTTAAACCGTACTGTTAATGTCACTCGGCTGTCTGTCTGTCCGTCTGTCCGCCGGTCACAGGTCTCTAGCTCGCAGACGAAATGAGTTACAAACTTGAAATTTTGGTATTTAGTGTAAAACGTTAACCCAAAATCAAATATTGAATTAGAAATTGAATTAAATTATTTTTCAGGGGGGCTCCCATACATGAAAAAGGAGCCGGAAAAAAAAAAATTTTATTTACCCTAGCTTGTGGGGTATCATTGTTTAGAGCTCATTAAGTAGAGTACAAATGTATATTTTTTTAATTTTTATCTCAAAAAATAAGGGAATGGGAGGCCATCTAAGTTGTCAGTTTTAGACCATTTTTGTGACGGGGGCTATCTCAAAAACTAAACTAGTTGGGAATATGATATTTCAGTATATTATGTACTATATGCTCTATTTAAACAACAAATACTGAAAACAACGATTTATTAAATAGTTTATAAGCTGTGACCAAAATAAACGAACATTTTTTTGGGTTTTTCTTTCACGGTTTGTTGCGATGTCTAGCTCGGAAATTAAATATTTCTTAGACCCAAAATATTATATTGTTCATAATTATGTACGGAACCCTGAAAGAGCGAGGCCCGACTCGCACTTGGCTGATTTTTATTTGATCTTGACGTCATGAGTATTGCTGGGTTACGTTTAAGTTGCTAGATTGCACTTAGTGTATGGGACATTATTATAATTTTTGTCATGTGTTTTAAAATAGAAAAAGTGGCTAACCATAGTGGTAGTTTTTCACATAACTTTTTTTCAATAACACTTTGCATTTCTCTCTTCACCTCTACAGCTCAAATATATTATAAAAGTTATCATACTAAAGTAGACATGTCCCATATGAATTGACCCTGCTTTGTTCAATTTTTAAATATTCCTGTAAAACTTTGATATTAGGTCTATACAACTTTTATTCACCAGCTGCTGTTTAACAACAATATAATTAATTATTATTATTAGAACAATAGAATTAATTATTATTAAAAGACAAAAATAAATACAATTACTAATCTATTGCTTGTAGGAGCTGTATGTCATCCGTGAATGGTTATTGCCAGGTTGGCTAATGGCAGTGCAGACATTTGTGACTCTCGGACTGATTTTTTCATTCTCTGCCCAAGCTCTGTTGGCCTGTGTGATAGTGCGCATTCCACTCCGCACTGTGCTGAGATACGAATGGATCTTTGTATCTTTTTCCTTTATAATGTTGGCATTATCAAGTAAGTCAATTAAAAAATAACACTGCAAACAACCATAGTAATATGATTTTTTTTAATTAATTTTGATTGTACAACAAGCTAGCTAGCTAGCTGAGTTTTGAGCAGTTAATGTGCTGTTATCTCACCTGTATAGGTTATTCTGAGTTTGAGCACCTCCAAAACTTTACCAAATATGTTGTATCGAAAAACTGTAATATGTAATGCAAAATGAAAGACTTCGAATATTTATTTTACAACATATCTGTTTGAGGCGCTGACTGTAAACATATGTTGAATGTATTGGCGAACTCAAACCTTAAAATAAGCCAGTTTAGGTCCATTTTACTCTGAAGTCATTGTGTTTCGATCAGTATTATTTAGTAAAGTTTTCGAGCTGTGCAAACTGAGACTAAGCATACTGGTCAGAGCAGTCTAAGATGAATACAGGATAACTTGGAAGCAGTATGGCAGTTTAATGAAACCTGTATTCCCAGTCAATTTCTAGATTTTTTTGTAGTCGCAACATCTAGGATGCAAGCTATCAGTGTACAAAAGTAACAATGTTAATACAGAGCATGTGTGCTTATTTTAATTGACCATTATCTGCCATGTCACAATGATAAATAGGCATTGAGTCAACAGAATATTGCAGAGATTTAAGTAAATACTTAAGGTATGAGTACAACCCGCGGCACGTAAGTAGAGCGGTGACCTTCAATGCGCAGAAGTCGAAAATGAAGTATCTCGGGGTGTGAGGGGTCGCGGGGAGGGCGTGGGGATCGTTCGTAAGAACTGATTAGCTCTCGCGGATCCCTCGTAAGCGCTGATTGGCTCTCCAATCGTATTGTGTCCCGCTCACTCGTACATACGACGCTGCGCGCACTTGAAATTCACCGCTCGACTTACGTGCCGCGGGTTATATACTATAAGTACAAGACTTGTGTAATAGAATTTGTTGTCTTTTAAGGTGTGTTCCTGTTTCTGGCTGTGGCTATATTCGGAGGGAACTGCTACAATCGCGATTGGCTCCTGTATCCAGCTTTTAATGTTTTATCGTGGTCGTACGCATTCGCAGTTGTTGCCTGCATTTTGTTTGGTAAGATTATCATAAATACATACATAGCCCAACTAGCACACTAGTGGAAATAGCAGCCTATTTTGCAACTTTTAGCTGTACTGTAGCGCTTTAGGGGTTCAGAAAGTGGTTTTAAGTTCTACTATTGCTTTCGTAACTGCTCATAGCTGTAAATATCACTAGGGGTAGCAGACACTGAACCAAATGCCACTTGAGGCTTTATAAGAGTTAATTTTACAACCCATTGCCGTCTATAGCTTTAAAAGAGAGTTAAAACATATATGTTAAAACTTAAAACTGCTATAAAGCTTCTATTGCAGCTGCTGTACGCTTCAGAATTGCATAAATACTTTAATTGCAGACTTTGTAACGGAACTGTATAAAAGACATATTTATTACTGTTCTGCCACTGAAAGTTTCATTGCAGAAGTGATTTGTATTTTTGCGCAGACTTAAGTAGCAATTTGATCGACTGTCTTACTAATAGCGATATTAAGGCTTCACAATAGAAGCAGGAGCGTAAAAGCTGCTTCTCATAGACGCCATTGTTTACAAGACAATTATTTATCATTACTTGAGAAATGTATAAGTTTTTATCACAATTTGTAGTAAAATATAACTAAATATAGAACCAGCAACTTACTAAATAAAAATGTAGTCAAGTATGTAATTTCAATATCGTGTAGGTATGTGATATAATATTATTTAAATAATAATATTTTACATATTTTACGATATTCTGAGGTAATTATTGAGGGGCTTTAAAAATACTCCAATAATATCAACTATTTGCACGATAAACTGATCTGCGTTTTTAGCCACTTGCTTAAAATACAAAATATAACTCAAAAATACTTAATACCTTCACTTATTATTTATTTGTATTCTGTAATAGTCTGACATCAGGAACAACAGATGTATTTAAAAATGAGAGACAAGGTGAATGGATGAGTGATCCTTATTCGTTCAGTTAAACCTGTCATTCATTCAATAAGCGCCACAAGAGCTTTAGTGTGGTGTTAATTATTAGTTGCAGCTCCTGTAGCGCTTTTACGCCACTATTATGAAACTCTAATGGAACTGGAGGTTGCAAAAAGTTGTGCCCCTTTGACTGCAAAGCGGCTGCATAAGGTCTGCAGTGCACGCTCTGGCGCTTGAGCTTGGCACTTTTGGGAATAATCGGATTAGCTCCAAAGCTCTTAAGCAACTAGTTTGTGCTAGTTGGGAGTTCAATTCAATCAAGGAATTCTGAGAGGTTATATGCAGTAACTTCACGAGGAGGCAAAACTTTGGCCGCAACCATATACAAGATATAAGAGATGAAACTGAATAAAATCTAACTTAAATATATATCGCACGCTTATTAATAAACCGAAATAAGTCAAAAAATCACTTTTGTGGGAAATCGCTGTCAAAGTTTTGAGCCTCTACCTTGCTGGAAACATTTTGTCGTCTTTCACGGGTTTACGACACTATTTTTAGGTACTTGGTCTTTAATTGTAGGGTGATGTATAGCGGATTTAAATAAGTAAACATTATAATGAAACTGTTTATATTTAACGAATAAAATAAGTTTTTTTTTTTTTTCAAGTTCCGACTTCTGCCAGTTTAGTATAAAAAATTGGGACAAATTGTTTGAATCTCTTTGAAATAAGACTTAATAATTCAGTTTAGTATTAAAAATTCTGTTAGATTGTTTGAACATTTGATACTTACTACAGTTTAAAAATAAAATAAATATAAAAGTGCAGAAATATTTCGTGAAAAATCTTTTTATTTGATAATAGTTATTTTACATTTTGCATTAAAGTTTTATCAAAACTGCTTTGGTATCCTTATAATAATTTTTATTAAATAGTAATCACAAAAATAGGAATTTGAATAAGTTTGTAAGTCAAGAACACGTCCGGCTGTATACTGAGGTACCATACTGCGATAGATGGAAGAGCTATTTCCGAGGTATTTTGTATACAATAATAATTGCTTGTGTTTAACTGAAACTGCTCTTGACTGCACTTACTAAGCATCAAAGTTAGCACCTAAATTATTTCGCCGTCTCAACCAATAGACGTCCACTACTGGACATAGGTCTCTTGCAAGGATCGCCACAGAACACAATCTTGGGCCGCCTGTTTCCAGCTGCTGCCCGCGACTCGCTTGAGATCGTCCGTCCATGTAGTGGGAGATCTTCCAGCGCTTCGTTTGCTGGTGCGAGGTCGCCAGTCAATCACCAGTCAATCACCTTGGGATCCCAACATCCATCGATTCTTCAAGCAATGCGCTCATCTCGATGAGCTATGGCGGTAACGCTGCTTCTCCTACGGATCTCCTCATTTATGATTTGATCCCACAGAGATATTCCGACTATAGCTCTCTCCAGTGCCCGCTGAGTAACCCTGAGCCTTCTTATGAGGCACATTGTTAGCGCAGATCAGATCCAGGCAACACGCACTGTTCAAAGACTGTCGTCTTTAGACACTGAGGGATATTGGATGAAAAGACATCTCGTAGTTTCCTGAAGGCTGCCCAGCCGAGTTAGATTCGGTGGTTGATCTCTTTCTCAAAATTGAACCTACCTAGCTGGACCGTGTCCCAGGTATCTATACTAATATAATAAAGCGGAAGAGTTTGTTTGTTTGAACGCGCTAATCTCAGAAACTACTGGACCGATTTCAAAAATTCTTTCACCGTTGGATATGTATACGTGATCCCTGAGTGATATAGGCTATATATTACGTACCACGGGTGAAGCCGGGGCGGGTACCACTAGTATAATATACTCGTCTACAATTTCGAGTACCGAGTTCTCAACGATTACCGGGTGGAGCTGAACATGAGCATTAGACATGATCTTCGTCTTCGTCATGTTACTCATGTTCATTTTTAGGCCCACCTGTTGAGAAACTCTGCTGAGACCATTGAAAATTATGTTGAGGTCTCCCAGAATCTCTGCCATAACGACTATATCATCGGCAACCGTAGGTGAGTGATTTACTCGCCATTCATGTTGATGCCAAGTCCGTTCTAGTCCAGAAGCTTAAAGACGTACCTACTCCTCGCTGCAATTATATTGGTCTCGTAGTTTGGTCCTGTATATGGACTGACATAGCAGCGTTTTTGTACAAACATCAGCGCTTGGATGTACCGACTACCGATAGTCGACATTTCTGCAGTTATCTTAATACAGCCCAAGTTTCTATCAAATCGAAGGCTTTCTCATAGTCGATAAATACCAAGCAAAGTGTTCGGTTATACTCTTTGGCCTTGTAGTCTATGGTACTGAACCCTTTTCGGAACCCAGCCTGTTCGGGAGGCTGGAAGTCGTCAAACCTTAAGGGAGATGGTTCGTAATGACTCTCGAGAACAACTTATAGACATGACTCAGCAGCGAGATGGGTCTATAATTCTTCTGCAGGGTATTATCGCTCTTTTTGAAGAAAAGAATAAGCACGCCTCTGTGCCATGCCTCTGGCGTTATAGCCTCATCGATAACGAAATTGAACAGTCGCTGAAAGACCTTAAGAACTGGTTTTCTAACTGCTTTCAGGAGTTCTGTTGTGATTTCGTCATCACTTGGCGCCTTGTTGTCTTTAAGTTGTTTGAGAGCCATACTAGTCTCGTATAGGCTGACGTCCAGGATATCTTCGGTATAGTGCGGGGTCAATTTGGCTCTGGGATCTTTAGCCAAATCTTCAACAGGCTTCTGTGTTGATATGTACAGCTGTCCATAGAACTTCTCAACCTCCCTCAAACCGCTGTCGGTCTTGAGTCGCGTCAGCTGACTCTGACCGATAGGCAGATCTCTCGCGAACACCTTTGAGCCTTTGTTACGCTCAATGGTCTCTTTGATACGCTCGGTGTTAAATTATCGCAGATCTCGTGTCTGATCGCGCGTGATTTAGGGATCTGTCTACTAATCCGCCGATATGCAAAGGCGTCTCCAGAAGACTGGAGTCTCATTTCATGTCTCTGTTCCATGAGATTGAGAGTATGGTCTGAGAATTTTTTGGTTCTATTTCTACGGTGGATCTTAAATAACCTAGACCCGACCATGGACAGTTTCCACCAGCCTGTTGTTCAGCTTGTCCACAGAATCGCAATCTGTCAGTCAAGCAAATCGGTTTTGCAATTTGAGTTGAAAGCTCTCCGGGTTCTGGATATGGGTACGAGAAGGTTGGAGCGTTGACTTCATCAGTCTGGCCCTTTTAAGCTTTATGTTGAGATTCAATGTGCTTGTTACCATACGGTGATTGCTCCTGGATTTTACCCTGATGATCTCAGAGACATCATAGATATGTGCCGTTTGGTAGACATGATGAAGTCAATTTCATTTCTCGTAGAACCGTTGGGACTCATCCAGGTCCATTTCCTGTGAGGCCGCTTCCTGAAGAAAGAGTTAAGAGTTATAATATTATAGAGATCCTCCTTCTCCATGAAGTCGGCCAGCATTTCTAACTCCTGTTACTTATCGCAACCAGTTCTTGTATTGGCATCGTTGTTTTCTTATGGCACACATCATATTTAATCACAACTATGGAATTGAAAAATTAAATAATTTTATTACAAAAAATTAATAAACTGCAATAATTGCTAGAGTACTTTTGGAATTTTGGATAATTTAAAAAATAGACAGAAACAAATACGAATACTTTTTAAATTTGCTGATACATTTTGTAAAAAAGTGAAATAAAATGGAATTGTTTCCTGAACTTAACATATAATTAAAACTAAAACGCACTAAGACATATTTTTTTATAACTATTCACAGTAAATTTAATAAAATACTGAAATATGTCTCAATCATGCATGTTGAAATAAAACACAATTTTCAACTAACGTGAAATAAATCAAAATCGTTCTTGTTTAGAAATAAAAAAAACGGAATAAAGTTAAGTGCGCTTGCAAATAAAATGAACTATTTCGCCTTAATTCATCGTCGTCAAAAAAATGTAACGTTCATCTCACATCGCGGTTAACGCATCACTGAATGATTCGCTATTTCATAAAATGCTTTGTCGCGTGTTTTAATAATAAAGAGAAGGGTGACCCATTAAATCGGCCATTTTGCTCTGTTTCGCGTGGCAGTCAGATTGGACCTATTCTTTGAGCTGAGTTATTTCAGTTTATTAGTAAAAGTAGGAATCGACAAATTTTGACTTATTTCGGTTTATTAATAAGCGTGCGATATGTTCAACTTGTTGCCATTATGATATTAATGCTATATAAAAATTTACAGCTTTGGCAGCCATTCTGTTGTTTTTGGAGGCGCGTAAGTTGTTCGAAATGCGTTTGGAGGCGAAGAACCTGGTCGCTCAGATGCAGCACAGCCAACCGGAGCACGCGCTGCACCAGCTGCGTCACCAGCTGCATCAGCAACAGCAAATCGGCTACTTCAGGAATTAATTACAAGTATAGTATGCGGAGGCGCGTGAGCGGGTGACGTGTGAGGAGCGGGGAGTGGCCCACGATCCCCGCACGGGTCGATTAGGTCCATCATTATCAACCCATTACCGACCCTCTACAGGCCAACGGGGCTTCCTCTCAGAAGGAGAAGGGTTTAGGTAATTGTCCACCACTACGGTTGAGTGTGGATTGGACTTCACCCGCCTTTGAGAACATTATGGAGAACTCTTTAAGCTAGTGATAGCATTGCTTGAAACGCATATACATAACTCCGAAAAGTTAGAGGTGCGTGCTGGGAATCGAACTCAGCCAGCCCGCAAGGGTGGCCGATATCTTAGCCACTAGACTATCACAGCTTTATCAGCGACTAGATTCGACTGGACTATAAAATTCTTACGGGGTTTACAGGCGGCTCCCCGCGCCTCATACGTCACCCGCACTGCTATCTTGTCGCAATACTGTGTGTAATCATTGAATTGCTTTCCAATTGACATTAATAAGTCGTAACGAGTGAAAATATCACTGTTTACATGTGTGTTTTACACCCATATTTTCTCATGGTCATAAGAACATATATATTATATAGGCGTATAGTTAGTTTGTCAGCTGCTAGCTAGCTAGTGTAGCTTGCTTTTTACACACATGTTCATATTTAGTTCTATGACATGTCAGAAATCAAAGTAATGTTTGTGAATACAGACTTAAGCCTCTTATGGTAGTCTATTCCTGCTTGTTTAAATGAAACAGAAAGTAACATTTATGCAATTAGAATTTTTTATTATTCTAGGAACAAAGTTTCCAACGTTCCTATTGGACTAATCAAATTGATATAATGTAAGGTTATGATGCATAAATAAAAAAATTGTTCCACTACACGCTAAAAATTAACCAATTAATGGTTATGAGATCATTTATGAGCATATGAAAGACTTAATAATTCTAGGGCTCCCTGAGGATGAGGCTGGAATCCCAAAGGTCCTAGTTTCGAAACTCGCCTGTTGCACTATTTTTGTTTTTACTTATAGCACAAGCTTATTTAAATAACTATAGTTTAGTTTAGTGTTAGCTTAGTTTATTGTTAGCTTAGCTTAATAAGCTTAGAGGAGGAAAGGGAATATTAGTCGTATTCGAAAAAAAATGTCTAGTATTCTGAATTTAAAAAAAAATATTTTAGATTTTAATTTGGTTGCATTTAAGAATAATAACTATACACACTATGTTTTACTTGACCTAAAAGGTGAATGTAGAAATATTTAAAATAGATATATTTTTGAATCTCACTCTGAAATATTTCCGTCCAAAAAGCACGAAACACTTTCAACTAAAAGTTGACACAGCTTTACTCGTTAGTATAATAATTATTGTATTAAACGTGCATTTATAAATTCTTAACCTCTCTCTATAATAATCTACTACCTTGGAATCACAGTGTTGTGAATTTTATTGTATAAAACAAAACTGACGCCATTCTTTATACAATAGGTAATCACTACGAAAAAAGACAACGTTTTTATAATTAAAGCTATGCGTACAACAGAATTTGGTACCAAATATTATCATTATTATTTACCATTGATATGGTTATCACAATAACAGTGGTGTTTTGTAATGTATTTACTTTTTATTACGTAACAGCTGTAAACTGCCATTTTGCAGTCGGCATGCCACGCAGTCAGTCTGTCTGAACGCTAAAATCTCTAAAAACTAAAATACAAATTGTGTGTGTGCATGTGTAACATGCAAAAAGTGTTCTATTAGATTCTGTTGAGTATTTTCAGAACACTGACAGTATCTGCATTACGTCCCGCAATAACGAACCGTTTCGCTTCACGAGTACATTTTTAATCGTAGGTCGATATTCCAATTAATTCCTATTATAACATCACACTAATATTATAAAGGCGAAAGTTTGTATGTATGTTACTTTTTAACGCTGCTACTACTGAACCGATTTGGCTGAAAGGAATGGAGACAGATTATACCCTGGAATAACACAGGCTACTTTTTATTTTGGAAAAATCCATAGTTCCAGCGGGATTTTGAAAAAAACCGGTTACAGCAATCTACAGCCACAACTATAGGTACAAGTCACGGCAAATAAGTCGACCGGTGACCTTCAATGCGCAGAAGTCGAAAATGAGGTATCTCGTGGGGGAGGGTGTGAGGGGGTCGCGGGGAGGGTGTGTGGATCGTTCGTAAGCACTGATTAGATCTCGCGGCTCCCTCGTAAGCGCTGATTGGCTCTCCAATCGTATTGTGTCCCGCTCACTCGTACGATGCTGCGCGCACTTGAATGTCACCGGTCGACTTACGTGCCGGGGGTTATAGATTACTATAGCAAACTCCTTGAAAGTAGGTATAAAGGTTAGAAAAGGGAGCGGGAACGGGAACCGGAAATCCACGATTCCCTCGGGATGTTTCAAAAAAGCGAAAATCACGCGGGTGAAGCCGCGGGTAAATAGTATGTAATAATATTAAACTCTCACTCAATTTGCGATTTTATATGCGCCGCTGCGATTACAGATATTAGTTTAGTTTAGTGACAAAAAGCTACACTTATCGTGTTGTTTATTACGTGCCAGCTTTTGTCGCAAAAAGTTTTTAACTTTTTGTTTTTGTTTAAGATTTTATTTTAGTTTAAGTTAGTTAATAGTTTTATCTATAAACATAATGTACTACGGTAGTAATAGTAGGTACGTTTATGACTTTATATTTATGAAGTTTTTTAGTTATATCGTAATTATAGCAGCTTCTTGCGACGTCGGTTGTATATTAAGACTTGTTTACTTTGGTAATTCAATGTAATTTAACGCCATACAACTTATATTCTGTAAAATTATATACTTAACTTTAGATTTAATGAGTTATATTATTATGACATTATATATTTTTTTAATTGTCATTAAACGTGCACTATAATTTTAAGATTTTCATCAATAAAGGTATATTTTTATATCTAGCAATTTTTTTATTTATAACTAGCGAACCCGGCAGACGTCGTCCTGCCCGCTATTAGCGCCACCTACCGGGTCCAATTTTTCTACTGACAAACCTTCCTCTTGAATCACTCTATCTATTAAAAAAAACCGCATCAAAATCCGTTGCGTAGTTTTAAAGATTTAAGCATACATAGGGACATAGGGACAGAGAAAGCGACTTTGTTTTATACTATGTAGTGATGGACTCCCATTAAAAGATTTGCAGTATGAATCGCAGTACATAAGTCGTTAAAATGCTGTGCAGAATTTATGCACGCGAAAAATTCAGTCGCAAAATCGCTGATCTCCAGTACAACATACTTTTTACTGATGACATAACATTGCACGGCGTTTCCTTTGATATCTAAAAATGTATCTACTAATTAATTTAATGCAAAATGAAATATGTATGAGTATTTTAAACATTTACGAGAAACTAAATATCCACGCAGACGAAGTCGCGGGCATCAGCTAGTATTCAATAAAAAATAAAATAAGCATGATTGGAGAAAAAATCAGCGCGGGTTTGACAGAAATTACTTATTATTTTTATACTTTATCATTATGATGGGACAAACAAACGAGAGCTTGGTTCGGTAAATATGTACGTGCTGTAAACGGGGCCTCACGGAATTATTTTGTGGGTTTCGCTAGGCTGGTCGCGTTCGGCAAACGGCGTGTGGCGGACGTGATGAGATTGTTGTTTTCAATCTAGATATTAATAAATGTGTAAAAAACATACCTAACAGCCAACATTTTGCAAGCATACATTGGGCATATTGTTTTCAATGATTTGTTAAAGGAAAAAAACGGGATTTAATGCAAATTTCGTCGTAATCCTTTTTTCCAATTCCTTAGTAATCTATTTTATAAGAAGACGTGCACCAACGGCCAACTTAAGGTGCGTCCAGACTTGAACATTTCACCGAACCGAACAGCGAACATTTCGGCGAACTTGTTACGCTCAATGTGGACGGCGCGCTTGGAGCGCTTGAGATGGGTTACTGCGTAACAGTTCAGTTTCGCCGAACTGTTACGCAGTAACCCATCTCAAGCGCTCCAAGCGCGCCGTCCACATTGAGCGTAACAAGTTCGCCGAAATGTTCGCTGTTCGGTTCGGTGAAATGTTCAAGTCTGGACGCACCTTTAGATGCAATAATGAGTAACCGAACACTTTCAAAATTACCGTGCCTTTACTTAATGGAAGTAGGCACATGTACAAACGCATGGTGCGTGAAATTATAAAGCTTTGTTTCTGCTCCTCAATTGATCAATGTGCTTTACGAATTGTCAGTCATGACCAGGTGCATCGATGACTGACAATTCGTAAATCTGCCACCCACCGTGCGTTACGATACAATACTGCAGTTTATTTGCTCAGTCGAATGTTTCATGCGATTAAGATGGATGCAAAGCCCTTAAAAGCATTATCAAATTAACATTATCGCCTAAGTAGGTAAGTAGGAATATTAAAATCTTACCAGGTTTTTTGAATTCTTCACATTTTCCAAGAATGTAGTCCATAGTAATTTGTGGAATATTGCCATCAAGGACAACAAGCGGTGCGTTTTTTAACACATTGATGTGGCGATCAACCTGTGAAATTAGCACGTAGGTATAGGTCTCGCCAAACAAATATTCGCCTCTGAATATAACCGCAAGGCGCGTCGCAATAGCATATTTTAGGTATCAGTGGGCGGACAGAAAGGGACGGAGCTAGCGCGAACGTGCGCGAGTTTTTTTTTTATATACACACATACACACACGGTCGGCTGTTCCTAAAGTTGCCTGTGTTATAGGTAATAACCGACTGATATACATATTTACATATATTACACATATAAATATTTAATAAATGTACACATATATTATACATATGTACTTATATACTTACATACATAATACATACTTATATACTGACATAAATACACCCAGACTCGGGACGGGAATCGAACCCGCGACCCGGGAGAGGTAGGCAGGGTCACTGCCAACCGCGCCAACGGGTCAGTCAGTTCGCTCTCGCACGAAGCTCAGACACGAATATTTGTTTGGCGAGACCTATAACTAGCTTATATCTAGATATAAAGTCAGTCTGAGCTGGGCTAATCTCTTAAAGTTCTTAACGGATTTAATGCAATTTTTCACGCAATACCTACGCATAAAATTGACACAATAGATACCTAAGACCAGGAACGAATCAGCGGTTTGATGCGATTCCTTAAATAAAATAAAATGCAAGTGACGTCAACATTGGGCACGCTGTTAGAATACGCGAGCACTGGTCACGAGAGTGCTGGCAGCTGATCTCTGACGTCATTAGCATTTCTTCGATGCAGCTATACATCTTGCTACTGATGTTTCCAGTAGAGAAAACTGCTCTCTACTAGCGGCTCTACTTATACCTACCTATTTGCATACGGTTACTAAAACACGCGAAACCGGTAACTTATAAAGGAATCAGAGGCCTTATGCCGACTTACCGATGATCGAAATTAGAGTATCGACACACAATGACTTCAGAGCGAAATGAACCCAAAGACTCTTATTTTTAACCCCCGACGCAAAAACGACGGGGTGTTATAAGTTTGACGTGTCTGTGTGTGTGTGTGTCTGTCTGTTCCCCTGTGGCGCTCAAACGGGTGGACCGATTTGAATGCGGTTTTTTTTGTTTGAAAGGTAATTTAGTCGAGAGTGTTGTTAGCTATATTTGATGAAAATCGGTCCAAGATGGCCGTCGCTACAGAATGGCGGATTACATATTTTTTCACAACTCCCTTAATATGGGTATCAAATGAAAGGGCTTGACTAGTAGAATAGCACTATTGCAAATCCAAGATGGCCGCCGCCACAAAATGGCGAATGTCGGGGGTTTTTAAATTTTCAATTTACACTTGTAAAGTCGTAATTCAATAGTTCGAATATTTATTTTACATTTCTGCTTAGGGCGCTGGCTGTTTTCGAATGCTGAATATATTGGCGAACTCATCCCTTAATATAAACCATTTTAGGTCTATTTTACTCTGAAGTCATTGTGATTCGATCAATAGTAAGTATTTAGTAAAGTTTTCGAGCTCTGCAAAATGAGACTAAGCATACCTACAATGCGGAACAATAAAATTCATCTATTACATATTTTTATAACTTACGAGCGCAACAGTGATTTCATTGTGAATATCCATATCTCCAAGACCGAGTAGACACTCTCCTTTGCCATCAAAAACTGCAGCGTACTTCGCTGTCCTTGCAGATTTAACTACGCAATCTGAAAATACTCATTATGTATGTCACAGTGTTAAATATTCACATTATGTATGTCAAGTGGCGCTGACGTGGCTGGGACACATGCCTCCCCCATAGACTTATATGGGGTTTGTGAGTTACACAACACAACCACGCTTACTAGCGTAATGTTCTATTGTATATTTTATTCCGTAGCTAGTGACGTAGCATTTGTAGCTTTAGCGTAGGTACAGCGTAGTGTTTTCAACGCTAATTAATTAATTTTGGGATTGGGGACGTCTCAAGTTTAATAACCATAGTTTAAAGCAGTAATTCTCTTTTTGAGAGAAGACTCGTGAGCTGTAGTGGGCCGGGTTGATCATGATGATGATGATGATGAAAGTTCAGTATGGTATTCAGTTTAGAAGTTATTTTTTGTGGTAAAAAGTGGTGAAAAAGTGTTACGCGTATTGACGTAGTGTACAAGTATGACGTAGCATATTCGTAGCCTATTCGTAGCTTTAGCGTAGGCTTCGTAGGCATTACCATTAGGTTGTTGAAAGTCTATGATCTCTGACATTTTGATAATGCCAACATGCTGATTTAAAGGAGGGGTGGCTCTGTCACCTTTTAACATAATACCTACCTATGTTTTCTTTCATGTTTGCTTTACTAGCAATTAGTATGCAATTTGCAATGTACATAAGTGTGCAAGGTAACTGGATTCCACTATTCTTATACTCTCATATAGATTTCTATATTAGGAGTAAAGACACATTTATCGTAGACTAATTTTTTCAGGTAGTGTATACTATTTACTTACTATTAAATAATTTGTTTATGATAAACTAATTAAGTAAGTCCCTGGTATGTCTTTAATGCTCTCACTTAGTAACCAAACCGGATCCACGATGTTGAAAATACAGTTCTAAAACTACATTAAAATATTTTTTTTTTCACTTTGATTACCTTTGTTTTTTTTTCCATCGATCATTCAGTACTAAATGACTTCGGTCCTGTAAGATCATATTTCCCGCTAGCTTAATTGTACGTTGTAAAATCTACATTTCCTGAGGATGCTACGGTCGAGTGTTTTGGTGGGTTTGTGTGGTGGGTTTTCTAGCAGCGGGAAGGTGGGCGATGCACAGCGCATGCTGCGCTTTGTAGGTACTATACAGATGTGTCTGTTTTGGAGGATTTTATCAAAATAAGTTAATTTTTTGTTCCTTTACCGTTAAGAATTAAGCCTGGCGCAATGTTTTGTAAGTATAGCCCATCAGCGTCGTCGCCGAGTGCGGTGAGCAGCCGCGTGCGACCGCCGCGCAAGCGCCACAGCGCCTCGGCGATATTCCTGCCCACGCCGCCGCCGCATTGCTGCGTCTTGCACGCATGGGTGCTGCCATCCAGCTGTACAAAGAAAGGATGAATATTTTTATTATCTACCGAATATAAAACCCCCCTGGTGCAGTGTTGTGCCCTGTCGCCTAATAAGTCCAGGGTTTTGCTAAGAAAACGGCTGTCGGGGTTTTTTTGGGAATATTAGGGGTTAAAATATGAAATTGCCGATTTGTACTGAAAAAAGTTTTTTTTTTTTAATTTAACATATTATTTATTTAATCACAATAATTACCATTATTATCTATACATTGCTGCCATCTAATAGGAAGCTCATTTATGCCTTTGCGATAGAACTCTGGTGATCTAGATTCGACAAACTGTGTGAAAGCATTTTGCACTGCCTCCTGAGAAGAAAACTTTTTATCACGCAGAAAATTGTCCAAATCACGAAAAAAATGGTAGTCTGCCGAAGTCTGTACAATTCGAAGTACCTATTACAATAAAACGGCAATTTTATACTTTAACCCCTATTATAACATTTCTAAATGAAATTAGGTTAAATCGTATAAAAACGGATTAAGGGTATGGATTAAGGAGGATTAGGGAGGACCTTCTGACTTCAGACTGCATCATTATTTATCACTGACCATAACGTGAGATCGCAGGCCCTCAACGTCCCACAGTTGGTCACAGGCCTTCTCTCTTATAGGAGAGTGGGATTTAGAGTTCAGACCCACTACACTGCTCATTGGAGCAGTGTAGTGGGTCTGAGCTTCTGAGCTCTCGAGCTCAGTGAGCTCTTGGCGGGCTCTTATAACTATTGTCACAAATGATAGTGATTTAATAACCGGTACCGACAGCTCAACGTGCAGCTATCCGAGGCACGCGGTAGAAACAGGCTGGAATTGAGAATTTCTTGTCAGAAAAACCCAATCTCTAACAATTGTTAGCCCTACTCGGGAATCGAACTAATCACCTCGTCGAACATGCTAACGGCTAGACCAAACGGGCAGTTTAATTGAATGTTTTAATTGTTCTGTACGTATGTTGTGTATGATTCTGTAAAACATCTACCATTCATGTAAATAACATTCTTCATAAGTATAAATACCTTTTTAATAACCCCGAGAGCATAATTTTCAATGCGCTTGTATATCATTTTGCAAATGCATCGAAAAAGAAAGGAACAAAAGTTAAAATTTTTGCGAGCGAGATATTTTTTGTAGTGAGAGTAAGGCCTAGGCCGCATTGCGAAATTTATTCGCGCGAATTTTTCGCAAAATTCTGTGACATATGGGAATGTATGAAGCTGCACGCACATGCGATTTAAAATTCGCGAGAAAAATATATTAAAATGCGGATATAAACCGCGCGAATAAAATTCGCGCGAATAATTTTCGCAGTGCGGCCCCTCTCTTACGCTGGGCGCACGTGAAAAATACTTGTACGTGGAAGTAACAAATTGTAATGTTACGGCCAAACGCCTATTGACTAACGATGTGAAAAACATTCTTTGAAAGGATGCTTTGCCCGTCGTCGGCGACCTGGGCGACATAAATAATGGTGCTAAACCCGTTTAAGCTTCCCATCTATATTTTGAAGTCAGGTTTTTTTCTTCGTACTCGTCTACATAACGGATATTTTTTTACTGCCACAAAGGTCAGCACTTTATTTTTATTACAATTTATCCTATCGGGCTACGGTATAATTTCTATACAAATGGATATTTTATACAAACAATTTTTGTGTAAGTAGGATACTATATACTACTCCTATATACTTAGTTTGTGATTTAGGATATTTTTGGAACTTTTACTAGACATTGAAAGATGAAAAAAATTATAATATGTACCGTTTAAAACGTACTTTAGTATTATGGATAGTCTAGCAACTTGATAAATGATTAAGTAGTTGCAATATGTATATAATTTAGTTACAACGGAAGTGTATAATTGCATTGCATGCAAATTATATCAAATGTTTCGAAAGTGCTAGTCTCTACAAGCGCACGTTAAAAGTTTAATTCAAGTTTCCACCATTAAATAGATACCTAGTACTTACCAGTATTTTGGTGAAAGTACAGAAATATTCTTAAAAAATCGCAGCAGGCAGTATTGAATAAAAACTAACTATAAATAGATGTACCTATATAAATAAGTATATAGTTAGGTACTTTTAACGGACAACAGTTGTCCAAAGTTACTTTGAAACTACGAATCGTAAATTCCTATTATGTAAAGTTTGATAGCAACTAGGCCTCCGTGAATTCTGTGGTAGTATCTTGCGTTTGCGTTGCACTGCCAGGTCGTTGACTCCAGTGATGTTATCAACCGCACGCGATACTTTGCCCCTCGTTTATGCAATCTATTTTGTGCCTGAAATAAATATAGCCTGCAAACGCAGGTACCTACGTCTTAATCTGCACGAAATATGTTAAAATATGTTCCTAACCTACCTACATATCTACGTACCTACATACCTACGTGTTCGTGTCTACAACAATTAAACACAATATTTATCATAATACAATAAGACTAGAGGGCCCGGTGAACTTCGTTTCACCTACAATTTATTACCCATCTATACTAATAAATAAAATTGAAGTGTCTGTCTGTAATATCGAAATAACTACCTCATATTAAGCCCATATGGTTATTTGAACGATACTATAACCGAATCACACGTTTTTAAAATTTTTGTCTGTCTGTCTGTCTGTCTGTCTGTCTGTCTGTCTGTTTGAACGGGCTAATCTTTGGAACGGCTGAACCGATTTTGACGGGACTTTCACATACAAGTAGAGAATTAACCAGGGAGTAACATAGGCTTTTACTATACTTTTTAACCGACTTTCAAAAAAGGAGGAGTTGTGTTTTTCTACCTATGTACAACCGATATCTCCGAGATTTCTGAACCGATTTGCATAATTTTTTTTTAAATCGATAGAGAAATATTGCGACACTGTCCTACAAAAAATTTGGATTCCAACTCCTCAATCCTGATGCTGTAGGGGATCTGATCCCCAAAACTACCCATTAGTTTTAGGCACTGTCGGTTATTTAAATTGATATTGGGGATACCAATGACTTTATTGTTGAATGACCTCGAGTAGGTACATGTCCAACTCCTCAACCCTGATGCTGTAAGAAATTGCATTCCGAAATCGTAAGGATCCCACGGAATTTTTCCGTTTTGTGGACGGGTTACTACTTACTACAGATAGGCTACTTTTTGTTCTGGAAAATCAAAGTTCCCACGAGATTTTTACAAACCTAAATACACACGGGCGAAGCCGTGGGCATCATCTAGTAATGTATAAAAATCAATTGCTGTTCTTCCAGCCTATGCTTGCTATCTACAATATGAATTAATTCCCAAAAGTTTAGTTGGGCAGTATCGTGACACGTGACAAACACCAGTACAGAAGAATTAATCGACACCAGCGCCACCTACTGAGTCCAACTACGAACTAAACCTACGAAGTCATTGGAATACACACATAAAATTCATACAAATCGGTCCAGCCGTTTAGAAGTATGGGAACAAACGCTTGTACAGAAGAAATATACCTATACAACTAGTAGGGCGCGTGGGTGCGCGGCCCGCAAGCGGACCGCGAGGTTTCGCTTTCGGGTATTTTGGTTTGAGCAGCCTCCACTTATCTCTCCCATATTCCTAATCCTCGATCATTATCACTCTCCATATTTTTTCTTCGAATCATTCTGCTCATCAAGTAGACCTTCAGGTCTTGATAATCTTTTGCTAAGAAACCACTCTTCCATCTTTTATACTTGGTGAGATAGACACCGATGTTTGTATGGCCGCCATCTTGAATCCGCCATTTTGGACTTTTTTTCAGCTCACTGCCAATTGGATGATGTTTCGAGTAATTTTTGTTTGAGCACCTCCCTCGTATCTTCAATACCCTGCCCGGGCTCCTCAACCAACTTCCAAACCCTCAATCATCATGTCTTCCCATATTTTTCTTTGAGAGTTCTCCAGAAAACCGCATTAAAGCCTTGCATAGTTCACAGCTTGTAGTCTCTTCAACATTCGCCATACATTTTCTATGGAAAAATAAATTTCGCCATTTTGAATTTTTTTTCAATTCATCAAGTAGACCTTTGGATTCTCATTATCTTTTGCGAAGAAACCACTCTTCCATCTTTTATACCCTCCGAGATGGAGACCGACGAAATTTGTATGGCGGCCATCTTTTTTTCGCCATTTTGAATTTTTTTTCAGCTCACTGCCAATTGGATGACGTTTCGAGTGACATTTGCTCGAGCACCCCCCACCTATCTTCAATACCTTAAGCGTGCCCGTCGCTCGTCTCTGAAATCCTCAATCATCAGCTCTCTCCATATTTATCCTCTTAATGAATTTTTGTCCTCTCTACGACACCATTATTGAAAAAAAAATTTTTCATACAAAATTGTTCAGGAGAGGTGATCAATCAGTCAGTCAGTCAGTCAGTCAGTGAATGAATCAGCACGAGCAGCTATATATATATTAATTGGGGAAGGCGGCCATTTTTATCACGCTACCACACCCCGCCACGCGTCAAGTCTATAAAAGCCAACAAGTACCCCCCCTGGCAGAGCTTCGCGCTCTCCGACAACCCCGGTGACGCTGTAGCGGCCAATAGGGCCATGCAGCATACTCAATCCGAAACAAGAAAAGCGCTCCAGCATTCATTCTGTGTCTCGTCTTCGCGGTGTTCATACCTAGTGTTCTTACCTAGTGCTTTTTGTTTATTTGTTTGAATTATTTAATTTTTGAGTAAAATTTGAATACTTGTTCAATTAAATTAATTGTTGATCGGAATAATTCTTTCTTTGTGTTTTTATTTTGTAAAAATAATGCAAATCCGCTTAAAATACCTATTGTATTGTATAAGAAGATGTAAGATCATGAGAGTGTCATGTCACTCGAAATAAACTTAATCTTTATAAGTAGGTCCTTATATTTGTTTTGTTAGCATAAAATATGAATAGCGTACCATGAACTCATACTTAGATAGCTAAAGAAGAAGTGACTGTGACTGTGATGTGTATATTGTGATGGAACAAGAGGCTATAGTCTAAATGGGTTTTTATCTTTCATAATCTGCTTAAAATGGTCGCCTTAATGAATATCTATAATATAATAAAACTGTAACAGATCCAATTCTGTACATTGAAGATATTTTGAAATTTTTGATTGGAGGGCACTCCATAATCGATACTGAAGCCAAAACTGCAATTTTTTTCATTTTTGTCTGTCTGTCTGTCTGTCTGTCTGTCTGTCTGTCTGTCTGTCTGTCTGTCTGTCTGTCTGTATCTTGGCCGCGCATCACGCCGAAACTACTGAATGGATTCGAATGAAACTTGGTACGATTTGAGCTTATACTCCGAGGTAGGACATAGGATACTTTTTATCCCGAAATTTAGCACGGTTCCCTTGGGAGAGGGGATGAAAGTTAAAACGTGTATTTAGCTGTAATTCATCAACGCGTTGTTCGATTTCACTCATTCTTTCTTTGTTAGAAAGGTGGTACTTTATGTATTGTCCTGTAAATGTTTCAAGGTCATAGGTGTTTTAGTTCAGAAATGACAGACATTAAAACCCTCAATATTGGGTTCAAATAACTTGGGACCCGGATCTTTGAACGTACGGCTTATTTTAAACTGGTGTGCGTTTAAATTTATGTTTGTCGGTCTATCTATTTGTTTCAACTAATCTCTGAAACGGCTGGATCGATTTTAACGGAACTTTCAATGGCAGATAGGTGATGTTATAAGGAGTAACTTAGGCTAAATTTAGTTTAGGTACATAAAAGAATTATGTGATCCGATCCGATCCTATATAAAACCTATAAACACGCGAACGAAGTCGCGGGGATCGGCTAGTACTTAATATGTATGTGTTTACTACTGGACATAGATCTCTTGCAAGAATCGGCCTTGTGCCGCTTGTGTCCATTGATTCGCAACGACTACCAATATACTGTAGTGATAGTTGGCGGTTACCACTTACAAGTAATAAGCCTTAAAACATATCTTACTACCACCGGTCACGGGACAGACGAACCAAATGTACACGACAGCTACCCCTAGGCTGAAACCACATCGGTGTGGTATCAGCTGTGTATAAAACGAATAGCCCACCTATACATGTGAAGATGCGTACGGCCAAGGAGGTGCAGTCTCAAGGTCCGTACCCCCTGATTGACCATTCAGCCAAAAAAAGCACTATCAACAACAAAATATGTACCTTTATTTAATTAATTAGGTATCCAATATACATAGAGGTAGTTTTCGCTAAACTGTTTCGGAATTTATCAGGAACGAAATGTTACGTTGCTTTGTTCCTTCAGAATATCTTATCTGGTGGAATGTAGCGTAAACTAAAATAAGCCAGTCTTGCTGTTTTTAGTGTGCCGTTGACCGCGGCTGTGGGACTATTAATCTTGCATATCACAAGCGATAGTGCGCTGTTCTATTGCAATCCACGTGGTTTTGCACCAACATATTGAATTTTATAGATCCCAAAGATGATCGCGTCCCAAGCGTTCAAGATGTTCCTGTTTTTAACCCCCGACGCAAAAAGACGGGGTGTTATAAGTTTGACGTGTCTGTGTGTGTGTGTGTGTCTGTCTGTCTGTTCCCCTGTGGCGCTCAAACGGGTGGACCGATTTGGATGCGATTTTTTTGTTGCAAAGGTGAATTAGTCGAGAGTTTTGTTAGCTATGTTTGATGAAAATCGGTCCAAGATGGCCGCCGCTACTAAATAGCGGATTATATATTTTTCACAACTCTCTTAATATGGGTATCAAATGAAAGGGCTTGACTAGTAGAATAGCACTATTGCAAATCCAAGATGGCCGCCGTCACAAAATGGCGAACGTCGGGAGTTTTTTTTTAATTTTTAATTTATACTTGTATTGTTTATAATCACTTTTTTTATTACTGAAAATGACACAGGTTCATTCGAGTCGATAGAAAAATGCTGAGCTCATCAGCGTTCATTCATTCAATGTTGCTGATGTCAATCGCATTTTTATGACTGAAAAATGCGCCTGTTGCGGCTCTTGCGGCTGTGTGCGATCTTGTTTAGTTACTACGAGTAAGTTAATTACTTGTTAGTGGGAGGTACATGCCTACCTCTGTCAAATAACTAACCATTTTTGTATCTTCATACAAAAATTCGTAGATAATGAAAACTACATACCTACCTACTTAGTGATAGGTATACCTACCTAATGTAAATAAGTAGGCAGTGCCTTTTCGCATATATGCAGTGTACTACTTACTGCATTAGACATGCAATCTACTCCGTGTTTTGCGCCGCAATAAATACTTATAATTTACGTGAAGGAAAATCGTAATTCATTCTAAGTAGTACCGTTCATGCTTATAGTAAGTCCTCGCGTAAACAGCCGATTTTTATCTGATAATATACCTAGTCGTCTTTATAGTATACTAGTGGACTTGGCAGACGTCGTCTTGCCCGATGACATACCGACATCAGCGCCACCTACCGTGTATGCCACACCCACAGACCAATATAATATATTTGTTACAAAAAATGTGATAAATGAAGAACCGCTCGACCGATTTTATGCCAACTTATTTAATGTGAATAAACCATCTACTGAATAGTCCGAATAAAGCCTAAACATTTGGTTTGTATAGGTGAACCCGTTCTTGAGTTATAAAATTACAAAGAAAAGTGGCATTGTTTTTATATTATATATGACGGCGTGCGTGGCGCCGAATAGTTTTTAAGAACGATGACGTCAGCATCGCTGACGTCATTCTGTTGATTATTATCATGACTGCATGGTGACAGTAATTAAACTAGTGACGGCAGGAGAAGCCAGAGACGACACTTAGAAGTTATTGATAATGTGAGGGTAGATCGAGATACTTTGCTGTAGGCGTAACAAAGGTACGGACCTATTTGAGAAGCCTCTTGTTAACTGAGGCAGTAATTAACTAACCCTAACCTACCCTACCTATCGGTCTCCACCACCCCTTATAACCGAGCCATCGCCAACCAATCTAGTCTACACGACCTACGTCGTAATAAACTAATGGCACATCGTATGAACGGAGCTGTGTGTTCGGCGAGAGCCCGAATCGGAGTGTCACGCTGCACGCTTGTGCCCTTCCTTTTATAATAAAAGGTTGGTGGGGGAATGACGTAATAACGTCATGCTCCATTGTTTACGCTACAAGACGGTGCTGTATCTATTTATGATAATCTGTTTATCATTTTAACCTAAGTAAACAATAATTAGTTAACTTTTACTATTAAAGAGTTACAATATTTTAAAGAATTGAAATAAACAAATAAATAAATATGGTGTTGCGCCGATACGGCCGTTCTGATCGGCGGTGCGCGCTCTGCACCAGCCGTAATTATGATGTCTCACAGGAAAGTTCTTAAAGTTTGTCTGGAACAAAGAAATGCTTTTCTTTTTGAGATTGGTATCTGTGTACCTTGTTACACAAAATAAAATATTGTGACGTAAACCGTGTTTTTTTTTTGGTGTTGTTATTGTGTACCCTGTGGCACTTTGTAGTTGCGTACTCTGTGGTACTTTGTGTTTGCGTACTCTGTGGTACTTGTTTGCGTACTCTGTGGTACTTGTGTGCGTACTCTGTGGTACTTTGTGTGTGCGTACTCTGTGGTACTTTGTGTGTGCGTACTCTGTGGTATTTTGTGTGTGCGTACTCTGTAGTACTTTGTTTTTGCTGCGCACTGTGGCACTCTGTCATTGTTATTGCCGTGCACTGTGGCACTCTGTTATTTTTGTTGCCGTACACTGTGGTACTTTTGTTGTGTTGATGTATGTGTGACTTGTGGTAGTGGTGTTTGAATAAATAAATAATTATTTGCACATATCACATGACAGTAACTGCTCATTCTACATGACAACAGTTAAGTCGGTAAATTATTTTCATTTGAGTAACTGCTCAGTCCACATGACAACAGTTAATATTTTTAAATATCACAAGACTGCTCATAATTTTCATATGAGTACAGTCGAAGTCAAAAGTTGCAAATTGAAAGTAATTTTTTTTTTGTCATGTGGTATGCGTGCAATGCAATTATTATTAGTTTTTTTTAAACAGTAAAAAAAATACTCTCACCGGATTTAATTGCGAATCTGGTGTAGATCATCAGTCTAGGTCGTCTGCCCAGCAGCAGCGACAGTTGAGGCTGCAGTGATACCAGAAGGCCAGGGCTGTAAATCTTGAGGCGACATGGCCGCCTGAAGGGTTGCGCCTGTTGGTCATTGTCTAGAACTCCATGCTGGCTCGCCAAGTGGATGTTATAAGCTCATTGGCTGATACCGGAAGTTAATCTTCTTCCACCGCTTCGGTTATTCTGACGGATGACGCGTGCTTTGCACCAGCCGTTTTTATTCTGTTGATTTTTTTTTCTTTTCTTTTTCTTCTTAAGTGGGTTGTAACTTGTACCAGTAACTCCTTGCGAAGTAGATGATCTGAGATCCATAAAAAATTCGTCTTCTGACGCCGATACGGTTTCTTGAAATCTAGCAAGTTGATGTTCCGCACAAACGTTGCGACATCGTTTGCATCATTTGTTTGAAAAACTGTAGTTGGTAACCAGTTGGTAAACAGTTGACAACTCGTTAGTAACTCGTTAGTAACTCATTGGTAACTCGTTGGTAACTCGTTGGTAACTCGTGGTTAAACTCGTGATTAAACTCATGGTTAAACTCGTGGTTAAACTCGTGGTTAAACTCGTGGTTAAACTCGTGAATAAACTTGTGGATAAACTCGAGGATAAACTCGTGCAAAAACTCGTGAATTTGGACGAAGGAGTAGTGCTATGCACAAAGTTTTAAAGATGAAAATCTGGCACTTCATTTTGAGATTATGTGCCAACGTTGTTTTACTTGGGCATATCTGGAGATCAAGCTGATGAAACAGCTGTCAATCCCACTTCTGATGACGGCGTGCGTGGCGCCGAATAGTTTTTAAGAACGATGACGTCAGCATCGCTGACGTCATTCTGTTGATTATTATCATGACTGCATGGTGACAGTAATTAAACTAGTGACGGCAGGAGAAGCCAGAGACGACACTTAGAAGTTATTGATAATGTGAGGGTAGATCGAGATACTTTGCTGTAGGCGTAACAAAGGTACGGACCTATTTGAGAAGCCTCTTGTTAACTGAGGCAGTAATTAACTAACCCTAACCTACCCTACCTATCGGTCTCCACCACCCCTTATAACCGAGCCATCGCCAACCAATCTAGTCTACACGACCTACGTCGTAATAAACTAATGGCACATCGTATGAACGGAGCTGTGTGTTCGGCGAGAGCCCGAATCGGAGTGTCACGCTGCACGCTTGTGCCCTTCCTTTTATAATAAAAGGTTGGTGGGGGAATGACGTAATAACGTCATGCTCCATTGTTTACGCTACAAGACGGTGCTGTATCTATTTATGATAATCTGTTTATCATTTTAACCTAAGTAAACAATAATTAGTTAACTTTTACTATTAAAGAGTTACAATATTTTAAAGAATTGAAATAAACAAATAAATAAATATGGTGTTGCGCCGATATATACATGTTGAGAAGCGGCGTCTGATTTTACGCATAAGTGCTTATCACCTGCATTAGTGCGGTTACCCGTTTTCCTTCTGTCGACGAAAATTCGATCGAATCAGCGAGAGTTGGTTATCGGGGTAAGTACTCCGATTTTTGTAGGATGTATTTTTTGTAGAACGTACGTCTGCGTTAAAATAGTGTCTCGTGTTCTATTTCCGCTGATATTTGTCAGACTGAGTGTTGTCGGTTGTCTGCGATAGACGTAAACCAGCGTAAGCTGACTTGCGACTTTGAAACGAAGGCACTATATTTAAATAGATGTTGGCTATTGATTTTTCTCACAAAGGAATCAAAGGAAAAGAATTTACATTTTCCTCAATGTCAATGCAAAAAGTAGGTGGAGTTTCATTTTGGTTCAGTCGTGTACGAAAAAGCTACCTATGTATGTATAGGTATATATACTCGGATATTATATCAACAGCGTGATGCAGTCAAAGCTATTTCTTTAACGCGATATTTTTTTAACGAGCGAAATACTTACATAATTCACATACACTTCACAATTTTCAGTTGCCTGAGATCTCCAATTTTGACGTGATAACATCTTATAAATCGATGAACGCCGGCTGCACGCACGAAAGTGTGTCACGTTCCGCCTAAGCCGAGTGTGCAAGTGAGAGCGCGGAATAACCGATATAGAGAGGCAAAATCGGTTTAGCGTTTGGCTTGTGACGCATCTATCTCTCTTTGTTTTCTTATGACGTTATCACGTAAAATTATCGTCCGTAAACGGACTTTACAGAAAACCAATTTCAGAGAAAAAGTCATGTCTAATATAAAACAATCTCGAGCGTGTATAAAAATAACGAGTCAAGAGTGCACAAATAAAGCCGTCCACGTCTAAAAAAGCAGAAAGAGCTGTTCGCTGGCAACTCAGCAAGCTACCGGTTTGCATAAAAAACCCATTAAAAGCTTTCCCCGTTGACATTCAGCACGGGAACTGATTGCGCTCCGACTAGGAATGTGCATTCATTACACAATAGTGATGTAACGAATGCAAAATATTCACCACAGTGGCACCGACACCCGAATATTTTGATACAATTTTGCATTTTTATTGCGTACGAGCTGTTGCCCGTGATTTCGTCGGTGTGGATTCATATTACTTATACTTATATCTAATAAAAAAAAAATTCAGGTTGAATTTTCAAAAATCCTTTCTTAGCGGATGTCTACGTCATAATAGCTATCTGCATGCCAAATTTCAGCCCAATCCGTAAAGTGGTTTAAGCTGTGCGTTGATAGATCAGTCAGTCAGTCACCTTTCCATTTATATATTTATATATATTTTGCCTTCTGCTTCGGTGCTAGCGGTGCAAAGAATTTTTATTTTAGCGCGAGATTCAAATATTTTGCTGCGCTAAAAAGTAGTTTCGTAAGATCACAAAAGTTCCTGTCCATAGACCGCCTAAGGTGCAAGACCCTGTAAGAGTGGAGTGGCATCGGATGCATTGTCGGATGTTTCTTTTAATGAAAACTTTATTTGCTTTTACACACGGTTTCACTCGTTTGCGTATAAGTATAATACATTCTTATAGATGCCTAGTAGTTAAACAGTCTTAAAGACCTCGGACAATTTGGTGAAGCGGTAAAAAAAGATGGCCGCCGAACTTAAGCGGACTCACAGATATACCTACTTGTGTTGTAGGCGTACGAACAAAGTGGCCGTTCGATCAATAGGTAGGTAGGTACTTGTGCACCTAATGGACTAAAAGAATCATTTATTCAAGCGAGATATTTGGAACCTGTCAGTTAATAGATAAGTTGTTTGAGCCCGTAATTTTATTACTTTTATTACTTTTCAAAGCACAGCTCAGGCATCAAATAACAAATTAATGAGAACGATTGATGGGGTTAGTGATATCACGCTTCAGAGGGTGATTAATGATTCAGAGTTGGTATATTTAGGTTACCATACCATAGTATCGTGACTAAAGCTGAGTACCCACTAGCGAGCCGTAACCGTAACCGTTGCACGTTAGTCGTTACAGTTACCATTTTTTTTTTTTTATACGTGGTGGAAACCTTTTATAGGTACCCCCGTTCTGCGGCCGAATGCGGCAGAACGAAGGTTATGTGGGACTCCAACCGGGTATACCCACTAAAACCACCACGGCATGACCCTCATGCTGTCTGTGCTGGACGCCTGGGGAACCCAAAGTATGCATCCCAGATGTCCGGCAGCCGCCCCAGCTGGGGCTCCCGCTCGCCTCTGGGCTGTCCCTTCAGAGGCTCGCGCCCTCCCGTAATTTTTTAACGAGGTTTTCTTCCTCCCGCGATGGACATCGCTGCCCCTCGCCCCGGGGTGTCTCACCCCCAGTTTCATCCGCAGTGCCCTCTGCTAATCAGAGGGACACGCGGAGAAACCTCCCTCCGCCAGGTCATTGGCCATGGCTAACAATATCCCCGAAATTATTAACCATGTTACCGGGGTGCACCGGCCCGAATACTGCTCTTCCCCTCGGACGTATCCAAGAGGACCAGCAGCACCCAGGCACACTTGGAGGTTACCTGGCTAGCACCCCAGTCGTTGTTACAGTTACCAAAGTTCTTGGTGTGCAAGGGGTTTCATTAACATTGTGCATTGCGCTTGCAGTGAGCCGACGATAGTCGGTTTTTGCCGTGTATCTCGCTTGTGCAGATTACGAGTATTCTGGAGTATTTATATTTTATTCTATGGAACCCCAAGGACAAAAATTATTACAAACAAAAGCATTTGAAAGATAACGCCTCGCCTGGGTAAACAAAACTGGGAAAGTATGCAACCAAAACAATTTTAATTTACTAATAGATTCCCGTGATTTTGTCAACATGAATTTTGTTTTTTTTTTTAAATCCCACGAAGTTATATGAAAATTTAAAAAATAAAATAAAAATAAGCTATCACTGTCAAGATCACTATCACAAGTGTCAATTTTTGGCAAATTTTGTCGTGAGCCGTTTTTTGAGCCGTGTCAAAATAACAGAAAGACAAACAGACAAATAATTACTTTCGCATTTGTAATATAAATATGGATTGGCTTCACACAGAAAGAAAAGTGTTGAGATCCAAATAAAACCTAGAGGCAGGCCGGCTTGCCGTTACGTAAATATGCTGTGGTTACTGTCACAGTGATTGTAGACTTCGTATAGATATACTATAACCTCGTTACAGTATATTCTGTAAGGTTACGGTTTCAGCTCGCTAATGAGTACCTGCCTTAACATTTTGTAACTAGGTAACTAAGTATATACTATACTTGTTTGATAGTATGTATATTGGTATATCATAACACGATTTCGTAGCTGTCTCCAAAATGTGAAAGAAACTAATAATAGAAGTACGGAATTTGCGACTGCGCAGTTTATTGAGAGTGGGCGAAGATGACTGGACATCTAGTGGAAAATCAATTCTATTTTAATTCCTATCATAATATTTATAAGCGTAAACAGTGTGGCCAATTCTGTTGTACACATTCTCTAAATCTAAACTAAAATGACAGGTCTAAATCGATTGCTATCTCTTTCACAATGCTCCCTGCAGAAAAGGATACTTAGCACTATTTTTAAACCTGTCAATTTAGTTTAAGTTTAGAGATTGTGTACAACAGAATTAGCCACAGTCAGGCCGATTCTGTTGTACACATTCTCTAAATCTAAACTAAAATGACAGGTCTAAATATATTCCTGGGGTGCTAGCCAGGTAACCTCCAAGTGTGCCTGGGTGCTGCTGGTCCTCTTGGATACGTCCGAGGGGAAGAGCAGTATTCGGGCCGGTGCACCCCGGTAACATGGTTAATAATTTCGGGGATATTGTTAGCCATGGCCAATGACCTGGCGGAGGGAGGTTTCTCCGCGTGTCCCTCTGATTAGCAGAGGGCACTGCGGATGAAACTGGGGGTGAGACACCCCGGGGCGGGGGGCAGCGATGCCCATCGCGGGAGGAAGAAAACCTCGTTAAAAAATTACGGGAGGGCGCGAGCCTCTGGAGGGACAGCCCAGAGGCGAGCGGGAGCCCCAGCTGGGGCGGCTGCCGGACACCTGGGATGCATACTTTGGGTTCCCCAGGCGTCCAGCACACAGCATGAGGGTCATGCCGTGGTGGTTTTAGTGGGTACCCGGTTGGACTCCCACATAACCTTCGTTCTGCCGCATTCGGCCGCAGAACGGGGGTACCTATAAAAGGTTTCCACCACGTCAAAAAAAAAAAAAAAAAAAGGTCTAAATATATTCCTCTCTCTTTGACAATCCCCCCTGCTGAAGGGGATAGCACTTTTTTTAAACCTGTCAATTTATTTTAGGTTTAGAGATTGTGTACATCAGAATTGGCCACAATATCTATTTTAAAAATCAACCATTAAGAAGATCAAAACATAACCAAGTAGCAAGGTCTCTACGTATGTTGAAAATAGATGCAAGCAAGAGTTCTGCCGGTTCCGCAATTTTTATGTGTGACTTTCACCTATAAATAAAATTTCTTATAAGTATGTAAAGCAAAAAATTCATGTCAAACAAACACCCTCGCTGGGTCTGTAAATCAAATCTCTCATCCTCACTCCTTATGTCAGCGTAAATATGATATATTTTGTCGCATACATAAAAATTCCGCTTTTCGCACTGCCATGATTTTATGGTCTCGGTTGTATTTGAGTCGAAATGCTGCCAGCTAGATTTTAGGGGCATTAGATATTTTTCAGCATACAAAGTAAATTTAAATCAAATGTTTTAAACAAATAATACCGTTCTTCCGACAGTATTGGACTTAAATGAAGTTTCCCTCGAGCGCTCTGAGCGCGGCTCATACAAACGAAGTTTGATTCCTATTTAAATACAAACGGATACCCGCGACTTCATTCGAGTAGATATTAGTGTTTAAAAATATCGTGGGATTCATTTTGTTTTTCCTAAGCTCCTTTGAGCTCATACCTTGCTAAAAACTGTTAAAAGTTCACTGGTGGATGTTTAGGTAGATCAAAATGTAAACATCCGCCAGTGAAAGTCCCATCAAAATCGATACAGCCTTTCAGAGATTAGCCGGTAATCTTTAAAGTACCTCCTTTCTAACAAAAAAAGAATGAATGAAATCGGACCACGCGTTAATGAATTACAGCTAAGTAGGTACGCATTTTGACTTTCATCCCCTCTCCCAAGAGAACCGTGCTTTTCGGGATAAAAAGTATCATATATTACTCCGTAGTAAGAACTTAAATCCTGCCAAGTTTCATTTCAATCCATTCAGTAGTTTTGCGTGATGCGTGCACAAACATACAGACAAACAGACAACAGACAAACAGGCAAGCATTTCAAAAATAGCTTTTTTACTTTCTATTACTTATCCCTAACTTCCTCTAATTATTATTTTCCAAAAATCTTTAATGTAGGTACAGATACGGCACATCTACGATTTTATTAACCCCTAAAACTAAAAGATCTGTGTTTGTTATTTGTCAGATTTCCCTAGAAACGTAGTTTTAGAGTGACAAGGGCTCAAAGATTTACATTACAAATCCTAATTATATATCTAGAAGAAAGCTGTTTTTTTATTAAAATAAAAACTATTAAATACAAGTTTATTTATCTTTTTCGCAGACTTTTACTACTGCAGCATCAGGATTGAGGTTTGGATCCCGAAGTTCGTGACTATGACTATACCTTGTAATTTATACTCAGAATGTCAATTTATAATCAGTAGATTCTTTAACAAGTAAGGATCTGTTGGTAAAATGGAAGCATAAAGTTGTACAAAAAGAATAGGAATTGGTTCTGTAGTTATTGAAAAATCCGTTCGCAAGATTTGAAACAAATATACGAAATTCAACCTAAATAAAACCGTAAAATAAAACAACCAACTTTTAATCTAGGTACAGTTTTTAATATTTCAGTAATTCACATTAAAATCAACTAAGTACTTAGCTCGCTGAAAATAAAAAAGGACTAAGCTTTAAGCTGACACTTTAAATGCGCTTATAGAGGCGGTATTAAAGCCATGCAAATCCGATAATGAACTGTTTTCCACCTCGACGATATTTTCCATTCAATTAGACGCAAGAACACAGAACAAAAATACTCTCTAACGAGAGCGCAAGAAGCTATTTTGCATTTAATCTTCAACCTCATTCACAGAAGCACTGAATGTTCCTTTGTAACCTGTGCATGAATTAAAGAGCTTAATAACTTTAGTTACGCTTTCAGGGAGTATTAGTGTCTGTCGTCCCGTTCTCGCTCGAAGACAGTCGTTAATACTGTATAAAGCCTCCCCCCAATATGTGTTCAGCAATCACTTGACGATTGATCTCGGAGCACCGTTTCGCTTCGGGATTCTCCGGAATGCCCTTTTGATTCGGCTCTTATGGAACGTTAAATATTTTTATGAAATTTAAAAGACTAAATTTTTATTTAGGAGACATTTTAGTAACGGGAGTTGTATTTAATTGGTACTGTAGTTAGTCTGTTACGATACGGCTCTATGTCTCACGTAATCTAATAATAATAATCGTTAGAAAAAATTCCTAATCGTTGTAACATTTCCAAAGATTGCGTTGTATCCGATCATTAATGGAGTGTATCGGATACTATTTTGGCAGCAAACAGTTGGTTTTTCAATGGTTTTGCAATGTGGGAGGGCGCTAGGGGGCGGCGGTATCGAGCGTAGGCGCGCCGCCCCGCGCCACTGAAGCCCTACAGTAGAGCCAGTCCGCCGACAGGCATCGCGCGCGCCCGCCGTACCGCGTTCGCAAAACTTGTCTCAAGTGCATATGATCAAAAAAGATTCATAGTATACCTGAGCGACATTCACGTGCATCCGCCGGACCGCCGGACAGTGGCGCCCCCGTTGGCAGACTCTACATTTATTAACCTTCGCGTGTTCCTTGCCGTGACATCTTACGAGAACGGAAAGATTGTAATAAATAGAGTGCAAAATAAATTGAAATGATTTGTGACAGTAGCCAAGTGTTGATAGAATAGATTGGGCGGCGGTGAAGGCGGTGCGTCTACGTGATGCTACGAGGTACAAGTGAGTTTATGAGTTATAAGAAATCGTGAAGATTTTCTGAGGAGTGCTTGCAATTTATGTTATTACTTTGCCGGAATATTGCTGTTGTGTTTTTTGATGTATTTCTTAGGACTTCGTTAGGACGTTTTTCTTACTATTCAGATAGTGGTTTTATTTTTAGAAAGCACCTAAGTAACTACTTTCCTTTATTTACATCTATATTTGTATACGTTTTTTATAAGTAATTAGCGGTCCGCCCCGGCTTCGCCCGTGGTACATAATACATAGCCTTATAGCACTCAGGATCACGTACATATCCAACGGTGAAAGAATTTTTGAAATCGGTCCAGTAGTTCCTGAGATTAGCGCGTTCAAACAAGCAAACTCTTCCGCTTTATTATATTAAGTATAGAAGTATATAGATTTAGATAATGGCAAATTTATGAGTAAATAATTCTCCTTCGTTTATATAAACTTTTCCAACCCTATAAAATTACGGGCTCAGTATTATATAGGCACAAGGCACCTTTGACCTTGCAAGGCACCTTTGACAAGTGCAGTAGGGTATTTGACAACATTCAAAATATACTATTGATTGTGGTCATCTTATCAGATAATAGCCTAAAAAAGACATATTTCACTCAATCAAACTAAACTATGTAATTTTACGCGATATTTTGCACGAAATAAAACATAATAATTTTTGAAATTTTATCAGGAACGTGAACGCTCTGGGATTGTTTGTGATGTCACTTGATAGCACGTAACTTGGTTGATATAATTGAAGTTTATCAAGTCAACCGAAACTAAACTTTACACTTGAAAGAATAAGATTGATATTAAAATGAGTAGGTATAACAATTTAGAACATTACGATCCAGCAGTCGCCTTGCGTAGCGTCTCTGTCGCACGCACCGAGTTCCGAAAACGAGCGAGCGAGAGAAGTGACTTGCATAGCGATTTGTGACGTCACGCGTATCATGTGATCAGAAATGTCGTTTTTGGCGTGGTTTTCAAAACTTAAACTTTATCATTGATTTAATTCTTAATACTGTAGATATTGCGAAAAATATCAATGTAGTGTGTTTTAATAAGTAATAAAGAATAATTTAAAACAATTTCCAAAAATTTGTCAAATACCCTGTTATGGTAATAAATTAGTATCTGTTGCCCAAATGTATTAGGTACTTACTTATTGCTTCGTCATTAATTTAAGTAACTGGAAAACGTAGGTATAGCCTGGTACGCCAAGCCAAGGTAGTAACTATTAATTTTTCCTTGGCAACAATACTATTTATTCGCGTAGATACCTACCTATAATCTATTCTAGGAATAAATATTCTGAGCTATATTTACTTACTTTATATTGGACGAATCGTCGTCGCGTTTTGCTTAAGAGTAAATAACCATACAGAGCTGCCAAGTCTGTTTCATCGCCTCTAATGAAAACAATCTCTTGCTTCTAAGTAGGTAGATACACCGTACAGCATTATATAGGTACGCACCTTTATGATATTATGATTATGATACACTTTTTTTGATGAGATATCTAGATCTTTGTAGTGGAAATATTTACTCGGGAAATATGCCAATTATTATATCAATTTCCGCTTAGTTACTATCTTCTTGATGCATTCACAGGAATAGAATTTTCTAAATCGCTTTCAAATCGAAACTCATTTAATTTTCACTCTTGATTAAATTGCGTGCATGTGATAGTTAGGTATTGGTTGTACAAACTTTGATACTTATCTGATACCTGAACACATTCATCAAATATGTAACAACGATAAAGAAGCTTACCGGGCGGTTAGATCTTTTAATGGGTATATAAGCCCGTAGGGCCAGCCCGGGGGCGAAATCGCGATCAAAGTAAGCTATAAGACCCCTATATTATTGCGACGTAGCCTTGAAATGTTTTATGAAATTCGAAGGCACTTACGTTGTTTGCTAATTTAATATTTCGAAACAACCTTTGGCATGCTTTGGCTAACCAACAAATTGCGGTTATTCATACTCTAAACATGAAAACACAACCACGCATCTATGTTTATTTATGTATCACGGTTAATGTGTTAAATTGAAAATTATTAATAATGAACGGGTATTATTTAAATACCTACCAACACTAAATTTTTCACTTATTGACCTATCCTACATCCTTATCACCTATCACTAAATTGACCTGTAATTATTAATAATAATTTTCATCCACGCGTGAAAACGAAAAATCCGTTCAAAATCGTCTTAGAATCCCAACTCCAAATAGTCTTGTTTGTCTCACACCTAGTGTTTTGGCCATAGATAGCATGGATAGATAAGCGCATGGATAGCGTCTTAATTTTTCTTATGCTCCGAAAAAAAGCCGTAATATAATCTAACCGTGGCATTATTTCAATTACGTAATAAACAGTTTCCTATCTTTCTTAAACTGTACCTATAATAACCACTATCACTTTCACCCAATGTTGCTTGCAAAAGATTGCTTGTAATAAGGCCGCCTTCTCATGTTTGTTTCACTCGTTAATGCCGGTCTATTGTTTTTACCTTTTGTGTTCTATAAAGTTGTCTTTTTCTTCTGCCTATACCCGTCAGTGTTCATCAACAGTGTTCATCAAAAATATCAACAATGTGTTAGTAATTAAAATACCGAAACCCATCAGAAAAAAATTGTGGGCTGCATTCATCTTTAATTCGAAGGATATAATCGATATAGCGAACTTTGCCCAGAGGCTCAACGCAATATCGACACCGGGCATTGTCGACCTTGCACATCCTCTGGACCTTGGCCGTAACATATAAACATAAACATTTTCTCACAATAGGTAATCAAGGAAATAATAAAATGTCCTATAATTTTCTGAACTTTGTTTATTAGTATCAGAGGTGAACCCGACTACAGCGTAGCAAAGAAAGGAAATAAAAGTAACATTTAGAGAGCTACAAGTTAGCGTAATAAAAAAAGCTTTAATCTCATCCACGAACCTTGTTCGGGTTTAATTTCCTAAAAGGCTTATGTATTCTAGAACAAGAACCTGTTTCGCGTACAAATTGCTTCTGCAATCGGTACGGAGTGCTTCTGTATCTTTGAGCCCTCTTACATTTTGCTGGTACTTACAGAATAGTTTAACATCTTACTATCAACATGTTAATTATTTATTTGAATTTTGAATGCATAAACTAAATATTTACACTTTGTACGGCCCAATTAAATATAAAAAACACAAATTGTTTAATATATGTAATGAAATACAATGTACCTAATACAATTTTTATTAGGTATTTAATATTATTTATATTTTCCATTTTTAACCCCCGACGTAAAAACGACGGAGTGTTATAAGTTTGACGGGTGTGTCTGTGTGTGTGTGTGTGTGTGTGTATGTGTGCGTGTGTCTGTCTGTTACCCTGTGGCGCTCAAACGGGTGGACCGATTTAAATGCGGTTTTTTTGTTTGAAAGGTGAATTAGTCTAGAGTGTTATTAGCTATGTTTGAAGAAAATCGGTCGAAGATGGCCGCCGCTACAAAATGGCGGATTACATATTTTTTCACAACTCCCTTATAATATGAGTATCAAATGAAAGGGCTTGAATAGTAGAATAGCACTATTGCAAATCCACGAGGGCCGCTGCCACAAAATGGCGAATGTCGGGGGTTTTTTAAATTTTTAATTTATTAGTGCAGAGTCATATCCACCCATGCATTCCAAGTGCTAATTTTAGTCTAGGACGGTAATGTGCCATTCGCAATATATTCCGCTCATAAAAAAGTTACTTGTTCGCCATATGTCCTTTTCGTGAAATGTCCCCTTCGCGAAATGTCCAACTCGCAAAGTCACCCGTATTGTATCCATTATTGGGACGTTACAATTTTAGCACAATCCAAGAAGAAAGATTGAAACATTTTAAATGCATTAAAATGGAGCAATCGTCATTAGCTTAGTACCTACTTCCTACGTCTCTTTGAGTCATTAGTACTTATCTGGTACTAGGAAAAAAACTTAATTAAAATTTGAAAATGTAATTGAATGTTAAAAAACGTTTTAATCTAGCTAGCTGAATCAAGCATTCAGCTACGAGTAGCTTAAGATTAAAAGAAGAGCTTAATTTCCTAAAACGCTTACGTATTCCGGAAAATGCTCTCTCGGGAACAAATTGTTACCGTCCCGTACCTACTTTTTTTTTTCTCAGTTGAAAAAATCATCCCGTTTGAGGCTTGTGTTTAGCCGACATCGTAATTATTGGGCACGTTAGTTTACCAGCGTTGATTGAAATCGGGACTAAAAAAACTTTCTTTAAAAATATCATTGAGCCTTTGGCAACAAAATGTTCTGGCGCGCCTTCATGATCAATGATCATGAATTTATTGAAGTGTGTGTGTATTGTTTACGTATTCCGCTGTAGTGATTCACAAAAGACAGAAAATATTTTTCACGTATCCATACGACTAACGCCAAAAGGTTGCTCCATTTACTTATAGAAGCCCTAAAAAACACTATTCAAAAATTGCCATACAAAACCAATAAAGAAAAAAACACGGTTTGAATATACCTATTAAGTTAATATCTATTTTAAATTGAAAAACAATATTAATAACTTGCAGCTCGTAAGCTCTTTCCATTTCTTTCAAATTGTCTTTTGTCATTGCTTAGTTTTATAGATTTTCATTTACGAGAGAGAACGATCGACTATACGAGACGATCAGTATTGCTTTTAACATATAAGTCAATGCTTTTAACACAGTTTTATTCGGAGCGAAGATCAAAGGAAGATCGTAACATTGTGATCTTTCTTTGTGATAAACTACCTAATAAATAAGCTATAAGTTACCATAAATGCTTAAATGATTTCCACCCAGGGTTAACGATTGACATTTGATGACGTAATTAAAATTATTATGTAACTATATGGACATTAAATTTATTTTGCCAAAAACGTAATTATAGTAAAGAAATAATGCGTTTTTCTAAATACTTGATTAAAAATGAATGTAGCGTGGTAAATAATGATATTAAGTCTGAAATAAAACGCTTTAGGTACATTATTGTTAAATTGCAGCTTACCTGACGTTGAGCTATTAATGGACAAGTAATGGCGAACACATTAATCGCGTGATGTTGAAGAATGATAAATTGTTAAAGTTTTTATTGGCTGGAAATGCAGTGCAGTTAAAATGCAGAGATTTTGTGTTAAGTAGCGTGTAGGGCAAGTAGGTATATTTTGTAAGTATTAATTAGTAAGTATCGCAGTTCTATTTTGATTTTCCCAAATTCTTGGCGGCCCTACTTAGTAGATTCTGCTTTCACGATGGCAGTTTTGAAGCCTACGTATTTTATGAAATAAATATTTTATGCTATAAGTAGGTACCTACAATGATGATGAATGGGAATCGTCATGATTCCTATTTCCACAAAAGACAAAGAAAGCAGTAACAAAACCCGTCGAAACATAGGTAATTTTCATAGATGATGTGCAATTTTAAAGTAATACCAGCAGATATCGTTACGAGTAACAAACGATATAGTGCAAAATTTAGTAACTATGAGTACCTTTATAAGATTTCATACTCTATAATATAATCATTTCAAACTCTATAATGCGATGCTAGGCCCCGTGGCGCGCCATACTTCATACTAGATTTATGGATGTATGAATAAGTAAACTATAATACCTAGAAGGTCGGTTCTCAGATGCTTTTATAGATATTTATTGCACGCTAAATGTATTAATAAATAATAAGCTATTATAAAATATTTGGTAAATGCATTTTTTGGTTGAGTTTACTTAGATAGGTAGGTACCTATCAAGCGAAAGAACAAAAAAATATTTTTTTTTTCGAATTTCAGAGGTATTTCGAATAATATTATTCGAATATATGTCTCAGTACATATCTATACTACTAATAAATAAAATTGAAGTGTCTGTCTGTAATTTCGAAATAACTACCTCATATTAAGCTCATATGGTTATTTGAACGGTACCATAACCGAATCACACGTTTTTAAAATTTTTGTCTGTCTGTCTGTTTGAACGGGCTAATCTTCGGAACGGCTGAACTGATTTTGACGGGACTTTCACATACAAGTAGAGAAGTAACCAGGGAGTAACATAGGCTACTATTTTAACCGACTTTCAAAAAAAGGGGGTCTTGTTTTTCTACCTATGTACACCGATATCTCCGAGATTTCTGAACCGATTTGCGTAATTTTTTTTTAATCGATAGAGAAACATTGCAACACTGTCCTACAACAAACTTGGATTTCGACTCCTTAATCGTGATGCTGTAGGGGACCTGATCCCCAAAACTAATGCGATTTAGGAACTGTCGGTTATTTAAATTGATATTGGGGGTACCAATTAAAGATTTTATCGTTGAATGAACTCGAGTAGGTACATATCCAACTCCTCAACCCTGATGCTGTAAGGAATTGCATTCCGAAATCGTTGGGATCCCACGGAATTTTTCCGTTTTGGGGATGGGTTAAGTAACAGATAGGCTACTTTTTGTTCTGGAAAATCAAAAGTTCCCACGGGTTTTTTAAAAACCTAAATTCACACGGGCGAAGCCGTGGGCATCATCTAGTTATTATATAAAACGTATTACGTTGTCTAAAAGTAAAAGTTCTTTTCTTTACAAACTGTAGAAATAAAACTTAGGCATTAGCTACACTGAGTTGACTGAGAAGACGCTCGTGTGTTGTCATTATAATGTTTATTAATTAAGGTGATAACCTCTGTCTTCAACGGTCACGGACAACGAATATCATAGAGCTGTAAATTCCATTTTTAAATAATGATATTGGAAAGATAAATTCTATGACTGATGATTCAGATAGAACCGTAGATTATTGCTATTTTGTAAAGAACAAGAAACGGATTGAGGAAAAGTTATTTTTTATAATTTTTTTCAAAGAAAAATGAACCGACTTCAAACGAATCGAACTAAAAAGTTTAAAATAATTTTTTATTCATTTAGATTGACGATTAAACTACCTAACTCAAATGATGTATAATTTTTTGAAGTCGGCGCCAAATGACTTCAAGTTCACTTCAAGTCAAAAATGTGCCCCCCGGGTCCCAGACTCACCCTCCGCGACTAGGTTCACCGCGCTCGCATTCAAAAGTGGATATTCTGATTTTACTTACACGAATTGAATGTGGTTTGGCGCCGACTTCAAAAAATTATATATCATTTGAGTTAGGTAGTTTAATCGTCAATCTAAATGAATAAAAAATTATTTTAAACTTTTTAGTTCGATTCGTTTGAAGTCGGTTCATTTTTCTTTGAAAAAAATTATTTTATGCTTTTTAGTGATTTGTTTTCTTTATATTAGGTAATAATAATAATAATATAAATGAGAACTAGGTATGTAAAATAGATTATGACCTATATATTATTAATTATTATTAAATATCCTGTGACATATACATTTTATGTGTCATACTATAGGTGAGTGGTTTTATTATGTTCTAACCCAACCTAACCTAACTTCTGATCTATACAGGATTAGTTTGTATGCGTACAGCTCTTGTATAATTTGGATAGACCGTAATTTACAATCTATACGCGACTAGTTTCACACCCTTGCGGTTTGGCTTTGTATAGAATGGAAATACACGTAACCATGCACAAACTCCAAGGAATCACTCTATATGCAACTGTACTGACTTCGGCCCAAAACTTTTTGCAAAAGGTCAATGTTACGTAGGCGTAGCAGAATGAAGTTTTTGGACAGAATAGCTATATCAGACTTCAGCAATAGGTCTGGCAATCTCAGAGTACATATTAGTGGCATATGTGTACATTTATGCTTATAACTTCGTACGTAAGAATGATAACTTGATGTGTTATATACTAAAACCTTCTTGAAAGTGTGTAGATTACGATAGTGAAACAATCATCAAAATCGGTTCATTAGTTGCAGAGATAATCGCGAACATACTTACATACATACATACATACATACATACATACATACATACATACATACGGATCGAATACAGAACCTCCTTTTTTTGAAGTCGGTTAAAAATTAAATAACAATAAAAACCGGCCAAGTGCGTGGCGAGCCACGCGCAGTGTAGGGTTCCGTAGTCACAATCCTCGAAAAACAGATATAACTCCGTAACCTGTGAACCCTACTTAGCCATGATAGTTTTCCTTTAAAATTGATTATATACACTACTGCTGTGAATTTTTTCAAGTTCCTATATACTGCCATTTGGCTGATAGAGGGGGGGACACTTGACTCTAATAAAAATTAGCACTTTAAAATATCATATTTCACAAACGGATCTAGAAATCGAAAGATGATGTTCCCACATCCACAGTATTTTTAAAAGACCTATTCAACGATACCCCACACTATGGGGTAGACGAGAAAATAATTTTTTTCAAAGAAAAATGAACCGACTTCAAACCATTCGAACTAAAAAGTTTAAAATAATTTTTTATTCGTTTAGATTGACGATTAAACTACCTAACTCAAATAATATATAATTTTTTGAAGTCGGCGCCAAATGACGCATACTTTTCAAGTCGAAAATATGTTCCCCGCGTCCCGGACAGCCTTACTCTCCGCGACTAATATGATTCACCGCGCTCGCATTCAAAAGTGGATACCTAGTTACTCTGATTTTACTCAGACGAATTGAATGTGGTTTGGCGCCGACTCCAAAAAATTATATATTATTTGAGTTAGGTAGTTTAATCGTAAATCTAAACGAATAAAAAATTATTTTAAACTTTTTAGTTCGAATGGTTTGAAGTCGGTTCATTTTTCTTTGAAAAAAATTATTTTATGCTTTTTAGTGATTTGTTTTCTTTATATTCATAATAATATAAATGAGAACTATCTTAAATAGATTATGACCTATATATTATTAATTATTATTAAATATCCTGTGACATATATGCATTTTATGAGTCATACTAAGTATAGGTGAATGGTTTTATAATGTTCTAACCCAACCTAACCTACCCTCCGATCTATACAAGATTAGTTTATATGCGTACTACTCTTGTATAATTTGGAAGACTTAGACTAAAAAGTAATTTACAATCTATACGCGACCAGTTTCACACCCGTGCGGTTTGGCTTTGTATAGCATGGAAATACACGTAACCGTGCACAAACTCCAAGGAATCACTCTATAGTACAGCTGTACTGACTTCGGCCCAAAAGTTTTTGCAAAAGGTTAATGTTACGTAGGCGTAGCAGAGTGAAGTCTTTGGACATAATAGCTATATTAGACTTCAGCAATAGGTCTGGCAATATCAGAGAACATATTAGTGACATATGTATACATTTATGTTTATAACTTCGTACGTAAGAATGATAACTCGATGTGTTATATACTAAAACCTTCCTGAAAGTATGTAGATTACGATAGTGAAACAATCATCAAAATCGGTTCATTAGTTGCGGAGATAATCGCGAACATACTTACATACTTACATACATACATACATACATACATACATACATACGGGTCGAATACAGAACCTCCTTTTTTTGAAGTCGGTTAAAAAATATTCATTCCCACTTTACATGTAGGGGAGCTACCCTAAAAAAAAAAAAATTATCAAAATTTTATTTCACCACTTTGTCGGCGTAATTAATATTTATACTCATGCCAAATTACAGATTTCTAGCACTAATAGTCTCTGAGATTAGTCGAGGACGGACGGACAGACAGACGGACGGACATGGCGAAACTATAAGGGTTCCTTGTTTACTACGGAACCCTAAAAAAACAAGCAGGCAGATGCTTCCGCCGGCTATAAACATCGCGCTAAAGCAAAATCCAATGCATTGCCGACTTTTAAGGAATTTGTTTATCCCCCCCTTGAACTCTATAATATCATAGCTGGGTTTCACAATATTTTAGAAGTTAAATAGTTCATTTGATGTGGATGAAACTTCCTTCTACCCCGACGTAAGATGCTATTGTAGTATAGGGGAGTAAATAAACAGTTAAACAGGTGGATTTGTCATTTTTTTTATTTTTTTTTTGTCATTATAATATAACTAGCGGACCCGGCAGACGTCGTCCTTCCCGCTATTAGCGCCACATACCGGGTCCAATTTTTCTACTTATAAACCTTCCTCTTGAATCACTCTATTTAATAAATAATGATAACTCGATGTATTATATATTAAAACCTTCTTGAAAGTATGTAGATAACGATAGTGAAACAATCATCAAAATCGGTTCATTAGTTGCGGAGATAATCGCGAACATACTTACATACATACATACATATGTACATACATACATACATACATACATACATACGGGTCGAATACAGAACCTCCTTTTTTTGAAGTCGGTTAAAAAAACCGCATCAAAATCCGTTGCGTAGTTTTAAAGATTTAAGCATACATAGGGACATAGGGACATAGGGATATAGGGACAGAGAAAGCGACTTTGTTTTATACTATGTAGTGATATACCAATAAAAGAATTATTTAATTAAAGACTAGCAGATTTTGCATTCAAAGTCTGCACCTCAGTCAGGTCCTCACATTTTCAGTCAAGACCTTTGATTCTCAGTGCCAGCCCGGAGTTGGTAGTTAGAAGAGTTCCACCCCCGTGCCTCGGAGAGCACGTTAAGCAGTCGGTCCCGGTTATTATCACTATCATATGGCAATAGTAATTAAAGCCCGCCAACCCGCATTAGAGCAGCTTAGCGGGTCTAAGCTCTAAATCCCTCTTTCTTATGAGAGAGGAGGCCTGTGCCCATCAGCGGAACGTTGAAGAAGGCTGTAGTGATGGTGGCGGTTTGCTCGAGTGGAGACGCCGACGCGACGTGATGGCGTGGCGACTTCTAGTTTAGTATTGTACAAGGTGATTATCCTCTCAATCAGATTTATCTAGCTTATTTTTTAAATTTTAAAATCTATTTCAAAAATATCACGATAGTTTTTTTTAAAGATTTCTAGGTATGATAATAGAAACCCTTACCATTGAAGTCATTTGCAAAAAATAAATTATTTGACCTAAATAACAATTAATCAGATTAACGTATCAACTACTCTTTAGATTTCGTTCCTCTCATAAATATTAAATACATTTGATATCTATATTTACCAGCGATCATTCAGTTATTGCTAAAAGACGAGCACTCGGGTGAGTTATGTAATTAATTAATTCAATAAATATTGTGTTACAAAAATATTACGATAAAATCAGTACGACAAAAAGATTACTTTATTCAATTATTAACAAAATTAGATTAGTAATAATCATATATTTGTTTAATTCATCTACGAGTGACGATGCAGTCTATAAGATGAAAGCCATTATGTCAATGATGAAAGCGGACTAACCTGGGATGTACTTGTATTGTATTTATGGTAGTTTTATTAAATCCATATACCCGGTCAGTATCTACACGGCATCGCAAGGGCTAAATCGCTTGGCCGGTATGGTGGTAGCCAGTAAAGACCGAAGTCTCCCACTACACCAGACAAGAGACAATTAAAAAAATTGAAATTCCTAGATTACCCTTGCCGGGAAATGAACCCACGACCTCCCATTCATAAGACCACAGCACTTGCCACTGCGCAGGGAGATCGTCAAACATACACATTACGTTATAGATAAAATTATTTACTTTTTATAACATTTTTATTTACTTTTAGATAAAATGCAAATTTTGCTAGTGCTAACAAGTGCAGCAATCATACAAGCTGCTGTTATTGAAAACCCACAGCAAAACGAAGAAAATAAAAAATGCGATGGAGTCGTAATAGATAACGTTTATCACGATATTGAAATACTGAAAACTGACATCGATAGACCATATTTGTTAGCTGTAGACTATAGCACAAATACAGTTTATTTCAGCTATAGTCTCAATAAAGATGATGATGTATTCAAAACTGCTTATGTGAATTTAAATACAAAAGAATATGCTGATTTACAAGGTATTAGCAATGGCTTCGCGCAGACTATTGATGAAAAGAATCATGAACTATACATTGGTGGAAGTGATGGCATATACAAATATAACCTTAAAACTAAAACTGGGGAACATATTGGCGCGAAAGGTATAGACATTTGGACTACTTACTTCAAAGATGTACTTTACTATTCCACTTTTCCCGATCAATTTCTATATACATTTATTAACGGAGAATCAAGACGTTTTCAAGATCTTGAAAATACTAAAGTAGATCTGTTTGTGATTGACAATGAAGACATAATGTTCTTTACAAATGGAACTGGTTTGTTTGCTCAGAAGAAAGGTACACAAAACGCTGTTTTATACAAGGAATCAAGTGAAGGACTGAGGGGCCTAACAACTGATATAAATGGGAATGGGGGGTGTTACACTATCAGTATTATCACGCGATCCGCGATACGCGATCCAATTATTGATGGTTTGGCCGCTTTTTTGCGTCAATACTGATGGATTTCCGGATGGTCTTGAAATCCGCGATCCGTGGATCGTGATACGGTATTGATAGTGTGACAGGCCCCAATGTGTATGTATGTACAGTTGATGGTATTTTTAAAATTGAAAAATCCACAGTTTCTTTGCAAAAGATTGTGGATATTGATGATGCGTTTGGGCTGGCTTTCGATAGCGAAAATAATATCATTTACTCAGATGCGACTAAACTGGTAAGGCTTAAACCAAATAAGTCAAAGACTTGTGAAATTGACAACCAAAGTTAATACTTTTTTCAGCAATGTTTTAACAAACAACGTTATAATATTTTACAGTTAACAATGTAGTTAAAATTGAAAAACCAACAGTAACAAACTACTACTACTACTTATACAATAATATAAATAGTAAACGGACTTTTTGGTGTTTTCCTTTATTTATAACATTTTCAATGAACCTAATTAATATATCTATGACGTTGATTTAAACAGTGAGGGATTTTCATTTGTTACGTTGCGCGTATTATATTTCAGTAGATTTGGAATATAAATTGTGTAAAGTCATCTGAACTACGTTCTCTAGTGTAATTATTTTGTGTAATTGAATTTAGGTTGCTCTAATACTTAAATTAATGGGAAACAAAAGCTAATAAATTTAGACTTAAACTATTTCAAATCTACGAGTAGTACTTATCTACTGCTCACAGTTACTCGTGACTAGGTGTAAAACAATAATAATAATCTACTTTACCCAAACCTTACTTTATCTGAAGTTTCTATAGCTCAATCATGTGATGCACAGATGAACATAAACTATCACATAAGAAATATAATTAAATAAGTAACTTCTGCTTTTTGGTGTAATAAGGAATAGAAGTTTTTGAACGTCAAATTATACTTTTCTACTTATTATTTTGGTTATTAGAGAGTCAGATCTTAAGATGTAGGGGCCTTTTGTGTACACACAACTTCTTTTAGATAATCATGTCGTCGCATATTATTATTATAAAGGTTTATAATTTCAGCGGCAACTAGGAACCTGCCTCATTGTTTAGAGTTGATAAGGCGGCGCCTATTGTTCATTGTGCCTTCACAGTGGATACAAAAGAAATTTCATCTGTTTTCTAGAAATAAACTACCCCTGTATCATTTTTATTTAGTGCTGAATAATTTTTTGTAGATATTGACGAATTGTTTACTCTGGTCTATTATTTGATTAAGTAAATACACTTTAAAATATTTTCATACCACAATAGATACATAGTTACATAATTACAAAAATAGTGTCTAATTAGAGGAATTCGCAATTCAAAGGGTTTCTTCTTAATAAGCAATAAGCGGTCTGTGTTCAAAACCTTACAATTAGGGAGCAAGACGTTCACAAAATGAAATACTTACCTACTTGAATATGTACTACGCTGTTCATTCCCCTTCCCTGTTTCGTTAATATACATAACATTAATTTATTCTGCTAAAATAACCACAAGAAATTATAAGCAATTTTTTGCAGTGTTTCTTTACTGACTTTGTTTGTATTTACTACAAGCGGAAACCCGCGACTTCGTTCGCGTGGATATTGGTTTTTAAACATCCCGTGGGGATCATTTTGTCTTTCCTAAGCTCCTTTGAGCTCATACCTTGCTAAAAACTGTTAAAAGTTCACTGGCGGATGTTTAGGTAGATCAAAATGTAAACATCCGCCAGTGAAAGTCCCATCAAAATCGATCCAGCCTTTGAGAGATTAGCAAGTAATCTTTAAAGTATTACCTTTCTAACAAAAAAAAGACTGAAGAAAGAATTACAGCTAAGTACACATTTTGATTTTCATCCCCTCTCCCAAGGAAACTGTGCTGAATTTCGGGATAAAAAGTATCCTATATGTTACTCCGTAGTATGAACTTAAATCATGCCAAGTTTCATTTCAATACATTCAATAGTTTTTGCGTGATGCGCGCACAAACATACAGAAAAACAGACAAACAGATAAACAGACAAACAGACAAACAGATAAACAGACAAACAGACAAACAGACAAAAATTTCAAAAATAGCTTTTTTACGTTCTATTACTTATCCCTAACGTCTCCCAGTTATTATTTTGCATAAATCTTTAATGTACAAATACGGCAGGTCTACGATTTTATTATATGTATTTTATTATTATATAGATTTGCGGTGACAAAATAATTGCAATTTACGTAAGTTTCAAGTACCGCATCGGTGGTACCTGGAAGTTCGGAGCTAGGTAGGAGCTAACTGAGATTTTCTATAATCTTTATGGTCTGGCATTGCGCCAAACGGACACGGTGATCGCGCAATCTGTGTCTTACCGCCATTCCGTGTCTACAACAATTTATCATGTTATCTAAAATCTTTAAGATTGCTCTAATTGTAATAAGATCATTTTATAAACGACGAAAAACTTTGCTAAGCTATACCTCCGTTACCGTTAAAGCTGCAATATAATAGCTACACAAGTATAAATTAAAAATTTAAAAAACCCCTGACGTTCGCCATTTTGTGGCGGCGACCATCTTGGATTTCATTTGATACCCATATTAAGGGAGTTGTGAAAAAATATGTAATCCGCCATTATGTAGCGGCGGCCATCTTGGATCGATTTTCATCAAACATAGCTAACAACACTCTCGACTAATTCACCTTTAAAAAAAACCGCATTCAAATCGGTCCACCGGTTTGAGCGCCACAGGGGAACAGACACACACACACACACACACACACACACACACACACACACACACACACACACACACACACACACACACACACACACAGACACGTCAAACTTATGACACCCCGTCGTTTTTGCGTCGGGGGTTAAAAATGCAGCATTCCGGAATAAAAGCGCGTAGCAATAAAAACACAATTTTGTGAAAAAATACCTTTCTTCATTCAGGTAAGAGCAGAAGCGTTGTGCGTCGTCATTCACTATCATTAAAAAATCAGCCAAGTGCGAGTCGGGCCTTGCTCTTTCAGGATTCCGTACATAATTATGAACAATATAATATTTTGGGTCTAAGAAATATTTAATTTCCGAGCTAGACATCGCAACAAACCGTGAAAGAAAAACCCAAAAAAATGTTCGTTTATTTTGGTCACAGCTTATAAACTATTTAATAAATCGTTGGTTTCAGTATTTGTTGTTTAAATAGAGCATATAGTACATAATATACTGAAATATCATATTCCCAACTAATTTAGTTTTTGAGATAGCCCCCGTCACAAAAATGGTCTAAAACTGACAACTTTGATGGCCTCCCATTCCCTTATTTTTTGAGATAAAAATTAAAAAAATATATATTTGTACTCTACTTAATGAGCTCTAAACAATGATACCCCACAAGCTAGGGTAAAGAAAAAAATTTTTTTTCCGGCTCCTTTTTCATGTATAGGAGCCCCCCTGAAAAATAATTTAATTCAATTTCTAATTCAATATTTGATTTTGGGTTAACGTTTTACACTAAATACCAAAATTTCAGGTTTGTAACTCATTTCGTCTGCGATCTAGAGACCTGTGACCGGCGGACAGACGGACAGACAGACAGCCGAGTGACATTAATAGGGCTCCGTTTTTTACCCTTCGGGTGCGGAACCCTAAAAACAAATCTTATTTCATATAATAGCTCAATTTATTATATAACCAACACAGTCTATGAGTAATTTTGAATGGGATTGTATTGCGACCATTAATTAGTATCAAATAAAAAATAATAATTAACCTTAATTTTATAAATGAATGAAGTAGGTAGGTACATTGGAACGAATAAAAATAGAACTGCGATAGTTAGAAACGGAACAGAACCTACATATTTACACCTTTTGTTATTTAAATAAAATGTTTTTGTGTGCGGGTGTACTCGGGCTTTTCTTGTAGTCGTCATTAAGTTCAAGTATGTGCCACGTCACTGAGCGGCTGAGTCGTCGACTGGCACTGAGCCAAACCTACCCGTTGATCGCACAATCCGTGCCTCCATACAACTTTGTTTAACAACAATTATCATGTAAAACAACGAAACAATTTAGGGATTTACGGTCCGGTTGTTGGAACTGGAAGACATAATTTCATTACGTACCATTCGTAAGTAGGGATACCTAAACAATTATATTTATGGTGAGTATTCTTGGCGCTACAATCCTTTTTGAACCTTGACCTCCTCTATACCATCTATCTCCGCTTTTACTGATGGCAGTTTACTAACTAAATCAATACTTACTTAAAAAACTTAATATAAATTAGTTTTGACCTGTGGTTGAGACATTGATAGAATTAAACAACACTTAAGTTTATTACTTTATATTTATGTACAGCGGTATTGAAACTCACCTACTTGATTACTTTTTAATTCTACTTTTCCTCACCCTTTCCTTCGGAATCTATACAATGCAGCTAGATCAAAATATAAAAACATTTCAAAAATACTAGTCCAATCTACTATTTTCTTTCAAGTAGATAACATAGAAATTGGGTTAGAATCTTGAGGTACTGCAAGTATGTCCGTCCACTCCGAAATATTTACAGAGAATCCACTTCACATAATATAGGTGGGTACGTAAAGAAAGGAAATTGCTTGTCCCTAAGAATGTGTATAATATAGAGGTTGAATAGTGGACTTCAACGGCTATGTGGCGAGTTTGCATCTATGTATTACCTACTTGCTGCTCCGTCTTTAGAATTAAGTTCGCTTATATGAAACGAGGCTATATGTATGAGGATCATGAAACATCGCTCAAGTGCGGGAAATAATCCAGAAGTGCTAACATGCGACGCACGAGAAAATTATCTCTACACTTTTTCTCGTCGAATACAATAGAATTCGACGAGAAAAAGTGTAGAGATAATTTTACTTAAATTTTATTAATAGAGGACAGAAGATGTGTGAAGATAGCTGATAGTCTGTACGCAAATTAAAAAATATTATAGGATCTATCTTGTATTCACTATAGTAGTAGTAAATAGAAGATTGATAGGAAACAGTATAGTTATACTTAGTTAATATACTCCAGAGGTCACTATACTTAAAATCCTACAGTGCGTATTAATATTAGATATATTTTTAACAAGTGGATACCCGCGACTTCGTTTGCGTGGATATTGGTTTTTAAAAATCCCGTGGGAATCATTTTGTTTTTCCTAAGCTCCTTTGAGCTCATACCTTGCTAAAAACTGTTAAAAGTTTACTGGCAGATGTTTAGGTAGATAAAAATGTAAACATCCGCCAGTGGAAGTCCCATCAAAATCGATCCAGTCTTTCAAAGATTAGCCGGTAATCTTTAAAGTATTTCCTTTCTAACAAAAAAAGAATGAATGAAATCGGACTACGCGTTAATGAATTACAGCTAAGTACACATTTTGACTTTCATCCCCTCTCCCAATACCTATAAAAATGTGACTAAAAATTTGACAAAATTCATTAGGTACTTTCAGTAGGTAGGTTCATTCGTAGGTACTACTTACTACACAAATTAAAATGCAAATATACTTCGTATTCTCATCTACTTTAGCTGTAGCTGAATTCAAAAGCATATAAATATTTAACCGATATTGTATTGTAGGTATTGTATTTATTTATTTACAGACAATAATGGTCCAGGTGTTAGTTACAATAAAATATTAACTAAGTAACTATGTTAGTATAATTTATGTAATTAATATAGCTGCAGACTATAGCTAACATCCAGTGTTTTAATAGCACTATCCTGTCTGTCAGCTAGCACCTGCAGAATAATGATATAAATACGCACCTACGTATAAACTATATTTTTGTTCGATTTACGAATAAAATAATATTTTACTCGTAAATCGAATCTATACTCTTATATATATATATATATATATATACTATATCCTAATATAATAAAGCGGAAGAGTTTGTTTGTTTGAACGCGCTAATCTCAGGAACTACTGGACGGATTTCAAAAATTCTTTCACCGTTGGATGTGTACGTGATCCTTGAGTGCTATAGGCTATATATTATGTACCACGGGCGAAGCCGGGGCGGACCGCTAGTAAAATATAATATTATTATATGTATATATGTAACCCGTCACATCAAAGGTATGCTTCAAATAAGTAGCGTTTGAGTTAGGTAAGTAAACTGGAAAATGCTTGCACGGAAACAGAAACAATTTTCACGTTTCGTCGCATAAATATCCGTAGTTTCTACAAAGCAACGACCATCGATAACTCTTGCCAAACAGGTTGCTACAGAGTTTGCGAGTTTTATAGCAATAGTAATAACCTAATGTACCTACTTAGGCTAAAATGTATTTTTTAGAGGTAAAAAATAGAAATTTTAGAATATCTCCTTCTGAATGTGGAGAAATAAATAATAATTGATGGGTTTTTCATAGCTACTCCTAAGTCCTCATCCATATCAATTTTTAAGATTGTATACTCGTAAATGTGAAAATGTGTTTGTCGATCTGTTACCTACTTTTTTACTGTTCAACCGCTCGCTGAATCGATCTTGACGTTTGTCATAGATGTCTTGCGTCCTGGAGACCGGTATGTGATTTTATTCCAGTAAAACAAGTTAAAGACGAAGTCGCTGGCATTAACTAGTTTAAAATAAATGATACCAGATTTTTCAATAACATCCATCCAAATTATATTATTTAAATTTATGGACATGGAGTAGCAATAGGTTTTAGTAAAAGCTCTATTTCGTAAATGTTAAAACAATTTTTTGTTTGATATCTGAATAATTGAATTACATAAAAATAACTTAGAATCGAATGAATTATGCATGGCACTGAGGAGCGCTAAAAACTTGTAATTTCATCAAACTTATTCTTGGCGCCTTAAAGTTTCAGCACGACAAAGCTACATCGAATTTATAAGCTTCGATAGTTATTACAGAATTATAGCACAGAATTATGTATATATTGCGTTATAGAATGTAGAGCTACAATGCTCCCCACGTAAACTCATAAATCAAAATTATTACGTCTTCGCATGAAGTAAGTCTCTTAGACTGAATTAATAATTTTATAAGGAAATTGGGTCTTCGTTTACGAGTTACTGGTATCGTATTTCCTTTTAAAGCAGTCTTATATGGCTTTCTTTGATCATTGGGGACAATTTTTCCTTTTTGAATAAAGTAAGAAAGTATAGCAAAGCAAAGAAAATATAATCCATGGATGATTAGGCACTAAATGAAGGGATTAGGTATACAGTTGTAACGTTAACAAAGAAGGCGAAGGGGTGTTCCAAAATTTCACGGTAGCCGCGCGGTTAGCCGCACGCGCGGTTAGCCGCACGCGCGGTTAGCCGCTAATGCGTATGAGGGCTTAAAGTCGCTCAGCTTGATTAATTCCGATAAAGGCCTCTCCACATTCCCGCGCGATTAACGGTGCAATTCACGCCGTGCATTGCAGCGCGGATCGCAGCAAGAATCATGTCTTGGTTCCACTCTCGCAAGCGTTTGCGTCATATTAACAGTATAGCTCGCAAACCCTTTGTCGCGAAACAAAAACCGACATTCGCGCGTGATTCACGCGGGAATGTGGAGAGGCCTTAACAGTTATTAAAGTGATATTTACCTGATCGAAAACGATTCTACGGGTACATAATAATTGAATAGAATTTTCCACTATTTCCTTTACGTTATTCCTACTTAATAGATATTAAATAGATAGTTGATGTACACGACAAGCTCTGTATCCTAAAAAAACAGGGCAACGGTGCTCCATCGATATCTCATTATCCGAATTCGTTCAGGCAACGTTTATTTAGGAGTTTTGTGTATAAATAGGGCGGGCTTGTAATCGGCATTGACCTGATGTCAACGGAGAAGTGGGTTAGGGGCGCGTCGGTGAGTCTCATGAATCACGTTATCCTCGCGTCCACGAAGCCTAGCCATCGATATTACTTTTATAAAGGACAACGCACAAACACAGTGTTTATACATAGAACGCAACACAATAGACACAATCAAAATAATTTTAGCATAAGTAGTATGATATGTGTGTGTGTGTGTGTGTGTGTGCGTGCGTGCGTGCGTGCGTGCGTGCGTGCGTGCGTGCGTGCGTGCGTGCGTGCGTGCGTGCGTGCGTCTGTCTGTCTGTCTGTCTGTCTGTCTGTCTGTCTGTCTGTCTGTCTGTATGTCTGTCTGTCTGTCTGTCTGTATGTCTGTCTGTCTGTCTCTCTGTCTGTCTGTCTGTCTGTCTGTCTGTCTGTCTGTCTGTCTGTCTGTCTGTCTGTCTGTCTGTATGTCTGTCTGTCTGTCTGTCTGGCTGTCTGTCTGTCTGGCTGTCTGTCTGTCTGTCTGTCTGTCTGTCTGTCTGTATGTCTGTCTGTCTGTCTGTCTGTCTGTCTGTCTGTCTGTCTGTCTGTCTGTCTGTCTGTCTGTCTGTCTGTCTGTCTGTCTGTCTGTCTGTCTGTCTGTCTGTCTGTCTGTCTGTCTGTCTGTCTGTCTGTCTGTCTGTCTGTCTGTCTGTCTGTCTGTCTGTCTGTCTGTTCCCCTGTGGCGCTCAAACGGGTGGACCGATTTGAATGCGGTTTTTTTGTTTGAAAGGCGAATTAGTCGACAGTGTTGTTAACTATGTTTGATGAAAATCGATCCAAGATGGCCGCTGCTACAAAATGGCGGATTACATATTTTTTCAAATGCTAGGGCTAGTAGAATAGCAATATGCAAATCCAAGATGGCCGCCGCCACAAAATGGCGAGTGTCGGGGGTTTTTTAAATTTTCAATTTATACTTGTACTTTTCCAAACAATCATGCTTATAGCTTTTTGTGAGTTTCGTGTTAAGTAGGTACTCCGAATTTGCACAATTTGTACTGGGGGTATTAGGTAGACACTAGCATACACTAGTCTTATTGCCAATTTTAGTTTTGAACTGTTACAATAAAAAAACAGATATTCGACTTGTATCGTTAGGCTCGCTGTGGTGAGCTTCGTTATTAGTTTATGAGAAATTAAACGTGTGTAAAATAGCGAGGAAAAACTGAACTCACCTTGATGCAATAATATGTACCTATATTTAATACTAGCTGACCCCCGCAACTTCGTTCGCGTGGATATAGGTTTTTATATAGAATCGGATCGGATCCCATAAGTCTTTTATGTACCTAAACTAAATGTAGCCTAAGTTACTCCTTATAACATTGAAAGTTCCATTAAAATCAATCCAGCCGTTTCGGAGATTAGCTGGAACAAATAGACAGACCAACAAACATAAAAAACGCACACCAGTTTAAAATAAGCCGTACGTTCAAAGATCCGGGTCCCAAGTTATTGGAACCCACTAAATGCCTGTCATTTCTGAATTAAAAAACCTATGACCTTGAAATATTTACGGGACAATATATAAAGTACTACCTTTCTAACAAAAAAAGAATGAGTGAAATCGAACAACGCGTTAATGAATTACAGCTAAATACACGTTTTAACTTTCATCCCCTCTCCCAAGGGAACCGTGCTGAATTTCGGGATAAAAAGTATCCTATGTCCTACCTCGGAGTATAAACTCAAATCGTACCAAGTTTCGTTCGAATCCGTTCAGTAGTTTCGGCGTGATGCGCGGCCAAGATACAGACAGACAGACAGACAGACAGACAGACAGACAGAAAGACAGACAGACAGACAAAAATGAAAAAAATTGCAGTTTTGGATTCAGTATCGATTATAGAGTGCCCTCCAATAAAAAATTTCAAAATATCTTCAATGTACAGAATTGGATCTGTTACAGTTTTATTATATTATAGATAATCTCTCTTTAATATAATAATCAACTATCTTATAATTATGATAATAAATCAAACATAATGATTATGAATAGCTTGATCAAATAATTAGGTACTTTCTGTATTGAAATGTCAAATGACAAATCCATTAATTCTTTATTTGATTGAATATTGATTTCATAATTTATAGACTCGATCCACTGGTTTAGAACTTAGATTGTATAAGGAAAGAGACGATAAAAAACCCTGTAGTGACTATTTAATTTAACAAAAATCATTTTAAATATCCAGACGACACAACAACGATTGATCGACTCTGATCCACCTAGGATCCACCAAAGTGACAATAGGCTCCTGCCTGCAAAATGGTCATTCAAAGCTGTGAAAGAATAATGAATTGGAAAATGACATTGTCGTCCTTAATTCAAATCTGAAATGCTGCCAACTTTAAATAAAAACGTCCAGACTTTGCCATAAAGCCGAGGTTGTCTGCTGGAGAAAATTACTTCGTCTTTTATGCCAAGAATAAAAAAATGGGTTTTTAGGATTTAAGGTGATGCTTCTATCGGCGGAATCAAAAGGAGTCCAAAACTATAAAACTATCAAGATTAAACACAGATATATTACGTCCAATTCATAATAATTATTTATTTACTGGGTACATGATTATAATGGCTTACAATTAGTGATAAACAAGAACGTAACTAATTAACCATAATTTGATAATTGGCTCTATAGAGGTTAGCCACAATGATAAACTATAATTAATTTTATCTATATTATTTGTGAGACTGCCGTGGTATAACTAAAACGCCGTTGCCTAGTTCCTCCTGAGGAACTAGGTAACGGTGTTTTAGTTATACCACGGCAGAATAGAACCTATGACTCCCTATTTGTGTTTATAATTAATAAAATCCCCATAGTTAACTTCTGCCTTTAATACTACCACATCTAAGTTTGGTCTCCAGTCACCGACGTCACCAATAATGTTTATTAATAATTACACTGTGTCTAAGACGCAACACCCCAGAATAGGCTACGAACAGTCTATTTTTAGAAATAAAAATCAATGTACCTACCTACGGTACAGTAGGTTCATTCACAAGGTTAATTTGGTTGCAGTTTCTTTGTGGAAAATACACTTGAATCAATATTATATCGTTGAGGTGAAGGTCAGAACGTTAAAAAGACATACAATATACCTACAATAGTAGTAAGTATACCTACCTACTAAGTTAGAGTGCTTGGAGGCAGGCAGAGTTTGTCTGTTTATATGCGCTAACCAATAGCTAACTAGTGCAGAAAGTTTCATTCGGTTTCCACTATTAGAAATATTTATATCGAGAGGTTTCCACCAATGAATGTTCTGATTTTGCGAGTTTAAGGGCCTGTTTCATCACCTTCTGATAATTCTGTCGGATAGCTTAATCACAACTTTTGTCTTTGTCACTTAGTAAGTAAGTGACAAAGTACAGTAAGAAAGTGACAAAACTTACGTTTAGGCTATCCAACACTTACCAAAAGGTGGTGAATCAGACTCTATGTATAATTTATAAAGGTTTAGTGTCAATCAAGACAGAGATGGGATGAGTCGGGATGAAATAAAGAGACGCTTTTTTAGGTCATGATAGTCAAGAGGTGCCCTCTTACACCTTTTTACTAAATTACCAATCATCCATACTAATATTATAAATGCGAAAGTGTGTCTGCTAGCTTTTCACGGCCCAACAGTTGAAATATGGTAGCTTACAATCACGGGAGGGACTTAAGCTAGACGGAAGGTAGGAATATGACAATACGAGATTAAAACTGAATGTATCGCGTTGGATTAATTATTATTATCTACTTTAATAATATACTGTATATACTGTTACTGTGTATATTGTTATTAGGTATCTAGTACAGAGAAGTGCCTTAGTTTAGAACATAAACTACATGTCTAGGTTGTATCTAACGTATAACGATTGTATTTAAAAGTTTCTGATAATAAACGGTAAGTACCTACCTACCTAATGTAACTACAATTATTATTATAGGAAGAGGCTTGTTTACTGATCAGAGATTTAGTTAAACAAGTAGTTCCTTCTTTGTCTGGTATCTGGCGCCTAACTAATGTCTGGTACTGGCAGCTATTTAACAAAAGTATTTAGACTTATGTATAATTAAAAGTGTATATATATATATCTATAATATAATAAAACTGTAACAGATCCAATTCTGTACATTGAAGATATTTTGAAAATTTTTGTTGGAGGGCACTCTATAATCGATACTGAAGCCAAAACTGCAATTTGTTTCATTTTTGTCTGTCTGTCTGTCTGTCTGTCTGTCTGTCTGTCTGTCTGTCTGTCTGTCTGTATCTTGGCCGCGCATCACGCCGAAACTACTGAATGGATTCAAATGAAACTTGGTACGATTTGAGTTTATACTCCGAGGTAGGTTATAGGATACTTTTTATCCCGAAATTCAACACGGTTCCCTTGGGAGAGGGGATGAAAGTTAAAACGTGTATTTAGCTGTAATTCATTAACGCGTTGTTCGATTTTACTCATTCTTTATTTGTTAGAAAGGTATTACTTTATATATTATTCCATAAATATTTCAAGGTCATAGGTCTTTTAGTTTAGAAATGACAGACATTACAACCCTGAGTATTGGGTTCAAATAACTTGGGAGCCGGATCTTGGAACGTACGTCGGCTTATTTAAAACTGGTGTGCATTTAAATTTATGTTTGTTGGTCTGTCTATTTGTTCCAGCTAATCTCCGAAACGGCTGGATCGATTTTAATGGAACTTTCAATGTTATAAGGAGTAACTTAGGCTACATTTAGTTTAGGTACATAAAAGAATTATGGGATCCGATCCGATCCTATATAAAAACCTATATCCACGTGAACGAAGTTGCGGGCAAGGCTCGGAACCGGTTAAAAATTAACCGGTTAATAACGGTTATTAAAGGTTAAAGTTGATTTTATCGTTCGGAGTGTAACCGTTAAGAGCGCTCTCCATGCAAGCGAGAAGTCGTTGGTGGGCGGAGCCTAAAATATTGCTGTCTCGTCCTGCATTTAGAGAGCGAGACATCGTCAGTAAAGAAGAGTATGCAGCTACCATAGCTACACGTAAAACTAAAGCGAGAAAGAATGACATATGGACATTGGACAGTACAATGCACAATCATGCCTATTTCCTTTTCATTTACGGTTCGTTTTTCCTTTTGAGGAATGGAATCCTAAAAAATAAAGAAAATAATTGAAAATCCAGAGATACTACAAATGTAATTGATTACTTATCCCCCAAAATTATTTAAAACTAGCTTCTGCCCGCAGCTTCGCCCGCGTGAATTTCGGTTTCTCACAAATCCCGAGGGAATCGTGGATTTCCGGTTCCCGTTCCCGCTTCCTTTTCCAACCTTTATACCTACTTTCAAGGAAGTTTGCTATAGTAATCTACCTACAGCTGTTGCTATGGATTTGTTTTTTTTTTTCAAAATCCCGTGCGAACTGTGAATTTTTCCGGGATAAAAGTTAAAAAGCCTATGTTTTAAGTCAGGGCATAAGCTATCTCCATTCAAAAGCTATCTCCATTCAAAATTTCAGCCGAATCGGTTTTGTAGTTGCGGCGTGATTGAGTAACAAAAATCCAAACCTCCACACTTTCACATTTATAATATTAGATATAGTTAGTAGGATAATGTGATAATAATTATTTTACAAATCGATAAAAATAATTGACAAAAGGGTGGGTCCAGACTAAGTAACATAATATTTTTTCGCTGTCAAAACTTTGTTTATATGTATATTCGAAAACCTACTTAGAATGTGCATATATAAACAAAATCATACAAGACAATATTATGAAATGTAAAATAACAGAACTATGTGTATTTAGGTATAATATTTCACACATTTTTAAATGTGAATATATTATATTCTATGTAAAATACGGCTGAATCTACATTATATTATGAATAACGTGAATCCACCTTATTACATTGATGTATTCATGATCTTCGTATCTACTTACCAACTTTTATACTTACATAATATATGAAAAATTCAGTGGTGCCGGCGCCACACCGTGTCTCTTGCATGGTCGCTAAGGATACCAAATATTGGAAATAAAATAAGAAAGTTATTTAAAGTCATTTATTTAAACATCAAAAGTACTAAAATTAAAACTAACTTTTTAGTAATCGGTCTGAATGATGAGCAAAATGACACAAAAGAGAAAAAAGATATTAGGACACAACTAGATAGTTCGTACACAGTCGTATTATAAAATAAAAGTACTTATAATAATATGTATGCTATACACGTAAGGGATCAAATATCAAGACATATTAGCGCAGAGTCAAAGCGAAATGACGTAACATGAATATTGCTCAATGTTCTTTGAAACATGTAATGGATGGATGGATGGATGGATTTTTTTAATAATAATAATAATAATTTTCTTTATTCAGGTAAAAACCCAAGTAGGTATGAATATAGAAATACAAAAAACATATCAAAAATTAATTAAATAAATTAAAATCAAATACAATAGAATAGGTGATATAGAATACTATATATATAAATTTACATATACCTATTAAATTAACGCTGCACACTGAAGGTGTGCAGAGTTATTTCCTATTTGGATCTCGATGCATCTTGATCCAAATAGCAATCATTGGACCGCGCAAGTCCTGGCTCACCACTTGGAGGATGCTGTTACTAGAGTTACGCAATCTTTCCCAGAAGGAAGCTATACGTGCTCTGATAACAGCAAAGAAATCAGACACCCCCGACTCGGCAAACATACTCGATGCGCTGCAGTATCTGGGAAATTTCATAATGATGCGGTATGCGTTATTATACTGCACCCTTATGGTGCTGAAGGACACCCTCTTGTACCAGTACCACAACTGACAGGTATATAAACATTGACAGTAAGCCCTGAGGAGGGTGCCCCTCACTTCATTACTGCTTTTAGCAAATCTGCGCGCAAGCATGTTAGACCGAATCGACAATGCAATTTTTGCAAAACAAAATAATTTTTTCTGTACAAATTTGTCTATTACATTACGGTGGAGATAATGTTTCGTACACTTTGTAAGATAATAATATTATAAAATACATGTTAGTTCGCTTTGACTACCCTGTCCCAATATATTTTGATTATCATAATCATAAGCACGCAATAATTATATAACAGTATTTTCATTGGTTTTTGAAATATTATTTACTCGTTATCATCATGGTTCATCGCTCGTTTAGATATTTTCTGCCCTAAGCGCAATTCAAAAGGCTCCAAGAACATCTAAAAAGTAAACAATGTGTTTAGAGATTATAGGCGATAAAAAATTATCAATTAAAAAAGGGTGGTACTTAATTAACTGGATCCTGTCCATTATATTTAAGCTATGTTTGAAACACAGTTACCTTCCTGAGGGTCTTATGAAAACCATAGTAGCCCCAATTGTCAAAAATAGAACCGGCGATCTGTCTAACCTTTCCAACTATAGACCTATATCATTGGGTACTGTTGTCAGTAAAATTCTAGAAAAGCTTCTGCAACCCGAACTGACAAGGAACTTTAATATTGATGACGCTCAGTTTGGTTTTCGTGCCGGACTCTCCACCGATTCGGCCATTTTAAGTCTCAAGCATACTGTAAGCTATTATGTTAATAGAGAGACGTCAGTATATGCTTGTTTCTTAGACTTAAGCCGGGCATTTGACCTCGTTAATTACGACATCTTATGGCGCAAACTTGCTAGATACGCACCTAATGAATTGGTGAGGTTGTGGAGATTCTGGTATGAAAACCAAACCAATTATGTAAAGTGGGGCGACACTCTCTCTAGTGAATACAGACTAGAGTGTGGTGTACGTCAAGGAGGGCTGACCTCTCCGGACCTGTTTAACCTCTACGTCAACGATCTCATTGGAGAGCTGAGGAGAACCAAAGTCGGTTGCCATATTGGTAACTTGTGTGTTAACAACCTGAGCTACGCGGACGACATGGTGCTTCTCAGCCCTTCAATAAACGGACTTAGAAAACTGCTCGGTATTTGTGAACAGTTCGCTAATGAACATGGTCTCAAATACAATGTAGCAAAAACCGAAATGCTTGTCTTCAAAGCTAGTAAAGGTCCGGTGAAGGTCCCGCCAGTATTTTTGAACGGATCGTCAGTTCGGGTTGTCAAAAGTTTCAAATACCTGGGTCATATTCTGACAGATGATTTAAAAGACGACAAGGATATGGAGAGGGAGCGTAGGGCTCTCTCGGTGCGGGCAAACATGATTGCACGCAGATTCGCTCGTTGCTCCGATGACGTTAAGGTGACCTTGTACCAAGCATTCTGCCAATGCTTTTACACTTGTCAGCTGTGGACAAGGTTTACCAAGCGAAGCTACAACGCGCTTAGGATACAATACAACAACGCTTTTCGCATCCTAATGAAGCTGCCACGTTTCTGCAGTGCTAAATCAATGTTTGCCGCTGCGAGAGTTCCCGACTTCTTCGCCATTCTGAGATCTCGGACGGCATCTTTCTGGGAAAGATTGAGACATACCAAGAACTCAATCTTGTATGCCATAATTGAGGATCTAAGTAATCCTTTTGCCAAATATTGGTCTTGCCTGCATCGGTGCGAGAACAATAACTTCACTTAAGTTTAATAATTTAGATATAAATAGTTATATTTTAGTTTGTTTATTTTATTTTTTCTTTTTTATAACGTCATAACTGCATTTTTATACTTTTTGTATTATTTTTACTTTTTGATTTGTTCATCTCTTGTAATTTCTGTGTCCTTAATCATTGTATTGTCAATGTTATACTATGGGTATGTTGCCTGAAAATAAAAATTATTTATTATTTATTTATTTATTTAATCGTATATCTATTGATTCTCTTTCGCACACAAAATGTTCCGAAAGTAGCACCTAAAATACTGAATTGCACACTAAATGTGCCCACTATTAATATTCGAAAGTAGCGCCTAAAATACTGAATCGCACACTAATTTTTAACCGACTTGAAAAAAAGGAGGTTCTGTATTCGACCCGTATGTATGTAAGTATGTATGTATGTATATATGTAAGTATGTTCGCGATTATCTCCGCAACTAATGAACCGATTTTGATGATTATTTCACTATCATAATTTACACACTTTCAAGAAGATTTTAATATATAACACATCGAGTTATCATTCTTACGTACGCAGTTATAACCATAAATGTATACATATGTCACTAATATGTTCTCTGATATTGCCAGACCTATTGCTGAAGTCTAATATACCTATTTTGTCCAAAGACTTCACTCTGCTACGCCTACGTAACATTGACCTTTTGCAAAAACTTTTGGGCCGAAGTCAGTACAGCTGTACTATAGAGTGATTCCTTGGAGTTTGTGCACGGTTACGTGTATTTCCATTCTATACAAAGCCAAACCGCAAGGGTGTGAAACTGGTCGCGTATAGATTGTAAATTACTTTTTAATCAAGATCGTCCAAATTATACAAGAGTAGTACGCATACAAACTAATCTTGTATAGATTGGAAGTTAGGTTGGAGAATATTATAAAACCATTCACCTATAGTTAGTATGACACATAAAATGTATGTAATTCTGCGGACCCAAACCTAGCCTACTCCTAAACACTACCTAGGTAGCAGGTATAACAACTGGACACTATCTGCTTAATAGATATCTTGCAATAATGAGACTCGTAAAAGACCCATCCTGTCCAGAGTGTGGAGAAAAAGAAACTAGCTTTCACTTCATAGCTGATTGCCCTATGTACTTATTGGTAAGAAGGGAACTGCAAGGTAACGATATTATCAAAAAACTGGCCAAGTGCGAGTCGGGCCTCGCTCTTTTCGGGTTCCGTACATAATTATGAACAACATAATATTTTGGGCGTGAGAAATATTTCATTTCCGAGCTAGACATCGCAACAAACCGTGAAAGAAAAACCCAAAAAGTGTTCGTTTGTTTTGATCACAGCTTACAAATTACTTTATAAATCATTATTTTTAGTATTTGTTGTCTAAATACAGTATATGGTTCATAATATACCTAAGTTTCATATTCCTAACTGGTTTAGTTTTTGAGATAGCCCCCATCACAAAAATGGTCTAAACCTAACAACTTTGATGCCCCCCATTTCCTTATTTTTTAAGCAAAAAATTAAAAAAAATATATGTTCGTGCTCTACTTAATAAGTTCTAAATAATGATACCCCACAAGCTAGGTTAAAAAAAATTTTTTTTCGGCTCCTTTCTCATGTATGGGAAAGCCCCCCTGAAAAATATTCCATGCCCCTCTGAAAAATAATTTACTTCAATTTCTAATTCAATATTTAGTTTTGGGTTAACGTTCTACACCAAATACCAAAATTTTAGGTTTTTCTACTCAACTCATTTAGTCTATGAGCTACAGACCTGTGACCGGCGGACGGACAGACAGCCGAGTGACATTAATAGGGTTCCGTTTTTACCCTTTGAGTATACGAAAGTCGTGGGAAGGTTTGAGGGGCTGCCCCCCTTAAACCGGTGCACAACAAACTGCCAGGACACCAGTAACCTGTGTCCAAATACGGGCAATTGGGTGAAATGGTCCTTACATAGGACTGATCACCCGCCTGGCGGCGTCCCCTCTGTAAATACAATACAATACAATCTCACTTGATGTTAAGTGATGATGCAGTCTAAGATGGAAGCGGGCTAACTTGAAAGAGGTATACATACCCCTGATCGGTTTCTACACAGCATCGTACCGGAACGTTTAATTGCTTGACGGCACGGCTTTTGCCGGTAAGGTGGTAGCCAACCACTGAAGCCTCCCATTAGACCAGACCAGAGACAATTTAGAAATTATAAAATCCCAAATTGCCCCTGCCGGAAATTGAACCCGGGACTACCCACTTTATGACCACAGCGCTCCGAATCTCGGCCAAAGCGGCCAATCTCAACAGAAGCAGGGTCAACTACGCAGGAGATATTCTAGTGCACAAGTGTGTGCGCATACGCAGGGCACTACGCAGGAGATAATATTATAGTGGACAGTTATACAATATAATATTAAATCGTTAAATAGATGTTACCAAATGCAGTTGACGAAGCCTCGCTTCGCAGGGTTCCTTTTTCTGGGCAGTATGAAAAGAAAACAAAAAAATAACAACGAAGGTGATGGCGGAGTCTTATAGACCCCGCCATCCCCCTGTTCGTTGTCCCTTCTAACCTAACCTATCTGAGTTGGGGTGCCGCAAGTCCCGAGCTCGCTTCGCTCGTTCTTGGACCATAACTAAGAAATAATTTAGTGTGCAAATCAGTATATTAGTTGTACAAATTAATAGTAATACGGTATCATTTAGTATGCAAGTCAGTATATTTATTGCACGTTTAGTATTTTAGATGTGCAATTAAAAATTACCTATAAAAAAACCAGTTTGTAAAATGGCAATAATTTTTTCCTATTATACTTTATGTTTATTATATTTTATCCCTTAGTATTGAAACCTAATTTGCTATAAAAGTCTATTGTTATATTGCCTCGTTGATATAGTGGTTAGAGTATTCGACTGTGACGAGGTTACGGGTTCGATTCCCGGGTCGGGCAAATAGTTTTTAGGTATTGGGTTTTTCTGTCAAGAAATTCTCAGTGCCAGCCCGAAGTTGGTAGTGGGCGGTGTGAAACACCGCCAACTGCCCCCTTGCCTCGGAGAGCACGGCAGTTGTTCCCGGTTATTTTCACTATCATGTGACAAAAGCCCGCCAACCCGCATTGGAGCTGCGTGGTGGGTCTAAGCTCTAAATCCCTCTCTCCTATGAAAGAGGAGGCCTGTGCCCAGCAGTGGGACGTTAAAAAGGCTGTAGTGGCGGTAGTGGTTATATTGCATGTAATATAGTTTGAAAGGTGTTACTTAGTCTGGACTCGACCTTAGTTCGTTCGTTTCGGAACACAGACTGGGCGTAAAACTTATAAGTATTTAGTATTACTGTTTATAACATTTTTATTTCTAGCATTTTTATGAAGCAGGGGGAGTCAGCTTGTCGTCGTCGTCGTCGTTATCAACCGATTGACGTCCACTGCTGGGCATAGGTCTCTTGAAGGGACTTCCACATGCCACGGTCTTGTGCCGCTTGTATCCAGCGGCTCCCTGTGACTCGTTTGATGTCGGTCCACCTAGTGGGGGGTCTACCAACACTGCGCTTCCCGGTCGCCACTCCAGCACCTTGGGACCCCAACGTCCATCGGTTCTCCGAACTATGTGCCCCGCCCATTGCCACTTCAGTTTCGCAACCCGTTGAGCTATGTCGGTGACTTTGGTTCTTCTACGGATCTCCTCATTTCTGATTTGATCGCGTAGAGAAATTCCGAGCATAGCTCTCTCCATCGCTCTCTGAGCGACTCTGAGCTTTCTTATGACGTCCATAGTTAACGACCATGTCTCGGATCCGTATGTCATCATTGGCAACACGCACTGTTCGAAGACTTTCGTCTTCAGGCATTGAGGAATTTTGGACGAGAAGACATCGCGAAGCTTCCCGAACGCTGCCCATCCGAGTTGGATTCGGCGGTTGACCTCTTTCTCGAAAATGGACCTACCTAGCTGGACTGTGTGTCCTAGGTATATATACTCGTCTACAATTTCGAGCACCGAGTTCTCAACGATTATCGGGTGAAGCGGGACATGAGTGTTTGACATGATTTTCGTCTTACTCATGTTCATTTTTAGTCAGCTTGTACCGAGTAGATATGTAGATACTTACGCATCATTAGCTGCTGTTTGTTCCTATTTCTTCGTATTCGTCGAGGATTTTTGGGGGCCCGGCTTGGAAAAAGTCTAGATTTGTATCCGTATCGATAATCTCTAGCTGACGAGTCTACAATAGAATAAAAGAGCAGTAAATTACAATTAGCAAAATAAGAAGGCAAAATAAACGACAAAAATGCTAATTATACGTAACGTGTGACATATTTGTTGTTTACGTTTCGTAGTTGACTAATTATGTCATAGATGATAGATCGTGCGAAATCGGCCGCTTCTTCGTGTCTAACTTTCCCTTCCCACCGCACTTACCTCACCTTTCCCCTATAATAAATTTTGCTTGAGATATCATGATTTTTTAGTGAAAAATGGCAAAGTAAAAATATGCAAATCTAGGTTTGGAATTACGCCTATTTTAGCAAATACTTGGCAATTTATTACATAAACTAAATACATTTGTAATTATTATGAAGTAACCTATGACAAGACTTTGGTCGTTTTTAAATTTTCTGCTTTCTTATATAGTTTATTTACGCACGAAGTTGCCTCAAAATTTGCCCAAAAATAGTGATTTTTCAATGGTCATAACTTTTAAAATAAATATAATTTTACTAATTTTTTTATTTTATGGCATAGATAATGGAGATATAAATTGATATCTGGCTTAACTTTAGACCTATTGCGACAAATATTAGAATAATAGGCGTAATACGTTTGTATGGATAAGCGCGTGAAGAGAGTGGCCTTAAAAGAGCTTATTGAAAACCCATATTAACCGGTTTACACCGCAAGAGGAATAGGGGAGGGGGCGGTCGCCGCGCCGCGCCGCGCCGGCCGCGGCGCTATACCTACTAAATAAACAGAACGGACGTCAGACATGCACCTACTTGCTTTCGCGTTTGTGTTTGACGCTTTGTTAAATAAAATTCTTATTCTATTTATTAATTGGCAATACTATATATTTTCATGTATAAAATATTTTAATATTATTTTTGTTTTATGCCAACTCCACATTGGGATAGGGTTGATGTTCCATATGTCGGCAATTTAACGGTTGTATCACGTTTAAAAATTCGTAGACGTGTTAAACGAAGCAATTTCAGTAAAATATTTTTTTTTCTAATACTTGATGCTTTCGACTTTATGTGTCCTATTAATACCTGCTTTTCGTACCCATAAAGAAGTATTTTATTTTATTTTTTTTAAAAAAAAGTACTAATTGCCTAAGCTTGACACCTTTATGCCTTTCCCCGGCATTTGTGTTCCCAAAGTCAGTCCTCATATTATGTCTGATAGAAAATTATATGTTACCCGCAACTTCTTAAAAATAGGAACTCTTTTATCGTTTTAATTTTATTTCATTTTCACGCTAACAAAGACCCTTCTCCAAAATTTAAAAGAATTTTCGAAGAAATAGATATAGATTTTTTTACAACCTTGACAAACAATGAGGCAATTTTTTTTATAGATTATACGAAATTTATTTCTTACCAAACGACGGAAACCGAACTTGGAAGTAGCAATTTTACAAGAAATCCAGCAAATTACGCTCTCGCGCTCGTTATAAGCGATAATTGAAGGATACAGGGTACGGAAAAATGCTGCCTTATTTAAAAAAAAATCCCATTGGAGCAAGCTATATAAAAAAAATTCCCATTATGCCTAAGGACAACATGCATTATTTATTCATAATCACTTTCATTTATTTTTTGTTTGTTTGTTGAGACATTCAGTATCAGAATAAGCGGTGTTTAAAACTTGTATCATATAATCTTCATCTTAGGCCTGTCAAATTTGACTCAAAAATCACTAAAATCGCAATCAAACGGCTAGTTCTGATTTTTTTATGTGTTGTTAATATCACTACCAGTAGTTTAAATCAAATTTTGCAGTTTTGAAATACCTGTGCTAACTTCGCAGCACTTGAAAAACCGTGAAATTTTTGCACTCTTTTTGGTTAGTAAACTATATTATAGCCTAGAGACATCGTACTAACCTTTAATTAAAGCTAATTAGATTTTTTTACAACATTTTTACCTATAATTCTACCCGTAAAAAGAGTATTATCTCTAAGATCGCGGTCGAAAATTGACCAAATCTTAAAATTTAACGTTTCTGGAAAAAAGTTCAATTTTAGGAGAGCTGTATCGCAGCAATAGTATTAAAGCTACAGAGTTGATTCTGGTTTCAAATTGTAGCAATGTTAGTCTACTTTAAAAATGTATATAAAATGAGAAAATGTTAACAAAATGCGTAGTTTACGACTTATATTGCTCGGCACTCTTATTGTCCTTATAATGCAAGTTAATATTTTTCATAAAAATCAATAAATATCAATAATAATATAAATATTTTTTTTTTCTTGAATAAATAACATTATAAATACTTAATAAAAATACTTAATAATAATTTTAACATATATTTCTTGTCGAAAGTTGACCAATTCTTAAAATTTCACTTTTTTGGAAATAATTGTAAATTTTTGGAGAGCTGTATCTCAGTTAGGGAATGCAATCTCGTTAAGAAAGGCTGAAATCTCGCGAGATCTCGGCCTTTTTTAGCGAGATTAATCTCGGACGAAAAAAAGGCGAGATCTCGCGAGTTTAACGAGATTGCACTCGAGCATATAAACGTCTTATTCGAAGCGCGGACTGACATGGAGTGGACGGAGTTGCGATCTGTTGGTTTTGTTCGGTGCGTTTCCGTTTAGCAGATGATTCTTTGGGCATTTTGTGCTTCTCAAAGAGCTACTTTCAAAATAATTCGTAATAATGACTTGTGATTTGAACTGAATAAATCTTTCATTTGATCGATATATTTTGTTAATTAATCTGTAATTTCTAATAGTCTGACTAGGTAATTGGTATATGTTGTTAATTAATCTGTAATATCTAATGGATCTACTGAATAGATATAGTTTCATTTAATTGGTAATATTATCTCAGTTTAATAGTCAACACAACTTAGATAATAAGTTTCATTTTTTTGACTTCTCGTTGTTTTGTTTGTTATAAAAAAAACTGTTTTATTACTAAAAGATTTTTGTTTGATATTAGAAGCGAAGACTGGTTGTTTCTTTCATTTGTTATTCATGACATTTTTGATAGATGTCAGAGTTTACTACTTAGAAGTTTATAAAAAAATGATAGACAGATACGTCAAACAATGTTTGATGCATACAAGTCTATTGAAAAAATTCGTGAAAATAAATGTTTATCTTGTAATACTTACAATATTTATAATTTTTTTCCTAATTTATTTAAATATTGTGATTATTTATTTGCAAAAAAACACATCAAACTGCTAATCTCGCGAGATCTCGAAATTGGCGAGATCTCGCAGTATTGTTATTCCATAAACTCGCGGGATCTCGCTTGAGCCCCAATCTCGCGAGATTTGCGTTCCCTAATCACAGTTAATATTGTATTGAAAGAACTAGTTCTGGTCTTAAATTGTAGCAATTATAGTATACTTAAAAAAAATTACAGAAAATATTTTTTTAAGAAACGCGCAGTTTAGGACTTATATTGAAAAAACCAAAAAGAGTGCAAAAATTTTATGGTTTTTCAAGTGCTGCAAAATTAGCACAGGTCTTACGAAGCTGCAAAATTGGATTTAAACTACTGGTAGTGGTCCTAACAACATATAAAAAAATCAGAACTAGCCGTTTGATTGCGATTTTAATGTACCTAAAATTTGACTGGCCTATCTACCAAATATGTGCTTGTAATTTTTGGTACCTAAGGATTAGGGATTAGGATTAGGATTAGGGATTAGGATTATTAATAATAATTAATAAATGATTTGGTAGATAATAATTTTATTGATTAAGAATCATCTTCATCAGAATTTTCAACTTGTCTTTTGAGAGTCACCTGTAAAGATAATATATTTATAGAAAGTACTTGCAATAAACGACCTCCCTGGCGCATTGGTGAGCTCTGTGGTCTTTCTTATAAGTGGGAGGTCCCGGGTTTGATTCCCGGCAGGGGCAATTTGGGATTTTATAATTTCTAAATTGTCTCTTGTCTGGTCTGGTGCGAGGCTCAAGCCGTGGCTGGTTACCACCCTACTGGCAAAGCCGTGCCGCCAAGCGATTTAGCGTTTCGGTACAATGCCGTGTAGAAACCGATCAGGGGTATACATAGATATCTCTTCCAAGTTAGCCCGCTTTTATCTTAGACTACATCATCATTTACCATCTGGTGAGATTGCAGTCAAGGGCTAACTTGTAGTTGAATAAAAAAAAAACTGATTACGATCCACATTTCTTTTTTTCATCATGACAAAATCTATACCTATACATATTCCACACTGTCACATTTTACTCAATCACATATGTAAATATAAAAGCTACATATACACAAACTTAGCCTGCAATCCACACTCATTAATCCATGCATGCTTACACATACACACACTACACACGCATACACACACACCACCAGGAGCATCCACCCTACATAGATATATCTTACGAAAATATTTCTTTCCATCGCTATAACATTGCTCACTTTCCGGAAAAAGCGGTTGACTATTGGGTAGACAATCAATGAGATCGTGTTTGGAGTGATGGGTTATTGGGTACGAATCTGTATAAGTAGGTACGTACGTAAACATAAATCAATTATTAAATATACTTAAATAATCTAAAAATACATGTATTAAAATAACAAACCATACTTACATACCATCTCATAAAATAATTTTGTGTCTCCCTGCGCGTTGACGTAATGCGATATTTGTTTTCGACTGAACGCTGAATAGGTACCTAGTAATTTTATTTTTACGTACCTACCAAATGGCTGCGCATTGAAAAAAGACGGCAAAACCGGTTAAAATAGGTTAAAACCGGTTTATTCAACGAAACCTATTTAAGAACTTTATTTGCCTCAAACCGGTTAATTTTGGGTAAAGGTAGAACAAAACCGAAATGAAAAGTTCACTATGTACTTAGGCCTTAACCGGTTCGGATTTTTTACCGGTTTCCGAGCCCTGGTTGCGGGAGTCAGCTAGTATAATATAAAAGTGTAATAAAAGTGTAAATAACTTAAAAGCCTTTTCGGTAGCGTCAAATATCGTGGAAGCAGGATACGATGACACTATTACCTCTTTTACTTCCATGATACGCATTATAATAGCACATGAGTAGATATCCCTACAGAGAGGAAGCTTCATACAAGAGGCCCGCTGTTGGTACACTCACACATAGCGCAGCTCACGCACACACATGCTCTCACCAGCAGTTCACGGACGCTCCGCTGGGCCTCAGTTGGGAGGCAAACGACAAGTGTGGCTCATGCGCATTAAATTAATACTGAGAATAAAGTGTTTGGCGAGAGTTTAGACATTGTGTAAAATAAAATAGTGTAAATTATATAAAAAATTAGATTTAAGTGTTGTGTTTAGACAGAAATTCCTGAACCATTGGTTTAAGTTCACATGCAACAGATGACAACCCTATGAGAGAAGTTTTGGACGTTGCTTCTTTCCCCTCTGTAGGGATATTTACTCATGTGATAAATGATAGTAGTGCGTGAAAAAAGCATGTGTTTGTAGACGGTTCAGTATTAGAATACTAAGTCGTAATAAGTAAAGGCTTTTGAGGTCACACGTTTAGTGATACGGCAAATTCTATAAAGACCCATTTCCCTGTCTTGCCGCACCGGAATGAGTTCGGGCACGCAACTCGGTGTTATTTATTTAAATATTCCTCCGTTTACCGTCTTAGTTGGTATTTTTCCGTTGACTAGACAGGGATTATTTTTATTATTATTTTAAGTCTTATTTGTTCTATTTCTAAACGAAGCTTTTTCGACCTAGAAGTTACGTACCTACAGTATCTAGATTTGGGCCGTAGACCTAAAAAAATTCTTTGAAAAATGAACCTACGTATAACATGAATCCAGAGTCCCTTTTCATTCAAATGTTAGTGTGGAGAGAGCCTTCTCTACACTGCGTAGCAGCAGCACGGCATCTACAAGTATTCCACAGTCTGAACGCCTTCGGTTCCTTGTATTGTCCTTGTATCATCATGATCAACCCATTACCGGCTCACTACAGAGCACGGGTCTCCTCTCAGAGTGAGAAGGGTCTTGGCCATAGTCTACCACGCTGGCCAAGCGGATTGGCAGACTTCACACACCTTTGAGAACGTTATGGAGAACTCTCAGGCATGCAGGTTTCCTCACGATGTTTTCCTTCACCGTTAAAGCAAGTGATATTTAAATACTTAAAACGCACATAACTCCGAGAAGTTAGAGGTGCGCTCTAACCCGGTTTCCGTACGTGGTTCGAACCCGCGACCTCCGATTAGAAGTCGGTCGTCCTAACCACTAGGCTATCACAGCTTTTTGTCCTTGTATATCCTTGTATAAATAAATTCCTGCGGATCTAACTAGATAAAGGTAATGAATCAATAATTCATTACCTTTATCTAGAGCCGCAGGAATATTTTTTTTTTCTATATAAAAAAATACGCGCCGAATTGAGAACCTCCTTTTTGGAAGTCGGTTAAAAATAGCCTCACATCAACAGGCAAGGGAGAACGTTGCTTTGCTTACCAACACAATAGTTTGACATATATACCTACTATGAATATAATTCTTTGTCGTCGCAATTTGTAGGTCACACCCATAAACTTAGCGTTACTCCATGGTCACACCACCCTCACTTCGTGTTTTTTGGGCTACAACGCGGAATTTCCCGTGTCACGGGGCGTCAACCGGAAGCCACGGTTGTACGACTAGCGGTTAGCTTATCAACGTGTTATAAACTTAAATTGCGTTGTGGGGAAAATAAATGTTACTTTTTGTAGACGTCATTTTTGTGGGGATTACAGTGCGCACGCTGTTTTGGATTTAAATGATCAAAATTTTAATTCCATACTAAAAACTGTTGAGTTTAGGCACACTTATAACTGCTTTTAATGTTTCCAGTTTAAATTAGTATTATTTCGTTATTTTGCATCTCCTTTGTATATACATAAGTAGGTATGTACATACATTGTACATAAATTAAAACGTGCATATCTAATTTTGGTGCTTTACTTTGGGCTACCGACGTGCATAAATTCATAAGAAAGCCGCATATTTAAACGAGAATTATGCAAATTTTTATTTAGCTTGCATATAACTATGTTTAACATCACATCAACCACTATTGAGCATTTTAACGAAGTTGCGAAATAATATCAAGTCGTGTGTTTTTGATGTTCGTAGTTCGTACATACCTACTTTTCTACATTATTAGTTTAAAAAAGTAATCTTATTTGCAAAAACTTTGCTTTGCTCGGCATTAATAACTATCGAGTAAATACTATTTACTTAAAAATGAAGGAGCAATGAAAATATTCTCTGAGCGAGGAACGAGGTTGCTTTGCGAAATTATGCTTCATTTTATTTAGGAAGACTTTGGTATTCCGGCACTGAGGAATGTTTGATGAAACGATGCCACGGAGTTTCCGAAACGCTGCACAGCCGAGTTGGTCAGGTGACTTCTTTCTCAGAATTCGATTATAAATCATTTAAGTTGTATACAAGTGTAAATTAAAAATTAAAAAAACCCCCGACATTCGCCTTTTTGTGGCGGCATCTTGAATTTGCAATAATGCTATTCTACTAGTCAAACCCTTTCATTTGATACCCATATTAAGGGAATTGTGAAAAAATATGTAATCCGCCATTTTGTAGCGGCAGCCATCTTGGACCGATTTTCATCAAACATAGCTAACAACACTCTCGACTAATTCACCTTTCAAACAAAAAAAACCGCATTCAAATCGGTCCACCCGTTTGAGCGCCACAGGGGAACAGACAGACAGACACACACACACACACACACACACACACACACACACACACACACACACACACACACACACACACACACACACACACACACACACAGACACGTCAAACTTATAACACCCCGTCGTTTTTCCGTCGGGGGTTAAAAATATAAATTAAATATAATAAAAATAGATTCGTCTCGAAGTACCAGTTACAGTAACTAATCTTTTTATGGGTGAAGGTTACATAAACGTTAAGATTCTTCCGAAGAAATTGTTGTCTCTTGTTCATGAACTTACTTGTATGAAGATAATGTTTGCTCTATCAATCATTTGAATTCGGCATTGGAATGTAGCCTTACGAGTCAATGCCGTGAGATGTGAAAATAACTCAACATCGATCGATAAACACTTTTATGACAAATGGTGATCGGTAAAAACCACAGGTAAAAACTGTTTTTTCGATTTTTCAATGCTATCGGACACAGCACTGACAGTCTGGAAATGAGTTTTGTGCAGTGAAATATGATGTTGATTTGTCGCCAGTGGTATAGATAGGTGTGATGTTTTTGTTCCGCATTTGGGAACAGAAATTAGACTTGCAAAATTGTACCAGCAAGCTATTTTGCAATCTATGATTTGAAACTGTGCAAAAATTAAACAATGGTGTGGATCACTATATCTGCCTTTTAACTATTTGTATGCTCTCCTATATAACTCGTTCCAGCAATGCGCGAGACGGCAATTCAATTATGTAAGTAGGTACTTAACATAAAATTGTTATTGTTATTTAAAAAAAAGAGCAACCGCCGAGTTTCTTGCTGGTTCTTTTCGGTTGGAATGGCATTCCGAACCAGTGGTAGATACTTAGCTGCGGAAACAATCTCATTCACCGGGCAAACAATACACTGAAAATATGAAAATCCCAAAAATATAAAAGCGGATGAGTCGCGTCACCTCGATCGCATTTTTCATTACCATTAAGCCAGTGTTGCAATTTCAATTGTCTCTTTGAAAGCAAAATGGTCGGAAAATCGTATTACCTCTCTGGATTGTGATTACGCCGGGGAATCAAATATTGTCAGTAAAATAAAAGAAAAACGACATTTTTTGAATTTGATTATTTATTTCTTACTTACCAACATTTTTTTATCATAGTGCCTTGCCACGCCTAGCTTGCTTGCTTGCTTGGCTGGCTATACATCAACCTGGCTCTAGTCCGGGATCAAAATCACGTCAGATCTCGCGGATCGCAAAACAGATTACTCCATACGGGCTGGCATGGTGTAATATTATGGAGCAGCTGACAATAAATCAGGTGTCAAAAAAGAGAACCCATAGGTAAGATTAAGGGCCTGTTACACCACCTTCTGATAAGTGTTGGATAGCCTATAAACGTAAGTTTTGTCACTTTCTTACTTTATAAGTGACAAAGACAAAAGTTGTGAATAACCTATCCGGCCTAGTTAATCATTACTGGTCAACTTTTAAAGCAATAAACTTGGATAGATTTTGCGGGTCATTGCTGCTCTTCTAGTAAGTAATAATAATACTAGCAATAACTCTCTTATAAAATGTCACATGATACAATGTATAGTCACTTAAGTTTCCATTAGGTCGAAATTATTTATGCATTGGACGTAGCTACACCTATTCTCTATAGGATTACCTAGATTATCGTGAGCATTACAAGGGTGTTATTGATTTACAGATTAAAAGTGTGTGCTTACCTACAGTAGGAGACAATACAACATAGATACGATGTATTCACATAATACCGAGATAAAGGTCGTACTGAAAACAGTATCCCAAAAATAAAGTGGATAATCAGACCGGATATCCTGCCGTCTACTCATTCAGACATCCGGTATCCACGCTATTGGGTTCGATACATCCCTAATTGGATAAAAAGATTTTTTTATTTTTTGGGATTGTTAAAACATTTATAGTAAAACGTATCTGAGAAGGCATTTTGAACTGTTTGTTTTTGATTAATAGCCTGATTATATGATTAACCCTGATCATTCGGATTATAATATACCTATTTGTATTTTACTATATCTTACGGATTAGTATGCAAAAATGACTTAAACTTTGAAAAAATTAATGACACGTTTTGTTGAAGTGTACCAACGTTTGTTTGTTTAAAATTTTTTAGCTGCTTAAAGGTTTGATGTTATCTGATGCAAACATAGAATAGAATAGAATAGAAAAGTTTGAATAGAAAAGTTTTTTATTCAAATAAACTTCTACAAGTACCTACTTTTAAATTGTCAATTGAATCTACTACTGGTTCGGAATGCCGTTCCAACCGAGAAGAACCAGCAAGAAACTCTGCAAACTATTCGTCAAATTAACGATGTTACTCACTATATATATTTTAGTTAGGAAAGTAACTTATAAAAACATAACGCACACAATTTTTAGTTACATGGTTAGTGCAACGAACGTGGCAGGTGATTTGGGGAGAAAATCTACAAAACCGCTAGAACATACCTACGTTCTAGAAGCTACGTTTGAGTATCGTCCTTTTACCTGTACAGTTCATAACTAACAAGTATAAATTAAAAATTAAAAAAACCCCCGACATTCGCCATTTTGTGGCGGCAGCCATCTTGGATTTGCATAGTGCTTTTCTACTAGTCAAGCCCTTTCATTTGATACCCAAATTAAGGGAGTTGTGAAAAAATGTGTAATCCGCCATTTTGTAGCGGCGGCCATCTCGGATCGATTTTCATCAAACATAGCTAACAACATTCTCGACTAAATCACCTTTCAAACAAAAAAACCACATTCAAATCGGTTCACCCGTTTCAGCACCACAGGGGAACAGACAGAACCACACACACACACACACAGACACAGACACGTCAAACTTATAACACCCCGTCGTTTTTGCGTCGGGGGTTAAAAAGTTAAAAGAAACGGCCTTTACGTGGATGTTAAATGGCATACGTGGATGTTAAATGGGATTGCTCAAATATGTAAGAGGTTCAGACATTCAGGTAGTAAGTGGTTGGCAAGCTACGTCTGGCGCAAACTGTAAGCCTGCGGGTTTTCGTTGTTTCTTTTTTACTTGGCAACGTCGGTTATGCTATTAAGTGGGCCTAGGTTTATTGCTAGCCCATTAAAGTTGCAGCATGATGAATTTTACGGCTCCATGCACGTATCTAGATGTAGGCAGCGGCGTTCAGTCGGAGTAGGCAATCATAATAAAAACAATACGTACTGCATTAACTTGGCAGAGGGATCGTTTCCACTACAACATAATACAACAGAACAAAATAAAAATAGTTTTTTCGTACCACTTGCTCAAAAAAGTGACATTCTATGCCACAAAAAGCGTAGACAGAGACAAAAAGCGAACATAACAATAGTCATTTTTAATCTGTTAAAAACAGGAAAGAAAATTGTACTGAATTTCATTCATCCTCTAGGAGTCTAGGGGGAGAATGTGATTTAAATTTGGAATACTTACCGAAATTTTTAAAAAAGCTGTGATAGCCTAGTGGTTAGGACGACCGACTTCTAATCGGAGGTCGTGGGTTCGATCCCGGGCACGCACCTCTAACTTTTCGGAGTTATGTGCGTTTTAAATATTTAAATATCACTTGCTTTAACGGTGAAGGAAAACATCGTGAGGAAACCTGCATGCCTGAGAGTTCTCCATAACGTTCTCAAAGGTGTGTGAAGTCTGCCAATCCGCTTGGCCAGCGTGGTAGACTATGGCCAAGACCTTTCTCACTCTGAGAGGAGACCCGTGCTCTGTAGTGAGCCGGTAATGGGTTGATCATGATGATGATGATGACCGAAATTTATACTGAACTACATCTGTGTTCACACCACAGGTTTACACCATTGAGTTTGTATATAAAGCACTAGCCGACCCCCGCGACTTCGTCCGCCTGGATATAGGTTTTATATAGGATCGGATTGGATCCCATAATCCTTTTTTGCACCTAAACTAAATGTAGCCTAAGTTACTCCTTATAACATCACCTATCTGCCATTGAAAGTTCCATCAAAATTGATCCAGCCGTTTCGGTAATTAGCTGGAACAAATAGACAGATCGACAAACATAAATTTAAACGCACACCAGTTTAAAATAAGCCGTACGTTCAAAGATCCGGGTCCCAAGTTATTTGAACCCAATAAATGTCTGTCATTTCTAAACCAAAATACCTATGACCTTGAAATATTTACGGGACAATACTTAAAGTACTACCTTTCTAACAAAAAAAGAATGAGTTAAATCGAACTACGCGTTAATGAATTACAGCTAAATACATGTTTTAACTTTCTTCCCCTCTCCCTAGGGAACCGTGCTGAATTTCGGGATAAAAAGTATCCTATAACCTACCTCGGAGTATAAACTCAAATCGTACCAAGTTTTATTCGAATCCATTCAGTAGTTTCGGCGTGATGCGCGGCCAAGATACAGACAGACAGACAGACAGACAGACAGACAGACAGACAGACAGACAGACAGACAGACAGACAAAAATGAAACAAATTGCAGTTTTGGCTTCAGTATCGATTATAGAATGCCCTCCAACAAAAATTTTCAAAATATCTTCAATGTACAGAATTGGATCTGTTACAGTCTTATTATATTATAGATTATACATCTTTTTGAAAAAGGAATACGCATTTATTATGCAGTTATGATTATTAAAATATAAAAATAAATAATAGATTAAAAAAACTAAAAAACACGCTTTTTATAGAAAACCAAACTAAAAAATAGAAAATAAATTTTAATAAATATAAATTAATAATAGTGTGCATACGAAAAAAATGTATTTTATTAAAAAAAAAGCGTAGGGTGCATGGATGTATAGAAGATTATCATTTCGATAATATCTTAAAAGCACCCCACGCTTTTTTTTAAATAAAATACATATTTTTCATATGCACACTATTATTAATTTATATTTATTAAAATTTATTTTCTATTTTTTAGTTTGGTTTTCTATAAAAAGCGTGTTTTTTAGTTTTTTTTAACTATTATTTATTTTCTACTTTTTAGTTTGTTTTATTTATAAAACACTAACAAATCATGTCACTTAAAATACAACAGATATTAATTATTAATAAATTATTTTATTTGTTTTTTATTGTAAATCGTACAATATGATTAAAGTAAATAAATACTAATTAATATTATTATTATTTTGTTTTAATATTGTTTTATCTTCGCATTCGTGCGTTTTGTGTTTAGATTTTAGTTGTGTGTGACATCTATTCTGTTTACCCTAGTTACAGTTAGTTACCGTGCGATTTTGAATGTTTATTGTTTTTCCTTACCGACGACTTTTGATAAATGAAGACAAAATCTTATTTTCCAAATTGAATAATGAAATAATCTTATCAAATTAGTGTATTGTCATCGGTCCTCGATAAATCTACAAAGTTTGAATGAAATCTGACCGTTAAAAGTGGGTCAAAATCGCGTTCAAAGAAGTCGGTTACAAACATACATACAGGTGAAGCTAATATAAAGCGTGTAAAAATACGAAAACCGACGAGGCCGTATGAGCTTGATGCCTTTGCTTTTCCGACAAAAAAATATTAGTCTAGGAATTTGCCGCGTTTTTGTTTTCTTCAAATACATAAACGTTAAGTTTATTTTAATTTATTTTTATAAATAAGTTAATGTTCTAAAAATACGTTACGATGTTAAGAGCGTTGATGCGTTCTGCGCCGTTTTAGCTCATTTTTAAGCTATTTTGACCCTTCATATGTTGTTCATCTATGCATTTACTTAAAAACTTATTTATACTGCATTGTAGAAAATTTTGTGTTCTAGGGAATTGGAAGACAACATTTTGCAATTTATTGATAGTTTTTGTCTTATTGTCAAAATACCAAAAGCCTATTTTAGAATTTTGCGAATCGTGGAATCTTTGACGTTCACTACGTCAAAAGTTACTTGTTCAATTCACACACAAATATATATTTATGAAAGGAAATGCCCTGAACTAAAGACGTGGAAGAAAACATTTTTTAATTTGGCGTGTTTTACATCATAAAAATCCAAGCAAAAGAATTTTAATTTCAGTAAATTATAGACATATAAAACCGTCATTTTAGTAGATTAATTTTCGCCATTTATAAGTAAAATTAAGTACATATAAAAGTAAAACATATTAGCAATAATATAAGTTAAAAAAAATCTAAAATTCATTATTATTTGTGTCCAAAAATAACATTGAAACTTACAGCAAAACGCAGAAAGAGGCAGTAGGAAATTGAACTAGCAAACTAGTATGAGCCGAGGCCTCTCCGCGAACGGACGTAACGCTTTTTGTCTCGGCAATTCTTATTGGATTACATGGAATATACGTAAAATTGTAGTGCGACTGTCACTATTCAATACTAGATATTTTTAATGCTCGCTATTTTTTCTTACAGATAGATTAAAACTTTTTACGTATTTTTAATAATTGCAATATATTATATTATAGTTATAGTTGAGGATTATAGTTGTAAATCAGTAATCCATACTATATAATATTATAAATGCGACAGTGTGTCTGTCTGTCTGCCGATTTTTATGTAATTAGGTACAGAGTTAGCTTACATCTACCTGGGGACGGATATAGGATACTTTTTATCTCAGAAAATTAAAGAGTTCTCACGGAATTCTTAAAGGTCCGTCCGTTTAACCGATTTACACAAAATTTTGTAGGTACAGAGGTAGCTTGCGTCTCGAAAATTGACATAGTTCCCACAGGATTTTTAAAACCCTAAATCCACGCTGACGAAATCGCGGCCAACATATACTTAGTACATAATATTATGTGAAAAATGAACTAGAAAATAGCTATCGTATACAAAAACTATCGTCCGGTAACTATTAAAATTTAAAATCGAGAAATTACATCAAAATCAACATGGCGGGCTGATATAGGCAAACTTTCTTGAAAGTAGGTATAAATGTTGGAAAAGGGAGCGAGAACGGGAACAAGAAATCCATGATTCCCTCGGGATTTGTGAAAAACCAAAATTCACGCGGGCGAAGCCGCGGGCAAAAGCTAGTAGAGTATAATTTTTTTATTTAAATAATCCATACTACTTAATATTATAAATGTGAAAGTGTGTCTCTCCGTCTGATAGCTTTTCACGGCCCATTCTTTTTACCGATTTGGGCGAAATTTAGTATCGCAGGCATGGACATTGGTTATTTTAGACTTTTTGATGTAATAAAAAACTTTAGAAACAGCATGTTTTCTAGGTATGCACACCATAGGTGTTGTTGGGCACAATATCTAGGTTGTTGGGCACAATTTATCGCAATAGCACAAAGTTATTTTTTGCATTGTTTTATAAAATGGCTGATAACTCTATTATTACCCGTGCAATAATTTTCTATCGTTATTGTGGTAAATGGATTACACTAGCACAACACCTACAAGAGATTAGATACTAACTATCATTTGCACGTGGTCATCGTTTGAGCAACTTTATTTGATAACTAGCTAATCCCCGCGACTTCGTCTGCGTAGATATAGGTTTTTATATAGGATCGGATCGGTTCCCATAATTTTTTATGTACCTAAACTAAATGTAGCCTAAATTACCTACTCCTTATAACATTGAAAGTTCCATTAAAATCGATCCAGCCGTTTCGGAGATTAGCTGGAACAAATAGACAAACCGACAAACATAAATTTAAACGCACACCAGTTTAAATTTATGTTTACTTAAATTTTTCTTCACTATCTTACCCTTACACGAGTAGGTATATAATAAAAAATCAATATCAGAAGCTGTACTATATTCTCCAATTATAATTTTTATGTAATGGTCTACTCTATAAGGTCTTTTTCAAGCATTATACATTAATTATGCCTGCTTTATAAAATTAAAAATCTACGAATTAAAAACTTAGGTATAGGTGCCTTAAAATATTGAAAAAAATAATAGCCCGTTTGAAAATGGTAAAAAGATCAAAACGGTTTGTTACACTACACTGCACTTGGAGCGTTCCGCCCGCGCCCATTCATTCACGTAAACAAAGAATCCCAGGTAAATGCCTAAACTTGCGAAGCGGGTCCGTGCGTCAACGCTCTTAAATCAGAGGCGGCGGAAGGCGTGGGCGACGTGGGCCCAGGCCCACGGCCTCGCGCTTCGTAGGGCCTCGCGCCCCGGAGGTTTAAAGCCGTGAACGCGTTGTGCGGGCAGAGGGCCTCGCAAACTATATCTTGCCCACATAAAATTTAGGTCTTGCCCCGCCACTGTGTTAAATCAAAGCGACAGTGACAGTGAATTGTCGGATTCCATCAGTGCAAATGCTGCCGTATTTATAAATACCTAATTTGCTTCCAACAAAATCCAAGGAAATACTCAAATCAACTCATCAACAATAAATGTACCGAACAAAAATGTTCTCTCTAAAACTCTCTCTATCAATAAAATTGGACCAATGTTTCGAATGTTAACTTTTACTTTTAATTGTCATTATTTTTAATAAATGCTTATCTCATATTATTATTGTGTTAATTTTTTCGCAAATGGTACGAAAAGTAGAGTATTTTCCTCGGGGATAAAGCTGTCTTAGTCTTGGGTGAACTTAAATCCCTCGCTACACTCAGGACTCGTCTTAAATCCCTTGCTTCGCTCGTGATTTAAGTTTTTAACACCCTCGCTGCGCTCGGGAGTAAACCTCGAGTCCTTCGTTATGCTCACGATTTAAATCGTAACCCGCGACAGAAGACACTGCTTTATGCCCTTAGTTAATTAATCTACTATTTATTTATTATTATTTTTAGAATAGAATACAATAGAAAAGTTTTTTATTCAAATAAACTTTTACAAGTACTTTTGAATCGTCAATCGAATCTACCATATATACAATTTATTAAGTACACAACATTATCTAACGATATTCTACGATTTCGGTTGTCGGTATAAAATTTATAAAACAGTTAAAATATAATAATATGGAAACTCAAATAGATTTTGCTCTATCTACTCCTGATCTGGAGTTCGAAAAAACACCGACGTGTTTTGTAATAAATCTGACATAAAACAAAATATTTTTGAATTGAAAAATAGGTAGATAGAATACGTGCCTAAATGTTAAAGTTTTTTAAAACAACTATAGCTGACAAAAGTTCATTCCGAATGGCAGCTCGCTGTCAGTAACTGCGGGAGTCGACAGTGCAGATTAAAAATGTACAATACGAATAACATCGCATGCCAAGATCGTTTTGAATGTACTTTTTTTCTTTGTACGGTTCGTTTGATTGCCTTTAATTAGCAACTCTAGCAGTTAGCAACTATCAAAGGAAATTTTGATATAAGAGCTTTATAAATATTTTGCAATTGACTATCGTGGGTTTTAATTTTGTACAGGTACATACTCGCAGTTATTTATTTTTAAATCTCGCAGTAGAATCGATTTTCGCAGTTCGATTCCCGTCTCGGGCGTGAAATTGCAAGTTATTGGGTTTTTCTGACAAGAAATTGTCTGAATTCTCAGTGCCAGGCCAAAGTTAGTATTTGGCGGTGTTTCACACTCGTGCCTCGGAGAGAACGTTAAGACCTGACGTTGATCCTGGTTATTTCCCTATCAAGTGACAATAGTCGTTAAAGCGGGTTGGTGGCTGCATTGGAGAAGCGGGGCGGGTCTAAGCCCTAAAATACCTTTCTTTTTTAAGAGGGAAATAGGCCTATTCTCAGCAGTGGAATGATAAGGGTGGATAAATCTATACATATCTATACATCTATCTATCTACATATAATAAAATCGTAGACTTGCCGTATCTGTATATTAAAGATTTTTGCAAAATAATAACTGGGGGATGTTAGGGATAAGTAATAGAATGTAAAAAAGCTATTTTTGAAATTTTAGTCTGTTTGTCTGTTTGTCTGTATGTTTGTGCGCGCATCACGCAAAAACTACTGAATGGATTGAAATGAAACTTGGTATGATTTAAGTTCATACTACGAAGTAACATATAGGATACTTTTTATCCCGAAATTCAGCACGGTTCCCTTGGGAGAGGGGATGAAAGTTAAAATGTGTACTTAGCTGTAATTCATTAACGCGTGGTTCGATTTCATTCATTCTTTTTTTGTTAGAAAGGAGATACTTTAAAGATTACCAGCTAATCTCAGAAAAACTGGATCGATTTTGATGGGACTTTTACTGGCGTATGTTTACATTTTGATCCGTCAGTGAACTTTTAACAGTTTTTAGCAAGGTATGAGCTCAAAGGAGCTTAGGAAAACAAAATGATTCCCACGGGATTTTTAAAACCAATATCCACGCGAACGAAGTCGCGGGTGTCCGCTTGTTTATCATATGACGCAAATCTAACTAGTAATAACAGTAATTCGATTAGCGATTCGAAGCGATTTCGATGCCTGACGTATGAGTTTTTGCTCCCTAAAATATATTATCAAGATCTCAGTGTACCTATTTTTTAATTTATTTTAAAGGCAATATTAATACAATACAGGTTCATAGTCGCGTTTTTATAATTACAAATCTTCATCTCGTTTGTTTCAGATTGCTGCAGCTCTGGCTGGAGCACTGGTTCAACATAATGAAGCTCGTTAGTAAACTATTTGGCGAAACAGTTGAAAAGAAAGGTACTAATTTCAACATTTATGTTGAACATATTTATGATATAGATATCATTATTTTAAACTTATGCATAACTTAACTGAGTAAGTATATGTGATATGTTTATTTTTAAATTGAAATATATAATGGATTGAAGCACGGGTAATTTGTGACAATCCATAATACATTAGGAACAATAAGCGTTGCTTTTTCTGCATAATATGCACGCTTGTAAGTATATAGTAGCATGAGGGCGGGCGTTACATGTGGTCATTCAATATTACAACCTCTAGGTTATTATGTGTATGCTAAGTATGAGTGTGAGGAAGATCGAGATAATGAAGCGTAAAATTGAACTGTATAAATTACTCCTATAACAAGTACCTATAAATTGAAAATTTAAAAAACCCCCGACATTCGCCATTTTGTGGTCGCGGCCATCTTGAATTTGCATAGTGCTATTCTACTAGTCAAGCCCTTTCATTTGATACCCATATTAAATGAGTTGTGAAAAAATATGTAATCCGCCATTTTGTAGCGGCGGCCATCTTGGATCGATTTTCTTCAAACATAGCTAACAACACTTTCGACTAATTCACCTTTCAAACAAAAAAACCGCATTCAAATCGGTCCACCCGTATGAGCGCCACAGGGGAACAGACAGACACACACACACACACACACACACACACACACACAGACACGTCAATCTTATAACACCCCGTCGTTTTTGCGTCGGGGGTTAGTAAGACTTGACTTGAGGACAGTGATCTTCAGACTTTGCTAGTGAAGAAAAATTGATAATTGCTGTTTAATAGTAGATAGGCATTACTCCATTAGTGTGTATCTATCACCACCTTTAGGATGTTATTCCGATCCCAAAACCGTTCTCAGCGTTTGAGGTGAATGGAGTTCTTTGTGCTGTAGAACTTTTAATTAACATTTCAGACTGATTATAATTATTATCGTAGTGAATAGGACAGATTCAAAGAACCACACCGTTAAATACCTACTTCTTATATTATGAAAATTGAACACGTATTACATTGACCTCTGCCTTGAAGTCGTTTATATAACAAAAGTGTGAGTAAGGTAAGGACACAAAAAGTCTTTTTGTCAGTCATGCCACATTACATGTCACAGTCATGGTACACTGACCGAAGACAAAAGTCTTCGATCAGTGTGCCCTATTAGCACTGATAGCGAAGTAATTTTACTTATTACTAGATTCTGCCCGCGGCTTCGCCCGCGTGAATTTCGGTTTTTCACAAATCCCGAGGTAATCGTGGATTTCCGGCTCCCGTTCCCGATCCCTTTTCCAAACTACTTACCTACTTTCAAGGAAGTTTGCTATAGTAATCTACCTATAGCTGTAGATATATATTTCGGTTTACGTGGTCTAAGACTAAGCGTCTCTGGAGATCAAAGGCCTATTGATCCTTCTAAAAAGGTCATTGTAAAACGCGCTTTTGCGTTGTTTTTTAAAATATACTTACGTCCAACCTTTCTGCAGGAATTATTTAAAATCAAATTACAAACTGAAATGGATATCGAAATATTTTTATTTCATGTATTTATTTGAGTAAAATAGTAGCAATAATATTATTTACGTAAATAAAGTAAAAAAATGTAAATTAACAACATAATAATGAGTGAACGAAATGAGCTTAACTCTCAACTTTTTTATAATTAAGTATCTACTTTCAGTTTTCACAACTGTAATTTGTATATCTACCTATTTATACCACAGGTTATACACATATACCTATTCTGCATTAAACTAGTGAAATTATGTATACTTAATTATACGTAGGTATATAACGTCTATAAATTACTGGTATTGAAACAAGAAAGTTTAAAGCATCAACAGCACATGTACAGATAGAGTTTCTATTAAACACTGCTATTCAACAAAGTTTATGCTTAGTAGGTAACATTCCCATTGAAAGCAACAACTTATTGATATTATACTTCGCATCTCTCCGAAGATTATTATAGCTTACAAGCAGCAGTACAGTAGATTATGTTGTCCTTATCACACTTTTAGAGTTTTTTTTATAATAAATTAATTGTTTTTTTGACGTTTTTGACGTCAGAGTACCGAGTAGGTACCCCCACCCCCACGCTCCCCCGCCACGCGGGGCAGGCCCATCCTCATTACGTTATTTTGTGTTGTCCGAGTCACACGTCGTCCAAACAAAATTTAAAAAATAAAAAGTGAAACGGGAAAAAGAAAACGTGATTTAGTTGAAAAAGTTGAAGTGTATCACCCGCGGAGTTTAATCATCAGTACCAGGAATCGCTAGCGAGTATCATGCGATCAATCATCATCGAGCGAGCAGAAAAATTCAAGGTAAGACTAGATTTATTTACTAGTAAGAAGTTATATTCATTAATATATTTTTACCCAGTGAACAAAATAAGTAATTATTGTTCATTGTTTTTATCTGCGCACCGTCTTCTGTTTATATTGACGGTTCAATTGGAAATCTCAATGAGTTTCCTGTTAGACAGATATAACCTGTGGAATTTGCGCTCCAAACAAAAAGTTGAACAAAAAAATTTTTCCTTTGTTGTTGGCTGGAAGTTGCTTTGTCTCGTTCTCACCTACAAAAATAGTGTGTGAGGTATATAAAAACTAGAGAGAAAGAATAGCCTAAGTGAATGACCTTGTCTTCACTAAAATATTTAAGGCGCCAGCTTCCGTGGCATATCTATCTTCTATAATATAATAAAACTGTAACAGATCCAATTCTGTACATTGAAGATATTTTGAAAATTTTTATTGGATGGCACTCTATAATCGATACTGAAGCCAAAACTGCAATTTTTTTCATTTTTGTCTGTCTGTCTGTCTGTCTGTCTGTCTGTCTGTCTGTCTGTCTGTATCTTGGCCGCGCATCACGCCGAAACTACTGAATGGATTCGAATGAAACTTGGTACGATTTGAGTTTATAATCCGAGGTAGGACATAGGATACTTTTTATCCCGAAATTCAGCACGGTTCCCTTGGGAGAGGGGAAGAAAGTTAAAACGTGTATTTAGCTGTAATTCATTAACGCGTAGTTCGATTTAACTTATTCTTTTTTTATTAGAAAGGTAGTACTTTAAGTATTGTCCCGTAAATATTTCAAGGTCATAAGTTTTTTAGTTCAGAAATGACAGGCATTTATTGGGTTCAAATAACTTGGGACCCGGATCTTTGAACGTATACGGCTTATTTTAAACTGGTGTGTGTTTAAATTTATGTTTGTCGATCTGTCTATTTGTTCCAGCTAATTTCCGAAACGGCTGGATTGATTTTGATGGAACTTTCTGGTGATGTTATAAGGAGAGTTAGGTACAAAAAAGGATTATGGGATCCAATCCGATCCTATATAAAAGCCTATATCCACGCGAAAGAAGTCGCGGGGGTCAGCTAGTAGAATATATACTTATAACCTTGGTTTCCTGTATTATTGACATGTACCTTATCCCGACATAAAATGTGTGTGGAAAATATATATCCCGACCTATATGGTGTGTGGATAAAAATATAGTGATACCTGTCAAATAAATATAACTATCCCGACGTAAAACGTTTGTGGAAAATATTTATGTATATCCCAACCTATATGGTGAGTGGAAAATATATGTACATCCCGACCTTTATGGTGTGTGGATAAAATATAGGTATACCTACCATCCAGTCAACTACTCCGACGAATAGCGTGTGTGAGTTTTCTTTGTAGGGTCATAAAATTAATACCTACCTACATAAATTTCATCTTACGTTATTCTTATTGACATCTGATTCATAAGAATGACAAATTAGATCCTGAGATTTTACAATTATTATTGGGCTCAGACCCAACAAGAAAAACTATTCGGAGATTTGGCCATAAAGATTTGGCCACACGATGGAAGATCAGCGTCAAAGACGGTTGCTATGCGATACTCATTACAGAAGCTTAGCAAACAAAAGCGAGATATATATTAAAAAATATGAAAATCGATACCTTTGGTTCGGTTTAAATCTGTCGGAGTATCTGAAATCATCTAAGGCCACTTCAACCTCCGCTTCAAAGTTGATATCTAACCAATTCCGCTCACAGCCGAGTACTTCTGTACCGGAAAACTCTAAACGTACGGGGGACACCATGTGCACCTGCCCGAAAAGCGAGTATAATAACCCGGGCTGACATCAGAACCCGCTACCGCCACCAGCGGCCGTGCCGTGAAATTATCACTGAGCGCTTACTCTCTTACGTTTACGCACTTAAGCTTACGACTCAATGCTAAATATAGCACGCGCAACCGTGACAATGCTAGCTGCTTCGTCACCGGTACATAACACCGAGACGTTTTTACGTATCATTGGCAGACCAGTTTTTCTTCACGAGTGGCTTCATATTTTTGGGCCAAAGAAAAACAATGATTCGTCTCACCAATTTTTACAGTCCCTCAGCCTAAAGGAAAACATCGTTTATTTTGAATTTATATGAATCAAACTTTATTTGTGTCAATAACTTTAATATGGAAGATATGAAAGTACCGCATTAATATTAATTAATATGCTGTATGACAACCGGTCTGATTTTTGATTCGGTGAAATTCTGACAGTTGTCATTTTAAAAATACAATGAGTTATTTATATGAATAACAAGGTTAACACCTGAAGTTCGATTTTACACCAATATTAAAATGCCTGAAGCATCTGTCAGGCAATTGTCATATGTACATGTGGCAATTGATTTTCAGTTATATGAGTTTTAAATTTATTATCCTTTATGTGGGAACTGTTATACGTCTGGTAACAGTAAGAAACGACAGTTTCGCGGAATTAGAAATCCTTAGTAGGAATCAGACTATAAAAGATGCATATTTTTTTTATTGCCAGTGGCCGAAAGTGATATGCAGAAGTCAACGTTTTACCATTTGGACTTTGCAACTTCTATCAACAAAGGTTTTAAAAAAACCGGCCCTTCACATTTATGTATGTTCATCAGTTTATTTATCTGTTAATTTTCTTGACGATTCATTATGCATTAGAAATTCGGTTACAACTGTTTGGATAATGTAAGAAGCGATCAACAAATTACTTTTGAAATTAAGATTTTTGATCAAAGATCACTCTTTACCCACAAAAAAGGATTTATCTTTAATTCGTCTAAAAGTTCATATAAAGTTATTTACAAACAAATACAGAAAAATGTATGAGAAATCAGGAAACTAACTAGTTATGTTGGTTTGTCGATGTCGGCGTGCCCGGCCTTCGATGACGGATTTATTTATACGAAAATGTATGGATTTTCAAAGTTCTTGAAATTCTTGGCAATTCACTACTTTGATAATCGTAAGAAATATATTATGACCTTCTCTGTGTAGAAATATATGATCTGTATTGTTAACAATGATTTCATATGCTGGAGGAAGTGGAGAAATTATATTGATTCTGCAAATTGTTCATTTAAAATATGAAGAATATTCACTAGTACCTAGTGTATAGTGATGCGTCACGTTCGGGCTGTGGTGCAACCTGTAACGATGAGACAGCTTACGGATTACTCGCAAATGTCATTGCTCCACTCAAGCACCTTGGGACTCCAACGTCCATCGGTTCTTCAATTTACTTGCAGCCTTTTATAGCCTCAGTCTTTCACGACTTAAAAATTATAATATTTTACCAAAAATAAACAGCTATCGCTTATATCAATGTTTACAAAATGTTGCGTCATATATTTAAATAAATACGAACATTAGTTGCAGATTTTGAATCTCGTCAAAAGTTCAACATGAACACAGAAAGGGAACTCACTGTTTATGCGTATCGTCAGTCAAAAGTTTATTTCGGCAGATCTGACTTTGGTTTATTTGCCAGTAATCTAAATAACAAATGTCAGAGGTACGCATCATGGAATTTCTGAGATTGTTGATGCATTAACATTAAAAAAAAAAATATACAAAATTTTATAAGCCTTTCCATACTTTAGCCTTATTTCAAAATTTTACATAATTAAATGCTACATGGCAAAGGGCGTTTTTTCCAACTCCAACGCATCGCTTAACATAGCAATGGTCTTTTCTCTAATAATTCCATGAATAAATATAACACATCTTTAAAGTCAAAATGACTGTTCTGCAAGAAAAAAGGTTATAATTATTGGTATTGGTTTTATATGGTGATTCCAACATTATACAACTAATTGAATTTTTCACACAAAAATTCAGATACAAATTAAATTTCTATCATTCTCACTGTCCACCATAATTTAGTATTAACCCTTAAATGCATAGATAATGCAATGCCTTAAATGCAAATGCCTTTAAATGCAAATGCCTTAAATGCAAGATTCAGTATAAACAATGATTTCATCTCACAAAAAAGATCTATCTTTAAAAACTCACTTTTGTGGCATTAACATCTCCATTAAAAAATACAGACACTTGGTCAATAAATACTTTATTGGAATCCGATAAAACTAAAATAGATGATCAAAACTTCAAGATCAAATGTTTTTTCAACCAATTATTGTGGTGCCCTATATTAAAGAAAATCCTTAAACTTATTTCAGAAGATATTTAGAAAGAATCGATCCCTTACGTGCCCAATGAGATTTTTTCAAAATCAAATCAAAATCAATTTATTTGTTGAAATAGGTCAGTACAATGATGGTAAAATTGTTAAATAGAGTGCTACTATTTCATGCCCTTGTTTTAGGTCATACACAAATTCTTGTTATTTAATAACCTACTTATTTACTTTATACCTTTGTTCATCAGTTTTCAAAAACCACTCTTTCTATCCCATTGAGTTATGTCAATTCAATGGCACACATAGCACGCGACACGCGTTGACATCAGCTGCCCACAATGTAGGGCTAAAACTTAGAAATTATTCAACAAAAAGTAGTTTGGTCTGAATCTTCAAATGTATTTTTAAAGTATCTATTATAATATTATACAGATTTATTAAAATCAGATCAAAATTGTGGATATATTATTTTGAAGCTTAAATTTTTTTATGCGAATAAAAATTTATATTCTATTCTATACAAGTACGATTAGCATATATTATCTGACATGCTACTTAGCAAAAAATTTGTTAATTAAAAATAAATAATAAATTGCCTTTAAATTATGGTTTATGAAGCAATATTGACTTTGTTTAATCACATATTGTAAATGATTATTTTTCTTTTTCCCTGTTAAGTTTTGCCTTAATTTTATTTTGAATAATTTTACTGTACACAGTAAATATTATTGTAGTATTTTTTCGATGCTCTAAACATCTGCTTGTAAGCTATAATAATCTTCGGAGAGATGCGAAGTATAATTGAGAATCAAACGAACTTACCTTGTCAAGTCAAAGTCAAAGTCAAATATTTTATTCAAAGTAGGTACATTCTAGATACACTTTTTGAAAGTCATTAATTAATTCTAAAATAATAACAATAAAAAAAAATGATTCCAGGAAACAATGCCAAACAATCCAATATACAAAAAAAAACAAATAAACAAAACATATACATAAAAACAAATATTTGATTATTATCAAATTATTTCGCTGTCCAAGCGTCATTGTCAGACATATAATCATTTAAGTTATAGTAGCCTTTTCTACATAAGCTTTTCTTTATATGGCGTTTAAACCTTCCCTCCGGTAAACCCAGAACTTCTGGAGGAATTTTATTGTAGTAACGGACTCCATTGCCCAAAAACGACGTGCTAACTTTATTAAGTCTAAACCTCTGGGTTTCCAATATATTTTTATTTTTATTACGTGCGCTATAAAAATGTCGTTTATTAAAACTATATTTTTGCGAACATACATTATATTTTCATATACATATTGACTCGCTACTGTCATAATATTACTTTCTTTGAAAATATCTCTCAGCGATTCACGTGGACCTAGGTTGTAAATAGCACGAACTGCTCGTTTTTGTAAAAGAAAGATCTTGTTAATATCGGCTGCTCGCCCCCAAAGCAAGATACCGTATGACATCAGACTATGGAAGTAACTAAAATAAACAATTTTAGCAGTGGAAACATCAGTCAGCTGTCTAATTTTCCTTATAGCGTAAGCTGCTGAACTTAGTTTTTTCGAAAGCTTACGGATGTGACTGCCCCACTGAAGTTTACTATCAATACCAATTCCAAGAAACACCGTTTCCTCTACCAATTCTAATTTATCGCTGCCAAGAAGAATTTCGTTATCTACCTGTCGTACGTTAGGGAGTGTAAATTTAATACATTTAGTTTTTTCTGAGTTTAATAGCAAATTGTTTGTATTAAACCAGTTCAAAACATGAGACAAGGCAATGTTTACTTTGTCCATATTATTCAACTGTCTTTTAATTTTAAAAATGAGTGAAGTATCATCAGCAAACATTACTATGTCAGCGATGTTTTGAACCATATATGGCAAATCATTCACATACACGAGAAACAAAAATGGGCCTAAGATAGAGCCCTGTGGTACTCCCATTTTAACTAGGGAACCCTCAGATGTTACCCCACCTATGTCCACCTTCTGCACCCTATTTTGGAGATATGACTGTATTAGATCTCTTGCTTGATTACCCATCCCGTAATACTGAAGTTTTCGCAGGAGAATCTGATGATCAACACAATCAAAAGCTTTGGAAAGGTCACAAAAAATGCCGATTGCATCTTGTGACCTCTCCCATGCCTCGAATATATATATGTTTAATAAGACTGATCCCGGCATCAATAGTTGATTTGCCTTTAGTGAATCCAAATTGTTCACTGTGGAAAACTTTATTAGTGTTGAAATACGAGAGCATCTGATTCAGCATAATCTTTTCAAACACTTTACTCAGCACAGGTAGGACAGAGACTGGTCTAAAGCATGAGGGATCCTCACTATCGCCAGATTTATATAACGGCACTAAACGACTAATCTTCATCCAATCCGGAAAAAATCCTTCGTCAACGCATCTATTAAACAATATAGTTAAATGTGGGGCCAATACATGAATCACTGAGTTTATTAAGTGTACTGACATGCCTGATATGTCTTGCGTTTTTTTTATATTTAAAGATTTAAATGTTTTGATCAATGTGCGAACATTTGTGTGCTCAAATTCAAAATTACCTTGGCAAGCGGCAACGTTAGAACTAAGTATCTTGAAAGCAAGTTCTGAAGAGGACTGTAAGTGGGCTGTAGTTTCTAGCGGTATATTAGTAAAATATTTCTCAAATATATCTGCTATTTTATCTTTATTATAAATTAAATTGTCATTTACTTTTAGAATAAAATCCTTCTTTATATGCTTTGTCTTACCAGTTTCAGTGTTTACAATATCCCACACAGTTTTGGACTTATTTGAAGATTTTTTTATTTTTTCACGAATCAAATCACATTTTGCCATCTGACAAATCTTTTTAAATGTTTTTGAGTATGTCTTTACATATTCTACAAAATGATCGTCAAAATTCCAAGTCTTTTCATCATATAAACTATAAAGAATATCTCTACTTTTGCGAATTTCACTAGTTGCCCATTCACTGAAACCATTTTTTTTATTGCAAACTACAGTTTTAATTGGAAATTCTTTATTAAATTCTTCATTGATAATATCAAAAAGTCTAACACACCAATCATTTGGATCATCTAGAACGTAGTTAGAGAGATGCGATATAAGATTTTGTTTAAACTTTTCAATCTGTTTTTTCGTGATGGGTCTACAAATTATGTTTTCTTTTCTCTTATTTTTTTCTATTACTAAAGATATAAATTGACCACTGTGATCTGACTTGAGGCAGTTCACTATAGCCTCATTATAATATTCACAATCACAATAGATATTGTCAAGGCAGGTAGCAGAATATGATGTTATTCTCGTGGGTTCATTGAAAACATTAGTTAAGTTAAAACAACTAAATAGATTAATTAATCTATCTTTAAGAGGACTTTTCACCAATATATCAATATTAAAGTCTCCATTTACTATAATATTTTTAGATCCACGCGATGCTAGTCTAAGGGCTTCCTCCATAGTAGTTTCAAAAAGATCTAAGTCGCCAGAGGGAGGTCGGTAAACACAAATGATTACATGTCTATCAAGTTCTACGCTGGATAACTCCACGTGTCTTTCAATAGAAAGATTTTCAATATCTCTTCTCGTTTTATATTTAATACTATTTTTTAACAGTATCATTGTACCTCCGTGTTTTGCTATTTTTCTGATAAAAGAACTTCCAACTTGATAATTATTTACATTAAAACTTAATTCCGATTCTTTTAGCCAGTGTTCCGTCAAACACAAAATATCAACATTATATTTTTGTAGAAATAGTTCTATTTCGAGTATTTTGCAGGAAAAGCTTTGAATATTTTGGTGCACTAAATTTATACTATTATGCTTTTCCTTTATCTCTTTGCTTAGTTTAAAATACCTTTGCTATTACTATTGAAGTTAATAGAGTCAAGTTTACTATTTTCAATACGATTGCTACTCAAGGTATTAGCAGAATCACAAGATAAATTAATAATATTGGTACATTTTGATATCGTCATATTAATAATATTATTTGCTACTAATGTAGCTATCTTAAGAATTGATTTTTTTGGCATGTAAAGTTTATGCTTAGTCAATCTAAAACCGCTCACAAATTCATTGGTGTCAAACATGGTAAAAGGCTTATTATAAAGTTGTGACAATTTGTATATAAGATTGTTTAAATAGTGGATGTAATTATTCTGTTTGTCAGTCAATAAATTTGAGTACGGCAACGTACATATTATTACATTTTTAACATCAACTTTACTTAAAGTTTCAAATAAACGAGATATGTCATGCTTATTAACTGCTAAACTATTTCCAAATAAGATTACGATTGAGTTTCTTTTATGTAATGTCATTCGATCAATGCTATTTATCAAATGGGAAAAAGACGCATTAGGCATACAATAATTGATCACTTTTTGGGGCAATTTTTCATACAAGAGGGCACCAAACTCCTGTCCCAATTATTACAAACCCACCCGCCCTGTTTTTTTGTCAAAATCCCTAAACATATCGAAAAAATAAGGCTCTGAAAAATGAGGATGGGCCTGCCCCGCGTGGCGGGGGAGCGTGGGGGTACCTACTCGGTACTCTGACGTCAAAAACGTCAAAAAAACAATTAATTTATTATAAAAAAAACTCTAAAAGTGTGATAAGGACAGCATAATCTACTGTACTGCTGCTTGTAAGCTATAATAATCTTCGGTCGAGACGCTCGTATAATTAGATATCAAACTTCACAAGGTAAGTTCGTTTGATTCTCAATTATAACGAACTAAAAATATGTTAAGTAGCTTGTATGCTACTTACAATAAATATTGTATCCAAAGTTTCAAATACGGCCAATGTACATATAGTCCAGTAACTTTAGTAATCTGACCTTGCGTTAAATCGGGTAGTTCTGATTTTTTGCAGACTTGTTTATGATGTTGGCCCAATGATTAATCCAAGTTTGTAACCTCGAGCGACGAACGCAACTTTGTCAAAAATTTAAAAAACCGCGAAAATTTGGGTTTTTTTTTAGATTTTGGCGATTATAACCCAAAAGAACTAGTTCTTGACACTACCTTTTCAGGGCGCTTTTAAAGTAGAATAAAATTGATACAATTTAAGACCAGAACCAGCTCTGTAGGTACATTACTTACTGAGATGCTCGCGACTTCACTTGCGTGAATTCTTAATCTCATACAAACTTATATCCATGAAAATTGGTATTTAGGTATTCGGTTAAAAATTAAAAATTACATGTCGAAGGAATTTTGGAAAAACTACCCCTAAGTTGGTACAATGGGAGATGGAAGTTTGTATGATATGAGATCTGATGGTAGTTTTAGTTTTAATTAGAATCAATTGTGTCCATATTTTTAGAGATACATAATATCTTCTTCTATCTATAATATAATAAAACTGTAACAGACCCAATTCCGTACATTGAAGATATTTTGAAAATTTTTTTTGGAGGGCACTCTATAATCGATACTGGAGCCGAAAATATTTTTTTTTTCATTTTTGTCTGTCTGTCTGTCTGTCTGTGTGTATCTTGGCTGCCGTATAACCGTGCTGAATTTCGAGATAAAAAGTATTCTATATGTTACTCCGTAGTATGAACTTAAATCGTACCAAGTTTCGTTTCAATCCATTCAGTAGTTTTTGCGTGATGCGCGCACAAACATACAGACAAACAGACAAACAGATAAACAGACAAACAGACAAACAGACAAAAAAATCAAAAATAGCTTTTTTACGTTCTATTACTTATCCCTAACATCCCCCAGTTATTATTTTGCAAAAATCTTCAATGTACAGATACGGCAAGCCTACGATTTTATTATATGTAAGATTATCATTTTAAAAAAGTGAAACAGTGCAAATCGTGTTGTGACTTCTGAGGTCTATTCGCTAGTCTTGTACTAGATTTTATTTGAACGATGCAACCATGACTAATTTGAATGAGATTTACAATTTTAGAATATTTTGTAAACTTTTTAACCGGTTAGGCTGTGTGCTTTTTAAGCCCTTAAAAATATAGATTTTAACACAAAATGAAGTCTTGGCAATAGGCGTGGCTATAACTCAAAAAATCTATAGACAATGGGGTCCAAAGGTGCTCAAATGGCGACCCCGCACCAAGAAACGCAGCGTTGAAGGACGGACGATTTGACCGAGTCGCTGGCAATCGCTAGATACAAGTTTGTGGTTATAACCTTGTATAACCCCCGGCACGTAAGTTGACCGGTGACCTTCAAGTGCGTGCAGCGTCGTACGAGTGAGCGGGACACAATACGATTAGAGAGCCAATCAGCGCTTACGAGGGATCCGCGAGAGCTAATCAGTGCTTACGAACGATCCCCACGCCCTCCCCGCGACCCTCTCACACCCTGAGATACCTCATTTTCGACTTCTGCGCATTGAAGGTCACCGGTCGACTTATTTGCCGTAACTTGTAAGAGACGTATGTTCAGTTGTGGACATTTATCGGTTGGAACGACCGACGACAAAGAGAAACTCTTTATTTTGTCTCTATTTAGGCTAACCTATACTTAGCTGTTTGTCTGAGTAAACAAAAGAGTATTTAGAAGTAGATAATTTCTTTAAATAACAATTAAGTAAAGTGATTCACAGAGTGTTAGTAATTATTATCAACACCAATTAAAATAAAACTCACTGTTGCCTCTAATTGGATTTTAAGTGGCACCGTAGATATCTACGTATCGTAGTTTTATTCATTTGTTTCACATTACTATTTCTATACATAGTCTTAGTACTATTGATATTTATTTATGACTTTTCGTATAGCTTTTGTGCTCTTTAGAGAGCAAGTGCCAGTGCTCTTCATATAGGTCAATACAAAAGTTCATAACTCTTCTTTTCTTTTCACACATATCATCATTTCGTTTGTGCTACATATTTTGACATTTATTTATTACTTACAATGTAAGTGTTTACCTATTTGGCTCGTATGGACATGATGTATTATGTACATACAGGTTAGCGCCTCCTGATTATATAAAGGCCTGGCCGCAGAAGGATATCGTGGATTAAAAACTTGCGCCAATGTTTTGCGAAGAGCACCAGATCCTTATTTAGAGCAGAGTGTGTCGAAAGTTGAAATTGTCCTAATGATTGCCAACCTTCGTAAGGAGACGGCACGTTAAGAAGAAGAAGATTATATAAATCTTTTGTCTCGTTGGTAAGCTCGTCGAGATCATGCCAGCAGGGTAGAGTTTCAAGTACAAAGGGTAAGGTGGGGTAATCGAGTACAGGGCACTTCTCCCAAATTCTGGCAAAAGCATGTCACAAGCTGGAGAACGTAGGTTAATAAATACCCAGGGTTATGTAATTTTTTTTGTAGATACTAGACAGTGTCCTCTATACCTGCCATCAAGAAAAAGAAGATAAATGGGATGGGATCTGTGTTAAAAAAATTTTTGAACCTCTAATTTCTCACTACCATGACTGTCACATTGCTTGGGTCGTCGGATACAAACCCATTTAATTCGAAATTGAGTCGTTAAAAAATTCTTAAAAAAATATGGTCAATTAATGGATAACTACCCCTTAGAATAAAATAATCAGTCTGAAAATATAACTAAAAATAAATAAATTACAAGGTAGTGAAGTCTGTCACACGACTTTTTCATAATTGCCATGACCTGACATAAACACTATCACAATAATGATACTATATGTAGTACAACGATCATGATAAGATCAATTAACAGAGCATTGGTCATTCTAGCAATATGTTTTAAAAGAAAAAGCGTACTTCATAACGTTGAGAAGATAAAGGGAAATAATGTAGTAAAAATGCACTTTGTCATTTAGTCCTCCTCATTCATAGATATTTTGCCAGGCCTAAAGTACGCGTTATATTTTGTTGTTATTTATTCTTGTTATGTCAAATGTGTTTCTTTTTCACACGAGTAGCCTACAAAAATTTTACTGTGTTTCTAAATTTTTTAATAAATTAATAATTAGCAAATTTTCATTACCATGGTCCTAATTACCATAATTACCATGATTTTTTTAATTAATTTTAATAGTAAATGGGGGGTATCTCTCTCATTTATCATAATTTATGAATGGTTTTGATAATAATGACGTTATATAATTATTTTTAGAATTTTCAGATGTTTAAACAATTTAAATTATACAAATTTGAAAAAAAAGTCAAAAATGACAAAAATACTGAAAACAAAGGAGTTTATAAAAAGATTAAGCATAATACAAGTGTGATATTTAAAACAATAGAAAAACTATTTAACTTGCTATGAAAATATATGAAATAAATATATATTTGGACTGAAATGACGACATGACAACAAAAAATACAATGTAATGACAGTAAAAAATGGAAAATTAATAATTAAAAAAAAAATAGAGACCTATATCAGTATAAAAATACTAAGAAACTTGCTTTGATGTAATACCTACATAATGCCACAAATTGCATCCAAATCGGTTTAGTAGTTTCCGAAAAAATTGGGCTCACAATTTTACAGAAAAACATTTCCTGCTATGCTTCTGGTAGTCTATACTAGAATCATAAAATATATCTAAAAATATGCTTTGAGGTAATTTATAATCTACGTAGCGAATAATGAACTGCATTTGAATCTGCCCAGCACCATTTGAAGAAAATGAAAACATATAAACACATAAAAATAACATATACAATTTCTCTCCCCAAACGTATATAGCGTTTCCTTTCTGTTGTGGATACAAATACTTTTTATTATAAGAAAAAAAATTATAATATGCACTCTTGATTTAAACTCCTTCATGAAACTGATGCTAGGCACAACTAACTAACTTGTCATTTTATTAGCCACAAGTTCATTCGGAGACCTACATGTTCGGAGGACACATAAAAGTTATAGAGCATTTGCTGAAGCTATTAAAAGTCTAAGAAAATGTTAGTCTTTGTTAAAGTTTATGTTCTGTCCCTTCTAATAATCAAGCATCTTGAAGTATTCTTCCAGCGCATTTTGAGCAAAGAGAGTCTTTGGTGGATTGCATTAACTTGTTTCAGATTGCAATAAAGCGAATACACAGGCATGTTCACCGTAGTTCCTACTATGAAAAGTATATCCGTTATCGATTCTAATGAGATCTTGGATATGAAAATCGTATCCAATATCAAATTTGCAAAGGTTTTCTGCCTCTCCCACTTTTAACAGACATGCCATTTGAACTACCATGGAGCACCGTAACCAGCTATGTGATGACTCTGCCGAATACCAGACCGATTCAATAAACCTGGTACATTTTTGTGTTTGAAGAGTCATTGGCTCAATCACTAATACAGGCAAAATTACTTTGTTTATGGCACTGACTCAAAGTTGCTTGTATCGGTCTTCTATCGGATAAAATTTGAAATGTGCTCTCAGGAACTTTACAAAATTGTTCCTTCTCCACCGTTCTACTACGGAACAGAGAGAAGCAATTTGTAGAAATTTTCTTGGAAAGTCCAACTCCACCTAGATTTCACCATTTTGTCTAACTGTCTGCATTCAAACAGATATTGAGGCTTTCTTGAATTGTACATCTTAACACTTCGATTTCAAGCTAATCTACTTGCGATCATTGCATAGCCTAAGTTTCAATTATTTTAAAGCCTTTCTCATAGTGTGTAAAAGCGAGAGAAACGATACTAGTCACTCTCTAGTTCACTCTCAATTATGCTCACACCACGCCTTTTTGGGTCTAAAATTATCTGTTTAGGTCTTCAAAGCTGCACATTCATTGCGTCCAGCAGCTCAGAGTCTTTTTCAGAGGATTTCAACATGAAACTCGTCCACACAAACATCCGGAACAGGTTTACTCTGGAATTTACACCTCAGTTGTTATGCTACGTAAAGTGGCTTTCAAGGTTCTTTGGCTGAATACTAATGGTTGTAACGCTCGAGGTCCTAAGTTTTATTGGTCAGCGATTTCCTAGACTTTAAGCAAACACCTTTTTCGGATACTTTTCTATGGCTTTCTAGAGTTTCTCATCACCATGATTAATAACAAATTACCATAGGCATATTCTAATCGCCATATACCAGAGATAATTACCATATCGCAATTTATCATTACCATGACCATCATAATTACCGAATTCGTTATATCTCCTAGGAAACCAGGGTACGATAAAGGCCTTCTTCATCACCGATATCAATTTAGGTACCCCTTTGAGGAGGTATCCTTAAATAATCAAAAATTAAAAAAAAAAAATTTCGTCACTTTTTGCCACAATTTCGGAGAAGTGCCCTACAGCAGGTAATTGGGAACGACAAGGTTTTTCTCAGATTTATTCGCAATTTACTGAACACAGATTAACTCAGAATTCTAAACTATTAATGCTAAATCGACACCAAGTAATAATAATAATCATTAACATTTTAAAAATTACCAAACTAAGAGTAAAATTAATTTATTTTTCATTATAAGATTAAAATAATAAGGAGTCGATTGAAGAATTAACAATCAAACGGAAGATGTAACAATATTAATAAATGTGATTTAAAATTCAGATGTAAACAGCTAGCGATCATTATTACAACAAAGCGATATCTAAATTGAAGCCCAGTGAGATAAGGCACGGAATCCCACTAGGTATCGGCAGATTGCTTTTTTTTACGAGTATCTTCAAGTCTCTTATAGGCATTCTCCACCAAATCATAATAAATAAATAATCGATAGGTTTTATTGACAACCCATTGTAGTTTTACTTAAAAGCATTGAATCTGCATTGAACATCTTAATGGTTATTCTTAAAAGCTATTATTTAACCATCAACAATTAATTAGTATATCTGTCCTTGTCTATCGGTGGTGTTCCCACGTAACATTGTTATAGAGTTATTCAGGGGGCAGATCAACAAATTCGTTAGAGGCCAGCAACGCATTAGTGGTTCCTCTGGTGCTGCTAATGTTCATGGGTGGCGGTAATCACATCATGTGACCCGTTTGCTCGTTTGCCCGCAATTATTATAAAAAAATATCCTCCCTCTGATCGTGTATGCAATATATTATGTATTATCTGTATTTTTCTTTTTTTTTTTCGTGAACAAAATATAAAAAGGGTATTCTAGCTCTCGTTCTATCTATCAATGTTTTCGTTTACACGATTAGATCTCACATACTCAGGTATATATTTTTTTTCAGCGATTTATAGAGTAAGCGTCCATTGTTGCTGAATTGTACTCATAATTACCACGAGCATAGTTAGTATACTGTGAAACACATAAAATTGTTTCTTTGGTTAGTCGTATTCGAGTAAAAATAATAACTGTATGAATAACAAAGGATTTTTTTTCATTTGAAAGCACACTTTATACTTCTTTTAAATATAAATGTTTCAATAAAACTTGAACTAACTAGCTTAAACTTACGTCGACATCAACATCTGTGCCCATTAGTTGTGTCATGTGTGCTTGAGAAATTGTGAGGCTATCGCTCAATCGATCTTTGATTGTTTTCGGAAGCTCAGGCGTAATTGATACTCTAGAATGGTGCACCACAATTGAGTTGATCACGTTCTTACTGCCAATGTTTGAATTGTATTTAATCTTGATATTGCAATCGATTGTATCGGCTTTCCTAAAAGATTAACTGTGCTTTTTTAGTTTTTATTTTAGGAAATTAAACATATCTAACCTATTAAGGAGCTACTATGGATTATTCAATTATTTTATTTTTAAAATTAAGCTTCATTGGAATGATGTTAATGTTAGCTCGAGTAATGAATGCTTCAAACTCACTCGATATCTATGTACCTATATAAATAAAAATAAATGCTTATATGTATGTTTGTCCTCTATGCGTTCCTAACCATACAGAATACTCTGCGTGGCATTGCAAAACATATGTCGGGTACAGCTAGTTAATTATAATAATTAGAATATCCATAATCACCGTCGTTCACCAATTAAAAGTTAATGTTATTTGACCACCACTAAAGCCTAGTGAATAACTTACTCACGGGAGATAATGAAAAAAGTTTAATTATTTAGTCGAAGCCTTCCAAACAACACTTAATTTGGTTGTCTACAGAGCTAGCACACAGCAGAGGCGAAATTACAAGCTTTGTCAACTCCCAAAGGTGCAAACAAACAGAGCACAGACGACGCCATTATTAAATACCCCGGTGTTTAGTGAGATTGGGGATATAGGAACACAACCATACAACCAAGTGACGTCAATCAAGTTAATGTAGGTACGTACTGTGGAAAAAACTGTAGCAGCGTGTATTTTTTTTATTGCGAGATAGGCTTACGCTTGACGACAATCATGCCTGAACAGCAATGATGAGGTCTAAGATGGAACGCGCTTGCCTAGAAAATGCCTATTCACTCTTGCCTTGAAGGTACTTAAGTCGAACGAGGCGGGAAACACGGAAGCCGGAAGGGCGTTCCACACCCTAGCGGTTCGTATCAGAAACGTGTATGTAGCAGGTTTAGTGAGATAATTATAGTTTTTTTTTATCACACGGCCTGAATTTCAGTTCTTTAAGGTCTTCCTCAAATTATCTAGCTTCATTGAGCACTTACATACTCAGACAGCCCGGCATTTTTTACTAATAAATATTGAAATACGACGTCTAGCGTCTATAAGTATCGTCTCATCAAATACGATTCAAACGCCGTAAAAATAGGTAATAAAATGGATTTTGTAAGTCTTCCTAAATATTTATATACCTACATTTTATTGTGAAGTTCAGAAATGTTTAAGATTGGTGGATTTAATTTTTATTTTATTTAAAAAGGCTTTACTGGTGGTGTTAGGTACCTGTGATGATAAAAATCGTTATTTTTTGGGAAAAACTATTTCTGACAGCCTCTCGTTTTATTTTTTACAAGTATAAATTAAAAATTAAAAAAAAACCCCCGACATTCGCCATTTTGTGGTGGCGGCCATCTTGGACCGATTTTCATCAAACACAGCTAAGAACACTCCCAACTAATTCACCTTTCAAACAAAAATACCGCATTCAAATTGGTTTACCCGTTTGACCGCTACGGAGGAACAGACAGACAGACACTCACACAGATAAGTACGTCAAACTTATAACACCCGTCGTTTTTGTGTCGGGGGTTAAAAATAATATTACGTGTATAATAATAGATGAAAAAGTTTAGATAAGGCACGAACTTTCACTATCACGAAACTGCCTTTTATCTTCGAGCACCAGCCTCATATCGAGCGTCCTCATATTCGGGCCTATCAAATAATATGACATAAGTTTCTCAATAGGATAGAAGTGGCGTGGAAAAAGAAACAATGGCCATCATTAGCCACAGGCCATTCAGTTTTTATCAGATAACGAACTAAGTATGAACAACAATAAGATACCTACTGCTTTGGTACAAATTATTTATGTGAGGAATCCGTTTTTTGTGGTATAAGTTTTTAGTTGAATTAGCTGTTATTACGATTAAGATTAGCTTTTTACGATTCTTATTATTTACCTACGATTGGTGTGTAAAACCCAAATTAGACGGTTCATTTTGCGGGATTTTTGCTTTCATTTACGAGGCTTCATCGATTAGTCATCGAAAATGAACCGTCTCACCACCGACTGTTCACAGGCTCTGTGCCATATTAAATATCGTATCGTTCACCGTTCATCGCAGAAATGAACGATGAACGGGGCACCGTCTAACGTTCAGGTTGTCTTAATGACCTTGATTTAAAATCACCGAAAGGCTATTACAAACTGCTAATTATTACTATCAGAACAAAGGCCTTCGCAGGAATACTCACATTCTTTCTCTTTTATAAATACTGTGTGTTATTCAATCCAACCGCGACTCCTTACCATAAAGAGCGGTTTGAGTTTCTTGGGAACACCCACAGTTTCCCTCTTCGCTCTGATAACAACCTTTTGTTAAAGATTTCTTCCTATAATACTTACTTTTTAACCCCCGACGCAAAAACGACGGGGTGTTATAAGTTTCTCGTGTATGTGTGTATCTGTCTGTTCCACTGGTAGCGCTCAAGCGGATGAACCGATTTGAATGCGTTTTTTTTGTTTGAAAGGTGAATTATTCGGGCGTGTTCTTAGCTATGTTTGATCAAAATCGGTCCAAGATGGCCGCCGCCACAAAATGGCGGATTACATATTTTTTCACAACCCTCTCAATACGGATATCAAATGAAAGGGCTTGACTAGTAGAATAGCATTATGCAAATCCAAGATGGGCGCCACCACAAAATGGTGAATGTCGGGAGTTTTTTCATTTTTAATTTATACTTGTATTCTAAATCCTTCTCCATAGTAGTTCCAAAGCCAAGCGATGCTTGGCTTTGGAACTCCCTACCGCTTCATAATAAACATGCGCAATCTTTTGCAACATATAAAAGACTTTTAAAATTTTTAACTTGAAAGGGCTTGACTAGTAGAATAGTACTATGCAAATCCAAGATGGCCGTCACCACAAAATGGCGAATGTCGGGGGGGGGGGGGGGTTTAAATTTTTAATTTACAGTATACTTATTATCCTCCCTGAACGATTTATCTCAGACAATATTTAGTTAACCATAATTCCTGGCGTCTTTTGGACTTTATTTTACTTTTATTTACTCCTTCTTCTGGTATATGTTTGGATATATATATTATGTATAATATGTACATAGATATGTATATTGTACTAGCGGTCCGCCTCGGCTTCGCCCGCGGTACATAATATAATATAGCCTATAGCACTCAAGAATCATGTACATATCCAACGGTGAAAGATTTTTGACATCGGTCCAGTAATTTCCGAGATTAGCGCGTTCAAACAAACAAACTCTTCCGCTTTATTATATTAGTATTGTATATGTTATGTATTCTCGTAAATAGGTATTTATACGTCTATTACATCGTTTTGTTGCTAGTATAATTATATACTTTTAATTTCCTCATAAGCTTGGGTACACTCTTAAACCTTTCTCACTGGTCATTATATCCTCCTCAACATATGTTGTCTAGAAGAGATCGCTTCTAAGCGATAAGGCCGCCATAGTTCTTGGTGTACAATAAAGTACTATATTTCATTCATTTCAACAAAGGCATAAATCGGCAAATATTGGCATATTGAAAGTGAAGTGAAGTCCTATTTAGCGCCTGGCACTGCTACCCGACAACTAAGTATTAGTAATTTAACTGACTGTGGAATTGCTTTATGGAATACTTCTTCGCACCACTACGGCGCCGTTTTGCGCAGTTCGTGCGAATGAACTACCTCAATTTATACAAATTGCAGGTGAATGACTCACCTTTAAACATCTACAATAGCTGAATAGAATCCAATAATTTCAATCGGTCGGTTATCCCCCGCTAGGGTTGTCAAGAGAAAAGTAAGAAACTGAAAAATATTAGATACCAATTTCTGTCCGATTTTCTTTGATATTAAGTAGAATATGTTTACAATAAGTAAATACTGTTAAATTAACAGCAAGTTTAAAAAAAGCTGGTCGTTTATCATACAGAAATGTATCACTTAGAGCAAACTACCTATGTATCTACAACCTTTGAGTTTCTTTGAGTCTCTGAAATTGTAGCAGGTAGGTATATCCTAGTAAATCATAGGTACACGTAATCTATACATACATACATATAATAAAATCGTAGACTTGCCGTATCTGTACATTGAAGATTTTTGCAAAATAGTAACTGGGGGATGTTAAGGATAAGTAATAGAACGTAAAAAAGCTATTTTTGAAATTTTTGTCTGTCTGTTTGTCTGTAGGTTTGTGCATGTATTACACAAAAACTACTGAATGGATTGAAACGAAACTTGGTACGATTTAAGTTCATACTACGGAGTAACGTATAGGATACTTTTTATCCCGAAATTCAGCACGGTTCCCTAGGGAGAGGGGATGAAAATCAAAACGTGTATTTAGCTGTAATTCAATAACGCGTGGTCCGATTTCATTCATTCTTTTTTGTTAGAAAGTATATACTTTAAAGATTACCGACTAATCTCTAAAAGGCTGTATCGATTATGATGGGACTTTCACTGGCGGATATTTACATTTTGATCTACCTAAACATCCGTCAGTGAACTTTTAACAGTTTTTAGCATGATATGAGCTAAAAGGAGCTTAGGAAAAACAAAATTATTCCTACGGGATTTTTAAAAACCAATGTCTACGCGAACGAAGTCGCGGGTGTCCGCTTGTGTACAATAACTCTCGTCCCTTTGTAGTGTGTTCTTTTTGAAAGAATTAAAAAAATGGTCTTTGTTTCCCAATTATCTTGCCGGCAAGGCAGTTATGACAGCCAAGGCAGTTATGACAGCCAATCCGGCCAAAGGAATTCTTGGCTGCCACAAGCTTGCTTGGCGCCGGCTCCATTCGGCCGTCAGTTGGTCGGATTGGCTGCCAAAGTCAGGCTACCAGGCTTTTTTGTACAATAATATTTTTTTCGTTTATTTCGGAAGAAATAAGTCATTAAAAATATTGTAGCATACCTACCTGACATACAAGTCCGTACTAATCCTCCATGTCTCATATAAATTTATTTTAAGCTCGAGATTTGGGGACGCAGTTTCCCGGTGGTTCTCACGGAAATCGTATTTCCTAGAACATTATATAAACCCGCTTTTACGGAATGTTTGTAAAGCTTAACATAATAGTAACATTCCGTGAAAGAAATGCGAATATCCGTGGGAAACATCGCGGGAAAAATTGTAGAACGTCTCGCTATATATTCATTTTTATACTGTGGTAATAGCCTCCATGCACGTCATGAATTTCCACTATGCCATCCATCAAAAATGAAGTTATGTATTCAAATCCTTGGCTGTGCATGGTAGAATTTATTTTATCGGCAATATCCATTTTGCACAGTTTTTTAAGGTTCTGTAGAATAACAAGGAACCTTTAAAGTTTCGGCAAGTCCGTCCATCTAAGAATTAGAAAGTAGGTACATTGAAGTTGTTATTTGTAACTTGGCACAGTTATAGAAAATTGTTATTATTATTATATATAGACTACAAATTTTGAAAAAATAACATTAATTAGAGATACCTGCAGAACATGAAAAATGAGAGTAAAAAATATATCTTGGAATACCCTTTCGAGTGGGATTTTGTTGTATAAAATAATATAATATTACATTAATAACTGATGAACAAATACAATATAACAGCTCCTTTCCGTTGTGCAGTCGGATAAAACAGCTATAGTTTATGAAATAGGAGGAATCAGCACCAACATGGCAGTTTGGACGTCCTCTGTAATATTGTGAAATCTAAAAATAGAATATTACCACCGAGATAATATTGTATAGTTGATGCGGCGATTGCTTGGAACAACACTTGTCTTGTCAGTCAACTTCATTCAAAACTGAAGTATTTTTACTATTATGACTACAGAACCCTAGGCGCGTTCTGACCTTCAGTTATTTATTTGATGTAATGAAATAACTGTTTTGAACCTAGCTCGACCTACATACCTATGCTATATATTAAAACTGACAGTTTTAGCCTTTTTAGGAGAGGATAACCTTTATGTTTGTATGCTGCGGGATGGATTATTCACTTACACTTGGATAATACCCGTAGCATCCTCCTAGCTAGTAGATGCTATAATAACCGGACCTGTGAGCGTGGCGGCTAATCTTCTCTACGTGTCTCTGAGCACGATCTTTTAATGGAAGTGAGTTATAAACTGTTTTATGATACGTTGTTTCACGACGTACGATGTGCTCGAGCAGTTTGTGGTTAAGATTTCAGACTGTGTGGTCACAAGTTTGCAACAAACAAAAAAGCCTAAGCGACGTTAAACGACGCACAATTGCCTCTTCGGGTGGCAAAGGGTTGGCTCGTTACTTTCACAAAGACTCCACACGGATTATATTATTGGTGTACCTATTCAGTGCGAGAAAGCAGCCAGTATTCTTAGTGCTATTCCACGTAGACATGGCTTTACATAATAACAGTTTTAATTTAAATAATAGATAGAGTTTGTAAATGAATGAAGTTATTGAAGATTAAGAAATGAGATAGAAATAATATTATAAAAGCAGATACTCGTACGTACTCATTATAGAAGCTCTACGCTTCTTCCTACAAGAAATATAATAATAATTGCTCGAGAAATTCAACGTAGTTTATTATTTAAAAAAAAAACAAGATAAAAGTTAAAAGAAAGTAACGTAAAAAATTATAATAAACTTTATTCGAGAAGGAGCGCTCATCCAAGCTCAAGCAAGCGGGGCAATAAAATAAAATTTTTCGTTTGACAAAAGCTTGTGGGAAATCGTCGAAAGTCGAAAACATCTACGCAAAGCACAAACTACTTATTTTGTATTTATTTTAATACATATTTTGTTGATAAACAATAAATACTAATAAAATTGTTGTTGCTTGCATTGTAATAGTTTTACAATAATATCAGCGCTAACTAACGCAGAACTAGTTATACAACAGTAATTAGCAGTTGGTTTAATGAAACTTCCAAGATTTTTTAACATACCTATTTACATAGTGACAGGTGAAGCTAATAAAAGCGTTATAAGAAAATTGGAGAGATTTGAAGAAATAAATATAAACTGCATAAATATAAAATAAACTACAGGTGAGCGACTCGCGTTTAAATTGAATTCGTCTAGAAGGATTGAGTTGATTCAATAACTTAAATCTGTACCACTCGAATTAAGGCCTAGGGTTGTAAGAGATAATATCAACGGGCACTATAACTACTTTGGTACCTTGTAATTTATTATGTCAATCTATCTATCTATCTATCTATCTATCTATCTATCTATAATAATATAAAGTAGCTTGTCCTGACTGACAATCAACGCACAGCCTAAACCACTGAAGCAAGAAACTTGAAATTTTCACAGCAGCTTCCTTTTATAACGTAGGCGCACACTAAGAAAGGATTATTGGAAATTTCACCTCTAAGGGGGTTAAATAGGGAATAAAAGTTTGTATGAAAGTCTGTCATTTTTCAAGTTATATCCATGAAAAGTTTAGTGTTTAAGAAGTTTTGGAAAAACTACCCCCTAGTGGGTCAAATGGGGGATGAAAGTTTGTATGAAAGTTCGTCATTTTTAAAGTTATATCAATACAAAATCAGTATTTGTACTGTCGGCTAAAAATAAAGAATTACGTATTTCCGGAATTTTGGAAATTCCACCACCAAGTGGGTAAAATAGGCGATGAGATTTGTATGAATCCACGCGGGCGAAGTCGCGAGCATCTGCTAGTAAATTAATATTTATGTATGACTAGTTGATAAAACTAACTTTTTCATTAAAATTTTGAGACTGCCACGCCCGCGGATCGAGGTTTATTTAACCTTACTCGGAATCATAAAATTTCCAGCTAATTTATCTGAGGGCTCATTGGAGTCTCGGGACAATGCTTTTTGTGCATTATTGATAGCGATAAAAAACCAATAAAATGTTGAAATTTTCATTAAAACCATTTTTAAGTTTAATTCATTGACCTATTAAACTATGGCCTCCTTAAATGTTTCCAGTTGAAAGGAGCTTCATTTTATCAACAAACTTGGCAACCCTACACTTGTTACAAACGCAGACTAGGCGAAGTGAAGTCTATTTTGCTTCTTCTTGCCAAACCTCTCGTGTTTTTATTATAGCTTTAAGTACAATGTGTTTTCTCAGAATTATTAATAGTGTTTCTTCAATATTATCATACATATAATAAAATCGTATAATCTATACATATAATAAAATCGTAGAATTGCCGTATCTGTACATTGAAGATTTTTGCAAAATAATAACAGGGGGATGTTAGAGATAATAGAACGTAAAAAAGCTATTTTTGAAATTTTTGTCTGTTTGTCTGTATGTTTGTGCGCGCATCACGCTAAAACTACTGAATGGATTGAAATGAAACTTAGCGTGATTTAAGTTCAAACTACGGAGTAACATATAGGGTACTTTTTATCCCGAAATTCGGTACGGTTCCCTTGGGAGAGGGGATGAAAGTCAAAAAGTGTACTTAGCCGTAATTCATTAACGCGTGGTCCGATTTCATTCATTCTTTTTTGTTAGAAAGGAGATGATACTTTAAAGATCACCGGCTAATCTCTGAAAGGCTGGATCGATTTTGACGGGACTTTCACTGGTGGATGTTTACATTTTAATTTACCTAAACATCCACCAGTGAACTTTTAACAGGTTTTAGCAAGGTATGAGCTCAAAGGAGCTTAGGAAAAACTAAACGATTCCCATGGAAAACCAATATCCACGTGAACGAAGTCACGGGTGTCCGCTTGTTTTCTATATTTATTAAATTGATTTTTCTGAAGTAAATTGAATAACTTAAGGCAATAAAATGTATTTGTTTGGTTAGGGGATATTTATTTATTTGTTAAACAACAATGAATCTCATTTCTTTAATTTTTTTTTTTTCTAATAGATATTTAACTAGACATTCTTCGGCTCGTAGATACTTGTTAAGCTAAAATCACATGCTTTCATCTGTTTTTCCAATGAATATTTAACTTTACATAGGTAGGTATTATCCAATTGGCTAACTTTTAATTTGCCACGCCGCGCCGTTCCGCACGCCACGGAGCAAACACAAGCAAAGTTACAACATGCGGGTTTAATCTCATTTTCACCAGTAGGTAATTGGGAGAATAAACGCTGTTCCCAGTTTACACAAACGAACAAAAAAAAATGTTTATAAACGTTAACTCTTTGTTCCTGTAATGAAGGTACCTGTACCGCGTTGTCTGTTCAATTAAAAATTTTGAACAACGCCAGTTTTTTGGGAACGCACCGCGATAATTTGATTTTATATTCACTCCGTACGGAGCAATATCATGTGTTATTAACCCCCGACGCAAAAACGACGGGGTGTTATAAGTTTGATGTGTCTGTGTGTGTCTGTGTGTGTGTCTGTCTGTTCCCCTATAGCGCTCAAACGGGTGGACCGATTTGAATGCGTTTTTTTTTGTTTGAAAGGTGAATTAGTCGAAAGTGTTGTTAGCTATGTTTGATGAAAATCGATCCAATATGGCCACCGCTACAAAATGGCGGATTACATATATTTTCACAACTCCCTTAATAAGTATGGGTATCAAATGAAAGGGCTAGTAGAATAGCACTATGTAAATCCAAGATGGCCGCCGCCACAAAATGGTGAATGTCGGGGGTTTATTAAATATTCAATTTATACTTGTTTATATCGTAAAAGTTTCATATTCGTAACCTTTTGCTCATTTTACACGTCGGGGTGTGCTCATTATAAAGTGAAAAGGTCTTTATACATTATGAGGATGGCCTAAAAAGCAACGCCTAAATGTAACGGCAAAACTGAAAAAAAGATAAAAAATACTACCTTAGGGTTTAAACTTTAAAGGCTAATAATTCAGCAGTTATGCATGTTTGTCCATTCATCAGTTCCTGCATATTTGCCATATTATGCCATATTGAACATTTGATTTTGATAAGTGAGGTGTCGTCGGCTGAGTTTTCCGCGTGTCATATGACGTCATAACAAATCCAACATGGCGGTTATGACAAACAAAAATACTTATGTCAAGAAAAATAAAGTTCAGATATATCGTAATAGATATACATACCTACCCATCGAATTCCATATTCGTCTCATGTGTACACATGAGACAAATATGGATTTTGATTCTGATTTTTTTTCGGGCTATCGTGCACAGACTGCTCGTTTATCAAAATTAGACGTGGAAAATGCCTAAATTAGACGAGATAGATACGGACTTTTCACATTATAATAACGTGAACAATATCGTTGTTATAACAAAATCTCTTTATCAAGTTGGCTCGAGTGTTTACGCGGCGGGGACTTCACCTACTCGTCTCGTTAATTAGAATGCTATTGGTACTCGTGGTAATGGGATAATGATATTAGGGGTTCGCCATAATATAGGATAAGTACGCCTATATTTTCTGCTTAATCGGTCCCGCAGTGGGTAAGGGACCTGACCTTAATAATTCGGAATGTGCGGTCTTTGATCTGTTACGTGTCTCGGCTGGGACTGAAGTTTTCCAGCTGTAACGTTTATATAGGTTCATTTCGATTCGAACACTTATAAAATATGCGCTTTAATTCATTATTTATTGAAAAGACCGTCATTTTATTAGGGTATTTTACGCGTATTAAAACAGAGTAGGTTGTACCTAACCGACGAGTTTTTTTAGTCTAGTTAGTGCATAATTCGCAGTCCAATAGAAAAATTGTGAAAATGTGTATGAAAGCAGAAATAAAATGCTACCATCGTCACCACCTGGATCGCTTGCGCGAGATTATTCCTTCCGCGCACTCAAAAGCTGTGGAACCAACTCCCTTCGAGGGAGCAAAATCCCTTGCTGCAAATGTTCATGGGCTGCGATAGTCACCCAAGTATGTATGGTATGTAGGTATGGTTAATCCTAGCTTGCACACCTCGAAAACTTTACTTAATATACATATCGAAACAACATGACTTCCGAGTTAACTGGACTTAAACTATTTTAAGGTTTGAGGTCACCAATACATTCAGTAATCGTCTACAGCCAAGGTCCCACGCAGAAAGGTTGTAAAATAAAATATATTCGAAGTATTGAATTAAAACGTTAAAATAAGAGTCTAGGTGGGTTCATTTTGAATTACATATTAAATTTTTTCGATATTTAGTGCGCAAACTCAGAATAACTATACAGGTGACCTGCCTGCTCGTTTGCCCACAATTATAATATTAAATATATATTCTGTGTTTATATGAGTCTGGCCTAAAACTCAATTTATACAAAGTAAATGGATTGTATTTAAGATGACTACATTTCATTACAAGCAAATATTTTTAAGACATCTCACGTTCCATCCATGGGTAGAGAATTTCATTTATGTCGTATTATATACGTATAGAATAGAATAGAATAGAAAAGTTTTTTATTCAAATAAACTTTTACAAGTACTTTTGAATAGTCAAATGAATCTACCATACACATACATATATATCCGCTCTTAATCTAAATAAGGACTTTGTAAATTATGTGGGCCAAGGTTCTCACGTGACGTCTATGCTCATTTCCCTCTGTTAGTGAGGTCATAAAATTGGCATACGCTTGCTTTGAGATACAAAGGGGTACAAATAGTAGAGTTTTTAAATAAAATTACTTAATACATAAAAATGTATGTAAATATTTGTGTTGTTTTGCGTTCGTTTGTGTATAATCTAAGGAAAGGTTATATTGTTTTATTTCAGTCTTAATTTCTAAGTAGGTATAACATGTGTGAGGCGGTTTCGTATGAGTTTCAAGCCTCGAACAACAACCAAGTGTTTCCTTTGGGTGAATGCATTCCGACAGTTTTTTCAGACCTAGAAATTATTTAACTGTAAAGCCCCGCTCTATGTTCAAACAGAAATTTGCTTTTATAAGCAACTAGCATCTGCCCGCGGCTTCGCCCGCTTGAATTTCGGTTTTAAACAAATCCCAAGGGAATCGTGAATTTCCGGTTCCCGTTCCCGCTCCCTATTCCCACCTTTATATGTACTATCAAGAAAATTCGCTATAGTAATCTATCTATAGCTGTAGCTATAGATTTCGGGTTTTTCAAAATCCCGTGGGAACTGTGCATTTTTCCAGGGTAAAAAGTAGCCTATGTGCTGCCAATGCATGCAACACAGCAAACTATTGCAATAATGTGTTATGTGAGCGTGATTTACCTAAGTCAGCGCCCTCTATGGCGTTTTTGGCTAATTTTATATCTATTTTAGTCCCGTTGGAATACTTTTCCGGGATAAAAATAGCTTATGTGTTAAGTCAGGGCATAGTCTATTTTCATTCAAAATTTCAGCCAAATCGGTTCAGTAGTTGCGGCGGAGAAGAGGAACAAACATACACACACACACACACACACAAACTTTCGCCTTTATAATACTATTGTGATATTGTGATTGCAAGATTTCATTATTATTCTCTTTCATAAAATAATCATTAGGTGTTTATTTTCTTATTAATAAAAATATCCACGTGTACCTAATGTATCTTTTGAAATACTTCACATCAATGTCAGACGGTGTCTCTACGAAGGCTAGCCGCATTACCTTTTTGCATGTAAACATATTTTCTGTACAATGTGACCAAAGGGGACGCTATAATGAAAGAGTTGTAAAATCTCACACAAGACGAAGACTGTAAATTTTAGCTGGCATATCACGCGGCCTCAATAATTCGGAATATGGTAGGTATTTGATCTTTTACGTGCTTCGGCTGAAACTGAAGTTTTCCGGCCGTAACTTTTATATACGCTTACTTTGATTCGAATACTTATAAAATATTGCAGTCAACTTCCATGGTTGCAGTCGTTAAAAAGAAAATGAAAATGGTCCGAAAATGTTTGGTTTAATTTGTGTAAAAAAACCACCTCCCTTTTCTCTCACATTTAAAATCACGCGTTATGTTGACGGCCATTAACGTTTGTGTAATGAATACGGAACGGCGCTTGACAGTTTAAAGTGTGTCATCGGAGCTCATTTGCCGAGGGAAATGAGTTCCGGTGTCAACGAGCGAACATCGCGTCGGTTCTCATTAAGGGGCGCAGGTGTGTTAACCCTTTTATTAAATTGAAAGGAAACAAGAACTAAGCGTAACCTAATTGAAACTAAGATGCCGTGATAATTTACTTAAAAGTGTTGCTTTCACAATTTGTACAGTAGATACTGAAATGGTAGCGTTTACAGCAGTGGTTAGCGAGAAGGTTGTTTCCCAGCCACGACTAAGTTGATCCTACGAAGTGTCTATAAGGAATCAGAGGCAGGAGCTTTACTTTTAGCGCCAAAGGACTTGTCAAACCAAACAAAACACTGCAACAATGCCTTTGTTACTAAACTAGAGCAAAACAAGCGCCCGAACTAAAGGAACCCTCGCCGGTCCACTGAAGCGGTACACCAACTGAGAACACTCGACGAAGAACCAGATTATGTTTAGTTCCCGGGGCGAGCATTGTTCCCTAATATGATACTTTGTAAGATTAACTCTGCGATGCTCTCATTAAAAACTTCTTAACTAGTGGTTCGCTCCGAACTGAGACTTCAAGTCTTGTTATTCATCTATACCAACCATCCAACACACTAGATTTAGACCTACAAATAGTACACAATATTTACATCTGACTAGACAGATTGCCACAAGAATAAAAATCATATCAGGAAGCTATTTTTGGAAAAAAAAGACGTGTGGCACTCGGGGACTGCCGCGGTAAAGCTATTGAATAGCATTTTTATCAACTTATGCAATTATTATTACAACGCCATCTCTGTCGCGACACCCAAGTCAAAGTATCACCCATAGAGATAATAACCGAGGTACGTGAGGAACGACGTCATCCATCGCGACCTCAAGACGCCCACCGTGGAGGGGTACGTCCGTTCGGTCGCGCGGCGCATGTTCGCGCGCGCTGACAACGGACCGTACGCACACCTCCGCGGCATCGCACCGCTAACCAGCCGACCACCGACCGGGCGTCCACTACCTCGTGAGCTCCTGCGATCACCACCACCAGCGCGGCACGCAGGCGACCTCAGCGGCGACGACTACGACGACGCGACACCACCGGATTTGACACCCGCTCCGCGCGCGGCGGCGCCCTCGCCGCCCGCAGCGCGGAGCCTCCCCCATGGACATGACAGCTCGGCGCGCGGCGGTGAACCCACCGCCCGCAGTGCAGAGCCACCCCCCTGATCTGACAGCTCCGCGCGCGTGGGCGATGTAATCGCCCACAGCGCGGCGCACCACCCACGAACGAGACACCAACAGGCCGTCCAAGAAATTGGCAGGCCTGAGCCGACATCGGCTCGAAGAACATCACCGGGGAGGCAAACCTCCCCGCGCCCCACCCGGGTAAGGAGGCCTGGCCTCGACGCCCGTACCTCCGTGGCCTGACGGCCACGAAGAAGACCCTGTTGTAGATAATAATAATAATAATATAGAGGTGCCCAAATGTCCTATAGAAATGATGGCCGCCCTAAAATGTATGAACATTTTAGGGAGGCCATTTTTAGGGTTCCGTAGTAAACAAGGAACCCTTATAGTTTCGCCATGTCCGTCCGTCTGTCTGGCCGTCCGTCCTCGGTTAATCTCAGAGACTATTAGTGCTAGAAATCTGTAATTTGGCATGAGTATAAATATTAATCACGCCGACAAAGTGGTGAAATAAAAGTTTGATAAATATTTTTTTTAGGGTAGCTCCCCTACATGTAAAGTGGGGATGAATATTTTTTTTTCTCGTCTAGTGTGGGGTATCGTTGAATAGGTCTTTTAAAAATACTGTGGGTGTGGAAACATCATTTTTCGATTTCTAGATCCGTTTGTAAAATATGATGTTTTAAAGTGCAAATTTTTATTAGAGTCAAGTGTCCCCCCCCCCCCTCTATCAGCTAAATGGCAGTATATAGGAACTTGAAAAAATTCACAGCAGTAGGGTATATAATCAATTTTAAAGGAAAACTATCACGGCTAAGTAGGGTTCACAGGTTAAGGAGTTTATTTGTTTTTCGAGGATTGTGACTACGGAACCCTACACTGCGCGTGGCCCGCCACGCACTTGGCCGGTTTTTTGTTTTAAGTCTGCCACAAACTGTTTTTTTATTATGTCAAAATGTAATGTTGTCTCTTACATACTTATGAAAATTTTGATAAGCTTGAGCTATTTTCCGATCCACTATTTTCTATAGGACATTAGGGCACCTCTATATTATCATTATTATCTCTATGGCTGTGCCGGTCGGAGTGGGGGGTGTTAGGCTTCGGTGTTAGGTTATTTTCGTTACGGAATTTCTGCATTCGGTCTCCACGCTCAAGGCCCGCGATAGAAGCTATGCAATAGCTTAAAAATAAATTGATACTTTAGCTCATATTATGCCTAAGGTGTGAACAGCGGATAAATAAAAACGTAGATAATTACAAAAAGCTGACGTAAGATCGGCGAATATTATAGAAACAAGCATTTATGGTTATTGCTATATTCGCCGGTTCGGAAATGGGCTAAATCTTTTGACCTTTACACGAAGGGTGGTAGGGTACCTATATTATGTATGTTTAGGTTGACCCAAAAGTTCTTTGTCCAAAGACCTAGATCATTTGAGTATCTACAACGCTAGTTTATCACGAATCTACGATTGCTATGAAGATTAACAACGCCGCCTTGGAATTATTCTGGCTCATAGGATTGTGCCAAATTTTTGGCACTAAATCCTGTACAGCGCCAAAGTTCAGGCGTATTGCTATATTGCATCTTAAAAGATTATGGTTCTAAAGGCGACTTTCATGATTTTTAATACGGACGATAATTTTACGTGATAACGTCATAAGAAAACATTGCCTCTCTATCACTTGTTCCGCGCTCTCGCTTGCACGCTCGGCTAGGCGGTAGGTATGTGACAATGAGTCATGCTTTTTCGTGCGTGCGGCCGGCGTTCATTGATTTATAAAACGTTATCACGTCAAAATGGGGATAAAAATCCCCAAACAATGCATTGCATTTATTTCAATTAATTTCAATTAATAAACAGAATAACTAGCTCCAAAGGAATTAGAATTACTTACCGAAAATTGCCTCAATATTAAAGATTCGTGTAGTTTAAATAAGTCAATGAAAGTTATTTTGAAACTGCTTTTATATTTGGAAGCAGTCCCTTCTGCTTGCTGATTGGGTTCCTGCTACTCGTGAAAATGCATATTTAACGAGTCCGCGCTGTCCAACAGAACGAAGCCCAAACCAATATCAACAAAATACAACTCTCAGTGGCGTAACTACAGGGTGGCATTTCGGCAAAATGCCACGGGCCCCGAGCCGAAAGGGGCCCCCGGCCCGAGAGGGCCGTGAGCATAGGAGTATCCTAACATTTAATATTACATCAATTTATCATCAATGATCTTTAATTAATTTAAGTTGCCAACGTGAAAAGTTTACAGTTTTGGCTTCAGTATCAATTATACCTATATAGAGCCCTTTAAAAAAATTCAATATGATTTTCAATGGACAGAATTGGACAGTTTTGTTATAATATAATAACTATGTAGATTGTAGATAGATACAAAATAATTTTATTTCTTGAAGCTTTCCTGAGGTGTGCACATTTCGCACGTTCCGCAGTCGCCCAGGATAATGTTGTTTAACAAATAATTTACTACACGTCTTGATGCAAAATGTTTAATAAAAATTTGTTAAAAATGTTTCATGAACATGAAAACATTTAAAACTTTGCTAACATTTGTGACACTTTGTTAACTAACAATAATGTTTACTAACATTTGTAACTGCGGTGTGGCAGCACTATAAGACGAAAATTGCATGACATTTTTTGTTTCAGAACAAAATGTTCATAAACTAACCAAAATGTTCGTCCATGCTCTTTAAATTAAAAGTTACTAGAAAAAGAACTTATTTTAATAGCGTTTTATGTACCTTCTTTACGTACTTATATCGTCGTCGTCGTTGTCAACCGATTGACGTCCACTGCTGGACATAGGTCTCTTGAAGGGACTTCCACATGCCACGGTCTTGTGCCGCTTGTATCCAGCGGCTCCCTGCGACTTGATGTCGTCGGTCCACCTAGTGGGGGGTCTACCAACACTGCGCTTCCCGGTGCGAGGTCGCCACTCCAGCACCTTGGGACCCCAACGTCCATCGGTTCTCCGAACTATGTGCCCCGCCCATTGCCACTTCAGTTTCGCAACCCGTTGAGCTATGTCGGTGACTTTGGTTCTTCTACGGATCTCCTCATTTCTGATTTGATCGCGTAGAGAAACTCCGAGCATAGCTCTCTCCATCGCTCTCTGAGCGACTCTGAGCTTTCTTATGAGGCCCATAGTTAGCGACCATGTCTCGGATCCGTATGTCATCACTGGCAACACGCACTGTTCGAAGACTTTCGTCTTCAGGCATTGAGGAATTTTGGACGAGAAGACATCGCGAAGCTTCCCGAACGCTGCCCATCCGAGTTGGATTCGGCGGTTGACCTCTTTCTCGAAATTGGACCTACCTAGCTGGACTGTGTGTCCTAGGTATATATATACTCGTCTACAATTTCGAGCGCCGAGTTCTCCAGGATTATCGGGTGAAGCGGGACATGAGTATTTGACATGATTTTCGTCTTACTCTTGTTCATTTTTAGGCCCACCTGTTGAGAAACCCTGCTGAGGTCGTTGAGCATTGTATTAAGATCTTCCAGAGACTCTGCCATCACGACTATATCATCGGCAAACCGCAGGTGAGTGATGTACTCGCCGTTGATGTTGATGCCAAGTTCGTTCCAATTCAGAAGCTTAAAGACGTCCTCCAATGCTGCGGTAAAGAGCTTCGGGAAGATGACGTCTCCCTGTCGCACTCCTCGCTGCAATTGGATTGGTCTTGTAGTCTGATCCTGTATACGGACTGACATGGTGGCGTTTTCGTACAAACACTTCAGCGCTTGGATATACCAATAGTCGATCCGGCATCTCTGTAGTGATCTCAATACAGCCCAAGTTTCCACCGAATCAAAGGCTTTCTCATAGTCCACAAACGCTAAGCAAAGTGGCTTGTTATACTCTTCGGTCTTCTGTATAACCTGCCGCAGCGTATGAATGTGGTCTATGGTACTGAAGCCTTTTCGGAACCCGGCCTGTTCGGGAGGCTGGAAGTCGTCGAACCTACGAGCGAGACGATTCGTAATGACTAACGAGAACAACTTATAGACATGGCTCAGCAGCGAGATGGGTCTATAATTCTTCAGCAAGGTATTATCACCCTTTTTGAAGAAAAGAACCATCAAGCTCCTGTGCCATGCCTCTGGCGTTATACCCTCGTCGATGACGGAATTGAACAATCGCTGAAAGATCTTAAGAACTGGTTTGCCACCTGCTTTCAGGAGTTCCGCTGTGATTCCGTCATCGCCTGGCGCCTTGTTGTTCTTCAGTTGTTTGAGAGCCATACTAATCTCGTATAGGCTGACGTCCGGGATATCTTCGGTATAGTGTCGGGTCAATTTGGCTCTGGGATCTTTAGCCATATCTTCAACAGGCTTCTGAGTTGAGGTGTACAACTGTCCGTAAAAGTTCTCTACCTCTCTCAAGATCTCAGGCTTTGATGAAATGAGACTACCGTTGTCGGTCTTCAGTCGCGTCAGCTGGCTCTGTCCGATAGACAGATCTCTTGCGAAGGTTTTTGAGCCCTTGTTTCGCTCGATCGTATCTTTAATACATTCTGTATTAAAGTTACGCAAGTCTCGCGTTTGCGCCTTAGAGATCTGCCTATTAATCTGCCGGTAAGCAAACGCATCTGCTGAAGACTGCAGTCTCATTTCTTGCCTGTTATTCATTCGCTTAAGAGAGTCTGGTCTGAGAACTTTTTGGTTCTGATTGCACTGTGGGTCTTAAACTACTTGGACCCAACCGTATGGACAGCCTGTTGTTTAGATCGTCCACAGAGTCGCAATCTGCTAGGCAATCGAATCGGTTCTGCAGTTCGAGCTGAAAGCTTTCGGGGTTTTGGATATGAGCACGAGAAGGTCGGAGTGTAGACTTCACCAGTTTATGTTGATTGCTTTCCAGCTTTATGTTGATATTCAATGTGCCTCTTACCATACGGTGATCACTTCCGGTTTTCACCCTGTTGATCACTGAGACATCATTGAATATATGCCGTTTGGTCGACATGATGAAGTCAATCTCGTTTCTCGTGGAACCATCTGGACTCATCCACGTCCACTTTCTGTGTGGCCGCTTCTTGAAGAAGGAGTTCATCATAAAGAGGCCCTCCTTCTCCATGAAGTTGGCCAGCATGTGGCCCCTATGGTTCCTTCGCCCATATCCAAATTGCCCCACTCTCACCTCTGCACCGATTCGTTCACCCAGCCTAGCGTTAAAATCCCCCATCACAACACTGTAGTGAGTGTTGGAGGCATGTATGGCTTTAGAAATATTCTCATACAGTACCTCCACCTCCTCGTCGGGTTGTGTCGATGTCGGTGCGTAAACCTGTATGACCTTCAGTGAATACCGTTTGGTGATTCTGAGTATAAGGTACGCTACCCTGCTCGACACACTCTCGACTTGAACAATGCTGTTGACGAGGGACTTGTGGACGATGAATCCGACACCACCCTGGGACTGTTGGTCGCCCTCCCGGTAGTAGAACAAGTTGCCGGAATTGAGAATTATCGAGTCCTCCCCCTCTCTTCGGACTTCAGACAATCTACCGTACCGTATCGGAGAACCGATGGATGTTGGGGTCCCAAGGTGCTAGAGTGGCGACCTCGCATCGGGAAGCGCAGTGTTGGTAGACCACCCACTAGGTGGACCGACGACATCAAGCGAGTCGCATGGAGCCGCTGGATACAAGCGGCACACGACCATGGCATGTGAACGTCGATTGGTTGATAACGACGACGACGAGCTTCTTTATATTGAGCAGAAGGGGCCCCATCTAATAAATTTGCCACGGGCCCCCAACGGTATAGTTACGCCACTGACAACTCTATACCTAATCCAGCAGGCTAAGTGATTTCTTTCAAAATTACCGAGACTTTTATTGCAGCACCCTTAGGGAAGGTCACTAGTATTTTAAATTCAAAATGGCGACCAAATTCTGCTGTTGCGTTAGCCGCTATATTTTGTAATGGTAAATTTGTGTTGCTCCATAACTCACTGTTTTTTTCAGCTTCATAATATCAAATGGTAAATTCAATTTTTTACAACTTTTCAAATTTTAACATGCGATCGATATTTTTCAAATTAGGGCGGAAAACAAGCGGCAAAGCAAAGTTATCAAAATGATCTCGTTTATTATCAACTTTAGAACTTAAGTTGTAGAGAACCAAAAGGATACAACTTGAGGACAGTTTTGTTGAAAAGTTGAAAATAATAATTTGCTAAATCAAAAAGGAATTTCACATTCAATTCAAAATGGCGGTTAACGCAATGGGGGAATTTTGTCGCCATTTTGGTTTTAGTCACGTAACCTAGATGATTAAATTAAAAAAGCCTTTGTTTTGACTAACTCCACCGTACCTAGTAGCCTTTGTTTTCACGCAACAACCTTCTACCTCGGCTGTGAAGGGAGTAACATACACAGCGACGTAGATAATTTAAACGACCTTTGACTCGTCGAGTGAGTCTCTCCTGGGATTTGACTATACGTAACATACGCATAAAATTACTACCATGAAAGTAGCAATTACTTATTGACAAAATAATTCTGAATCAGAAATATATTTTTTTTTTTCATTAGGGTTCCGTACCTCAAAAGGTAAAAAAAGGAACCCTTATAAGATCACTCTCTTGTCCGTCTGTCCGTGTGTCACCACTGATTTTCTCAGGAACGCGGGTAGACCTGGCAAGTTGAAATTTATACCAGATACTGAGGTCTACAGTCCCTATTAGGTATATAAAAATCAGCCAAGTGCGAGTCGGGCCTCGCTCTTTCAGGGTTCCGTACATAATTATGAACAATATAATATTTTGGGTCTAAGAAATATTTAATTTCCGAGCTAGACATCGCAACAAACCGTAAAAGAAAAACCCAAAAAAATGTTCGTTTATTTTGGCCACAGCTTATAAACTATTTAATAAATCGTTGTTTTCAGTATTTGTTGTTTAAATAAAGCATATAGTACATAATATACTGAAATATCATATTCCCAACTAGTTTACTTTTTGAGATAGCCCCCGTCACAAAAATGGTCTAAAACTGACAACTTTGATGGCCTCCCATTCCCTTATTTTTTGAGATAAAAATTAAAAAAATATATATTTGTACTCTACTTAATGAGCTCTAAACAATGATACCCCACGAGAAAGAAAAAATTTTTTTTTCCGGCTCCTTTTTCATGTATGGGAGCCCCCCTGAAAAATAATTTAATTCAATTTCTAATTCAATATTTGATTTTGGGTTAACGTTTTACACTAAATACCAAAATTTCAGGTTTGTAACTCATTTCGTCTGCGAGCTAGAGACCTGTGACCGGCGGACAGACGGACAGACAGCCGAGTGACATTAATAGGGCTCCGTTTTTTACCCTTCGGGTACGGAACCCTAAAAATCAAGGTTCTGAGTCAACACGATAAAAAGATATGGGCAAATTTAGGTTTTCACGAAAACTTGTAAGTACAAAAATTTACATTAATTTTTAACTTTTTTTATTTTTCGGAATTTTCCCTTTGTGCTGTAAGACCTTGCTTTTGACAATTGACAACTCTAGGAGTTTTTCTGTTGATTAGGTAAGCCAAATGTCCACTAACAATAAAATTTGCAGAAGTTTGCTCTGGCAAGTTACTTCTACACAGTTGACAGTAGAAAAGCAAATCAATTTCTGCAAGTTTTACCTAGTTTGATATTGACTTCTGCAAGAATTTACGAAAGTTTATTGCCATTAGACACTCGACTGCGTAGGTATAGAGTATAGAGATGATACTTGAATATTCATTGTTCACGTTAAATGCTCTTTATCGATCTAGATAATTTAGCAACCTGTTAACAAAGAATACATACAACCTGTAGCTTATTGTCTCATCCTTTTTTACGGTTCCATATCAAAGTGGTAACAAAGGAATCCTTAATATGTTTGCAACTTCGTCCGTCTGTGTCTTCTTTGATTATTTATTATATTTATACTTTCGCATAGTAAATTACTTACTACCTAGACAGGTATAACTCATTAGTGCTAAAAGTTAACCTCAGTTAAAAATATTAAATAATCCACTCAGATGCTTATAATAATATTCAAATAGAACGATAGCTTTCATAGTATCAATAGAGCTAAAGTTCGGCCGTTCAGAGAATGCGTTTCTGACACCTATCAGTTAGTCACGACTAGTGATGGGCACAACATAACACTGAGTTCGTTACCGTTCCTCCAAAATGAACCGGCGCATTATTTTAAGATTATTTTCGTTTTAAATTGGCGGAATCATTTAAAATTTATATTTTAGTTATTTAAGTAGAAACCAAAAAAAGGTAATATTCATATAATAAAATTGTTTTATTCAACCTAAATATAAAAATGCTACTTTCTTTCGCGCGTTCGGTTTGGTCATAGTTTTATTTTTATATTTCATAAAAGTTATCTTATAGTCCATTATTTTCAAATTCTTAAAAAGAAAAACAAAGCGTATTATTTTATATTATAAGTATAACTGCATAAGAACAGATTACGATACTTGCCTGTTATTTTTAGCACAGCACTATTATACAAATATAAGGCGCTGACATAACCTTGTAATAGCGTAGTATAGATTTAGAAAAATATTGTTTACCAAGTTATTTGACACTCAGTTTAGCACAAAATTATAACATTCATTGATTATTGATATAATAATGTTGTTTTAATGCTCATCAATTGTTAAAACGGTAAACAACCAGCAAAAATATTTTTATCGTAACTGCAACGCCATTACAAAGCCACGTCGTCAGTTCAATCGCGACGTGTCAGGAACGCATTCTCTGAACGGCCGAATTATAAAATATGCTTCATACAAACCGCAAATAAAATTATTTGTGAATCATACAGTCGGCGTCATAAAATAAGGTATATTATTTTTATTCTTATCTACTTTGCTTTACCGTGCAATAATCGCAGTAATTGTTAAATTATAAACTATTTTATGGTTATTATAATAATTGTATGTCAAGAGTGATATTCTGTTAAGCAACATAAATGTTATAAATAGCTGAATAGATCTAATAAAGTAACCAATTAGTCGGGTGGTTTCTCCCACTTCCGAGAGCGTTTATCAAGTATAATTACAGCTGCAACATTGATCCTTGTCGGTGGATGACTGAAGACTCTGCTATAAAGCTTACTAGATGATGTCCGCGACTTCGTCCGCGTGGATTTAGGTTTTTTAAAATGTTGTGGGAACTATTTTCTTTTCAGGGATAAAAGTTGCCTATGTCAATTTTCGGCAACGCAAGCTACTTTTTTAAATCGGTTAAACGGGTGAACCTTTAAGAATCTCGTGAGAAATCTTTCCTTTTCTGGGATAAAAAGTAGTCTATGTCCGACCCGCGATGTAAGCTACTTTTATACCAAATTTCATCAAAATCGGTTTAACTGTTGTGCCCTGAAAATTTTGCAGACAGACAGATAGACACACACAATTTTGTATTTATAATATTAGTATGGATTTCTTGGTCATTTGGAAAGCTACACTCAGCTATTGTCTATCTAATCCATTCTCTTAAGGGCTGCAGGAATTAATTTAAAATGGTGATCGTTCAGTATAAAAGTTGGTAACTATCCGAGATTACGTACATCCCAGTTGAATCAATGCTTTTTTTATCAAACTGCACAATACAAAGGAATGGGATTATGTTTCATCAGTCTATATGTATTTGTTTGTTCTTTTGTGACGCTCTAGACACTAAACCAGTGGCTCGATTTTGATGATTCTTACATCTATATATTGATCTTAATTTTGCGAGTTAAGGATATCAAAGTAATGAAAAAATAATATGTACAGCGCGTACTAGATGCCATATTTGGACCTTAGATTCTGTTGAATAGAAGCAGACGTATCAGATTCTGGTTTCCTACCCTACCTCATGTTCGTCTCGTGGTATACCTACTGTACTGTATACGAAAGCTATCATCCTGCAGAGAAAAACACTCGAGGTTGGGGAATCAATTATGTAGTATTACTGTCGTTTTGAGAGTCAAGAGTAAATTTACGATCGGTAAAACGGTCGGTTGAATAGGTTCATTAAAAATTAATCGTCGACGGATAAGCACTCTCCCACTGAGAACCCTACGTTCTGAAATTGTAATCTAATTACATCACGTTACCTGATTATGTTGGATTAAAGGAGTGGAAATTGTATTAGGTAATATTAATACTGTTATCGCAAATACTCAATTATTATTTGTCTTGATATGTAGCTATACAGTAAAAGTATTAAATTACCTGTTTGTACAAAAATATTAAATTACTAAAAGAAAATGTATCGAGGTAGGTTACCAAAGTTAATTATATTTAAAAGCTATTACAAGTGTATCATATTTACTTTTTTCTATTCATTTTAATATTTGTACTCGACCCTGTTCAAATATTTACGGTGTAATCTTATTCCTGCGACATTCCTATTTCAAATATTTGGCACTCACTGTACACGTGTTTTGCAATATAACGAGATGTGGAGCGTTACCCTTGAATTCATTGCTCTTAGCTAACATTTCAAAATGAAGCACGAATTTATGTACATATAGATATTTTTACAAAACGCAAGAATTTTTCGCAAAGAATGTGTACATTCAAATACTTATAGTAAATCATCAAGGCAATCAATCAAGACTGAGACCTATAGAGTGTACTCTAACTCTACTCAGTCTTGAGACAGAGTTGACAGAGTACTCTATAGAGTATAATCTATAGAGTGGATTAGTAGAGAAGTCTCTATAAATCTCTCCCTTAGTGTTTACCTACTGGTATGTTAATCGTAATTTTAATAGTTTAATTTTTTCAGGAATTTATTTTATCCGCCCCTTGACATGTACCATTTCGCAGTTTTAAGGTACCATAGGTTCCATAATTTGTATGGCCGTGGCAGACATACCTACTCCGAATATTAAAGAAAATTAATTAATTTTTAAAAGTTGCATGAGAAAATGAATAAAATGTTTAGATTAAAAATTAAATAATAAATTACCAACCAACGTTAAAGTGTTGATCAAAATAAAGTCTCATTACGCCCCCCTAACCCAAACCCTCGGACCACCCTCCCTTGTGGCCATTAATATATATATAGCTGCTCGTGCTGATTCACTGACTGATTGATCACCCCTCCTGTAAAATTTTGTATGAAAAATTTTTTTTTCAATAATGGTTTCGTATAGAGGACAAAAATTCATTCGGAACAAAAATATGGAGAGAGCTGATGATTGAGGATTTGGGAGACGGGTGAAGAGCACGCTTAAGGTATTGAAGATAGGTGGGGGGTGCTCGAGCAAATGTCACTCAAAACGTCATCCAATTGGCAGTGAGCCGAAACAAAATTCAAAATGGCGAAAAAAAGATGGCCGCCATACAAATTTTGTCCGTGTCCATCTCGGAGGGTATAAAAGATGGAAGAGTGGTTTCTTTGGAAAAGATGATCAGGAGCCAAAGGTCTACTCGATGAGTAGAAAAAAAATCAAAATGGCGGAATTTATTTTTCCAAAGAAAATGTATGGCGAATATTGAGAGAGAGAAGTTGTGAATTATGCAAGGCTTTCAATTAGGCAAGGCAAGGATGCGGTTTTTTGGAGAAATCTCAAAGAAAAATATGGGAAGACATGATGATTGAGGGTTTGGAAGATGGTTGATGAGCCCGGGCAGGGTATTGTAGATAGATGGGACTGGGAGGTGCTCAAACAAAAATTGCTCAAAACCGTATCCAATTAGCACTGAGCTGAAAAAAAACAAAATGGCGGATTCAAGATGGCAGCTATACAAATTTCGTTGGTGTCTATCTCACTAAGTATAAAAGATGGAAAAGTGGTTTTTTTGGCAAAAGATGATCAAGACGTGGTTTACTTGATTAACAGAAAAGAAACAAGATGTTGGAATTTATTTTTCCATACAAAATATATGGCGAATATTGAAGAGACTACACGTTGGGAACTATGCAAAATTTGATACAGTTGCTTTTCAAAAAATTTTTTTTATGGAAGAACTCTCATTCTGACAAATTATTCGGAGAAAAATATGGAGAGTGATAATGATCGAGGGTTAGAAATATGGCAGAGATAGGCTGCTCAAACCAAAATACCCGAAAGCAAAACCTCGCGGTCCGCTTTAGCGGGCCGCGCACCCACGCGCCATACTAGTTAATATATATATAGCTGCTCGTGCTGATTCATTGACTGACTCACTGATTGATCACCCCTCCTGTAAAATTTTGTATGAAAAATTTTTTTTTCACTAATGGTTTCGTATAGACGACAAAAATTCATTCGGAACAAAAATATGGAGAGAGCTGATGATTGAGGATTTCAGAGACGAGCGAATGGCACGCTTAAGGTATTGAAGATAGGTGGGGGGTGCTCGAGCAAATGTCACTCGAAACATCATCCAATTGGCAGTGAGCTGAAAAAAAATTCAAAATGGCGAAAAAAAGATGGCCGCCATACAACTTTCGTCGGTCTCCATCTCGGAGGGTATAAAAGATGGAAGAGTGGTTTCTTCGCAAAAGATGATCAAAATCCAAAGGTCTACTCGATGAATAGAAAAAAAATTCAAAATGGCGGAATTTATTTTTCCATAGAAAATGTATGGCGAATATTGAAGAGACTACAAGTTGTAAACTATGCAAGGCTTTGATGCGGTTCTTTGGAGAACTCTCAAAGAAAAATATGGGAAGACATGATGATTGAGGGTTTGGAAGATGGATGAGGAGCCCGGGCAGGGTATTGTAGATAGATGGGAGGTGCTCAAACAAAAATTACTCAAAACGTCATCCAATTGGCACTGAGCTGAAAAAAAAAAACAAAATGGCGGGTTCAAGATGGCGGCTATACAAATTTCGTCGGTGTCTATCGCACTAAGTATTAAAGATAGAAAAGTGTTTTTTGAAAAATGCCTAACTAACTATGAAGATTTCAAAGGTGGCTGAAGAGCACTGCCAGGGTATTGAATATAGGTGGAAGTTGCTCAAACAAAAGTTACTCGAAACCTCATCCAATTGGCAGTGAGCTGAAAAAAATCCTAAATGGCGGATTCAAGATAGTGGTCATACAAATTTCGTCGGTGTCTATCTCACTGAGTATAAAAGATGGAAGAGTGGTTTTTTGGCAAAAGATGATCAAGACATAGTTTACTTGATGAACAGAAAAAAACAAGATGGTGAAATTTATTTTTCCATACAAAATATATGGCGAATATTGAAGAGAATGTAAGTTGGGAACTATGCAAGACTTTGATACAGTTCCTTTTCAAAATCTTTTTTATGGAAGAACTCTCATTCTGACAAATTATTCGGAGAAAATAAAATAAAATATGGAGAGTGATAATGATCGAGGGTTAGGAATATGGGGGAAGATAGGTGGAGGCTGCTCAAACAAAAAATACCTGAAAACAAAACCTCGCGGTCCGCTTGCGGGCCGCGCACCCACGCGCCATACTAGTTAATATATATATAGCTGCTCGTGCTGATTCATTGACTGACTCACTGATTGATCACCCCTCCTGTAAAATTTTGTATGAAAAATTTTTTTTTCACGCATGGTTTCGTATAGAGGACAAAAATTCATTCAGAACAAAAATATGGAGAGAGCTGATGATTGAGGATTTCAGAGACGAGCGAATGGCACGCTTAAGGTATTGAAGATAGGTGGGGGGTGCTCAAGCAAATGTCACTCGAAACGTCATCCAATTGGCAGTGAGCTGAAAAAAAATTCAAAATGGCGAAAAAAAGATGGCCGCCATACAAATTTCATCGGTGTCCATCTCGGAGGGTATAAAAGATGGAAGAGTGGTTTCTTCGTAAAAGATGATCAAGATCAGAAGGTCTACCTGGTGAATAGAAAAAAAAATCAAAATGGCGGAATTTATTTTTCCATAGGAAATGTATGGCGAATATTGAAGAGACTACAAGTTGTAAACTATGCAAGGCTTTGATGCGGTTCTTTGGAGAACTCTCAAAGAAAAATATGGGAAGACATGATGATTGAGGGTTTGGAAGATGGTCGATGAGCCTGGGCTGGGTATTGTAGATAGATGGGGACTGCTCAAACAAAACATACTCAGAACCTCATCCAATTGGCAATGAGCGAAAAAAACCCAAATTGTCGGATTCAAGATGGCGGCTATACAAATTTCGTCGATGTCTCACTAAGTATAAAAGATGGAAGAGTGATTTCTTTGCAAAAGATGATCAATACCTAAAGGTCTACTTGATGAACAGAAAAAAAAACAAGATGGCGGACTCTATTTTTCGATATACAAAATGTTTTTTCACGGATTTTTTCTTATAGAAGACAAAAAATCATGCGGGGTAAAAATATCGAGAGAGCTGATGATTGAGGATTTTGGAGACGGGTGAGGAGCACGCTTAAGGTATTGAAGATAGGTAGGGGGTGCTCAAACAAATATCACTTGAAACTTCATCCGATTGGCAGTGAGCTGAAAAAAAAACTCCAAAATGGCGAATTCAAGATGGCTACCATACAAATTTCGTCGATGACTATCTCACTGAGTATAGAAGATGGAAGAGTGGTTTTTTTTTTGCAAAAGATTATCAAGACCTTAAAGATCTATTTAATGAAAAAATTGATCAATCAAGATCGCGTAATTTATTTTTCGATACAAAATATATTATATCGACACAGTTCCTTTTCAATTTTTTTTTATTTTTGGAAGAACTCTTATTTTGACAAATGATTCGGAGAAAAAATATGGAGAGTTGTATTGATCGAGATTTGGAAGGTGGGTGAAGATAGGTGGAGGCTGTTCAAACAAAAAATACTCGAATGCGAAACCTCGCGGTCCGCTTTAGCGGGCCGCGCACCCACGCGCCATACTAGTTAATATATATATAGCTGCTCGTGCTGATTCATTGACTGACTCACTGATTGATCACCCCTCCTGTAAAATTTTGTATGAAAAAATTTTTTTTCACTAATGGTTTCGTATAGAGGACAAAAATTCATTCGGAACAAAAATATGGAGAGAGCTGATGATTGAGGATTTCAGAGACGAGCGAATGGCATGCTTAAGGTATTGAAGATAGGTGGGGGGTGCTCGAGCAAATGTCACTCGAAACATCATCCAATTGGCAGTGAGCTGAAAAAAAATTCAAAATGGCGAAAAAAAGATGGCCGCCATACAAATTTCGTCGGTGTCCATCTCGGAGGGTATAAAAGATGGAAGAGTGGTTTCTTCGCAAAAGATGATCAGGATCGGAAGGTCTACTCGATGAATAGAAAAAAAAATCACAATGGCGGAATTTACTTTTCCATAGAAAATGTATGGCGAATATTGAAGAGACTGCAAGTTGTAAACTATGCAAGGCTTTGATGCGGTTCTTTGGAGAACTCTCAAAGAAAAATATGGGAAGACATGATGATTGAGGGTTTGGAAGTTGGATGAGGAGCCCGGGCAGGGTATTGTAGATATATGGGAGGTGCTCAAACAAAAATTACTCGAAACATCATCCAATTGGCAGTGAGCTGAAAAAAAGGCCAAATCGCGGATCCAAGATGGCGGCTAAAGAGAAATTGGTGAGAAAGACACCGATGTTTGTACATCGGTGTCTTTCTCACCAAGTATAAAAGATGGAAGAGTGGTTTTTTACCAAAATATGATCAATACCTAAAAGTCTACTTGATGAACAGAAAAAAACAAGATGGCGGAATTATTTTTCTAAGTACACAAAAAAAATTTTTTATTGATGGTTTCGTGTAGGAAACAAAAATTCATGCAGAGGAAAAATACGGAAAGAGCTGATGATCGAAGATTTTGGAGACGGATGAAGAGCACGGCGAGTGTATTGAAGATAGGTGGGACGTGCTCAAAAACCGCTAAAAACTACTCGAATCCTCGCGGTCCGCTTGCGGGCCGCGCACCCACGCGCCATACTAGTTAATATATATATAGCTGCTCGTGCTGATTCATTGACTGACTCACTGATTGATCACCCCTCCTGTAAAATTTTGTATGAAAAATTTTTTTTTCACTAATGGTTTCGTATAGACGACAAAAATTCATTCGGAACAAAAATATGGAGAGAGCTGATGATTGAGGATTTCAGAGACGAGCGAATGGCACGCTTAAGGTATTGAAGATAGGTGGGGGGTGCTCGAGCAAATGTCACTCGAAACATCATCCAATTGGCAGTGAGCTGAAAAAAAATTCAAAATGGCGAAAAAAAGATGGCCGCCATACAACTTTCGTCGGTCTCCATCTCGGAGGGTATAAAAGATGGAAGAGTGGTTTCTTCGCAAAAGATGATCAAAATCCAAAGGTCTACTTGATGAATTGAAAAAAAATTCAAAATGGCGGAATTTATTTTTCCATAGAAAATGTATGGCGAATATTGAAGAGACTACAAGTTGTGAACTATGCAAGGCTTTAATGCGGTTTTTTGGAGAACTCTCAAAGAAAAATATGGGAAGACATGATGATTGAGGGTTTGGAAGTTGGTTGAGAAGCCCGGGCAGGGTATTGAAGATAGGTAGGAGGTGCTCAAACAAAAATTACTCGAAACATCATCCAATTGGCAGTGAGCTGAAAAAAGTCCAAAATGGCGGATTCAAGATGGCGGCCATACAAACATCGGTGTCTATCTCAGCAAGTATAAAAGATGGAAGAGTGGTTTTTGGTAAAAGATGATCAATACCTATTAAGATCTACTTGAAGAGCAGAATGATTCGAAGAAAAAATATGGAGAGTGATAATGATCGAGGATTAGGAATATGGGAGAGATAGGTGGAGGCTGCTCAAACCAAAATACCCGTAAGCGAAACCTCGCGGTCCGCTTGCGGGCCGCGCACCCACGCGCCCTACTAGTAATTTATATAGGCGAAAAATTATGTCTTGCGACCGTCCGCTTTACAGTTGATTATTTTTTACCTATACTACTTATCGACTTAAAATTTGAAGAATTTTAAATAATGTTTAGTCATCTTTATTGCCAATATTTTTATTTTCATTGCAAAAGAGGGTAAAATAAGAAGTTGAAATTTCAAAGTGGAGTTGATTTTAAAAGATCTGAAGTACCTAGGTATTTAGATTCAGACATACAAATGGTAAGCTGTGATAGCCTAGTGGTTAGGACGACCGACTTCTAATCGGAGGTCGTGGGTTCGATCCCGGGCACGCACCTCTAACTTTTCGGAGTTATGTGCGTTTTAAGTTCCTATTTAAATATCACTTGCTTTAACGGTGAAGGAAAACATCGTGAGGAAACCTGCACGCCTGAGAGTTCTCCATAACGTTCTCAAAGGTGTGTGAAGTCTGCCAATCCGCTTGGCCAGCGTGGTAGACTATGGCCAAGACCCTTCTCACTCTGAGAGGAGACCCGTGCTCTGTAGTAAGCCGGTAGATAATGGGTTGATCATGATGATACAAATGGCCACTGGTATCACTGCTGCGCCATAGAGGTAAATGTATCCAGACATTTATAGGGTTACTGCTCAAAACGCTGTGCCCAAGAAATCTCGTTCTACGAGTACGAATAGTTATGTAAATGGACAGGTTTAAATAATATTTCGCTAACGTCTTAAATAAGTCCGGTTGCCCTCCTTCGGTCTAGTTCACCCCGGGCTTTAAGGTTAGGAGTGGTAAGGCACACCCCCTCGCGGTCATGATTTATATGTGCAAAGATAACAAATCCAGACCACAAAGGTCGTATGAACTGACCGGTATCTTTGTTATTTGCGTACCTTTTTATTTCAATAACAGCTATACAGTGTACCATATAGATTGTTTGCAGTTTTCAATAGTATAGATACTAGGTAGATACGAATAATTACGAATTAGTAATAGTTACGAATTATAGAAAAACTAATGGATCCGGCAGACTTCGTCCTGCCCGGTGACAAACACACGCACAGAAGATATATTACGTACTGTATGAGAGGTACGGGCGAGAGTTTACCGTATCGACGGGATGACAGTTAAATGTTTGACAGTTACGAAACCCATGAACATTTTGTATGGGAATATGTTTTTTCTATTATTTTATTTTTTCAACAATTTTCCAATGTTTTTAATAGTATAGTTATTCTGCTATTCGGGACGGAGACAAATACAATAAATCAAAAACCATGAAAATCGCTCCAGCCGTTCTCGAGTTATAAGTGTTCGAACTAACACGACTTTGTTTTATATACATATATAAAATTTGTTGCCGTAAGTCAACGCTTGTCACACCACCGCTCACGAAAGGGACACGCAAGCACGGAGACGGCAGAACGAAACGAACGAACGAAATTTGCATAGCGTAGAGCGGCTTGTGAGGCTCGAATGAGCACGTTTAGAGCACTTTGGGGGCTCGTAAACTTGCCTTGCTACGCGAATTTTGTTCGAATTTTCTTCGTTGCATTCCATCATCATCATCGGTTAGTTCAGCGTAGATGCAGCTACCAGTACCTACAAGTTGATGTGCCAGAAGCGATTTGGCAACCGATTTATTGTCGGTATACTAGGCTGTCAGATAGGTTGTTGGCTAGTCGCATATTGAGCTTATATCATACCAGCTTGCTTGTATCGTGTGACCAGCCAAGGCGAGACGAATTATTGACATGCGACATTATGTTGTAACCAAGACATGAATACAAATAAAATTGATAAAAATTGGTTGTCTGTAAAGTCGGTTTACGGACGATAATTTTACGTGATAACGTAATAAGAAAACAAAGAGAGATAGATACGTCACAAGCCGAACGCTTAGGCCGATCGTGCCTTCTCTATCGTTTGTTCTGCGCTCTCGCTTGCACGCGGTACGTGACAATGAGTCACGCTTTTTCGTGCGTGTAGTCGGCGTACATCGATTTACAAGACGTTATCACGTCAAAAACTCCAATAACAAGGGATAAAGTTCGTAAACTAAAACCTCACTACGCTTAGTACTTTAATTTACCTAATATAAAATAATAATTTAGTCTGCAGAACGCGGGGCAAATAGCTAGAGGCGCCATCTATTATGTCTATCCGAAACTAAATAATATTTTACTTTTGCCGCTCGGACGTTGCTTCTCGATTTTTTCGTATATAAAATGTAGCCTATGCCACCCGGACCATAACAAAGAATTAATTGACACCTCATTCGTCAAAATCGGTCCAGTAGTTTAGGCGCTACGGTGGTACACACAGAATCTCATACAAAAATGGGCCACAAACATACATATATACATACATAGTACATAGACTACTAAAATCATAACCCTTCCCTTTGGCTTTGTCGTAGTCGAGTAAAAATAATACAAATAGTAGGAGATCCCACCTTAGAAATTTCTACCCTCATCTGTTATTTAAACGAATTATATGTCAAATGAAAGATTATTTTATTCTTAATCGAACCGTATTTGGTTGCCTGGTCAAAAGTGGTGCTAAATCATGGTTGCCTGGATTTTAAGATATAAAATGTTCGGTGCGAGTGTTGAAAGTGACAGAAAAGTGTTGCGCGCGCAATTTCATTTGACAGACAAAGATGCAGTGAGGCAGGCGTGCACTCGGCAGGTACTTAGTCTATACATAGATTAAAACCATAGACTTTCTGTGCCTGTCCATTAAAGATATTTACAAAAAAATAAGTGAGTGACGTAAGGGATAAGTAATAAAACGTAAAAAAGCTGTTTTTGAAAATTTTGTCTGTTTGTCTGTATGTTTGTGCATGTATTACGCAAAAACTACTGAATGGATTGAAATGAAACTTGGCATGATTTAAGTTCATACTACATAATAGCATATAGGATACCTTTTATCCCGAAATTCAGCAGAGTTCCCTTGGGAGAGAGGATGAAAGTCAAAATACACATTTTCCCTTGGAAGAGGGGATGAAAGTCAAAATGTGTATTTTGACTTTCATCCTCTCTCCCAAGGGAACTCTGCTGAATTTCGGGATAAAAGGTATCCTATATGCTATTATGTAGTATGAACTTAAATCATGCCAAGTTTCATTTCAATCCATTCAGTAGTTTTTGCGTAATACATGCACAAACATACAGACAAAAAGACAAAATTTTCAAAAACAGCTTTTTTACGTTTTATTACTTATCCCTTACGTCACTCACTTATTTTTTTGTAAATATCTTTAATGGACAGGCACAGAAAGTCTATGGTTTTAATCTATGTATAGACTAAGCACCTGCCGAGTGCACGCCTGCCTCACTGCATCTTTGTCTGTCAAATGAAATTGCGCGCGCAACACTTTTCTGTCACTTTCAACACTCGCACCGAACATTTTATATCTTAAAATCCAGGCAACCATGATTTAGCACCACTTTTGACCAGGCAACCAAATACGGTTCGATTAAGAATAAAATAATCTTTCATTTGACATATAATTCGTTTAAATAACAGATGAGGGTAGAAATTTCTAAGGTGGGATCCTAGACCAAAAACGTTAAAAAAACTGGTTTGAATAAATTGTAAGTATATCCCCGAAGACCTTATCAATGTACTATACATAAAACTCGTAACAATCGTAAACAAATAAATGGCGGAAAAGCTGTTGGCTTATAACTTCAAGATTCTTCTTATCAAGTTCCATTTTCCTAATTCCTTCAGATGATTTATATCGTCAAAGATAAACCAATCTGTGAAACGGAGCGAGATTTAATAAGATTGTTAGAAGTGTTAGCGTCTTCGGTCATCTGCATTAATTGTTTGTTAGATACTAGAGGATGCCCGCGACTTCGTCACTTGGATTTAGGTGTTTTTAAAATCCCATAGGAACTTTTTGAGTTTCCTATAAAATAACCAGTATAATCCATTTTTTAAGTCAGCTAAGAAAAAACACCGTAGGTATAACCTGCGTGTGACAGTCCCGACAAAATCTGTTCAGCCGTTCTGATGATAAGCTCAGACAAGCACACAAAAATTAAAAAACTGGCCAAGTGCAGTCGGGCCTCGTTATTTTAGGGTTCCGTACATAATTATGAACAACATAATATTTTGGGCGTAAGAAATATTTCATTTCCGAGCTAGACATCGCAACAAACGGTGAAAGAAAACCCCAAAAAGTGTTCGTTTGTTTTGGTCACAGTTTACAAACTACTTTATAAATCGTTGTTTTTAGTATTTATTGTTTAAATACAGTATATGGTACATAAGATACCGAAGTTTCATATTCCTAACTGATTTAGTTTTTGAGATAGCCTCCGTCACAAAAATGGTCTAAAACTAACAACTTTGATGGCCCTCCATTTCCTTATTTTTTAACAAAAAATTAAAAAATATATACATTCGTGCTCTACTTAATAAGTTCTAAACAATGATACCCCACAAGCTAGGGTAAGAAAAAAAATTTTTTTTTTCGGCTCGTTTTTCATGTATGGGAGCCCCCCAGAGCAATAATTTAATTCAATTTCTAATTCAATATTTAGTTTTGGGTTAACGTTCTACACCAAATACCAAAATTTTAGGTTTGTAACTTATTTAGTCTACGAGCTAGAGACCTGTGACCGGCGGACGGACAGACAGACAGACAGACGGACGACAGCCGAATGACATTAATAGGGTTCCGTTTTTACCCTTTGGGTACGGAACCCTAAAAAACTAATATTAATTAAATGAGCTAAATTACAGGCAATTATTTTGGAATCACAAATAGACAGTTTTTTATGACATGTCTTCACTCTATACATTTTATAGTAGCAATTATTATGTGTAATGCGATGTCTTTACAGAATTATCAAAATTTCCATTTCTACAACTAATATCGAATCGAGTTTTTATAAAAAGCAAACAAAAGTGAGCCACAAATAGAATTCAATTATTCGTTGATCGAGCGCAAAGGACGTGGACACACTCATGTTAAAGCTTCCAGGGATTCGATAAAACTTTGCCATTATGGAGTTTTGTCACGCATACATCAACACGGCAATAAACAATACGCAAGTAGATAGACAGAGTTATCAGTAGTAAAATAGCATATAGTCTGATTTTTAATTAGGTGGAATTCTGACAGTTGTCATTTAAAAAATAGAATGAGTTATTTGTATGAAAAACAGGGTTATTACCTACCACCTGAAGTTCAATTTTACCCCAAACTAAAGTACCTACCTGACGTATCCGTCAGGCATTTGTCACATCTACATGCGGCAATTGATTTTTATTTAAGTTTTGAATTTATTATCTTTTTAGTGGGAACTGTTTTATCTCTGGTAACATTAAGAAACGTCAGAATTCCCCGAATTAAAAGTCAGACACGTAGACTATAGATATGAAGTAAAGCATAAATTCTTTATCAATTACTAGCTGATGCTCGTGACTTCGCCCGCGTGAATTCTTATAAATGTCACTTGGGGGTGTAATTTCCACAATTCCTGAAACAAGTAATTCTTTATTTTTAACCGGCAATACAAACACCGAGTTTCATTGATATAACTTTAAAAATGACGGACTTTCATACAAACTTTCTCCCCTATTTAACCCACTTGGGGCTAGTTTTTCTGAAATTCCTTAAACACTTAACTCTTTATTTTTAACCGAAAACCTAAATACCAATTTTCATGGACATACCTTGAAAATGACGGACTTTCATACAAACTTTCATCCCCTATTTAACCTTAGGGGTGGAATTTGCAATAATCCGTTCTTAGTGTGCGCCTACGTCATAAAAGGAATCTATTGTGAAAATTTCAAGTTTCTAGCTTCAGTTGTTTTGGCTGTGCGTTGATAATCAGTCAGGACAATCTACTTTATATTATTATAGAAGATATAGATAGATAGATATAGATTGACAAAACAGAGTGCTTCTTCTCAGTTTGGAGAGCTCCAAAACTTTATAGGTACTATAAGTATACTATTGATCGAATCACAATGACTTCAGAGTAAAATGGACCTAAAATAAGACTCTTTGGGTACATTTTGCTCTGAAGTCATTTGTGATTCGATCAATAGTAGGTATACTTATAGTATACTTTTAGTTCTGGAGCGCTTCAAACTGAGACTAAGCACTCAGATTAGGTACATTCTCAGAACATGACTTGACTATCGACATCATCATCATCATGATCAACCCATTAACGGCTCACTGCAGAGCACGGGTCTCCTCTCAGAGTGAGAAGGGTTTTGGCCATAGTCTACCACGCTGGCCAAGCGGATTGGCAGACTTCACACACCTTTGAGAACGTTATGGAGAACTCTCAGACATGCAGGTTTCCTCACGATGTTTTCCTTCACCGTTAAAGCAAGTGATATTTAAATACTTAAAACGCACATAACTCCGAAAAGTTAGAGGTGCGTGCCCGGGATCGAACCCACGACCTCCGATTAGAAGTTGGTCGTCCTAACCACTACGAACTACAGTAATGAGTATTAATTTTTTTAATAGCTCTTTCCCATCACTAAAGTTTCCCAATGAAATTACCATCAAAATCGGTCCAGCATTTCGGATACAGGCAAACAAAAATTTTAATATACCCCAGATGATAATCCGGACGTTCAAAGGTTCCTGTATAATCCGGGTTTCAAGTTATATGGAATATTGAGGGTTGTGATGGATATAATTTCTGAACTACAAAACCGATGACCTAGAAATATTTACGGAACAATCTTTAAAGTATTTCCTTTCTAACAAAAAGGAATCAATGAAATCAGACCACGCGTTAATGAATTACAGCTAAGTACACATTTTAATATTAATCCCCTCTCCCAAGGGAAATGTGCTGAATTTCGAGATAAAAAGTATCTTATATGTTACTCCGTAGTATGAACTTAAATGATACCAAGTTTCACTTCAATCCATTCAGTAGTTTTTGCGTGATGTGCACACAAAAATACAGACAAACAGATAAACAGACAAAAATTTCAAAAATAGCTTTTTTACGGATTTTATTAGGTACAAGCGTTACCGCGACTTCGTTAGCGTGGATATACCTATATTGGTTTTTAAAAATCCCGTAGGAATCATTTTGATTTTCCTAAGCTCCTTTGAGCTCATATCATGCTAAAAACTGTTAAAAGTTCACTGGCGGATGTTTAGGTAGATCAAAATGTAGTAAACATCCGCCAGTGAAAGTCTCATTAAAATCGATCCAGCCTTTTAAATATTAGTCGGTAATCTTTAAAGTTTTTAACAAACTTCTACTTTCTAAAAAAAAAATAATGAATGAAATCGGACAACGCGTTATTGAATTACAGCTAAATGCACGTTTTGACTTTCATCCCCTCTCCCTAGGGAACCGTGCTGAATTTCGGGATAAAAAGTATCCTATATGTTACTCCGTAGTATGAACTTAAATCGTACCAGGTTTCGTTTCAATCCATTCAGTAGTTTTTGCGTGATGCGCGCACAAAACAAAAAACAGACAAACAGATAAACTGACAAACAGACATACAGACACACAGATAAACAGATAAACAGACAAACAGACAAAAATTTCAAAAATAGCTTTTTTACGTTTTATTACTTATCCCTAACATCCCCCATAGATCCCATATACTTAGATAGAAGATATAGAATAGAAGATAGATTTATTATTAGAAAAAATGTCTTGGTTTTTACAGATGCATCTCATTAAAATGTACACCTGCAAAATCTTTTCTATATAAATTCTCGGTTATGGACTATACCGTTAAGTAATTTGCATAAAAGCGTCGTATAAATTCACAAGAAAAGACGAGGAGTTTGAAATAAAATTCTTCTCATAAACAGTGCTGTGATGCCCCAGATTTATAAGAACTGACTACAGCTGACTCCTTGCGGAGCAAAGATAGACTGTTTGCTTATGTTTGCAAATCTGTGACGTGTATTGAGTCATTTAAATCTTGCACTTTATCTCATGAACTGTTGCTGAATTTCAGCACTGCTGCAATTAGGTTAACTGTATTATGTTCTAGCCTGTTCAAGATTTTGGTTTCCTCTGTAATTAAGTTTATTATATTCGATATTACATATATCATATGCGAATATATAAATAAACATAATATTAAAGCCGATTCTTATGGTTTTACATGACATATATATGACTTTATATGACAGAAAATTCAATTTATTTAAAACATGGGATCAGCAGGATCTGTTACAAACTCACAGACGGACTACCATAAGGGTCCCTTTTTTATCTTTATAGTTCGGATTCGGAAACCTAAAAGTTAAGCATACAAATTAAAAAAGATATTTACTTACTTAGTCTATTTAGATTCCTAAATCCACGACATCGTAATACTCTTAAATATGGCGTTCATTCCCAGTGGGACGTTACAGATTAAATAGTTAATCATGCAACAATTAATCAAACCCTTGTAGCTACGCTACTTTGAAGCGATGTTCCTTACTGTAGCATGACAAGTCATATCATAATGATTGATGAATTTCTGAAATTCAGCTTGAGCATAAACTACTGGGAAAATCGAATTCTGCTAGTGACATAGCGATTTAAAAATTATGAAAGCAAATTATGTTCGATCCACGTGCCCCAGAAATAAATCCACGCATCATGTGATAAAAGAACTGGCGCTTATCTAGCCCGAAGTTTGCCAATCTCATGTCTTGGGCACCATGCCCATCAAAAAACCACTTGGACGATGTTTACACTTTTTCGTAAACATTTACTTATATATTTACTTTTAAATGTAAATTAAATGTAATTGCATTTTTAACTAAAATTTTACGAATAAAATGTCCAGTCAAAACAATAAGATTTTGCAGATTGCACTTTACTGAAACTTCTCCAGCGAACAAAGATAATAATAATATTTAATTACATTGAGAGAGGAAATGTAAGATGTCATAGAGATCGAACTCTGACCTATAAAATACTATCGTCGTCGTCGTCATCAACCGATAGACATCCACTGCTGGACATAGGTCTTTTGTAGGGACTTCCACACGGTGCGTTCTTGTGCCAATTGTGTCCAGCGGCTCCCTGCGACTCTTTTGATGTCGTCAATTCACCTAGTCGGGGGTCTGCCAACACTGAGTCTTCCAGTGCGTGGTCGCCATTCTATCACCTTGGGGCCCCAACGTTTCTCGGTTCTTAGAACTATGTGTCCCACCCATTGCCACTTCAGTTTTGCAACCCGTTGAGCTATGTCGGTGACTCTGGTTCTTCTACGGTCCTCCTCATTTCTGATTTGATCGCGTAGAGAAACTCCGAGCATAGCTCTCTCCATCGCTCTCTGAGTGACTCTGAGCTTTCTTAATTGTTTATTTTGCATATTTCCATAGTATTATGTCGTATGGACTCATACTATGGGGTAAAGCGGCTGATATTGAAAAAATTTTCGTTTTACAAAAAAGGGCAATTCGCGCAATTTATAATTTAAAACCGCGGGATTCCCTTCGAGAGAAATTTAAAGAAATAGGTATTCTTACGGTAGCTTCTCAATATATCTATAACAATATAATTTTTGTTAGGCAAAACATTCACAGTTACATTAAAAAGTGCGAATTACACGACAGGCAATTAAGAAATAGAAATAGGCTCGTGATTCCTCAGTTACGCCTCAAAAGGGTCCAAAGGTCATTTGTGGGAATGGGCGTAATGTTCTATAATAAAATTCCACAAGCAATCTTAGACTTGCCTTTACACAAGTTTAAGAACTCTATTAAAAATATGCTCATAAAAAAAGCATATTATACAATTGAAGATTATATAAATGATAAAAAAGCATGGAGCAATTTCTCAATGACAGGTTGCTTGGAAACAATCTAAGAAAATTTAACTCATGTCTTAAAACGAGTATTTGATTATTGGTGTTCAATTCGATGCTTTGATCATGGGTAGCCTAAGTATGTCACGCTCTCTTTAAACCAAAGAGTTCCCATTTCTGTGGTGGTGTCGTGTGGTGCGGGTTGTTACGTTCCCTCGAATATGGTTGAGCGAAGCAATGGCTGGATCATGCGTCATGCTCGTGAACGGGTGCCACCGTCGGAAATGGGGCTACTTTTGTCTGCCCTTCTTCACATGTGTAGAATTGTAAGCACCATTCCGAACCTGTGGTAGATTCATTTGTCGATTCGTAAAGGCTTCCGAAAGTTTATCTGAATAAAATTATGATTACTTATATAAATGATAAAAAGGCGTGGATTTGACTCGTTCCAGCAATGCGCGAGACGGCAATTCAATCATGTACTTAACATAAAATTGTTATTCAATATCAGGGCGTTTTTACGCCCTGATAGGTATTTTCGCTGCGCGCGATCGCGACGGCCGACGCCCGCTCCCCGCGCCCGCGCCCCTGCGCCCTGCGCCCGCCGTACGCGGTACCGCGGTACGCCGCCGCGCGGCGGGGGGCGGGTGGACCAGAAATCTACTTATCCCTCAGGATTTGTGAAAAATCGAAATTCACGCGGGTGAAGCCGCGGGCAAAAGCTAGTATAATAATATAATACCTATTATAAGTATTATAGTTAGGCTTCAGCCTATCGCTGCGCCAATCTAGCCCACGCAACTTGGCACCAGTTTCGCTATAGCATATTGTTATTTTGTACAGTTAAATTGGCGCCAAGCGAACTGAGAATGTTAAACATACTATTATCATATAGGGATATTTATAGGTCGATAATAAATATTTATTATGCTGATATTAAATTTTAAATTTCAATGCTGACCTCTGATCTCAACAACTCTTGTAAACGTTGTACGATGTCTAATATACTATTCGATGAATATAAAAACAGGCTCATAGAAAATCTATTGAAAAAGTGTTTTTGATAAATAAGGAATCATGAAATAGATGCAAAAATAAATTTTCCTTCAAATTTCTTTAAACCCTATTATACACTAGTTAGGGTTCCGTTCCGTACCGTACGAAGGGTAAACGGAGCCCTAATAATGTCACCCTATTAACATCTGTCTGTCTGTCTGTCCATCTGTCCGCCGGTCACAGGTCTCTAGCTTGCAGACAAAATGAATTACAATATACAAACCTGAAATTTTGGTGTTTTGTTGAAAACGTTGACCCAAAGTCAAATATTGAATTAGAAATTGAATTAAATTATTTTTCAGGGGGCTTTCCCATACATGAAAAAGGAGCCGGAAAAAAAAATTTTCTACCCTAGCTTGTGGGATATTATTGTTTAACACTTATTGAGTAGAGTACAAATATATATTTTTTAAATTTTTAACTCAATAAATAAGGAAATGGGGGGCCATCAAAGTTGTCATTTTTAGATCATTTTTGTGACGGTGGCTATCTCAAAAACTAAACTAAGTAGTTAGGAATATGATATTTCGGTATATTAAGTACCTACCATATGCTCTATTTAAATAACAAATACTGAAAACAACGATTCATAAAATAGTTTATAAGCTGTGACCGACACAAACGAACATTTTTTGGGTTTTTCTTTCACGATTTGTTGCGATGTCTAGCTCGGAAATTAAATATTTCTTAGACCCAAAATATTATATTGTTCATAATTATGTACGGAACCCTAAAAGAGCGAGGCCCGGCTCGCACTTGGCTGATTTTTTTTGTATTTTTAAAACTTTTTATTTTAATTTAATTGGCTGTCTCACTGAAAATAGGTTCGCAATGTGGGTAAAGAACTTTTTTGACGGCCGACAGAATATGTAGCACATTAAAACCCGAATATTACGCTTTAATTGAGAAAGAAATTACATACTAACAAAGTGGGTTCATCAAAATATGTGCGTTAGTTTAATTTTTTCAAAGAAAATGTTCGTCCATTCTTTATTTAAACGTTTGCACTGAAATAACGTAACCTAAATGGGCTATTTAAAATTAAAAGCTTTCGTTTTACGAGGTCCCGGGCATATACTTACAATAGGTAGAGGCACGACACCGGGATTAGGTGAGCCGTAAACCCCGTGTGCGTTAACGTTACGTTATATTATACCTATACCGTGATTAAGATAACCTCCCTGCATGACAGCGCGGCTCCCCCTGTGCCCCGCGCAGCGATTTGTTCATTCATAAGTTCATTGATAAATTCATTGATAAATCGGCTGCCCTAGTGATACACAAAGTAACTACATTCAGAACAATTTTACAGGACAAGAATAAACATTGAAACTCTTATTTGAAGGCAACCTTTCTACAAAATACCTACTTATTTATCTCTGTAATAAATTGCAAAATAATATATTTTAACTTATAAATAACAGTATTTATTCCTAACTCCTTCGCTTTTAATTTTGTTTAAAATTAAAAATATGGTTTTTCTAATTGCAAATAAAATACAAAAAAAAATAATTTTTCAACTTTAAAAAGATGTTAAGTCATTTACTTCGTTTGTATATTGCTTAATAATTTCTTCCAAAAATAATTTTTCAATTTATTACAAAGAGTTTACTATGTTATTCAGATACAAATAGTTACCCCAAAAATTAATGTTCAAATGTGCGTGTGCGTGTGCGTTTGTGTGTATGTGATATTGTGATTGTGATATTGCGACTAATACAATTGTCCCCTCCCATTTGCTTTAATGGGCACCCGGGCCCTCCCCAAATAACTCAAATAACTATTTTTATTATTTTTTATGTAATCACCGGCTTTAGGTCGTAATTCTGAATGTTATTCTACATAATATTATCGGTGAATTTGAAGTAATTCTGTTCATTAAATCAGAAGTTATAAGGCTGTGACAGTCAGACGGACAAAGCATATCCAACCTAGTTCACTCAGAGACTTAAGTTAGAGCTTATTACAACTCAAGAATCTATACCATATCTATACTTACCTACTAATATTATAAATGCGAAAGTATGTCTGTCTACTAAGTCTTCACGCACCAACTGTTCAACCGATCTTAACGAGGTATAAAGATAAGTTTCATTTTTGGAAAGGACATAAGCTACTTTTTTATCCTGGTAAATTAAGAGCTTAGACTAGAATTTCAAAAACCTAAATACACGCGGACGGAGTCGTGGGCATCATAATCAACTATGTTTATCTTGTAAAGTTATAATTTACAGTATTGTGTCTATTTTTAGTTATATTCCTGTAAAGTAATGTCCCTATTAGTTAATTATGTACGTAGGTATCTAAAATTCTGCACCTACCTTCAGTAGAAACATTTTAAAATAGTAAGTAACCGATAACAATTAAAACGATTATTTATAAGTACATAAAGTAATACCCTAAATTCCAGTCTCAGTGTGCAGTTATTTGTTTGGGCAATTCAAATTTCAGTAAACTGTTCAAGTTATTTGAAATATTATACTGTGGACACTGTGTTAAAAAACTACTCGACATTAAACTTTTGTTAATGCAAAAAAGTCAATTTCACAAAAAATGTCAGTTACTTTGTTTCTAGCTGTTTCTAGCACACTAGGGCAGTCGAAATCTGTCATATTGAAAAGTCACTTTGAAACTTCAAAGTTCATTGTTTACATCGTTACGAAAATTTTGTGAAATACATAGCAGTAACCAGTTCTTATGTGATAAAAAGTTGTGCTAGAAAAATTTTTATGGTAGTGCGTTCGTTTTGTGCTCAAGAATGTGAGAGAAAAGAACAAATATCTCTTAATTATATATCATAATAATAAATATGAGGCTGACGGGCAATGTCAAGAAGTGTTGTCAGCTTCATGTGAAAAATTTCCATACCCATTGAAGCCATCACGCAAACGGCCTCTCAATTATTATAAAAATACTATAATGTGGACCAATAATTTCAACACAACATTTTTGATTATTTCGCTGGCGTTTCGAAACAAAAATATTAAATCTGGTGCAAGATGCTTTTCAAGCTGTAACGGAGGCTACGTGAAGTCACATTGTACCTACTTAAGTTCACGTTGAGAGATTGCAGAATGACGACGATGAATTAGTGAATTATAATATAGTTATTGATAGCGACAGTGACACATCATCTGACAGCAATGCATTGAAATTTTAAGATATAGAAGAACACGTCTCGACGAATCCTAATAGTTTTTTTATCTTTGTTTTATTCCATCTCCTAACATCTCCATGCCGTACTAATCTAAACGTCTGGTTTTTTTTTACCCGACTACGGCAAAGCCAAAAGGAAGGGTTATGATTTTAGCAGTCTATGTATTTACGTGTTGTAAATAATTAAGTTGCGATTTGTTTTTATAAAGAATTGTCAACACTGATTTATTATCTGTGACTATTGATGCTACAGATCTGTTGCATAAGTTTTATCTGTGGTGTCGAAACTCGAATTGTACTTTATCTTCTCTGGCTCTCTGCTTGCTCTCTGCCTCGGCGTCCCGTCGGCCATTGGTGTAACAGTGCTAATTAAAATTAAATATATTGATCCACGGAGAATCTTCTTTTATTTCCAAGATTACGTATGTATATATTTATGTATGGATGTTTGTAACCGATTTTTGTATGAGATTCTGTGTGTACTAATGTAGCGCCTAAACTGCTGGACCGATTTTGATGAATGAGGTGTCTATTGATTCGTTGTTATTATCAGGGTGACATAGGCTAAATTTTATCTATGAAAAAAATCGAGAAGTCAGCTTTGCGCGGCTTTCTAGATTTTTAACCCCCGACGCAAAAACGACGGGGTGTTATAAGTTTGACGTGTCTGTGTCTGTGTGTGTGTGTGTGTGTGTGTGTGTGTGTGTGTGTGTGTGTGTGTGTGTGTGTGTGTGTGTGTGTGTGTGTGTGTGTGTGTGTGTGTGTGTGTGTGTGTGTGTGTGTGTGTGTGTGTGTGTGTGTGTGTGTGTGTGTGTGTGTGTGTGTGTGTGTGTGTGTGTGTGTGTGTGTGTGTGTGTGTGTGTGTGTGTGTGTGTGTGTGTGTGTGTGTGTGTGTGTGTGTGTGTGTGTGTGTGTGTGTGTGTGTGTGTGTGTGTGTGTGTGTGTGTGTGTGTGTGTGTGTGTGTGTGTGTGTGTGTGTGTGTGTGTGTGTGTGTGTGTGTGTGTGTGTGTGTGTGTGTGTGTGTGTGTGTGTGTGTGTGTGTGTGTGTGTGTGTGTGTGTGTGTGTGTGTGTGTGTGTGTGTGTGTGTGTGTGTGTGTGTGTGTGTGTGTGTGTGTGTGTGTGTGTGTGTGTGTGTGTGTGTGTGTGTGTGTGTGTGTGTGTGTGTGTGTGTGTGTGTGTGTGTGTGTGTGTGTGTGTGTGTGTGTGTGTGTGTGTGTGTCTGTCTGTCTGTCTGTCCGTCTGTTCCCCTGTAGCGCTCAGCTCAAACGGGTGAACTGATTTGAATGCGATTTTTTTTGTTTGAAAGGTGAATTAATCGAGAGTGTTGTTAGCTATGTTTGATAATCGATCCAAGATGGCCGCCGCTACAAAATGGTGGATTACATATTTTTTCACAACTCCCTTAATATGGGTATCAAATGAAAGGGCTTGACTAGTAGAATAGCATTATACAAATCCAAGATGGCTGCCGCCACAAAATGGCGAATGTCGGGGGTTTTTAAATTTTTAATTTATACTTGTAAAATTAGTTTCGGATAAGAATAACAGATGGCACCACTAGCTCCTTGCCCCGCGCATTTGCCCACTAAATTATTATTAAATTATTAAGCGTAGTCGGGTTTTAGTTCACGAACTTTACTTGTATTTAGTAGATGTATTAAATAAATTATTTTATTATGAGTATAATATGTATAAAATTTAAAAAATGGGGTATAAATTATATTTAATAACGTATCTTCTTCTTTCTTGGTTATGGAAAATCTTTTTTCTATATCCTGAAACGTACCTACTTAACTTTAAATGTATAGTACTAACTACTACTACTATAGAAAAGTATTGAGCAAACTTAAAGAGACAGATGAAAGACTAAATTGCGATTACGCAAATAATAGAATAACTATGATAATTAAAATTATTATAATTATTATAAAATTTCTTTTTCCCTAATTTAGTGTCATGTCCTTACAGTAGCAATACACACACACACACTCACAGGGGCGTCAAAAATGCTTGTCATACATTATAGTACGAGCACATCCATTGATTATTAATTTATCAATGAGAATTTCCCCCCCTCCCTCGTCCCGCAGACCATGGGAGAGCCAAGTTAATCGCGGTCTTACTATAAGTGTTGTTAAAGTTAATCCTCAACCTCGGATTTCCCGGTAGTAGGGTACGTTTTCTTTGAAGAGTATAGGGTTGATAATATGTGCATCGATATCGACAGGCTTGTGAAATAGGAAAAGATTGCGTTATAGGACAATGAAATTACCTACCATAGATTCTCGAAGCAAAATAAACTAATAGTAATAACTCGATTTCTTTTATCATAAATCTTTTTGACTTTATGACTTTAATGATTGTCTTTACAGTGATCCTTATTCTTCTCAAGTTAGGAATTTTACGTGAAAATTATCGACCTTCCTGTTCCTACATACTTACATAGTTATATATCTCTAATACAAAACTTTATTTTAACTTTTCTAGAATTTTCCTTTATCATAATTCATGAAACTATACTTCATACTTAATATGTTTTTGTTTTTTCTTCTCAATATTTCTTTAATTATTTCTTATTTTCTTCTCTTGCAGGAAATTGCCCGAGTGTAAGAGAACGAGCTTCGAAATGCCACCTAAGTAAGTAATATTTACTTTGTTAACTAAATATAAATTAATTATGTGTTGGGATTGATACAAACGACTTGTTTCTCATTTCGTGCACTATTTACACCATCTTTTATAGATAATAATTGTTAGATGGTTTAAGAAAACTTAGTCAACATAAATCTGAACGTGACCTAACCAATTTCTCATCTAGTTTAATGGAACTCGTTTCATTACCTATAAGTAATCAAATTAAGAGTCATCATGAATTGGAGTTCATGTCATCTTTGATCTTAGTCCATACTTTTCCTACAAAGTCCCGCTTTACATCACTGGTAGAAATAAGAAATGTAAACCTTATAACATTTCGGATGGAATAACAATATCAACTTTTTACTTAGGGCATAAGCTAAAACAAATATTAAATAAAATATTAACATATAAAATATGTAAATGTGGGATTTTTAAAAATCTACATAAATCCACGTAGACGAAATCGCGGACATCTGCACGTGAAGAATATTACACAGCCAGGCTATCACAATCTCGAAATTAGAAACAGTAAATACTAGTGTTGCGCTCGGTGCGCGAGCTGCAAGCAGCTCGCGGGCCTTGTAGTCTCTTCAATATTCATAAAATAAAGAAATTCCAGAATATTCTGGAGAGTCTCTTGAAAGATGAAAGAAATATTGGTATCACGTTTCGTATCTTTTCTGAAAGGACACTAATGAGTTCTATGCATGCGTTTAGTGGAAAAAAAAGATCTATACAAAAATGTTCTGGAGAGCCACTTGAAAATTAAAAAGAAATTTTGTATGGACACGAATTTTTTTGTTCCGTAGCTATCTTTTTTTATTGGCTCACCAAAGGGCCTAAGGTCTTGAACATTTTTAGTTTCAGGACCATGCCTCTATGATTGATAGTTTTTGAGGGCCGTTAGGGTACTCTGGTAATTTTTCCACATTCACTACGTTTTGTATTTTATGTGAAAAAAAAAAATCTTTAAGTTCTATTTACTTATACGTGTATTGGGGGGAAAAGTTTCATACAAAAATGTCTAAGAGAGCCTCTTAAAAAGAACCCAAAAAATTTGTATGGAGAGAATTTTTTTTTGTTCGGCGGCCATCTTTTTTTTACCTGTTCACCCAATGGCCCAAGGTCTTTAACAACATTTGTTTGGGACCATGCCTGTATGACTGGTAGTTTTGGAGGACCCATGAGGTACTCTGGTAAATTTTCCACATTCATGACGTTTCATAATTTTCCTGAGGGAAGACCCATAAGTTCTACGCACATAAATAGTGAAGGGAAAAAAGTTCCATACAAAATTGTTCTGGAGAGCCTCTTGAAAAGAACCCAAAAAATTTGTATGGAGAAAATTTTTTTTGTTCGGCGGCCATCTTTTTTTTACCGGTTCACCCAATGGCCTAAGGTCTTTAATAACATTTGTTTGGGACCATGTCTGTATGACTGATAGTTTTGGAGGATCCATGAGGTACTCTGGTAAATTTTCCACATTCATGACATTTCATAATTTTCTGAAGGAAGACCCATAAGTTCTACGCACATAAGTAGTGAAGGGAAAAAAGTTCCATACAAAATTGTTCTGGAGAGCCTCTTGAAAAGAACCCAAAAAATTTGTATGGAGAAAATTTTTTTTTGTTCGGCGGCCATCTTTTTTTTACCGGTTCACCCAATGGCCCAAGATCTTTAATAACATTTGTTTGGGACCATGTCTGTATGACTGATAGTTTTGGAGGATCCATGAGGTACTCTGGTAAATTTTCCACATTCATGACATTTCATAATTTTCTGAAGGAAGACCCATAAGTTCTACGCACATAAGTAGTGAAGGGAAAAAAGTTCTATACAAAATTGTTCTGGAGAGCCTCTTGAAAATTCGGAAATTTTTTGTATGGAGACGAAATTTTTTTTGTATGGTGGCCATATTTTTTTTACCGGATGACCCAATGGCCCAAGGTTTTGAACATTATTTGTTTCGAGACGATACCTCTCCGACTGATAGTTTTCGAGATCCCCTAGGGCACTCTAGTCAGTTTTCCACGTCCAGCTCTCTCTATAATTTTGTAGACCTTAAATTTTTGAATTTTACACACACGGAAAATATGGTGAAAAAGTCCCATACAAAATTGTTCAGGAGAGGTGATCAGTACGTAACTTCAAGTAGCTTTATAGAAACAGTAAATATGTGAGGAACACTAAACGAACAAAACAATCTTAAGTAATAATGTACGAGTTTACAGCGAAAGATCGGCAAACGCAAAATGGCGTCTAAATAATTGGGACCAGATGGAAAACAGTGCTCGTAGAGCTTGGGCTCCGTGCGGGAAATTCGTTCACGAGTTAGAAACTAATTTCCTGCGCACCCACATAAGTATATTGTACCTACGGTACATTCCTGCGGCATAAAGCAATCGGCAGGCACGATGCGCTGCGCCGCGAGCCACCACTCGGCACGTCTGGTTGATTGAATTACTATCTGCCATGCTTTTTTTACGACCCTGAAATTGGTATACCGTAGTGTACCATCCGCTATCCAGCCTATTCATCCATCCAGAGACCATTGTGACGAGTTTGTAATCTATATGTTACTGTAATAGCCCGAACCACGGTAAATCCTAAAATTTTCCGGTAAAACCTAAGATTTACTAACCCTTAATGGTAAAAGTTCGTTTAAGACTACATTTGATCTAGGACCCAATAGAACCTAAGTGCCCGGCCTGCGGCCGGGCACCTGACTATTTATGTTCTAACCTAACCTAACCTAGCTTTTGTTTCTGAGCAAAAATTGAAAGAAATGATTAATAATTAATTATTCATTGTTTTATTTCGAAAACCAACATTTACCAGCCGTACCTGGTAAAACCTAGCATGTGCTAAACTCTGATGGTAATAGCCCGAAAAAATTGTCTCTTTTTTGTAAAATCCTTATATTTACCAACTCGTGTCGGTAAATCCTAAGACTTACCGGTAAAACCTAAGATTAACCAACACACGGGCTTTTACAGTAACATATACATATAATAAAATCGTAGATTTGCCGTGTCTGTAAGTACATTAAAGATGTTTGAAAAAAAAAATAACTGGGAGATGTTAAGGATAGTAATGGAACGTGAAATGCCATTTTTGAAATTTTCGTCTGTTTGTTTGTACGTTTGTGCGCGTATCATGCAAAAACTACTGAATGAATTGTAATGAAACTTGGCATGATTTTAAATTTTGTCTTTGAACGTATGGATTATTATCTTAAGCTGGTGTGCGTTCTGTTTGTCTGTTTGTCTATTTGTTCCGATTAATCTCCGAAAGGCTGAATCGATTTTGATGGGACTTTCACTGGCAGATATTCACATTTTGATGCGCCATTTTTAACAGTTTTTAGCATGGTTGAGTGAGTTGCAAATGAGTTCAAACCAGCTTAGGAAAAGCAAAGAGTTCCCAAGGTATTTTTAAAAACCAATAGTACATTTGTGATATGACAGAAACTAAGTTATATAATATTTAAAACAAACAATAAACTCAGTACCAAACTGATGAACTTCCGCAGACCATGAATGTTTGTTTGTCTTACCACACGCGGAAGAAATCGCGGGCAAAAGCTACTCATGAATAATAATGATAATAATAAGATTAATACCTAGTATAGCATGGAAATATATTGCTACGAGAAAGCTACGACTATTACAACCTACTGAAAATTGACTGAAACTTGAGTTTAGAATTTCTATACAATACAATAATAAGTTTAGCATTAAAATAAAAGAAAAACCGGCCAAGTGCGTGGCGGGCCACGCGCAGTTTAGGGTTCCGTAGTCACAATCCTCGAAAAACAGATATAACTCCTTAACCTGTGAACCCTACTTAGCCGTGATAGTTTTCCTTTAAAATTGATTATATACCCTACTGCTGTGAATTTTTTCAAGTTCCTATATACTGCCATTTGGCTGATAGAGGGGGGGGGGACACTTGACTCTAATAAAACATCATATTTTACAAACGGATCTAGAAATCGAAAAATGATGTTCCCACACCCACAGTATTTTTAAAAGACCTATTCAACGATACCCCACACTATGGGGTAGACGAGAAAAAAAATATTCATCCCCACTTTACATGTAGGGGAGCTACCCTAAAAAAAAAAAATCAGCCAAGTGCGAGTCGGGCCTCGCTCTTTCAGGGTTCCGTACATAATTATGAACAATATAATATTTTGGGTCTAAGAAATATTTAATTTCCGAGCTAGACATCGCAACAAACCGTGAAAGAAAAACCCAAAAAAATGTTCGTTTATTTTGGTCACAGCTTATAAACTATTTAATAAATCGTTGTTTTCAGTATTTGTTGTTTAAATAGAGCATATAGTACATAATATACTGAAATATCATATTCCCAACTAGTTTAGTTTTTGAGATAGTCCCCGTCACAAAAATGGTCTAAAACTGACATCTTTGATGGCCTCCCATTCCCTTATTTTTTGAGATAAAAATTAAAAAAATATATATTTGTACTCTACTTAATGAGCTCTAAACAATGATACCCCCCAGAAGCTAGGGTAAAGAAAAATTTTTTTTTTTCGGCTCCTTTTTCATGTATGGGAGCCCCCCTGAAAAATAATTTAATTCAATTTCTAATTCAATATTTGATTTTGGGTTAACGTTTTACACTAAATACCAAAATTTCGGGTTTGTAACTCATTTCGTCTGCGAGCTAGAGACCTGTGACCGGCGGACAGACGGACAGACAGACAGACAGACAGACAGACAGACAGACAGACAGACAGCCGAGTGACATTAATAGGGCTCCGTTTTTTACCCTTCGGGTACGGAACCCTAATTATCAAAATTTTATTTCACCACTTTGTTGGCGTGATTAATATTTATACTCATGCCAAATTACGGACTTCTAGCAATAATAGTCTCTGAGATTAACCGAGGACGGACGGACAGACGGACGGACATGGCGAAACTATTAGGGTTCCTTGTTTACTACGGAACCCTAAAAACAAAACAGTTTCACCACTCTTCAATAGGAATAACGAGTATATTGAATTCACTTCGTTTTCTGTTAGTTGTTTTAAAATTAAAAGCGCAGTTGCACACTCCAAATATTTACTCGGAATAGCAGTTTTAATTAACATTGTGAAATTTTGTACTGAATTTACCCGATGATGAAAAATGTTATGTTTCGAGTTCATGAATGTTCAGTGATTCTTATTTACCCATTTGCTTTTTTATTACTTTTTGTAGTGTTCACGATTCGTTAAAGATGAGCTAGACGGAGTTTTCCTGATAAAAAGGACGTAACTTTAACTAATCAAAACTAAATATCTAAAGTACGAATGATACGTAGCTTATTGGGATTAGAAATTGCGCAGAACAACTTTAACTTTCATACGATTATTCAAATAATTTGGCTGGACTCTAAAACAATCGGTAAAAATACATCAAAGTAATATAAGTGCACTTTTTAAGTACGCCTACTTTAGAGGATCTTTTAAATGTCAAGTCACTCTGTCTAAAGTGAAGAAAAAAAAGATATTAATACTCCATAATTATATTAAGTCCTACAACAGATGAAGGAAAAATCACTACATAGTATAAAACAAAGTCGCTTTCTCTGTCCCTATGTCCCTATGTATGCTTAAATCTTTAAAACTACGCAACGGATTTTGATGCGGTTTTTTTTAATAGATAGAGTGATTCAAGAGCAAGGTTTGTAAGTAGAAAAATTGGACCCGGTAGGTGGCACTAATAGCGGGCAGGACGACGTCTGCCGGGTCCGCTAGTAAATAATAAATAAGATACTTATTCCATCAGCGACCGAGAAAACACGACCTACCTTAATTACCTGTCTTACACTAACAACTGGAAATATAATTTTCGAGTGCTATTTTGAAACCACAAGGTTAACCGGAACAGTAAATACTTCTTTCGGCTTCATCAGAATGTAAATAATGTTTCAGAAAACTATTTTAGTTAAGAGCGTCCTTCGGCCTAAAATAGTTTTGGGAAATAAATTACATTCATGATTTCAGCGCTGCAAGGTTACTAGGGTAATAGTAATATAATGTTTTATTTATATATTGAACGTGTCGAATAAAAAAGGATATTAGACCTATTTTATCAAAAACTAGCGGACCCGGCAGACGTCCCTGTCGTCCTGCCCGGTGACATACCGACATCAGCGCCACCTACCGAGACGCGGTAGGTTACCTGTTCCTACCCGGTAATTGTGTTTTCAAACCATCCAGGAAACATTGAAATATACACACAAAATTTCATCCAAATCAATTCAGCCGTTTAGGAGGAGTTAGGTGTAAGGTGACTAACACATGTACAGAAAATTATTATAAGTGTGAGATAGGTATTTTGACGGGGTGAACCTAGAACATTAAATGTTTGACAGTTGCCAAACCAATGAATATTTTGTATGGGAAAATGTTTTTCTTTTATTTTAATTTTTCAATATTTTTAATAGTTATTCTGCTATTCGGACGGTCTCAAATATAACAAATCAAAAACCATGAAAATCGGTCCAGCCGTTCTCGAGTTATAAGTGTTCGAACAAACGCGACTTTGTTTTATATATTAAAAAATTCACACTTCTGCAAAGTGATGTCAACAGGATCGGCGCTCCGTAAATAAGGAAAGAAGTCTCGTCAAGGTTGACATAATAATATTATGTTTGCGGCATCGGAATTTCTTCGATGCTCCCGATGCAAATGAATCTTCCACTTACGTCACTAGCATTTTCAGTGTTGCCATGAAATAACTACGGTCACCATCAACGGTGGTGGTGGTGACTGGTGTTGATGGTGACCGCCCATACGCCCAGGGCCGGATTAAACCCTATCAGGGCCCTTAGGCAATGCAATTCTCGAGGCCCCTTTCCTTTATATACCCTTTTCTTACTTTTTAAAACATATTTTTTCTATCACAAAAGTCGAGTCGATCAGATCAACTCCTTTGGTATAGGTACTGTTACTTCAATCTCTTCTACATCTACACTATGGCACCCCCATGGGCCCTTAGTTGGCGTGGGGCCCCTAGGCAATTGCCTAATCCGCCTTATGGAGAATCCGGCCCTGCATACGCCCATATGTCCACTACTGGGCACATGCCTCTAAACTTAAGGAGAGAGGGATTTAGAGCTTAGACCTGGCACGCTGCTCTAATGCGGGTTGTCGAGCTATAACCTATAACGACTATAACGACTATACAGTGATAATAACCGGGACCGATAGCTTAACGAGCTCTCCGAGTTACGAGTTAGGGGGGTAAACTACGAACTGCAGGCTGGCACTGAGGATTAGTTGCTTAACAGAAAAACCTAACATAAAAATCGTTTCAAATGAAATTTCCCGGGTCGCACGGGCTATTTCATTCTCTTGTGTACATGAGGGAAATAGAACGAGTGCCGTAGGCTGGGGACTGTTTTGCATTATATTCGAAGTGACTTTGAAATCAATTCAGTGTGCTTAGTCTCAGTATGGAGCGCTCCAAAACTTTACAGTATACTATTGATCGAATCACAAATGACTTCAGAGCAAAATGAACCCAAAGACTCTTATTTTAAAGTCGTAATTCAATAGTTAGAATATTTATTTTACAACAGTTTTGCTTGGAGCGCTGGCTGTTTTCAAATACTGAATGTATTGGCGAACTCAAACCTTAATATAAGCCTTTTAGGTTCATTTTACTCTGAAGTCATTGGTATTCGATCAATAGTATACTATAAAGTTTTAGAGCGCTCCAAACTGAGACTAAGCCCTCATACGCATTAGCGGTTGCGGTAGCGGTGCGGCTAGCCGCTTTTTATATTTTTATATGCAACCGCGGTTTTATAGCGGTATTTTATATAGCGGTTGCATATAAAAATATAAAAGCGGCTAGCCGCACCGCTACCGCAACCGCTAATGCGTATGAGGGCTAGCACTATATCTACTCGTGTGACTCAGGTATTTAATGCATGCTCGAATGCAAGTCACTCATTAATTCAAATGGTTCGGTAATGACGGTATGACGGTGCCATACATGCACTCGTAGGTATAACTGGACGTAGTTCAGCAAAAAGGATTCAACCCACAAAACTTGTCATACAAATATATACCTAAATATTGCTAAATTAAGATTAACTTTGCTATGACAAGTCGTGTGAGTTGAATCCTTTTTGTTGAACTACGTCCAACTAAAATCTGCATAAGTGTACACTGAATACATCGTTAACAGTTTAATTAACATACTGATGGATGTTTATTTCGACAAATAATTTGTTTAAACATTTTCTGTAAACATAAATACCTATGTTTACGAATGTAAAAATACGCGCCGAGTTGAGAGCCTTCTTCGTTTTTGGAAGTCGGTTAAAAATATTATTGCCAGCCATCAATATCAACGTACGTAATTAACGTAGGTATTTTTCTAACTTTATTCCAAAAGAAAAATGAGTCTGTGTTTTTTATTACGTTAAACCAAACCGGTAGGAAAGTCGCGTTTTCTATTGAAAGGTCGCCAAACCTTTGGCTACTATCACTTGTGTGATCGCTTTTTTTAAGTAACTGAAGTGTTTGTCTTTAGTTTTAATTTTAGCTAGACTAGGCTTGTATCGAGACGCTCGGAAATCGGGAGAACTGGGGCGTACTGAGAATGTTATAGCTGCTCCTGCAGCTATAACATTCTCAGTACGCCCCAATATATATAAGAATATATATATAAGAAGCTCAATATCCTATTGAGCTTCTTTTTAACCCCCGACGCAAAAACGACGGGGTGTTATAAGTTTGACGTACCTGTGTGTGTGTGTATGTGTGTGTGTGTGTGTGTGTGTTCCCCTGTGGCGCTTAAACGGGTGGTCCGATTTTAATGCGGTTTTTTTTTGTTTGAAAGGTGAATTAGTCGAGAGTGTTGTTAGCTATGTTTGATGAAAATCGATCCAAATGGCCGCCGCTAAAAAATAGCGGATTGCATATTTTTTCACAACTACCTTAATATGGCTATCAAATGAAAGGGCTTGACTAGTAGAATAGCACCATTGCAAATCCAAGATGGCACAAAATCGCGAATATGTCGGGGGTTTTTAAATTTTTAATTTATACTTGTAGCTAGACTAGGCAATTGTATCGAGACGCTCGGAAATCGGGAGAACTGGGGCGTACTGAGAATGTTATAGCTGCAGGATATTGAGTTTCTTTCAAACTATGTCTGCGTTTAGTGAGCACTAGATTCTGAGGCGATGGTAACCAATATGCGCTCAGCCTAAGTACCTACTTAGCGAAGCATTTGTATCTCTCAGTGTCAACTGTATACCTTTTTCGCTCGTATCAACCGGAATAATAAAAACACGCCATTAACATGACACATGCAAAGAGCGCATGCATGTCACACACGAGGTCGCGTGAATATCCCGTATTTCCATATGTTACCTCGAGGAACACCCATGCTCGTAAATGTGTTTTTCTTTTATGTAAATAGCAACACGTATTTATTACCACGCTATAATTGTTCCTGTATGTCACAGTTTTGTTTTTCTTACTAACCCCCGACGCAAAAACGATGGGGTGTTATAAGTTTGACGTGTCTGAAATGTATCAAAATGTGCATCCAGATGCGGAGTAGGTAGTGTTTATTTTCTAGGATTGCGTATTTTTTTCGCACCAAAGGCTACATGTTTAGAGTGCAGAGTTGATCTCCCTCTTTTCTGCTTTTTAGGGTTCCGTACCCGAAGGGTAAAAAACGGAGCCCTATTAATGTCACTCGGCTGTCTGTCTGTCTGTCTGTCTGTCTGTCTGTCTGTCCGTCTGTCCGCCGGTCACAGGTCTCTAGCTCGCAGACGAAATGAGTTACAAACCTGAAATTTTGGTATTTAGTGTAAAACGTTAACCCAAAATCAAATATTGAATTAGAAATTGAATTAAATTATTTTTCAGGGGGGCTCCCATACATGAAAAAGGAGCCGGAAAAAAAATTTTTTTCTTTACCCTAGCTTGTGGGGTATCATTGTTTAGAGCTCATCAAGTAGAGTACAAATATATATTTTTTTAATTTTTATCTCAAAAAATAAGGGAATGGGAGGCCATCAAAGTTGTCAGTTTTAGACCATTTTTGTGACGGGGGCTATCTCAAAAACTAAACTAGTTGGGAATATGATATTTCAGTATATTATGTACTATATGCTCTATTTAAACAACAAATACTGAAAACAACGATTTATTAAATAGTTTATAAGCTGTGAACAAAATAAACGAACATTTTTTTGGGTTTTTCTTTCACGGTTTGTTGCGATGTCTAGCTCGGAAATTAAATATTTCTTAGACCCAAAATATTATATTGTTCATAATTATGTACGGAACCCTGAAAGAGCGAGGCCCGACTCGCACTTGGCTGATTTTTAATATAACTAGCCCTAAACTACGCTACTCTTTATATGTACACTGTCTTGAATAGAAATGCATGCAGAATATTTGAGGTTAGCGACCGTGACGTATTGCTTACTTTAAGGTTTATTTTTACCATAAGCCAAAGAAGCTTTAAAAACCCGACTACGCTTAGTAATTTAATAATAATTTAGTGTGCAGAAAGCGCGAGGCAAGCAGCTAGTGGCGTCATCTGTTATGTCTATCCGAAAATAATTTAATAATCTAGAAAGCCGCGCGAAGGTCATTCTCGTCTCGATTTTTTTCGTAAATAAAATGCAGCCTATGTCATACACCAAATAACAACAAATCAACTCATTCATCAAAATCGGTCCAGTAGTTTAGACGCTACGGTGTCACACACAGAATCTCATACAAAAATCGGATACTCACATACATATGTACATTGTACATACATACATACATAGACAGCTAAAATCATAACCCTTCCTTTTGATTTTTCCGTAGTCGGGTAAAAAGTCTCTTTTGAAGTGAATGATGAAACAATTAGTGATGACAACCACAGTTTCACTTGCCCGCAATGAAGGTACTCGTATCGCCTCGCCTCGAGTGCAAATACTCGTAAATAATTCAATCTACGTTATTTATCAACGGAAAGACTTGATTGACGAAAATGATAAGGCCGCCATCTCAGAAATTCGGCTTCGGCATTTATTGTACCTGGCATTGGAGCATAGTCATCGCCGCGGGCTGTTCTGTGACGAATTTCTTCCGTTCGCGCCCCATACCAACTAAGTTCTTTTAATATTCATACAATTCCTTGTATCTTCTATACATAATAATAAAATCGTAGACTTGCCATATCATGTACATTAAAGATTTTTGCAAAATAATAACTGGGGGATGTTAGGGATAATAGAACGTAAAAAAGCTATTTATGAAATTTTTGTCTGTTTGTCTGTTTGTATGTTTACTTATCTGTTTGTCTGTATGTTTGTGCACCCATTACGCAAAAACTACTCAATGGATTGAAATAAAATTTGGCACGATTTAAATTCATACTACGGAGTAACATATAGGATACTGTTTATCCCGAAATTCAACACGGTTCACTTGGGAGAGGGGATGAAAGTCAAAATGTATACTTAGCTGTAAATCATTAACGCGTGGTCCGATTTCATTGATTCTTTTTTTGTTAGAAAGGAGATAGGTAATTTAAAGATTACCGGCTAATCCCTGAAAGGCTGAATCGATTATTATGGGACTTTTATTGGCAGATGTTTACATTTTGATGTACCTAAATATTCGCCAGTGAACTTTTAAAAGTTTTTAGCAAGGTATGAGCTCAAAGGAGCTTAGTGAAAACAAAGAGTACTCACGGGATTTTTAAAAACCAATATCCACGCGAACGAAGTCGCGGGTATCCGCTTGTCGTTCATATACACGCGCTTTCAGTGACGCGACATCTTACCGTTCGGTTACTATAGCGTCTTGTTTCTATGTAGTTTCCCTCTTGTACTTACTTCATGTTTCAAGCCCATTACACGTTCTATATCCTGGTACAAGTATACTTAGGCTTTTCGGGTTGCCAACTCCGTCTGCGATCTGTTTCCGTCACATATTTTGCTACCGTGTTTAAGTGTTATGTACTTTCCTGTCGTTCCTGATTGAATTGTCAACATGCTCAAAATGTTCTTTGTAGTGTCACACCTTTTACAAGCTTTTTATTAGCTTGATATGTTCGTATGTTGCTTTCGTCGAAATTGATTCCTACTTTTAGGTCATTTTCAAGTTAGACCTGATAATATCTATCCATATACTTGTGGTCTTGATGACCATAGATGATTACGGTAAGTACTATTGAACCTGCCTGATTCAATGGCATGCAATTCGAGGAGCATTGAATACATTGTTAGCATTGGATACATTTGTTTTGTGGATACATTGTTATATATTAAATAAATAATTAAATACGCCATAAAAAGCAGAGATCACGTAGCGCCCACTTTTACTAAGTCTGATGACAGATTCTTGCTGCTGCCATAACACATTTTCACTATTGAAAAATGCTATGCGGTTCTGGCGGTACTTGCGGCTCTCGCGCTTCTCGTGAATTCACATTCTAATATCACATTTAAAATTGGTTCTAGAAATATAAACGCTTGGCCGTTTCTGCTATTGACAGGAAAATGGTTGTAGACACTTTAATGATCAGCAATTCCGTTCGACGCGACGTCAGCTGCTCAATGACATTGTTCATTTCCATTACGATAGTTAACCAGTGCTGCAGTCAAGATTTACTGTATCTTGGGTATTCAGACATAACCCTACGGTGACATAATTACACGGGTAAGTTAAGTATATTATTATGTGATACCTACTGGTTCAATGTTCGTTTAATAGACAGAATTGGGTTATAACTGTTTTATTAATAACTAGCTGACCCCGCGACTTCGTCCGCATGGATATAGGTTTTTATATAGGATCGGATTGGATCGCATAATCGTTTTTTGTACCTAAACTAAATGTAGCCTAAGTTACTTAACATCACCTATCTGCCATTGAAAGTTCCGTCAAAATCGATCCAGCCGTTTCGGAGATTAGCTGGAACAAATAGACAGGCCGACAAACATAAATTTAAACGCACGCCAGTTTAAAATAAGCCGTATGTACAAAGATCCGGGTCCCAAGTTATTTGAACCCAATAAATGTCTGTCATTTCTGAACTAAAGAACCTATGACCTTGAAATATTTACGGGATAATATATAAAGTACTATCATTCTAACAAAAAAAGAATGAGTGAATTCGAACAACGCGTTAACGAATTACAGCTCAATACACATTTTAATTTTCATCCCCTCTCCCAAGGGAACCGTGCTGAATTTCGGGATAAAAAGTATCCTATGTCCTACCTCAGAGCATAAACTCAAATCGTACCAAGTTTTATTCGAATCCATTCAGTAGTTTCGGCGTGATGCGCGGCCAAGATACAGACAGACAGACAGACAGACAGACAGACAGACAGACAGACAGAAAGACAGACAGACAGACAAAAATGAAACAAATTGCAGTTTTGGCTTCAGTATCGATTATAGAGTGCCCTCCAATAAAAAATTTCAAAATATCTTCAATGTACAGAATTGGATCTGTTACAGTTTTATTATATTACTAGCGGTCCGCCCCGGCTTCGCCCGTGGTACATAATATATAGCCTATAGCACTCAGGGATCACGTACATATCCAACGGTGAAAACATTTTTGAAATCGGTCCAGTAGTTCCTGAGATTAGCGCGTTCAAACAAACAAACTCTTCAGCTTTATAATATTAGTATAGATAGAAGACACAAACAAAGTATCATAAAATGTGTAGAAATAGGTACGTGTGCGTGATTCCATTGTAGTCTGTGTAACATTGTATAGAAGTAAGGCATCAACATATTTACATGTTAGATTTAATTAGTGTTAACGAAGGGGGTGGATAAATACGAATTAGTCACGCAACTTCGCAAGAACTATATTTTAGAAAAGAGTTATTTATACCCTAGTCCTGGTTTTGTTCATTAACACAACAGAAATGTACTCTATCTACATACGTTACTGGGTTGTAATCATGCGTCATAACAGCATTTTGCTCATTCGAGTAGTTACAATTTTGAGTCATAAAAAATCTGCCCCTTAAGGCCAAATTAGACAGTTCATTTTTCGAAATTTTTGCTTGCATTTTCGATGCACGATACGATATTTACTATGGCAAAGTGCCTGTGAACGATGAACAGTCGGTGTTTAGAATCATCGAAAATGAATTCAATGTGAATCATGGAAAATGAACCGTCAGTTTCGATGATTCGCCGATGCAGCCTCGAAAATGAAAGCAAAAATCTCGAAAAATTAACCGTCAAATCATTTGTCTACCAATCATTGATTGCAGTCACGTCACTGCCCCGATTTTGAGCTTAGAAAATGGTAAGAAAATGATATTACCTATATTATTATTTGTGCTTAGCGCATAATATCCAAACATTTTGTGACTGTTTGAAGTTTTTATGAGTTAATAAGTAGTTTAGCACTAACTTCAACTTTTGATATAAAAGTAAAACGGAGATCGTATAAAGTTGATACAGTGACCTGCTTCAGTTCTGATCTACATTAGCATATAGTATATATAACGGATGTCCGTGTAAGGGGACCTCTATTGAAAACGAAGACAGGTAATTAATAGTGAATACTAATTACCTTATTAAAAAAAAGCTGTGATAGCCTAGTGGTTAGGACGACCGACTTCTAATCGGAGGTCGTGGGTTCGATCCCGGGGCACGCACCTCTAACTTTTCGGAGTTATGTGCGTTTTAAGTATTTAAATGAAAACATCGTGAGGAAACCTGCATGCCTGAGAGTTCTCCATAACGTTCTCAAAGGTGTGTGAAGTCTGCCAATCCGCTTGGCCAGCGTGGTAGACTATGGCCAAAATCCTTCTCACTCTGAGAGGAGACCCGTGCTCTGTAGTGAGCCGGTAATGGGTTGATCATGATGACTAATTACCTAAAATATACTGACAAGATACCATAAAAAATATTCCCGGTATATCCCCGGTGGAAAGGCAGCCTTAATATCGATACAGCACACACGAAATTGCGCCCATAAAATATATCTGCCAATAAATAAACGACAATCAAATCAAAATTCCGTAATATTCTTCAGCCGATTTGGGTAGCGCGTTACATTTGTATTTTATTACCTGAACTGAGGAAGTAGGTTTGATAACGTCAAAGGCGTAACAAATAAGTTGAGAGTGACAAAAGTTCTTGTTGATATTATATAGAATCACATTCTAAAGAAATACTTATATATTTTGATTCATACCTAACTTTACGAGGTAGGTAGGCATAATGCGTCGAAAGCTATTTAGATTTAACCTTTATGTACCGACGTGTGGTCTGACAGACACCTCGAGAGGTCGAAAAGTCTGATTACCTATGTTAGCGAAAAAGTATCCTCCTGTGCTTCTCTCTACCCCTCGGGAAGTCGCCCAGCAGCGTTCCTGCAGAGTGGCAGCGTCGGCGCGTACGATTTTGGTAAGTTTTGATTTTAATAAGATCACGAGTGGTCTGTCAGACCACTCGTCGGTACTTATGTAACTTTTTTTGGATGCGACTTTTTTCAGATTATATTGTTTTCTCTTTTATTTTCAGTCAGTTATAATAATGGATCAGCCAGGTTCTTCAGGCATGAAACGGGCAGCCATAAATAGAAATAAAAGTGTGAGAAAAGATATCAAACACTGCTTCAATATAAATACCACCAAGAACGTTTAGTGGAATGGCTAAATGAGAGCTCAGAGTCCGAATCTGAGGATATCTACCCAAATTTTACTGCTGGAGAGTGACCATAATTCAGCACCTGAACGGACTGTGCTACTTGTATGAAACACGTGTTCCTACAATGTAGTAAGCTTATGCAAATACTTTTTATAAACTTTTATAGTTCCTGCAATTTGATACCTTGTGATTTTTGAGAAAACGGTTGATTATTAAGGTTTTTTATTTTTTATTATTTATCTAGCTATTAACTATAAGAAAAAATTGTTTTTAAGAAAAAATAATAGTATTACTGATACATATGAATTATTAAGATAAAAGTTAATTTTTTCAAAAGAAGAATCTATGATTGGCATATTAATGCTTATAATCAGTAGTAAATGTGAAAACTTCTATATTTTGTTTTACTTATACAATAAATAGATATTTAACAATAAATAGAATCATTTTTTTTAGAAGAATAATAAGAAACACAAAAGTTTTCAATTGGAAAACTATGGTGGTCTAGCAGACCTCACGTCGGTACTTATGTAACTAAAATAGTATGTCGGTACTTAAAGGTTAAAAGGTAACTTGTCCTCGCTATTTAGTGGCAGGTAATTTAGATTGAGATGCTTTCAAATCTATTGAAGATTGCCAAAAATTTTATTTTATCGATAGATTACATAGGTAATAATTTCTGACCATAAATCGCAAATATATTGGCCAACTGCACATGGCGGTTGCTAGGGCCATAAGAGCAGGAGAATAAAAGAAATTAAAATGTGTTATGACTTATGAATGAATCTGTCGCTTTTGTTATGCTGCTTTGAGTAAAGGGTTTATTTTATAAATTCAACAAAATATATATTCTAAATAATAAACAAACAAGAGCTTCGTTACAGAGCGCTGATATTACTCCGTAAAGTTTTCAGCTAACATAAACTTACTTATTTATTCACAAAACTTTCAATCGTAAAAAATAAATCTTGTTTTATAATATGATAAATATATTTAAAGTTTGTTTAGATTAAAGTCGTCTAATTTTACTGTTTCCAATGAAAAAGAGAAGAAAAGAACCAGAGTCATCACAAAGCTCAACGGGTTGTGTTTGCAATGAACGGGACACTTAGATATTCGAAGAATCGATAGACGTTGGATTGGAGTCCTAGGGTGCTGGAGTGGCGACCTCGCATCGCAAGGCGTAGTATTTGCAGACTCCCAATAGGAGAGCTGACAACGATCATTATGTAATTAATGGCAAGGGGTCATGGCCCTCAGAAAATGAGGAATACGAAGCGGAGAGGCGCGTAAGCCGTGTAGCATAAAGTGTTTCGATACTGCTAACAATTTGCCAAAGCGGGGCCATATTTTCTTGTCGCGTTGGTAATTAGTCCGTCGTCAACTCGTCACTCGTGGAAAGATTACTGCGTGTCTGCGAGACGTCTGGCAGGACGCCAGCACACTCAAATAAGTACATTGTTATGTTCGTCTGTGCGTTGTAGCTTTTCGATCGCATCTAAAACTCGCAGATGCCCATCACTGCGTCAGCGTGAAAAAGGTTGTAAATTATAATGTGTAAAAATATAATAACCATTCACTTTTAGTTTTGCCCGCTAGATATACCTAGTTATAGAATAACTAGATAGTTATCTATCTTGTTATTACTATTAGTTACTATCAGTAGCGTAGCATACCTTGGCGGGGCCCCGTATAAAAATTTGTTTGGGGGCCCTTATGAAGGGTAAGGATTTCTCACAAATAAAAAAAAATGTTTGCATAAAATTAAAAGCAATATTTATTTATCTGTCACTTTTTCTAAAATTTTTACAAACAATTCAAATTAAATATATACTCTCCTTGCCTTTTTTTCGGCAAATTGATTTATTAAATAATTTATAGCTGATGATGACTTTAGTTTTTCTAAAGATTCTGCCTCTGTGGACAACTTTTTGGACAACATTTTTTGACTTTTGTCATTAAACAAAAATATGAGTTTTTGTTAATTTTTGCTTACGCACGTCGGGGGCCCCCGTGGCTTGGGGGCCCCGTATAATTGATACGGCATATACGGCGGTAGCTACGCCCCTGGTTACTATCCATCTATATGCCTTAGTAATTAGTATTACGAGTAGGATGTAACATAGCATAATTTCGGGTATTATCGTATGATTTAGTCCGTGATTCAATATCAGTAGATATGTACGTACGACACAGGATAATATGTATACCTATACCTACTATTTTTTTAAAGAAAAAAATGATTTCGGTCTACGCCTAAATGTACCAGGGACTTACGTTAAAAGTTGTCAGTCAAAGGGTTCAATTAGCAAGTTTTGAATTAAGTTTGTTTGAATATATAATCGTGACAAATGACAATTCATCCAGCAAAGATCCTTCAGATCTCGAATATTACGTAGGAAAGTTACAACTTACTTTTGAATTGGATTCATCGCGAAGCGAACATTGTCGCTTAAAAGGTTAGGTAAAAGGCTCCATTGATTTGATGGTTTGATTTGATTACGACAGAAATGTTATAGTTCGCGACGATACGACATGCAGCAATTTAAGTTAATGCAATGACAAATTACAGGTGTCGATTTCATTATAAAGCTTTTAGTTGTACTCGCTTCGGTATTCATAGAATTTTTGATTAAAAAGATCATCTCGCCGACACCAATTAGTTACCTATACTCGTACCTTGAATCAAGAATTAAAATTTTTCATTTTATCTATGTCTTGATTCAACAAGACATAAAATGAAAAATTTTAAAAACTTAAGTTGTAACAAGCTGCTAAGGACATACAAAATCTAATAAGAAATGCATATATACGAGTATCGTAGCCATTCCGACATGCGTTGTCGGTAAAAAGGATGGCCAATTTTTTATCAATGCATGTAGCTTTCAGTTTGATATTACTAGTCTACTTACTACCACAGAATACTTCCTACTACGTAAAAGGAGACTCTACAAAGTTTTCGTTTAATTTAAAATTGTCCCTCGCTAAAGTTTTTATTACCACTCGATCATGATTTCATTGTTTCACTACAAAACGCAGCTGTCACAGTGAACTCAAAATACTTAACTCAAATTCAATCTTCAAATTCGAAGCGACTAAATATTCAAGTAACGGTAATAATCAATTTTTGCACAAAAAACTATCCGGCCTCGATATTTTTTACTCAATATCTTAGGCCTAAATACAGTGCAATTAACATTACTCATACGTTTGTACGCATTTAACGCACTTCGTTAGTTCATAATGTTTATAGCCATCTAGGTACTTATAGGTACTAGGCTTAATTGATTTACAACACATTTGCAAGTGAAACATTAAACATGATTTCAAATATTGCATGCTAATCTAATAGCTAACAGTTATTTAAACTCTAATTAACAGCAACAAAGCTAATTTGTTCTGTTTAGGATTCTAAAGCTTAATGTTGTATACTCGGGCGCGTCCAATCTCTTAAGAGTGGTGACCTTACATGAAGCCTGATTTGCATAAGCTTTACCACGAGCGTATAATGTACAAAACATATTATTGAAAGTGATATTTTATGTTCTCTAAACAGTCGCTGCTACAGGGTTTTGTTTTGAAATGGAAAAAAGTTTTAGAGCGCTTGTGCTCTAGGCCAAACGAAATCCAAGAAAATAAGGGTTATGAAAATTTGGACTAAATTAGTGACAGCGATTTAGACTAGAGTGCAACTTTTCAATTTAAGAAAAGTCTTTCTCAAACGCTTCAGAGTGCGCTCTATACAAACTATTCTTTATCAATAATTTAAGAGCCCGTATAATTTTCACAAAACATAATTGTACGAAAATCTAATAACCAGGGATATACCGGGGATAAACCACCAGAGCGTTTCAATAAAAATTGAGTTTGATTGGTTAATATTCAAACAAGAATCAAAGTTCGTATATATTCGTATTAAACGTGCGCTAGATGTAAATTCCTCTTAGTGTTGACTATACGTATATCTGTCATTTAACATGGAAAACTTTTGGGAAAACATCACGATTTGGAATATCCATACCTACTTATTTTTTTTTTAAAGAAGTATACAGTAAGTCAGTCATTTCTGCAACAGTGCATCAAAAACCTGACTATAGGTTTACCCATACACCGGCATTCCACGTTTACTAAATAAATGATAGGTTTAAGGGTCGGCATACCTTGAGCGCGTAGTCAAAACTAGGCATATAACGCTACACATAGAGCCACCGTCGGCGCACGCACACATAGATACATTCAGCAGCGGTACTACGGGTGCGCGCACTCGATTCACGGCAGGCGAGTTGCGAGCGAGTTCTTCACCTAGGCATACTTAGCTATCTTATTATCGAGATGTTTGTCGATATTATACCTACCGTGTAGTAAAATAACAGCTACTACTACTTCACTGACTTATTAATATTATTTTTTATGTATCTTACTCTCACGTCCGTGTACAAAATGTTAATATTATTATTATTAACCTATTTATTTATAATCATCATGGGTTTAGGCGTAGGCGTTAGATTAAAAAAAAATCTAAATAATAGACACGGCTTTTGCAACTGAAATGTCTGCCACACTTTCATGATCAATGATCAACGTGAATTTACTGAAATGTGCGTGAATTATTTGTATTGATTAGGTCGTAGTAATATCTTATGGTTTTTGGCAGATGATGATGAGATGAGATGGCAGTGTAGGTATTTTAATTTAACATAAAGTATTTTTCGCGCATTAATACATAAAACATCGATTGTAAACTCTATTTTTTCTATGGGTTTAGGTATTAGGTAAATAGGTATTTCTTTAGGCCATTAAGGTATGGTTTAGTAAATGAAATTCAGATCTTTATTTATTTTTAAAGTGGAAATTTTATAGGTAGCCTTTGCCTTTTATGAGTACTAGCTTCTTCGACACTGCGTCATAATTCCACGAATTTAAAGATTGAGTATCAAGTACTTTCAAGCAACATGGGGTTGTGGATCATAGTTTTGGAGATAAAAGCTTTCAAAAATAATGGTTGATAGCGACTGACCACGCGATCATACAGACAACACGAAAATAAATAGATTGAGTACCAACAACATGGGGCTGCACCCTATAATTTCGGATATGTAAGGTTTTAAAAATCTGACCACGTGAGCACATAGATATCGTGAAAATAAGAAGTTTGAGTACCAACAACATAGGGCTGCACCCTATAGTTTCGGAGATATAAGCTTTTAAAAATCTGACTATGTGATCACATAGATATCGCGAAAATAAGAAGTTTGAGTACCAACAACATGAGGCTGCACCCTATAGTTTCGGAGATATAAGCTTTTAAAAATCTGACTATGTGATCACATAGATATCGCGAAAATAAGAAGTTTGAGTACCAACAACATGAGGCTGCACCCTATAGTTTCGAGGTATAAGCTTTTAAAAATCTGACTACGTGAGCACAGATATCGCGAAAATAAGAAGTTTGAGTACCAACAACATGGGGCTGCACCCTATAGTTTCGGATATGTAAGGTTTTAAAAATCTGACCACGTGAGCACATAGATATCGCGAAAATAAGAAGTTTGAGTACCAACAACATGGGGCTGCACCCTATAGTTTCGGAGATATAAGCTTTTAAAAATCTGACTACGTGAGCACATAGACATCGTGAAAATAAGAAGTTTGAGTACCAACAACATAGGGCTGCACCCTATAGTTTCGGAGATATAAGCTTTTAAAAATATGACTATGTGATCACATAGATATCGCGAAAATAAGAAGTTTGAGTACCAACAACATGAGGCTGCACCCTATAGTTTCGGATATGTAAGGTTTTAAAAATCTGACCACGTGAGCACATAGATATCGCGAAAATAAGAAGTTTGAGTACCAACAACATGGGGCTGCACCCTATAGTTTCGGAGATATAAGCTTTTAAAAATCTGACTACGTGAGCACATAGACATCGTGAAAATAAGAAGTTTGAGTACCAACAACATAGGGCTGCACCCTATAGTTTCGGAGATATAAGCTTTTAAAAATCTGACTATGTGATCACATAGATATCGCGAAAATAAGAAGTTTGAGTACCAACAACATGAGGCTGCACCCTATAGTTTCGGAGATATAAGCTTTTAAAAATCTGACTACGTGAGCACATAGATATCGCGAAAATAAGAAGTTTGAGTACCAACAACATGGGGCTGCACCCTATAGTTTCGGAGATATAAGCTTTTAAAAATATGACTATGTGATCACATAGATATCGCGAAAATAAGAAGTTTGAGTACCAACAACATGAGGCTGCACCCTATAGTTTCGGATATGTAAGGTTTTAAAAATCTGACCACGTGAGCACATAGATATCGCGAAAATAAGAAGTTTGAGTACCAACAACATGGGGCTGCACCCTATAGTTTCGGATATGTAAGGTTTTAAAAATCTGACCACGTGAGCAATAAAGACATCACGAAAATAAGAAGTTTGAGTACCAACAACATTTTGCTGCACCCTATAGTTTCGGAGATATAAGCCTTTAAAAATCTAACCACGTGAGCAGAATAGATATCACGAAAATAAGAAGGTTGAGTAACATTAAGGGACCTATAGACCATGGTTTTGGAAGTAAAAGCTTTCAAAAATCTGACCACGCGATCATACAAACATCACAAAAAAAAATTGGTTGTCTGAAAAATCGGTTTACGGAAGATAATTTTACGTGACAACATAATGAGAAAACATTGATGAAACCAAACACTTAGGAAGATCGTGCCTCTCTATCGCTTGTTCCGCGCTCTCGCTTGCACGCTCGGCTCAAGTGTCATGCTTTTTCGTGCGTGCCGGCGTTCATCGATTTATAAGACTTAATCACGTCAAAAACAAATTAACACCAACACCATGGGGCTATGAGTCATAGTTTCGGCGATAAAAGCTTTCAAAAATGATTGATGAAATGATGACGACTGACTAAATAATTATACAGATATAATGAAAGTTAGAGTTCAAAAAATATGGGGTTGACAGGAAAAAAAAAAAGAAATTTTCTAAAATAATAAATTTTGGAATTTCACATACACATAGTGCAAGAATTTGGTATATTTTACATTTTTTTAATTTTATCATTTACTGAAGTTAACTAAATAAAGGTTAAAAAAATCCTAATTTATAGAAAAATATTATAATCTCGCGCGAACTACGTAGGTAGCAGCCCCTCACAGCGGAGCTCTTTTATGAAGCTTCTCGTCATGGTAGGTATTTAGTCACGTGCTTTTGTCCAATGGTACCGCTCCAGTGAGTTTTTGTGTTTGTACACGAGCAGAGATCGCGACAGGATTTTTGAAGCGACGAGCGCACCTTCCACCTTGACAGCCCGCGGGCGATTGAAACGTAAGCTTCGCGTTCCGGGAATATATAGGTTGAAATTTGCAGTGGTGCGCGCCATAGTAATTTGTATGAAGAAATCGTGGATAAAAATGTGGTATGTTTGCTACCCAATTTCAAAAAAAACTTAAAGTTGTATTGGAAAACAAGTTTATTTATCGTGTTCCTTGTTCTTTTAACATTAAGTAATTTAAAATATTTTTTGTTGTGTTTATGTCTCAAACTAATTCAGAATACTCGGAAAGCGGCAACGCTATTTTAGAGTTTTCTATGAACTTCCCGATTTTTTTCTATTGTTAATATAAGACTTTGTAGCGATTTTTTTTAATCATCTTATACTTCATTTTATAAAGTCACTAATGGTATTTATTTTGTGTAGAAGTTTAAATATTTACTATTGTAAAAACTCGGAAAGCTATACCTTGTTTTACCCGATTATAGCACTGCCGACCCTTAAGTAAACGTTAACTTGAAAAGTTACTTTATTACAGCTATTTCAGAGCGTATTTTCTCGGATTCGGATCGAAGTAATGCACAACCAGACTTAGAGTGAAAAAAGTTTAAGTGCATGACGGTTCTTCGGTAAGTTTTTCAGATCATCTTGTCTTTGACCTTTTGCTACGTCATCATGATCAACCCATTACCGGCTCACTACAGAGCACGGGTCTCCTCTCAGAGTGAGAAGGGTTTTGGCCATAGTCTACCACGCTGGCCAAGCGGATTGGCAGACTTCACACACCTTTGAGAACGTTATGGAGAACTCTCAGGCATGCAGGTTTCCTCACGATGTTTTCCTTCACCGTTAAAGCAAGTGATATTTATATACTTTAAACGCAAATAACTCCGAAAAGTTAGAGGTGCGTGCCCCGGGATCGAACCCACAACCTCCGACTAGAAGTCGGTTGTCCTAACCACTAGGCTATCACAGCTTTTTGCTACGTAGGTTAATATAATTTATATCCAACTAAACTGGTACTTAGATTCGGATAATCCCCCACGGGGTGAAGTTCGTAGCTTGATCAAAACTTTAAAGTCTCCAAAACTAATGCAGCGTAACATAGAGACCGTTGAGTGTAGCCAAGAGATTCGTCTCTAGCTCCAAATTGAAGACAAATACCTATAGTTCAAAACTGAAAGAAAGTACATACACTTTTCATGTTCTGAAATAAGTAAACAATAAATCTTCCCGGGTTAGAGATTCGATTTATCGAAGTCGTTGACTTGGAAAGATGTTTGTTCCTTCCGTGCACTGTAGAAATATATTACGTTAAAGTGGAAATTTTATAAACAAAGTCAAGGACGTAAACTACTTGGAATCGCGACCTTCCCATCCTGAGCGATATAGGCGAAATAATTTATGACCAGTTGGCACACCCACAATGATATTATAGAACAGAGTAGAAAGATATTTATAGTTTCCCTTTGTTTTATTACGGCTCGAGGCTTTTTTTAGGGTTCCGTACCCGAAGGGTAAAAACGGAGCCCTATTAATGTCACTCGGCTGTCTGTCTGTCTGTCTGTCCGTCTGTCCGCCGGTCACAGGTCTCTAGCTCGCAGACGAAATGAGTTACAAACCTGAAATTTTGGTATTTAGTGTAAAACGTTAACCCAAAATCAAATATTGAATTAGAAATTGAATTAAATTATTTTTCAGGGGGGCTCCCATACATGAAAAAGGAGCCGGAAAAAAAAATTTCTGTACCCTAGCTTGTGGGGTATCATTGTTTAGAGCTCATTAAGTAGAGTACAAATATATATTTTTTTAATTTTTATCTCAAAAAATAAGGGAATGGGAGGCCATCAAAGTTGTCAGTTTTAGACCATTTTTGTGACGGGGGCTATCTCAAAAACTAAACTAGTTGGGAATATGATATTTCAGTATATTATGTACTATATGCTCTATTTAAACAACAAATACTGAAAACAACGATTTATTAAATAGTTTATAAGCTGTGACCAAAATAAACGAAAATTTTTTTGGGTTTTTCTTTCACGGTTTGTTGCGGTGTCTAGCTCGGAAATTAAATATTTCTTAGACCCAAAATATTATATTGTTCATAATTATGTACGGAACCCTGAAAGAGCGAGGCCCGACTCGCACTTGGCTGATTTTTTAGATTGTACCTACTGCGTATACAGTAGCTTGCATTTCTAGGCAGAAAAGCACTGCTTAGGTGCCCCAAAAAAAGGAATGCTTAGGTAAACGTGAAAAAAAACAGCAGTATTTTTACTAATACCGATTGCATAACCTAGCTTGCATTTATCCTGTGCACGCTACTTATTGCGTATAGCGTGACTAACTATTCACAGATCCGTGGTTCAGCTTAGTCTCAGGACTCTGAGGTAGGACTTAAATGTTGCCAAGGTGAACCCACACGTGATTATAAACTTACACAGTAGCTATGTACGCTTGATGGAAACTTCAGGCATTCAAGATTAATACAGTATAACTATTAACTAATCCGCCCCAAGCTCGAGCATAGTTTCAAACTAAAAATTGTATCCACGCTCTCAAACAAATCTCTTTCGGGTCGGAATTTCTTTTTAGCAAATTCGCTGACTTGTAAAGCTACTTGTTCTTTCTGTAACATGGATCGTACGATGGGAGGGATTTATACAAATTTGCTCCTCTCATTCAATACAAGTGGCATGGTGAAAATGTCGTTGCAAAGTAGGTATCTAATTTTTAAATTATGTTTAACACATTTTAGTAGTTCGTGTTATTTTGCATTTCAGTTGTTTATAAAATATGGGTAGGTAATTTCATATTGACAAAAAGTGTAATTTATTCATGTGAAACATTTAGCTAGACCAAGTATTATATGAAATAGTTTAGATATAGATACATACCTATAGTAACGCCTCGTGAATGCAAGAGAAAAGAGTATCAAATAGAACTGAAAGTAGCGTTTTAAAACATCACAGTAAGTATTTAAGTAGAATCTACTTCTCTGTATAAAAATGAATTTTAAAACCGTTTTTCATGGATGAAGAGTTCAAAAAAGTAGGTATCTACTTCTTTATAAATGACTGACCCTTTTGTACGAGCCGTTGCGCACTTTATCCATCCACGTCAAAACAAGTATGACCCTATTTCAGAGTCCTAATTTCCAACGTTCCCAATAATATCTTCACATTAAATCGACGTTGTACCCTCATCAAGCTTAATGTGACCAATCAACGATACAATATCAGAACAGGGTAAAATACTTGGCCGGGGCCACTATTAGCGTTGAATTTTGAATTATAATTATTGACTTGGAGGTGTAACTAAATAACAAAGCATTGTTATTTTTAACCCCCGACGCAAAAACGACGGGGTGTTATAAGTTTGACGTGTCTGTGTGTGTGTGTGTGTGTGTGTGTGTCTGTCTGTTCCCCTGTGGCGCTCAAACGGGTGGACCGATTTGAATGCGGTTTTTTTTGTTTGAAAGGTGATTTAGTCGAGAGTGTTCTTAGCTATGTTTGATGAAAATCGGGCCAAGATGGCCGCCGCTACAAAATGGCGGATTACATATTTTTTCACAACTCCTTTAATATGGGTATCAAATGAAAGGGCTTGACTAGTAGAATAGCACTATTGCAAATCCAAGATGGCCGCCGCCACAGAATGGCGAATGTCGGGGGTTTTTTAAATTTTCAATTTACACTTGTAGTGACGATTAGTTTATTATTATTAACTGAAGCCTTTTGACTAATGATTGATTATTATTGATAACTAAGTATTTATAAACTTATACCTACTTTTATGTATAAACAAGCGGATACCGGCGACTTCGTTCGCGTGGATATTGATTTTAAAAATCCCGTGGGAATCATTTTGAGCTCATACCTTGCGAAAAATTGTTCACCAGGTCACATATTTTTAGTACAACTTGTATTAAAAATATGTGGCCTGTTCAGTTTTTAAATATCTTTTCAGTCAACGTTACTCCCCAGTTAACGTTTCCACCCCGTAATTATCTATACACCTGTCTGCATTAAATAAAGGATGCCCAGGCCCCTTGCCGTACACGTGTAACTTTGAAAGAGGTAAGATTTATTTTTTATGCTCCATACAACGGAAATAGATGACGAGACGGTGCTTTCGAGTATTTCGAGTACTTGTAGAATGTGTGATATTATATAGCTTCTATAAATGTGAATACAGTGAATTTAGAGGTGCTATAAGAATTATCACGAATAGCTTTGATATGATAGGGTTCACGATGTTTTAATACTTATAATAAAAGAGCAGATATTTTACGTTTTTTCATTCAAAATCTAAATGAAAGAGGCATTGTGACCAAGACGTAATGGTGATGATAGCGATAACTGAGCGGTATCGGCTCTCCGATCAAGCGTGCTTTGAATAATAATACCTGTTTGTTTTTTCATGTTTGATATAGAGGACATACTCGATAAATGTTGGTTAAATATTGACTGTAGGGATGAGTTTTTTGAGCAGATTTTTGATATTAAATAATATTATTATAAATTTTGATTTATTATTCACTGATTATTAAAATGTTTTTGAAGCACATATACCTATTAACCTTCTAGGTTTTATAAAAACTTTGCGTCTTCATTTTCGTAAGTCTCATAACTGTAATAATTACTTACCTTAGTTATGATATTAAGTATATGAAATTGAAATATTTAATGTCTAAAGCTCTAGAAAATTTTGCGTTTTATGAGAATACTTTCTAACAATTCTATACTATTCTAACAGATAGAAACCAAAGAGGCCCTTCTCGACTTCGCTACATAATTTATAGTTGTAGACAGTGCAGTGTACAGTCAAGTGGCGACCCCAGTCCTCACAGTCAACACTTCTTACATCCCCCAGGGTGCGCTGAAATATGACTCGACAGTATAACGAACCTAAATTAACTACTTGATCTAACTTGACATTTCAGAGTTACTCTTTCGCGTAGACCTAAAATAAATTATCAATCATAAAATTGGAGTAATATGTGTAAATTGTTTATGTATTCCGTCCTAGTGGCACATACGTACTTTTTCTGTCCGTGTTCATGTTAATTGAGCATGTGAGCAGCGGAGAGAAAGGAAGAAAATATTTTTTGCACATTCATAGGTATATCTCACCTCGAATTACCTCTCTATTTACATACTTTATTGTATATTATACATTTTTCAATTTTGTTTATTTCAGATCTAATAGTAATTAAGGCCACATAGTTTTTCAAAATATTAGGTACCTACTTCTACCTTTGTGTTTGCCTGCGTTTCAACTAACGCAGTACCTATACGGCTGTATACTTAGAAGTATAGGGCTACAGAAGTTGAGTGTTGTTTCATGATTTTGACTCTACGTTATAAGCAGGTTTGCATTTTGAATTTAAGTTTGAGCAAATCGTACAAACATTTTGTATCAAGTTAGAAGATGCAGCGCGCAGTGGGAGAACTTCTAGAAAACGACCTCCTTCTATCGAAGTAAAATCAAATGTAGATCATGTGCCAAATACTACTGTCTCAGTATTCTAGGAAATAAATTCTACTGTGTTCAAACTTTGAATAAAATCTGGGCAGTTTTATGATTTATTATAGGTATCTGCTGTAGGTACATTTACATTAACATTGTGTTGTTTTCGTGGACGTAGAAAAATAACGCCTTCAAACGAATACTTACTGGAAACATTGAAAACAAGTATAAATTAAAAATTTAAAAAACCCCCGACATTCGCCATTACTACCACTACTAGTCAAGCCCTTTCATTTGATACCCATATTAAGGGAGTTGTGAAAAAATATGTAATCCGCCATTTTGTAGCGGCGGCCATCTTGGACCGATTTTCATCAAACATAGCTAACAACTGTGTAACAACACTCGAGTAATTCACCTTTCAAACAAAAAAAACCGCATTCAAATCGGTCCACCCTTTTGAGCGCTATAGGGGAACAGACAGAGACAGACACACACACACACACACACACACACACACACACGTCAAACTTATAACACCCCGTCGTTTTTTGCGTCGGGGGTTAAAAATAGTGTTCAACCAATTCAATTCAACTCAAGTCATCAGTTCACCATAGGTAGGTAAAAATATTCTATCTAGAACACTTTACCAGGCTGTATTGAGGGATATTTCCTACAAGTTTAATACAATTCCCAGAGATAAGCGTTTGCCGGAGCCATTCTTACCCAGCTCTCAATATCCTTGCAGCAAACTATCTCCAATCTGGATCGTCCTTTTTGTACAGACAGACGCTTTTAACAAGCGGAACACTGGGTACTACGAATTTTCAGTATATAATGTGTATACGGATTGTATTTGTAATGCAAGTCGAGTCCATAGATTTCAGATTTGATGCGATTCCATTGCAATTCCACACGCAATAGGCGCGAAGTCAACGCGCAGTTCTACGTACGGACAATGTGAACTGCACGGACTGCGACATCGGTCGGCAATTGCGATGCAGTTTCTTCAACTGCACTAAAGACCGCATCCAAACTGCAGTTTTGCTGCAAACTTGCATTACATTCTGCATAAACCCTACGGCTGCTTTTCCATCAGAGATTTGATACGTTGCTAAGCTACGGATGTGTGACAAATCCACCAATAGTATCGCTTGATATTCATGGCATCGCTAGCAACTGGTGGGAAGGGGTTCAAATGTTTTACATAGGTACTAGTTGAAACGAACTACGAAGCACAGGACGTGAGTGTTGCAACTAGTTATAAAACATGCTGACGTTTTATAACAAAGAAAAGTCATATAGCTCCCTACTATGAAGTATTATAGCATTAAGCCATTTTTTATATACTGTTTGTCGTTGGCAAAATTGGGCAATATTACAATAACTAGTCAACATAATTATCTTGTAAACAAACAAAGCATTACGAGTGGAGCACAAGTTAAATACAATTTCCGAGATAAAAGCTTGCTCAAGATGTCGACCATCGTGCCCTGTTCAATATCCAAGTTGCAAACAATCTCTAATCTCGATCGCTCTATACGTCTGCATTGGAGACAGGCAAGTGCCTTCAACTTGCGGTTTACAAGCAACTCGGATTTCTAAAGCAAAAGCTCCATTTATATAGTTCTACTAGCTGTTGCCCGCGGCTTCGCCCGCGTGAATTTCGGTTTTTCACAAATCCTGAGGCAATCGTGGATTTCTGGTTCCTGTTCCCGCTCCCTTTTCCAATCTTTATACTTACTTTCAAGGTAGTTTGCTATATTGATCTACCTATAGCTGTAGATTTGGGTTTTTTCAAAATCCCGTGGGAACTGTGGATTTTTTCAGGATAAAAAGTTGCCTATGTTTTAAGTCAGGGCATTATCTCCATTCAAAATTTCAGCCAAATCTGTTCAGTAGTTGCGACGTTATAGAGTAACAAACATCCAAACATCCAAACATCTAAACATCCAAATATCTGCACTTTCACATTTAGATAATTATTTTATAACTAAATAGCTTTACATTATTAATTATTTATTTAGTTATTTATTTATTGATTTAGTATTTATTTAATTGCCTTCGGCCACCAGAGGGCGCAGCTGTCGTATCGAGATTCCGCCTGCGGCCGTCAGAGGTTATTGCAATTGCTTCGAGTTTCCAGCTCCGGCCGCAAGAGTTTTGACTATAAGAGGGCACTGCAAATTGCAATCGCTTCGAGTTTCCGGCTTAGGCCGCTAGAGGGCACTGCGATCATTTTTAGTTTCCAGTTTTGACCGCACGAGGGCGCTGCAATCACTTCAAGTTTCTGGCCTAAGCCGCCAGAGGGCGCTGCGATCGTTTTTTAGTTTCCAGTTTTTGCCGCAAGAGGGCACTGTGATCGTTTTAATTTCCAGTTTTGGCCGCAAGAGGGCGCTGCTATTGCTCCAAGTTTCCGGCTTAGACCGCCAGAGGGCGCTGAGATCATTTTTAGTTTCTAGTTTTGGCCGCCAGAGGGCGCTGCGATCGTTTTTAGTTTCCAGTTTTGGCTGCTAGAGGGCGCTGCTATTGCTTCAAGTTTCCGGCTTAGGCCGCCAGAGGGTGCTGTGATCGTTTTTAGTTTCCAGTTTTGGCCGCCAGAGGGCGCTGCGATCGTTTTTAGCTTCCAGTTTTGGCCGCTAGAGGGCGTTGCAATCGTTTTTTTAGTTTCCAGTTTTGGCTGCTAGGGGGTGCTGCTATTGCTTCAAGTTTCCGGCTTAGGCCACCAGAGGGCGCTGTAATCGTTTTTTAGTTTCCAGTTTTGGCCGCCAAAGGGCGCTATGATCGCTTCAAGTTAGACCGCCAGAGGGCGCTGCAATCGTTTTTAGTTCCCATTAAAACTTTCATCCCCTATTTTACCACCCTTAAAAGCAGATTTTTCAAAATAAAATTTACAGAGTTTTATTATTTAAAACTCATAATCTAAATGCCGATTTTCAGGTCTGTAACTTTAAAAACATAGGACTTTCATAAAAATTTTCATCCCCTATTTTACCACCCTTAAGGGGAGATTTTCCAGAATTACTTATACAGGCTTTTATCATTTAAAAATTATAATTTCATATCCTATTTTCATATCTGTAACTTCAAAAACATAACCTTCCAACCCCCATTTTACCCCCTTAGGGGAGGATTTTCGTGAAATATTTTTCAGGCTGATATCTAAGGCCTAGAATTAACCTACCTTCCAAATTTCAAGTTGATAATAGCAAAATTATAATTAAAACTTCCCATTAACACTTTCATCCCCTATTTTACCACCCTTAAGGGAAGATTTTTCAAAATAAAATATACAGAGTTTTATTATTTAAAACTAATAATCTAAATGCCAATTTTCAGGTCTGTAACTTTAAAAACATAGGACTTTCATACAAACTTTCTACCCCCATTTTACCCCCTTAGGGGAGGATTTTAGGGATATTAAATAGCCTATAACCTGCCCCAAAAGTTGGACAACCAAATGCAAAAAGAATTTTTCAAATCCGATCGGTACTTCCAGAGATTAGCGCGTTCAAACAAACAAACAAACAAACAAACAAACTCTTCCGCTTTATTATATTAGTATAGATACCTAAACAGATATTGTGAGTGGCTTATGGCAATTTTCTTGCAGTAGAATAAAGTTACAAATAAGGCTTCAAACAGCCAAATCACGCCAGCTGAGTCTGCGCCATTTTTTTTCTGCATTCTTTCATTCCCTAATTTTCTTATCGACTGTCCGCATCAACTTTAAATTAGGTTCGTTTGCTCGCTATTTATATGTAAACTAGTAGGGCGCTTGGCTGCGCGGCCCGCTAAAGCGGACCGCGGGGATTTCAGTATTATTTTTGTTTTAGCAGCCTCCACCTTCTTCTATCATTTTCAGCATCTTTAACCCTGGCCGTGCTCCTCATCCATCTTCCTAACCTTCGATCATTATCACTCTCCATATTTTTTCTCCGAATAATTTGTCAGAATGAGAGTTCTTCCATAAAAAAAATTTAAAAATTGAAAAGGAACGGCGTCAAAGTCTTGCATAGTTCCCAACTTACATTCTCTTCAATATTCGCCATATATTTTGTATGGAATAATAAATTTCGCCATGTTGTTTTTTTTCTGTTCATCAAGTAGATTTTTAGTTCTTGATTATATTTTTCTAAGAAACTACTCTTCCATCTTTTATGCTTGGTGAGATAGACACCGACGAAATTTGTATAGCCGCCATCTTGAATCCGCCATTTTGTATTTTTTTTCAGCTCACTGCCAATTGGATGACGTTTTGAGTATTTTTTGTTTCAGCAGCCCCTATCTATCTACAATACCCTGCCCGGGCTCCTCAACCATCTTCCAAAACCCTCAATCTTCATGTCTTCCCATACTTTTCTTTGAGAGTTCTCCAAAGAACCGCATCAAGCCTTGCATAGTTCACAACTTGTAGTCTCTTCAATATTCGCCATACATTTTCTATGGAAAAATAAATTCCGCCATTTTGAATTTTTTTCTTTTCATCGAGTAGATCTTTGGAACCTGATCATGTTTTGCTAAGAAACTACTCTTCCATCTTTTATACCCTCCGAGATGGACACCAACGAAATTTGTATGGCGGCCATCTTTTTTTCGCCATTTTGAATTTTTTTTCAGCTAACTGTCAATTGGATGACGTTTCGAATGACATTTGCTCGAGCACCCCCCACCTATCTTCAATACCTTAAGCGTGCCCATCGCTCGTCTTTGAAATCCTCAATCATCAGCTCTCTCCATATTTTTGTTCCGAATGAATTTTTGTCCTCTATACGAAACCATTAGTGAAAAAAAAATTTTTCATACAAAATTTTACAGGAGGGGTGATCAATCAGTGAGTCAGTCAATGAATCAGCACGAGCAGCTATATATATATTAACTAGTAGGGCGCGTGGCTGCGCGGCCCGCTAAAGCGGACCGCGGGGTTTCGAGTAGGTTGTTTTTGTTTGAACAGCCTCCACCTATCTTTAATACCCTGGCCGTGCCGTGCCTCACCCATCTTCAAAATCTTCAATCATCAGCTCTTTCCATATTTTTCCTCCGCATAATTTTTTTTCTTCTATACGAAACCATTAATGAATATTTTTGTGTGAAAACATAATTCTGCCATCTTGATTTTTTTTCTGTTCATCAAGTATATCTTTATTTCTTGATCATATTTTTCAAAGAAACTACTCTTCCATCTTTTATACTTGGTGAGATAGACACCGACGAAATTTTTATAGCCGCCATCTTGAATCCGCCATTTTGGTATTTTTTTTTTATCACTGCCAGTTGGATGAGGTTTCGAGTAATTTTAGATTGAGCACCTCTCACCTATCTTCAATACCCTGGTCCCTGACCGTGCTCCTCACCCGTCTCCAAAATCTTCAATCATCAGCTCTCTCCATATTTTTCCTCCGCATGATTTTTTGTCTTCTATACCAAACCATCACTAAAAAAACTTTTTGTTTGAAAACATAAATTCCGCCATCTTGTTCTTTTTCTGTTCATCTAGTTGATTTTTGGTTTTTGGTCATATTTTTCAAATAAACCACTCTTCCATCTTTTATACTTGGTGAGATAGACACAAACTAAATTTGTATAGCCGCCATCTTGAATCCGCCATTTTGGTTTTTTTTTCACCTAAGTGCCAATTGGATGAGGTTCTGAGTATTTTTTGTTTGAGCAGCCCCCATCTATCTACAATACCCAGCTCGGGCTTATCAACCATCTTCCAAACCCTCAATCATCATGTCTTCCCATATTTTTCAATGAGATTTCTCCAAAGAACCACATCAAAGACTTGCATAGTTCATAACTTGTAGTCTGTTCAATATTTGCCATACATTTTCTATGGAAAAATAAATTCCGCCATTTTGATTTTTTTTTTCTATTCATCAAGTAGACCTTTCAATTTTGATCATTTTTTACGAAGAAACCACTCTTCCATCTTTTATACCCTCCGAGATGGAGACTGACGAAATTTGTATGGCGGCCATCTTTTTTTCGCCATTTTGAATTTTTTTTCAGCTCTCTGCCAATTGGATGACGTTTCGAGTGACATTTGCTCGAGCACCCCCCACCTATCTTCAATACCTTAAGCGTGCCCCTCACCCATCTCCGAAACCCTCAATCATCAGCTCTCTCCATATTTTTCCTCTTAATGAATTTTTGTCCTCTATACGAAACCATTAGTGAAAAAAAAAATTTTCATACAAAATTTTACAGGAGGGGTGATCAATCAGTGAGTCAGTCAATGAATCAGCACGAGCAGCTATATATATATTAACTAGTAGGGCGCGTGGGTGCGCGGCCCGCAAGCGGACCGCGAGGATTCGAGTAGTTTTTGTTTGAGCACGTCCCACCTATCTTCAATACCCTCGCCGTGCTCTTCATCCGTCTCCAAAGTCTTCGATCATCAGCTCTTTCCGTATTTTTCCTCCGCATGAATTTTTGTTTTCTACACGAAACCATCAAAAATTTTTTTTGTGTAGAAAAATAAATTCCGCCATCTTGTTTTTTAGTTCTTGATCATATTTTTCAAAGAAACCACTCTTCCATCTTTTATACTTGGTGAGATAGACACCGACGAAATTTGTATAGCCGCCATCTTGAATCCGCCATTTTGGTTTTTTTTTTTCACCTCAGTGCCAATTGGATGAGGTTCTGAGTATTTTTTGTTTGAGCAGCCCCCATCTATCTACAAAACTCTGCCCGGGCTCATCAATCATCTTCCAAACCCTCAATCATCATGTCTTCCCATATTTTTCTTTGAGACATCCCCAAAGAACCGCATCAAAGCCTTGCATAGTTCACAACTTGTAGTCTCTTCAATATTCGCCATACATTTTCTATGGAAAAATAAAGTCCGCCATTTTGAATTTTTTTTGTATTCATCGAGTAGACCTTTGGATCCTGATCATGTTTTGCTAAGAAACAACTCTTTCATCTTTTATACCCTTCGAGATGGACACCGACGAAATTTGTATGGCGGCCATCTTTTTTTCGCCATTTTGAATTTTTTTCGGCTCACTGCCAATTGGATGACGTTTCGAGTGACATTTGTTCGAGCACCCCCCACCTATCTTCAATACCTTAAGCGTGCTCTTCAACCGTCTCCGAAATCCTCAATCATCAGCTCTCTCCATATTTTTCCTCTTAATGAATTTTTGTCCTCTATACGAAACCATTTGTGAAAAAAAAATTTTTCATACAAAATTTTACAGGAGAGGCGATGAATGAGTCAGTGAATCAGAACGAACAGCTATATATATATTAATTAATAACCGAAATTGTTCATTTGCTAAAGCTGTGCCTCAAAGCGAGTCCTTCATTGTATTGGTTCTTTTTGTAAATGATCGGTAAATTTTTCCTCAAAACATGCTGCTTTGAGGAAAAATGTACCGATCATTTAAGTACAAAACGAAGTACGAACCAATACAACGATGATCGATGTGTTGTAGTGGGCGGGAAATCTTTATAAACAACATGCGTGTAATAACACTAATATTAAAGCGAAAGTTTGGCGTGTGTGTGTGTGTGTGTATGTTTGTTACTCTTTAACGCCGCAACTACGAAACCGATTTCGCTGAAATTTTGAATGGAGATAGATTATGCCCTGACTTAACACATAGGCTTTATACCCGACTGGGTTATGTGTTTCACCTGTGTGCATGTATGTCCATTCCTATGTCCGCGTGTAACTAATTATCCTAGAAAAATCCACAGTTACCGCGGGATTTTGAAAAACCCAAAATCTGTATCTATAGCTATAGGTAGATCACTATAGCAAACTACTTTTAAAGTAAGTATACCTACCTAAAGGTTGGAACGGGAACCAAAAATTCACGATTCCCTCAGGATTTGTGAAAAAGCGAAATTCACGCGGGCGAAGCTAGGTAAAAGCTAGTAAAGTAATAATTAGGTGTGCATAAAGCGCGGGGCAAGCAGCTAGTGGCGCCATCTACTATGTCTATCCGAAACTAACTAATATTTTAGTTTAGCTGCTCGGACGTCGCTTCTCGATTTTTTACACGCTTTATATTAGCTTCACCTGTATGTATGTTTGTAACCGACTTCTTTGAACGCGATTTTGACCCACTTTAAACGGTCAGATTTCATTCAAACTTTGTAGATTTATCGAGGACCGATGACAATACACTAATTTGATAAGATTATTTCATTATTCAATTTGAAAAATAAAATTTTGTGTTCATTTATCACAAGTGTAAATTGAAAATTTAAAAAACCCCCGACATTCGCCATTTAGTGGCGGCGGCCATCTTGAATTTGCAATAGTGCTATTCTACTAGTCAAGCCCTTTCTTTTGATACCCATATCAAGGGAGTTGTGAAAAAATATATCATCCGCCATTTTGTAGCGGCGGCCATCTTGGACCGATTTTCATCAAACATAGCTAAGAACACTCTCGACTAATTCACCTTTCAAACAAAAAAAACCGCATTCAAATCGGTCCACCCGTTTGAGCGCCACAGGGGAGACACACACACACACACACACACACACACACACACACACACACACACACACACACACAGACACGTCAAACTTATAACACCCCGTCGTTTTTGCGTCGGGGGTTAAAAAGTCGTCGGTAAGGAAAAACAATAAACATTCAAAATCGCACGGTAACTAACAGTAACTAGGGTAAACAGAATAGATGTCACACACAACTAAAATCTAAGCAGAAAACGCACGAATGCGAAGATAAAACAATATTAAAAAAGATTAAAACAAATCTATACTAATAAATAAAATTGAAGTGTCTGTCTGTAATATCGAAATAACTACCTCATATTAAGCTCATATGGTTATTTGAACGATACTATAACCGAATCACACGTTTTTAAAATTTTTGTCTGTCTGTCTGTCTGTCTGTCTGTCTGTCTGTCTGTTTGAACGGGCTAATCTTTGGAACGGCTGAACCGATTTTGACGGGACTTTCACATACAAGTAGAGAATTAACCAGGGAGTAACATAGGCTACTTTTTTAACCGACTTTCAAAAAAGGAGGAGTTGTGTTTTTCTACCTATGTACACCGCTATCTCCGAGATTTCTCAACCGATTTGCGTAATTTTTTTTTAAATCGATAGAGAAACATTGCGACACTGTCCTACAAAAAATTTGGATTCCAACTCTTCAATCCTGATGCTGTAGGGGATCTGATCCCCAACACTAATGGGATTTAGGCACTATCGGTTATTTAAATTGATATTGGGGATACCAATTAAAGACTTTATGGTTGAATGACCTCGAGTAGGTACATGTCCAACTCTTCAACCCTGATGCTGTAAGGAATTGCATTCCGAAATCGTAAGGATCTCACGGAATTTTTCCGTTTTGTGGACGGGTTACTACTTACTACAGATAGGCTACTTTTTGTTCTGGAAAATCAAAGTTCCCACGAGATTTTTACAAACCACACGGGCGAAGCCGTGGGCATCATCTAGTTAATAATATTATTAATTAGTACTTATTTACTTTAATCATATTGTATACGATTTACAATAAAAAACAAATAAAGTAATTTATTAATAATAATTAATATCTGTTGTATTTTAAGTGACATGAATTTTTTAGTGTTTTATAAATAAACCAAACTAAAAAGTAGAAAATAAATAATAGTTTAAAAAAACTAAAAAACACGCTTTTTATAGAAAACCAAACTAAAAAATAGAAAATAAATTTTAATAAATATAAATTAATAATAGTGTGCACATGAAAAAAATGAATTTTATTTTAAAAAAAGCGTGGGGTGTATGGGTGTATAGAGGATTATCATTTCGATAATATCTTAAAAGCACCCCACGCTTTTTTAAATAAAATTAATTTTTTTCATATGCACACTATTATTAATTTATATTTATTAAAATTTATTTTCTATTTTTTAGTTTGGTTTTCTATAAAAAGCGTGTTTTTTAGTTTTTTTAAACTATTATTTATTCGTTTATAAAATGTAGCTTATGTCACCCGGACCATAACACCGAATCGATTGAAACCTTCAAAATCGGCTTAGTAGTTTAGGCGCTAAAGTCACACAAAATCTCAAAAAAAAATCATACACAAACATACATACTTACATAGATAAAATCATAACCCTTCCTTTTGGCTTTTCCGTACTGGGGGTAAAAACTAGGGTAAAAAGGCCACCCGTGTGGGGTTGCTGGTCCCCCATCGGGCGCGTCCCCCCGGTGGCGGATGGGGGAACGCCTCCCAGATATGGGAGGTACCGGGGAAACCCGGCGCGGACCAAAACCAGCAGGGGGTTGCCGCTTGGAGGATCCTGGTACTTCTCTGTTCATCAGAGTGGACTGTGGAGACTCCGGGCGGCGACAATTGGGGGGGAGGCTTTCGGGCCGTGAGGAAGAAAACCTCGTTAAAAAATTACAGGAGGGGGTGGAAACGCCCTGCGCGGCGGGTCCGCTGGTCTTTTTGGCCGGTGGGCGCTGGCTTCAGCCACCGTCGGGCAACCCGTAATCCGCACTGAGCGGAACCGGGGGCCCCACGCACTGAGCGAGGGGCCGCGAGGAAGAAAACCTCTATAAAAAATTACACGAGGGGTGAACCTCTTGAGGGTCGCCTGCGGGTGTGGCCCTCTTGAGGGTTGCCTCTAGCGAGGAACTCCGGGTGATGGAATGGTGTATCCGTCGCCCGTTGAGACGCCTCGGGTCGGGAGGCGCACCGTTGTGTTCCTGGTGCGCCTCAGACGGTGTTAGCCTTTAGGTCCCCCGGTGGAGGGTCTGCCTCGGCGGACGGCGCCGGCTGGGTCGCGGATGATTGCGCAAGTGTGCCCGTAACCCAGCCACCAGGCGACACGGAGGAACATCGCTGGGTTTTAGTGGGTATTCTGGCCATCGGCCTGCTTGAGTCCCACACTATCTTCCGGAAGCATTGCAGTCCGCTGTAGGGCTTCCGGAGGGTGTGCGTAAATGCATTTCCCAGCGTCAAAAAAAAAAAAAAAAAAAGGGTAAATAGGCCACTTAATTTGTGAGCATTTTTGAATGCGTCGCTCGTTCGTTGACAACTTCGAATAACTTCTAACAGCAGCACGCAGAAAGTCACTTTGAACCATAGATGCATTGAACTCTATTGTAACTATGTACTACCAATTGATCGTTACTCTGAATAAAAGTTTTATTTATTTAACTAGATGATGCCCACGGCTTCGCCCGTGTGGATTTAGGTTTTTAAAAATCTCGTGGGAACTTTTGATTTTCCAGAGCAAAAAGTAGCCTATCTGTAGTAACCCGTCTCCAAAACGGAAAAATTCCGTGTGATCCCTACGATTTCGGAATGCAATTCCTTACAGCATAAGGGTTGAGTAGTTGGATATGTACTTACTCAAGTTCATTCAACGATAAAGTCTTTAATTGGTACCCCCCAATATCAATTTAAATAACCAACAGTTCCTAAATTCCATTAGTTTTGGGGATCAGGTCCCCTACAGCATCAGGATTGAGGAGTTGGAATCCAAATTTTTTGTAGGACAGTGTCGCAATGTTTTTCTATCGATTAAAAAAAAACTACGCAAATCGGTTCAGAAATCTCGGAGATATCGGTGTACATAGGTAGAAAAACACAACTCCTTTTTTGAAAGTAGGTTAAAAAGTAGCCTATGTTACTTCCTGGTTAATTCTCTACTTGTATGTGAAAGTCCCGTCAAAATCGGTTCAGCCGTTCCGAAGATTAGCCCGTTCAAACAGACAGACAGACAGACAAAAATTTTAAAAACGTGTGATTCGGTTATGGTACCGTTCAAATAACCATATGAACTTAATATGAGGTAGTTATTTCGAAATTACCACAACACCCAAGTGACGACCACGACCGCTCTGGTAAGAGTGTATCGACTAAGAAGAGATTTCGAAATTACAGACAGACACTTCAATTTTATTTATCTATACTAATAAATAAAATTCAAGTGTCTGTCTGTAATATCGAAATAACTACCTCATATTAAGCTCATATGGTTATTTGAACGCTACCATAACCGAATCACACGTTTTAAAATTTTTGTCTGTCTGTCTGTCTGTCTGTCTGTCTGTCTGTCTGTTTGAACGGGCCAATCTTCGGAACGGCTGAACCGATTTTGACGGGACCTTCACATACAAGTAGAGAATTAACCAGGGAGTAACATAGGCTACTTTTTTAACCGACTTTCAAAAAAGGAGGAGTTGTGTTTTTTTACCTATGTACACCGATATCTCCGAGATTTCTGAACCGATTTGCGTAATTTTTTTTTTTAATCGATAGAAAAACATTGCGACCCTGTTCCATAAAAAAATTGGATTCCAACTCCTCAATCCTGATGCTGCAGGGGACCTAATCCCCAAAACTAATGGGTTTTAGAAACTTTCGGTTATTTAAATTGATATTGCGGGTACCAATTAAAGACTTTATCGTTGAATGAACTCGAGTAAGTACATATCCAACTCCTGAACCCTGATGCTGTAAGGAATTGTATTCCAAAATCGTGGGGATCCCACGGGATTTTTCCGTTTTGGGGACGTTTTTCTACAGATAAGCTACTTTTTGTTCTGGAAAATCAAAAGTTCCCACGGGATTTTTAAAAACCTAAATCCACACGGGCGAAGCCGTGGGCATCATCTAGTTATATAGTATAGAGTATAGATATAGATACCGTATTGACTTGAGATTGTTTTTTGTTCCAGGCCCCGCACCGGCCTGCTAGGCGCACTGCAGAGGCTCGCCCGTCCCGTCGTCCTGTGACTAGCCAGGCTTCGAGACCAAGGCACGGGCGGCGGATTGTAAGGACCTTTTGGACTATTATTACACTATTTCATTATTTTCCTTAGAACTACCCCCCACATCAAATTCAAATTCAAAATCATTTATTTCATGTAGGCCAACGTGTGGCTCTTATGACATGTCAAGAATCTACCACCGGTTCGGAATGCTGATTCTGCTGAGAAGAGCCGGCAAGAAACTCAGCAGTTGCTCTTTTCACAAGTGTAAATTGAAAATTTAAAAAACCCCCGACATTCGCCATTTAGTGGCGGCGGCCATCTTGAATTTGCAATAGTGCTATTCTACTAGTCAAGCCCTTTCATTTGATACCCATATCAAGGGAGTTGTGAAAAAATATATCATCCGCCATTTTGTAGTGGCGGCCATCTTGGACCGATTTTCATCAAACATAGCTAAGAACACTCTCGACTAATTCACCTTTCAAACAAAAAAAACCGCATTCAAATCGGTCCACCCGTTTGAGCGCCACAGGGGAACAGACAGACACACACACACACACACACACACACACACACACACACACACACAGACACGTCAAACTTATAACACCCCGTCGTTTTTGCGTCGGGGGTTAAAAACAAAAATTGTTACAAGTAGCTTAACATCTTGTGGACAGCTGAAGCAAAGCCGAATAGAATAGACATATTTTTTATTCAGATAAACTTTTACATCACCCACTATATAGCCCTTGAATATCCCACTGCTGGGCACAGTGATCTTCTCTTATAAGAGAAAGGGATTTTAGAGCTTAGACACCCACCACGCTGTTTCACATGGTAGTGATAAGAACCGGGACTAACGGTTTGAACGTGCAATCCGAGGCATGGGGTGGAACACGGCCATCTAACAACTGACCCGGCACTGAGAATTTCTTTACATAAAAACCGAATAACTAACAATTTTTGGCTCGACCCGGGTGTGGAACCCTCGTGATCCGCTGTCGAACATTTTAACCATAACCGCTAGACCAACGAGGCAATCAGTTAATTCTATACTACCTATACCTACGTCTAATAGTTATAATTATATTTAGTAAAACATGATATTGAATAACTACTCAAACATAGTGTACCCGAACATAGAACTAGGTACCGTCTAAAACTTGTCCAGGTAAGTTTCCAAGCGTCTTTAAGAAGAAAGATTACTACTAAAAAAATCCCTACCTGACCTATTTAAGTGAAAATACTTTATCTTCAGAAAACTAGAAATTGAAGAATTGATTTCTTTCACTTCAGCTTCTAAGCTCCACAATTTTTATAACTTTTATAAAAGAAAGTACATACCTATACCTACCTCACAGCAATTATTTACTTTCGAAGTTTGTAAGCGATTCTCCTGACCTCGTTCGTTCGACTTGTGCTGTTCTGAATAGGAGTAACGTTGGGACAGCAAATACTTAAGGCTCGACTTTATCTCGTTAAGACTATTTATCATGCTGTAAGTAGGTTAGGAAGATTCTACAGGATATAAATCAATTAATAAAGTCTGCTACGGCGGTTTTCCACAACAAGTGCGACGCGACGCTGTGAAAATTAATGGGATCTATTTACAATTTGGTTTTGAGAAGTTGTGGAATAAGTACTCCTAAACTTCGGTCTACTGGTAAACCAACCACTTATTGGAATTCCCAGTTGAGATGAAGCAATGTAGCTAAATATTATGTTGTTGACAGAATCTTGTATCAGAATATACGAACCCCGAGTAAATATTATTTTTTTATTCAACAGTTTTCCCGTAGTAAGATAAGATATTAAAATGAGTGTTTGGTTGCAGAGGCGTGGGGCGCGGCGCGTGGCGGCGGCGCGGGCGCGCGCGGCGTCATGACGCGGCGCCCGCCACCATGACGCTGCCGCCGCCCGCGCGCCCCGCGCACTACCCCGCTGCGCACCGCGCAATGCGCTACTACCGCATCTGGATCTACGCGTGCAACGGGGCACTGCTGCTGGGGGCGCTCGCGTTCTGTGCGGCGGCCGGCCGCGCGCTCGCCGACTACCGCCGAGCGCTCGTGCCCGGCCTCGGCGCCGCGCAGCCCGGCTTCCTCTACGGATACGCGGCCCTCCCGGTGCAAGCCGGACTCCTGCAGCTGCTGGGCTGCTTGGCCGCTTTGCGACTCTCCGAACGCATGCTCAACGCTTACTGGCTGGCGCTCCTGGCGCTGCTGGTCGGAGACGCTGCGATTGGCGTCTACTGGGCGTTTCGGTTCGAACGCGTCTGCCGAGAACTACGACCCCAGCTGCGCATCCGCTTAGCGAGGGACTACGACTCGGACGTCGACTTCGCGGAGGCTTGGGATCGCCTCCAGCGCGAACAGCGCTGCTGCGGGGTGACGGGCCCGGCGGATTTCACCGCATTCAACCGCACCGTCCTGCCGCCCAGCTGCTGTCGAATACCGGCGCACACTCCCGCCGTGACGCCGGCTGCGATCCTCGCCACTTCCGCGGCGTCACCCGTGCCCTTCACGTCCGTACACTGCGTGCCCCACACGGCCGCTTGCGCGGAACGATTGCTCTCGTGGCTCCGGAGAACCGCGGACGCGTTGTTCGTTTTAGGCTATTGCGTTATAGCGTTTCTAAAGTTGTGCTTCCTTGGAATATTGAGATACGAAATAAAAGAAATGATCCAGAAAATTAGAATATTAAGAACCGAGATCGGCGCGGGAGAGCTGCTCGACGGCAGTCCGATGCACGGCGGACCGTTGTCCCAGACGGTCGTCGTGAACGCGGTGAACGCCAACGGAGGAGTGCGCACGCACGGCGGCAGCCCGGACCGCGCGGGCGAGAGGGAAGCCCTCCTCGGGCGAGCCTCGGAGCCGTTCTCGCGACGCAGCTTGCACGACGAATCGCTCGGCCCCAAAACGATCAACGGAAACAACAACTGCGAGATGCGCGAGCTGGCGCGCGGGGAGTACCGACCTCTGGCGGCGGACAGTGCGGCGACTCGAATCTGACTAAGATGTTACTTGGAGCGACTGTTCGGGCGGCGGTGGCGCTCGTTCCCGGCGGACGGCTTCGACGCGGAGCCCCCGGGGCCGCGCGGCGCGCCCGCCTGCGTGCGCCCGGCGGGGGCACGCGTGCGCCTCGACCACCGCCGCCACACACGCTCCGAATTCGAACTCTAAAATCGCGTGACCCCCGCTCGGCGCCGGCACAGCCGCTGCCGGCGGAGATCGACACGGCCGCTGTCAATTCATCGAATTGATTTCACGTGACTGCGAGTATTTTACGTTTCATAAATAGTAATCCAGTTCTGACTGTTTTAGTGGAAATATATTTAGTGTTGTTACTTTAGATTATTGTGATCAGCGTGAACTTTGAATATTAAGTGGCAACGAGTAAATTAGGTGAAGTATTTGGATTCCACGAGCAAAGCTTGTGTTTAGTTCCTATGCTTGGCAGTTAATACATTTTTAAATTTTATAGAGTTTATTCAAGTATTTTAGTTTACCGTAACAGAGGTGAAAGTGTGGTCGCGAAAAAATGCGGGAAAGACGGTGTAGTGCGAGTGACTAAACGAAACGTGTAAATTAGTTGTGAAAATATTAGTGATTTAATAAGTTACTGTTGCACATTCGATTGTACACAATCTCTAAACTAAATTGACAGGTGTAAACTAACTTCCTGAAGGGAACATCGTGAAGAGAACAGCAAGGTTCCTACTATTTCTAGACTTGTCATGTCTAGCTCAGATATTATGTACAACCGAATAAGCACCCGATTGTATTATTTTTTAGGCATAGGTCTGCAGCTTTTGATTGTATACCAATAGATTAAAAAGTTATACTTATACGTTGTGTAAAAAAAAATATCTTTTTATCAATTCACTTAATATAACGTTGTTTAGGTCATATTTGTTATTAATTAATTCTGATCAATTCTTGGTTCTAACACGTTTTCAGAAAAATCTCGGACCTATTCTGGGTAACTATTAAGTATACCTACATAATTCTTCCTTACTGCTGAGTTTTTATTGCTGACTAGCTGATAACCGCCACTTCGTTCGTATGGTTGAAGCTTTTTTTGAAATCCCATTTTCCATTGATACGGATTGTACCAGATTGATGAATATTTTTAATGGTTTTCTCTGAATTTTGGCTTCGAACCAACTCTTGATCAGAAATTTTTGTGATCCTTTGTTTATATCAATAAATTATTGTAAATATTAGATCCGTTTTGTATGTAAATGTGTAGAATGCAAGTTGTGCATGGACAGATCAACAAAATAGTACTGATATGAGCTTATACGACGTAGTGCCTAAGAATAAAAGCTAATAACCAGTTTAAAATGACTACAATACAAAAAAATACACTTTTGTTTCTGTACTATAAGTACCTAAAACGGCAAATCAGCCTCCTGTATATGCTATGTATTCGAATTTAATTTGATTTTAAAAGTCAGGTAATGGGAGCATTTACGTATTAAATGGCTGTGTATATAAGTGTAACCTAATTCCCCATATTAATAAAGATTTAAACTTCGAACCCGATATACTTTAGGCACAGATTTAGGTTTTCATTTTGAAATATAGATTTTTCTAGACAAGAAGAATTTTTTTTTGTAGCCACCATAAATAGCTTCCTCTCTTTTGTCGACTTTTTCTCTCTTTTTTTTTTATTCCAAAAGTAATGTTATTCGAAATCCGACAAAGCAAAGCCAAGTATATTATAACCATCGAGTTTTTTTATAAGAAAATTAATACATATTTCCAGCCTTTTATTTTTAATTCAAGTGAAATAAAGACAAAGGAAAGGTTAAAGGGCCCATTTGAAGTTGAACTTTTTATTAATAGGGTTCAATAAGTTTATACTCGTAGTTGTTTACATTTATTAATAGTGATTGTATCAGCTACAGCGGGTAAATATAAAATAGCAACACAGGGCCCACGTAGACACATCGCCTGTGGACGTACGGCATTTTATTTGGATGACAGCATAATAGTAGGGGAGCCCAAGAGAGGATTTTTGGATTTATTCGAGCGCGTCAGCTTAACATAAGGGAGGCATCTTGCATCCTGCTGAGTAACCTGTACCATATATAAACCCTTTATATAGAGCCGCGCGTAAAAAACCGCGCGTCAGAAATACTCAGAAACGTCAGTATAGTGGGTTAATTACGAGCTAAAAAAAAGTATATGTATTTAGAAAATCCGACTATTTGAAAGTAACGTACGAGAGTGGGAGCATTACAAAGCCGCACAAAAAAACGTTATCTTGACATTCTCGAATCTCGAGGGTGGTTGAATCTTTTTCTATTTTGAAGGAAATGATGAAAAAATAATAAAAAAATATAATCAGCCGATTTCTACAAGCCGAAGTAATAAAAATCGTCTATAAAAATCTAATGAAGATGAAAGCGTGCAGCTAGACGCTTTCCCCACCACTGAAAGGGAAAACATTATATAACCTTTTATTCTCCCTATCAACTAATCTACAAAATCTAATAGGTCCCGATGACACTCGAGTAAATCCACATTTAGCATCATCGGCTCCCCTACCATAAATTAATAAAAAACTACAGATGACATAATGTAATTTTCCACACAAAAATGGCTATCAAGTTACGGCCGACCGCCATTACCATGATATCGATGAAATAAAACGTGTAATTCGAAACACGCACAAATTCGAGACATAATGATGAACATTCGCCATTTTTTCACAGACGTATAAAGAGAAGCAGACCTAACATAATCTTCACAACTACATCTAAAAGAATAAATAATATCTTCGCTTGTTTCTCTCCAAACAAAAATATAATACTCTATCTCTTTTTTTTCTGTTGTTGCAACACTTACGCACTCATAGAAAAAATAGGTCTTGAGGCAAACCGCCATCTTGCTAAGCACGGCTTAGCATGATGGCGGTGCAATATGTCAAATGATGTCAAAAACAAGATCTTATCCTGCGAGTTGTTTATTATTTTATTTTTGCATTAAAATCAAGTCTTAAGATCCAAGAATACTAAAATAAAATGGTTAAGTGTTGTGCACCTCTGTGCAGCAATTCTTCATAAAGGAAAACACCTGAAATTAATTGTTATCGGTAAGTTTTCATATGCCATAGTCTCGTAATTTGTTTACATGGTTACTGTGAGATTAATAATAATCGTTCGGCATTTTAGAAGCAGTCCCTATTTATTATATGTCCAAAACTCGTAAATAGTTATAGTAATTTTGGTTCTAGTAGATCCCTGTTGCAATATTTATCAATAATTTAATACTCTGATCTCGTTTGATGTTTCATATACTTGTGCAATTTTACAGGGCCGTATTCAGGCTCAAGGTTTGTTTAGTAGGTATATTTTGAAGGTTGATTAGATAAAAGTAGGTACGGACAAATTATAAAAATGAAATCATTTTTCAGGTTCACAAAGGACGAAAACTAAGAAATGCCTGGTTGACCAACATGAATAAAAAAAATTGGCATCCCAAATCATCGAGTGTACTATGTTCTAAGCATTTTAAAGCACATTTAGTGGACAACAAAAAGGACAGGAGAGATTTGATTTACCCATCGAATGGTTTGATTAAAATAATTCAATCGTGTGAAGAAGTTTTGAAAATGATTAAAGGAAAATATATAAGTTATAATAGCATGATAATGTATATAGCTGATTTATCGAATAATTGTAGTGAGTTTAAGACCAATGATGAACATGATTTCAATCATTTGCAAATAATGATTAAGGTGATTGTTAAATTTTATTTTGATTTAAGAATGAAGCATAATGCAAAGCAAAGCAATCAATCGGAATGAAATTATTAAGAAAATACTTAGTTTTGTTTAAAAATAAATAATTGAAATTTTTGTTTGTTTTTATTTATTTTACTCATTTTACATAGGTAAGGTAGGTCGAATGAAATAGTTAGGTAGTTAAACTAGTAAAAAGTTAGTTTGATAAATAGTTTACAAACTAGCGTTTCACTAGTTTAACTACCTACCTATTTCATTCGAGTGAAGTGTCACGTCATAACATAGAGCACGAAGCGAATCATAAATCAGCAGGCCTATTCTGTATCTCAGTGGTAACGAAAACGTTAGAACCTATGAAAATGTGCCCATCAAATAATTATCAAACCATCATTTTACATTGTGTAACATCTGATGATGATGAACTGCATCCCAGTTGGAAATTAAGGTTACAGAATGTAAAATAAGGGTTTAACAATTTGATGCCACTTTACCGTAGTTTTCAAATTAATTTCATCACAGATTAATGATTAGTATCTACAATAAATTTCATATCACAGATACTTAATAATTATAGGCCTGCAGGTCAGTCACTACGCTACGCTTTACTATCTATACTAATCTGGCAATAGTGTTATTTGACTATACTTTCAAGGGCCTAGTGACTCGAATAATAATCTCAATGTTCGCGCGATTATAGATACAAAATCAACCGCGCGATGACCGCGTAATCGCTTTCTAATACGGCGACGACGCCTAAGTCTGATTCCGCGTTACGAGTTCAGTCCCTCACCCTCGCTTGCATGAGTTCGGCCCTGTTTACTGTCAATGTGTGTGTGAAATTTGTATGTAGGCGTAATTGGCACGCCAATTTTTTTGTTATGTTAGGTCTGCTTCTCTTTTTACGTCTGTGCATTTTTTAGTATCAATTTCGCCACGTTTCTAAAGTATTATATCTAAATACCTTGTCTCATCTCTTATGGGCAGTAGAGATGGGACTTTCTAAGAACAAAAACTATTCTTGGAAAACGGTTGAATTTCGTTTCGCTTTCCTAAATCGTCGACTAAATAAGATGTCAAACTGTTCGATCGAATCAATGTGTATGCGTAGGGCCATAGATACTTGGATAGAAAGAACTAGCATGACGTAGTAAACACGTGTAACCATTTAGGATTTTTAAAACGAACCAAAAATACACTTTATAGATACCTAAGTACCCCAAAGTAAAGAGGTGAGCGCAACAGGTTGAAACAAGACTAGTCCTAATAGACTGAAAGTCAGAAGATATATTTCTGTTTGAATACATACATATTTAATCCTGGATCAGTCAGTTAATAGATCATCAGTTATGAACTAGTCGAACATCTCGGAACGAATTATTCACCTCAGTAAGTAATTAAATAGTTTGCTGTAAAAATAGTATGTATTTTTAACGGAAATCTTTCCACCGTCTCTCGGACTATAAGTACAGAACATGACTAGTTCTTTCACCTGAAAACACTACAGCCCATCCATTTCGCAAACATACACATACATTTGTACTTATATGGTGTAACTTTTTAGAAATATTGTAATATGACTATTAAAATTAACTATTACGTTCGCTTAGAGTAGGTATAATATTTTGTGAATTTATGCAGAAAAATAGTTTTTTAATATTGTTGTCACTGAATGTACCAATCTTATTAAAATTTGTACCTATATTCGGAAAGTTGGATAATAATATGTAGCTAGGATCAAATCTAAATCCTGCATTTTCTTCCAAACGGTAAAACAACATGTGCCTTGGCTTATAAAATCGCATAACTGACGTTGAGTTTATTAAAGAGTTCAATATTAAATACCCATCGTTAAATGGATCTCATAACCTCATCCCTGACGTGCGACCTACGACTTTTATTGTAGGTACCTACCTTTTATACTTAATGGGCTCAATGGTAATGGCCCTTTTACGAATAAATATTTAAAAGGTTTTAAATTAATTCAAAACATAAACTTTTTAAAACAATCTATATACCTACTTATCAAAAATATGTTTCTTTATAAGAGCGGTTTGTATGTTGTTGATATTGTAATAAATTAAACAAGTGATTCCTTCAACTGTATTTTCAATTAAATTGATCATTTGAGTGAAATTTTCACAGTACCTAAATCTACGTTTTTATAACATGAAGACTTTTGTAGGTACTCTAGTCGAGAGAACTTTTCCAAAAGTAAAGCTCAAACTGTAATCGTATGCGTAAGTATCGTTAAATTGTGTTATACAAGATAAAGGGCATGTTTCACCACCTTCTGATAAGTGTCGGATAGCCTAAACGTAGGAAGACGTTGCCGCCCTCCGACGTTCATCGAGCCCTAGGGCTCAATTCCTCCCCGGCAGAGCTCCCAGCTCGCCACAAACCACCGGTGCCGCTGTAACGGCCAGTAGGGCAAGCAGCATACTCCATCCGAAAAAAAAAAAGACAGAAAGGCAGGGAGCTCACATGAACCTGCGCGAGCTCGTTCTCGCACGAAGCTCGGGGACGAATATTTGTTTGGCGTTAACTCTACAAAGCTTTTGTTTCCTAGGATGGCACTGCCAGAGCATAATGAAGTTGACGTTGCACTAGAGTTAGGCCATAGCTATAGATCATAATTATTATTCATGGTATTAGATATTTTTTATTAGCATTATCAATTATACATGGCAACGGGGAGATCTCAAAATTACGAAGAAAATCTATGTCGCAATTCCACACGTTTAAAGCGGAATGGCCACTCTATCTATTTCATCTTTCTGGAAATTAATTTTATGTATTATTATGTAGTTAGTAAGGGATGCGTCGAAGAGTAATAATAGTAGATAATAAATTAAGCTATATACACTATGCGGAAACGAAGTGCGCCACATGAAACGGCCCGTTTCTGAGACGCGTGATGAAAATTTTCGAAACTTTCGGAAACTTTCTCGTACTCCCGGCAATTTGGCAATATTGCCTGGAAACTTTCCAAAGTTGCGAGATTACGACCATCGACCGCCAGGGGATAACCGCGACCTAAGTGCACTATGTAAGTGTGCCAATGTGTACCTTATCAGCATTAATTTAAAGTTGAAATTCAAATAAAGTTTAAAAAATAATAAAATAATAATAAATCAATATTGAACATTCAATGTAAATTTTTTTACATAATACAGTTTTTTTTCTTAATATTGAATCGATTTGCTAGTACGATAATATATTAGTTTTCTCTAGTTTCTCGCTGTCACCGCATCCCTCTCTTTCTCTACCAATTTGTGTATTGCCGTTTCGTGCCTCATTCGCCCCGTTCCCCGGCGGTCCGTCGGCAGGCGGCAAATATTATACCAGTGATGTGCTGACAGTAAAGCGAGCGGCACGTATTTTATAACGTACTTATTCAGGCTAACAACTTTCTTGTAAATAGATACTCAATTATTTATTAATTGTGTTAACAAAATGCCAAGACTAATTTCAAAAGTGTGGATTCATTTTGAAGTTGAGACGGTGGCTGGGAAAAAGACTGCAAAATGTAAGTTTTGCCAATTTGTTTACAAAAACTTAAATGCAACAAAGTTTCGAAATCATATTATCTCATGCAAAATGTGTCCGGCAGCTACAAAACAACAAATGCAAGCAGAAATGACCGTTCATCAATCAAATCAAATGCCAACTACCTCCATTGCCAGACCAAGCGTCCTTTGCGTTCCTATACCGTCGGATTCTTTCGAAGGATCTATTGCATCGGACATAAGTCAGGGTTCGAGTGAAAATGTTTCGCTCCAGCAAATCAACGATGATGATAAAGCCAATATTGACGCTTTACTAGCAAGAGCTCTGTATGAAAGTGGAATGCCCTTTAATTTATTTGAGTCCAAGTCGTGGAAAAAGGCTCTTACGGCACTAAATCCTGATTACGAAATACCGAGTCGCGGCACATTTAGTAACACTTTACTGGATGCTGAATTTGAACGCACTAAGGAAGACGTTTATAAACTCATACGTGAATCTTCATCATTGGGGTTAGCTGTTATAGATGGATGGTCTGATCGATGTGGTAGTGAAATAGTTAATTTTATTATAACGACGCCAAAACCACTATTTATTAAATGTGTTAACCCTAGTACAAACCCAGAATCTGGAGTTTACTTGTATAATGAAGTAAAGTCTCTCATCGAAGAATTCGGCCCGAACAAGTTTATCAGCATAATAACAGATAATTCGAGTAGTATGAAAACTTTGTGGCATTTGGTAAGACAGGAATATGATTTTATTTCAACAATTGGATGTGCTTCGCATACATTAAACTTGTTGATGAAAGACATCACCATCAAAATAGACATGATTGACCAGAATATTAATATGATATCCAATATCATAAAGTCAATTAACAAGAAACATGTTGAAGCTGCCTATTTTGAAAAAATTCAAATAGATAAATATGGGGCGAACAGAAAGACACTGAAATTTTCAAGCAAAATGCACTGGGGTGATTCTGTAGTTATGTTAGAGTCATTCTTAAGCAACAGAGAGGCGTTGGAAGCTACAGTAATTGCTACAGATTTAAATTTTGAAAGACAAATTAAGCAAACAATAATTAGCGAAGATATTTGGTTAAAGACCCGAGATATAATAAACATTCTCAAACCAATGCAAGAGAGTGTAATCAAATTAGAGAGTGACAATGCAACATTGTCTGAAGTTCCGATGGTCTTCGAACATATAGTAGAACATGTGCAAAATGAAATGCCATACATTGAAACTTTGAATGATAGTCAAAGAACACAAATTATGCAAGATGTAGAACACAGACGAGGTTCCGTGGAACAGTCCATTCACTATGCGGCAAATATACTTGATCCGAAATTTAAAGGTACTAGATTAAAAAACACGAATCTTGCCTCTGGGCTTGAATTTATTTATGACTATTCTCAAAGGAAAAACTTGAATAGAGCAGATGTTATGCTAAATATAGCTCAATATAGGAGTAAAACTATGTATTTTTCTCAATCGTCCATTTGGGATGAACAATTGTTAAAAGCAATAGATTCAAAAGTATGGTGGAAAGGATTTTGTGATAACCAAGTACTTGCTCCAATCGCAATAGATATTTTGAGTATACCGCCAACCTCAGTAGCTGGTGAACGGCTTTTGTCACTATTTGGCAGAACTCATCCACTCTCCAGAAATGAACTGACACCTGAAAAATTATCAAAACTTACTATGGTTAGAGCAAATTTAGGGATGATGAAAAATTAAAGACAGCCGAGGAAATCAACAATGATTATAACCGCAGGTGACGACAATATTGTAGAAGACTCACCAAGAAGAAAATGCAAGAAATGATACGGATTATAAATGAAAATGAAAAATATTTATTTGCCAAAATCAACTTTACAAAGATTAGAATATTCGTTGATACCAGGTAATACTGTATCGTGGGGCCCAATTCATAATTTGTTTGTTATAAAACTAAATGAACGAAATCATTTCGGTTTTAATATGGTCTTGGTTCCATTAAGGTCTGCTAGCTTCATCATCAGGCTACCACAATGTGGTTTTTTCATTGCATTTAGACTTACATAGAGCATAGTTTGTAAGCTGTGACCAAAACAAACGAACATTTTTGAGTGGTTTTCTTTTCACGGAGTGTTGCTATGTCTATTTCGGAAGCGAAATGTTTCGTAGAACTTTAGATTAATATCTAGCTTAACAAGTGTAAATTGAAAATTTAAAAAACCCCCGACATTCGCCATTTTGTGCCGGCGGCCATCTTGAATTTGCAATAGTGCTATTCTACTAGTCAAGCCCTTTCATTTGATACCCATATCAAGGGAGTTGTGAAAAAATATGTCATCCGCCATTTTGTAGCGGCGGCCATCTTGGACCGATTTTCATCAAACATAGCTAACAACACTCTCGACTAATTCACCTTTCAAACAAAAAAAACCGCATTCAAATCGGTCCACCCGTTTGAGCGCCACAGGGGAACAGACAGACACACACACACACACACACACACACACACACACACACACACACACAGACACGTCAAACTTATAACACCCCGTCGTTTTTGCGTCGGGGGTTAAAAACATTTAATTCTTCATAATATGTATCCTCATAAAGCAAGGCCCTACTCGCACTTGGCCGATTTAATTATTCAAAAATAGGTTCAATTTTTCAGCAGTGAATTATCATAGATACCTAGCTGTTTTATCTTAAGTTTTATAAAATAAATGTAAAAACTTAGGAACTAGGAGAGTAACCTACTTGTTTCTACGTAAAAACAAATGTTTTTGGTTAGGTTTTGAAGATAAGCAAAATAACTAACTTCCTGCAGACCGCTATTTCATTATAACGAAGTATAAGTGTTTAGTTCGAAGTATAAGCTGTGATAGCCTAGTGGTTAGGACGACCGACTTCTAATCGGAGGTCGTGGGTTCGATCCCGGGCACGCACCTCTAACTTTTCGGAGTTATGTGCGTTTTAAGTATTTAAATATCACTTGCTTTAACGGTGAAGGAAAACATCGTGAGGAAACCTGCATGCCTGAGAGTTCTCCATAACGTTCTCAAAGGTGTGTGAAGTGTGCCAATCCGCTTGGCCAGCGTGGTAGACTATGGCCAAAACCCTTCTCACTCTGAGAGGAGACCCGTGCTCTGTAGTGAGCCGGTAATGGGTTGATCATGATGATGATAAGTATTTATAGTAAAATGTTGTTTTCTATTTACACGTTTTTTTTTTTATGGCACCGATAACTTTGGCAACTGCGCTTGTGTGTACGAGTCTTGAAAAGCTTGTTCGAAGTTTCCTCACTGCTCTCCAGGACGACATGGGGCTATTGACTAGAACACTCACTACAAAATGGCTAGACAATGGTTCAATAAAGAATATAAACAATTGACGTCATTCGACGCTCAGTACAGACTGTATAGTGGAGTCGTGTATGTGACGGCATCATAGCTATCCTAGGAAACTAGAGCATAATAATAATATGCCTACATTATTTTACATACCAAGGCGCAAGGCACATCGACGCAGAGAAGTGGCGCCGAGGTGCAGTTTCTCCTAATGATAACAAATGAAACTCAGCTTTATTTACTTTGACATACGGTTAAAACCAAAACAAAACTGCGCCTGTGCGTTATAATTCCAGTTTAGTTTTTATTATACAAATAATGTTATAAGACGAAAAGTATCTAAATAAAGCTTTTAAAATATGATTTTATGATAAGACGCTCTGCCTCAGCGCCATTTAAACGTGCCCTGCCCTAAGATCTCTGCACAGTTATTTTGACGAATGATTCGAGAAGTTACGAGTAAAATACCCAATAATTTCTAGCAAAGTTAGCAGGTACTTAACTTTTAATGTGAAGAGACTCTCATGCAGGTAGTTAAAAAATCTTATAATTTGCAAATAAATACAAAAATAATAAAAATGTCGCAGGAATAAATCCTCAGTCCGGTGGGTTTTACGCCCTGATTCCTTTGTTTGGGTAACGTGTCCGTATAATGGTAAAATACTTTGAAAATTTCATGTTAATTTAAAGGGTTCTAGGAAGGGTGCGGAGAATTTTAGTCCTGTAGATTACATACGTATATTATATTTTTTTACCAAAATGTTATCGCATTCGGGCCCTGCTTCCTAAGGTTTGTTTATTATCACATTGCTACATTAACAATTAATTTTATATTTATTACTAGCTGAACCCCGCAACTTCGTTCGCGTAGATATAGGTTTTTATATAGGATCGGATCGGATCCCATAATTATATTATGTACCTAAACTAAATGTAGCCTAAGTTACTCCTTATAACATTGAAAGTTCCATTAAAATCGATCCAGCCGTTTCGGAGATTAGCTGGAATAAATAGACAGACCGACAAACATAAATTTAAACGCACACCAGTTTAAAATAAGCCGTAAGTACGTTCAAAGATCCGGGTCCCAAGTTATTTGAACCCAATACTGAGGATTGTAATGTCTGTCATTTCTAAACTAAAAATCTCTTGAAATATTTACTCGACAATACATAAAGTAGGTACTATCTTTCTAACAAAAAAAGAATGAGTGAAATCAAACAACGCGTTAATGAATAACAGCTAAATACACGTTTTAACTTTCATCCCCTCTCCCAAGGGAACCGTGCTGAATTTCGGGATAAAAAGTATCTTATATCCTACCTCGGAGTATAAACTCAAATCGTACCAAGTTTCATTCGAATCCATTCAGTAGTTTCGGCGTGATGCGCGGCCAAGATACAGACAGACAGACAGACAGAAAGACAGACAGACAGACAAAAATGAAAAAAATTGCAGTTTTGGCTTCAGTATCGATTATAGAGTGCCCTCCAATAAAAATTTTCAAAATATCTTCAATGTACAGAATTGGATCTGTTACAGTTTTATTATATTACTAGACTAGATTGTGATTTGTTGAATCCGTCGTATCTACTCTTGCTGGAATAACGATGCATTTTAGAGCCAATTTTTAGAGAGTGTTAATAACTTATCAATGGTATCATGATCAACAATCTGTTCTCAGCAGCAAAACTATATGGCGATGGAATTTTGTGAACTGTTTTGTTTTGTGAAATTTTTGTGTTTGTCTAAAACTGCATCAATCTTAATAATTGTGGTGATTTGCTGTATTTTTGGTATTCTTACTGCAACAATAAATTTTAGCCAATAGCGAGAGGGACATCTAATCAGAGATCAATGCGATCGACACAGAGTAGATTTAGCGCTGTAGATTAATAGCTACAGTGCATCGATCGCTTTTACCTCTGATTGGCATAATATACTCTCCTAATATACTCTACCTAATGGTTAAAATGCTACAATAAGAATATCATCAATTCAATCACAACGATTGTAGCAATGTGATAATCTTAACTGTCGTGCATGTTTTATCTATGACATACAAATCACAAAGAAATCATCATTATGTGCAAAATGCATTTTGTGATGTTTTTGATACGTCTTCATACAATAAAGCATGATTTGCACATATCAGTGAAGCAACAGTGCCGGCACAGTTCCGGCACAGTGAAAAATATTCTTTCATAACATTCTCTGTGAACGCGTTCACACCTGTCGACGCGACGCAGTGTTTCAATGACAGTTCATAGAGAATGACATATTTTTTAATGTGCCGGAACTGCGCCGGCCGCGACGCTGATGCTTCACTGATACGTGCAAATGGGCCTTAACCCTAAGACTATGTAATATACATTACTTAGTCTTAGCAATAACCTATCAAGTTTGACGTCACAACCACAAGATATAATTTGAATGTTATAGAAAACCGGGATCTTGTTTTTGAATCAATATAAAGATATCAATAATTGTTTAGTAGATATCGATATTTTATAACTTCTTTAAGTTAATAAACGTGTTTCGAAAGTTCTAATTTCAAAATAGTCTTGTTACAACTTTCCGAAGGTACGCACTAGGTGACTGAGCTAATATTATCATAAATAAATAAATGCATTAAATAAAATCTTTGTTAAAACGTTTTGTATTTTATTTCTGAATCCTATAAACCAAAATCTATCGAGGTACCTTATTTTACATATTTTATATAATTTTGATAAAGTAGGCAGTTAACTAGTCTTCCTATCGCACTGCTTTTTAATTCCCGAGGCGAAAACCATTATTAAATAATTATTACTATTTTAGCCAAAGCAAATTAAAAACTTAAACTTTAAGGGATGTTTAGGGTATTTTCTAAAGTTTATTTACCATCTAAACTGCTGAAATTGGTTCGATGTTCCTCGATGCAATTAACCGGCATACAAGAATCAGGCCAAACCGCCTTTGACTTTGTAGATACACCATTATTTACGGCTGTTTAGAAAGCAAAGGTCTAGCGCCTTCTAATGAACGCTACAGCCTACATCAAAAGCTTGCAATCAATATTGAAGGGTAAATTGGCCTGATAATGCAAGAGTTACATTTCACTAATTGTTTCAACAAAAATAAACAAATTTACAAAAAAAAAAAATTGGATAATAGAAATAATATTGGAGCAATTATAAGTTATTTTATGATCTCATTGGTATTAAATACACACCGGATTTTCAGCAATGCTAGAGTTTTTTCCAAACCTCTTAAAAACCGCATTAAAACAATATAAGGGAGAAAACGAAAGCCGGAATAGGTTTTATAACAGCTAACGACAGTTACAAAAACTACGCAAATCTTAGAGAACAAATGAGAAAAGTTGAAGCAATTTACAAGTTGGCAAAAATGATTATAATACATATATGCAATGTGCTATACATCAAGGAACTAAATAAAGCGTTTCCAGTAATATACTCGTAAAATTTTTGTTTCCTTTGATAATAAACAAAACTGTCAGCAAAATTATAATAAAAAACTATATATTACTACTATATAAATACATACCACTTATGTATATACTTACTACTATATATCTTCTATCTATATCTATTCTATACATATAATAAAATCGTAGAATTGCCGTATCTGTACATTGAAGATTTTTGCAAAATAATAACTGGGGGATGTTAGGGATAAGTAATAGAACGTAAAAAAGCTGTTTTTGAAATTTTTGTCTGTTTGTCTGTTTGTCTGTTTGTCTGTTTGTCTGTTTGTCTGTTTGTCTGTTTGTCTGTTTGTCTGTTTGTCTGTTTATCTGTTTGTCTGTTTATCTGTTTGTCTGTTTGTCTGTATGTTTGTGCGCGCATCACGTAAAAACTACTGAATGGATTGAAATGAAACTCGGCATGATTTAAGTTAATACTATGGAGTAACATATAGGATACTTTTTATCCCGAAATTCAGCACGGTTCCCTTGGGAGAGGGGATGAAAGGCAAAATGTGTACTTAGCTGTAATTCGTTAACGGGTGGTCCGATTTCATTCATTCTTTTTTTGTTAGAAAGTAGATACTTTAAAGACTACTGGCTAATCTCCGAAAGGCTGGACCGATTTTGATGGGACTTTCACTGGCGGATGTTTACATTTTGATGTACCTAAACATCCGCCAGTGAACTTTTAACAGTTTTTAGCAAGGTTTAAGCTCAAAGGAGCATAGGAAAAACAAAATGATTTCCACGGGATTATTAAAATCAATATCCACGCGAACGAAGTCGCGGGTATCCGCTCGTACTAACTATATACTTAGTTTTTATACGGATTTATAATTTTTTTTATCCATTACTCGCACTTATTAAAAAAAAATATAAAATCGAGTACTACGAAACAAAACAAATTAAATTTCAACAACAAGTCTTAAATATTATAATACGTAATTTATTTCTTACCAAACAACGCTCGGAAAGTAGCAATTTTGTAAAAAAATCAGCGATTTACGCACTTGCGCTCATTCTAGGGAAAGGAGTGCAAAAAAGTGCTGCCTTATTTTAAAACTACATATATTCCCATTGGAGCAATATTAAATTTAAAAAATACCCATTGTGACTAAATGGCACCGAAACGCTAATATCGACAGAAATATAAGACGGCCTAAGGAGCATCCACCCTACGTGCCGATAATTTTAATTAAAAGATCATTTACTTACAATATCACTGTGTATAATTAATTCACCATAAAACCCATTTTATGCATTTTTGTACTATCTATAAGTACTATTTTTTTACAATCGTGGACAGTGTAAGTGTGACTATCATTCAACTACGTCTGATAACTTACCTGAACGGATTCTTCTGACACCCTGTAAGTCCTGTCGACGTTGGCTCCGCCGATAACGAGCACGTCGCCTTCCAACTCATTATTTATCATATTTTCTTCTCCTTTGAAACGCATGGCGCACGAAGTGTGGAACCGTCTCGAAGAATTCGTCGTACATTTCCCGGGGCTCTTTGAGACGCCGATATTAAAAGCGTTCCCTAAATTGTTAACATTCCTCAGTTTTTGAAATTGGACGGCAATATCGGCGCCGACTTTGGCGTTGTTCTTTATGAGCGCGATGTCTGCGAGTCGTTAGGGAAAGAAATTGTGGCAATTAGCTTTACTGGTATCAATTTAGGAGCATTTACGTTTCTGGCACGTATAATTTACTGCTGGCATTCGCTGTGAGCGGGTCAAGATTGTAATTAAGGATTTTAATGGCTCCAGAAATTGTTTCTTATTATATTCAAGCGACTCTCTCAATTAGGTATTGAGTTCTGCTGCTTGAGTTCTGCAAGTCTGATTTATATTCAGACTAGCCCGCTAGACCCGCGGCTTCGCCCGCGTGAATTTCGGTTTTAAATACTTAAATCCCGAGAGAAGCGTGGAATTCCGGTTCCCGTTCCCGCTCCCTTTTCCAACCTTTATACCTACTATCAAGGAAGTTCGCTATAGTATTCTACCTATAGCTGTACCGTATATAGATTACGGGTTTTTCAAAATCACGTGGGAACTGTGCATTTTTCCAGGGTAAAAAGTAGCCTATGTGTTAAGTCAGGGCATAATGTATCTCCATTCTAATTTCAATTCAATTCGATTCGATTTGGCTGAAATTCAATTCAATTTCAGCCAAATCGGTTCATTTGTTGCGGCGTTAAAGAGTAACAAACATCCAAACATCCACACTTTCACATTTATAATATTAGTAGGATTATTCGAATCAAAGAAAAGCATAAGTATACACTATAATAAAGGATACTGGTATCTAGCGAAGCACCTCCCGTAGCTGCAGACACTGCGGCCAAAAGGAATGGAGTCACTTCTTTGCCTATAATGCCTTGCTTGCTGGCTTCGATCAGAGCGTTCTTTATGGCCGTTTCTACGACTTTACCTGTATACAAGTATAAATTAAAAATTTAAAAAACCCCCGACATTTGCCATTTAGTGGCAGCGGCCATCTTGGACCGATTTTCTTCAAACATAGCTAACAACACTCTCGACTAATTTACCTTTCACACAAAAAAAACCGCATTCAAATCGGTCCAGCCGTTTGAGCGCCACAGGGGAACAGACAGACACACACACACACACACAGACACGTCAAACTTATAACACCCCGTCGTTTTTGCGTCGGGGGTTAAAAATAGCCTTAAATGATTCGCCAGTAACGAAACAAAATACATAGAATATCTCACAACATTTATCTCACAATGGAGAACAATGGAACTTTATCTGTGAAGCCTTAATTAAGAGAATTGCAAAAGAATATGAAGGCTCGTGATTGTAATAATAATTAATTACAATGACTCTATAAAGTATCACACACACAGAGAGAGTAGCGGCAAGTAACGTCCGCGTATAGTTAATTAATTAATACTCGATAAAGTATCCGACACAAAGAGAGTCAGTAGCAGCATGTAGCATTCGCGTAAGTGTAGGGAACTGCAGTACCTACTGCACAAAACACTAGATATAAAGGGTGTATTCAGACATGTTTTCCAAAACGCGTCCCACGGATTCAGTACATGATTCTAGGTTCCCCAGTGGTGAAATTTTTCGTCGAATATTCCATGAAATTTCCGATATTTTTTACCTCTTTTTTAACTGAATACTGTATAAAATCATTATTACTATCTGTCTCAACGCAATTATAAATGAAAAAGTAATTATTTCATTATTTTCACTTAAAACGGTAATGTTATCAAATTTAAGATTTTCGTCGAACAGCTGATTGCTAGTGAACTAGTGTGAATACAGGTCGTTAACCTACATTCGTACTGGCCTTGAATTTATAATGAGGCTCGCGGCACAGTCAAAAGAAGTGCCGGGCGCGCGACGTCAAGGCCACGCTTTAACTCATAAAAGTCTCATATTGTGAATTTTGCGCGGAGCGTTGCGTGCGTTGTGATCGCGTTGTATGCAATACATTGCGCGCTCAAAAATGGCAATATTTGAAACCAATCATTTCTGACATAAATGAATTCAGTATTTTCACATAACACATTAAATGCAACCTTACCTCAAAGTTTTCATTAAGATGTCATTTACACCCTGTATAATTTGTAGGTATAGAAGATTCATATTGGTGTCTATGGCATACGTAAAGTACGTGTTTATCGTACGAAAAGTTCAAATAATTATTATCTTCTGAATTATTAAGATAAGAAGGTACATATGTATACATACATCCCTATAGACCTTTAAATGTCACCGCATTATACTAAACCTTTCGAGAAAGGTCTTTTTTATTAGGGTTCCATTATTAGGCTACTTATTTTCTTATTCTGTTTTTTTATTTCTTTTTACTGATGTCTCACAATATTAAACAAGACGCGAATGGAATTTTGTGAAACATATCGTAAGTTTTTCGCACGAAAGTACTGAAGCTATAAAACTGTTGTTGAAGTTTAATATTATTAATTAAGATTATTGTAACTTATCAATTACCATTTCCTTTGCGACTCAAGTTTACTTGAAAATATGGTTAAATTTTATTGCTCTTGAGTGAATTAGTAAAAGTGTTAAATATCCTACAGGAAAATATAAAATGAAATCTCTTACTGGGACAATTTTCTTGGTAACCAGCAATAAGTTTAATTACTTTAAAGAAATGTATTCATCCGTTCTAACTAAAAAAGATTTTTAAGTATTTTTTAGGTGCTCCATTAATTTACCCAACTTACTATTAATACGTATCCTTCTAAGGTAGGGAACCCTCAGTGCGCAAATCTGACTCGAACTTGGCCGGTTTTTTTGAAAGGGTACGATCGCAATAACGCTATTGGGCTTGTGTTGTATGCAAAAAGGTATAGAATATATGCAAATGGCAAACTGGTACGCCCGGGTAATATGATATGCAAATTATAACACTCTTTTTTGCTATATATAATTTGCATATCTTTTTCATTACTTTAGGTTCATTCTTTTGAAGCTTTTCTTTACCAGGATATTGCTTTTGCAATAATTTGGCTAAACTATATATTTTATATAAACAAATTGAATTTAATGGAAACTTTTAAGTGAAATATACGAGTATAATGTTATTAATACCAATTCGGTTTAAAATTAAATATGCTTCATTGGATTGCATTTGGACTGAAATCCGTTTGCAAAATTGCAATTTGGATGCAACTTTAGTGCAGTTAACATAAATGTAATGCAGTCCCCGTGCAGTTTACAATGTCTGCCTGTCTGCCTGCTCATCACGGCGACTGCACACGGACAAAATGCAATTATGTAAATGACTTGCAGACAATAATCTTAAGAGAAGAGAAACCTTTACTTACTATCCATTGCGTATTTCTCAGGCACTGGTACTGCAATAACTATACCAGAGGAGAGATGTAACCGATGCGCAGCGTACAAAATTTGAGCTGCGTGCAGAGCATCGGTCGCTCGGTTAGGCGCATTATATCCAGAACGCGTAGTGTAAAACGCTGGGAAATCGTAGGACTCGCCGTAAGAACACACCGTCACTCCCTGAGTTTCCTGTTGTGCAGAAAAATAAAATCGTATAATCTATATTATATCTGCAATGTACTTATGTTGCCAAAAAAATATTACAAATGATTTATCGTGTCTGCTCTAGGATTAGGACGCAAGGCCCACCAATCGAGTGGAGTGGCGTCGAGGCAAAGCGTCTATTAATTTTCAACCATATGTGAAAGTAAATAAAGCTGAGTTCAAGCTGTTATCATTAAGGCGACGTCCTACTTAAGCGCACTCAACACTAACGCGATGCGTTCCATTTATCAGATAGTTGCTTAATTGACCATAATGGTCTACTTCTTTTGTGTGTAGAGAACCAAACCAACGCGTGAATGTGGGACGCAAAAATTTGCACTCGAACTCTAGATTGATAGTAACAATGCCTTACACTGAACTACTTACTAAGAACTCCAGAGTGCGTCCGATATCTAGAATTGACTTGACACCGCTACATACGACCATAGTCTTGCTGCGTCCCAACTCAGTAAGGTCTGCTGATACGTCCATTGTGTTCTCACCTTCACGATGTACACCGCCTGTAGAAAATAGTTCATATTACTTATTCCTAGTAGGTATAGGGTCTTCGTCTTCGTCGACGTCTACCGATAGACGTTACGTAGCTGGACATAGGTCCCTTGTAGGTGCTTCCACACATTTCGTTTCGATGTCATAATATACCGTGCATCATCTTAATACACAATCATTTCATACCGTGAATTTTGAGTCGAGACCCGGGGGCTTATACTTAGAGGTTATTTATTTAATTACTACTTATTTATTTTATGCTATTCTTGGCATGTTTTCATGCTTAAAGTAAATATACAAAGTGGAAATAGCAGAGTAGACAGGACATAACAGATGAAAACGGAAGGAAGCAAGCTCCGGCCCCCGCGGCCACTCCGGCCTCAGTTGGCTGCGGCTTTCCATTTACAGCGAGCTCGCTTCAAATAAGCTTAACAAGCTCTTTTGAATTTATACCTTTGAGAACTGCGCCTCGATTACGAGAATATATAATAGTACTAGTAATTAAAGATCATATCATATATATTATACCTATATATACACCATATCATATAAGTTAAAACAATACATCGTTTGATTTTAATTAGAGCGTATAGGTGGTTACGTATAATAAATTATTTGCGGAGAGGTGAAACTATTCCGTAAAATTTTAATTACATGGAAACCGCAGAATATAACATTGTACAAAATACGCAAGCATTGAACGGTAAGTTCAATTATCCGCTGCCGTACAGAGGAATGCTTGTGAATTTTAGCACGAATGAATGCGAATGAATTCACTTGCAAGCACCACATTCAATTAGGGCGCGCGAGCTGCGTGGTGAATGAGTGATGAAATTAATAACAAATTCCGCGCGACCTCCGATCCCGATATGAACCCGCAAAATCTCGTGAGCGAACTGCAAACACAATCCGAACTAGGCCCGCATAAATCTTACACCAATTCGTTTAACGTTTTACTGTGGAGTCAGGCGATTTGGCGATTTGGAATAAAAATTCACCGCTTTGTGTTACGAAGAATAATTTTTTAAATACTTTTCTGGTGAGTCAGTTAGACATCCGCCTTGCTAAAAATAATCTTGGGTTGTCTGCAGTGTTCAAATTTAATTTTATAAAACGAAAAATATTAGCAAATGTGTGGCCATAATTGGCCCAAAAACTGAATGATTGATTTACTTAAAATATTAATAAACAACCTATACATAAATTAGCTCAAACTGCACTAGCTCAAACATGTAATACAAAATGATCATAATTTTAATTACTAAGTAGGCTTAGGTAATTTAAATTTGCCTACTACAGTACTGTTTCATAATTATGGGTATGCAATTATTTATTGACCCGTTTGATTGGTATTGAAAACAAATTCGAGTGACGTATATTTTAATATATAATATAAACTTTTGATTATTGTGTTGGCATGCGTAAATGCACATATCCTGCTTGTGACTTTTGAAAAGATCTACAAGTGTATGTGATATTGTACGAGTATATGTATAAACAATTCCATGGTAGATCGCAGCACTAATGCCAACCTATACCTAGAATTTAACGACCTCCCTGGCGCAGTGGTAAGGCGCTGTGGTCTTAAGTGGGAGGTCGCGGGTTCGATTCCCGGCAGCGGCAATTTGGGATTGTATAATTTCTAAATTGTCTTTGGTCTGGTCTGGTGGGAGACTTTAGCCGTGGCTGGTTACCACCCTACCGGCAAAGCCGTGCCGACAAGCGATTTAGCGTTCCGGTACGATGCCGTGTAGAAACCTATCAGGGATATGCATACCTCTTCCAAGTTAGCCCGCTTCCATCTTAGACTGCATCATCACTTACCATCAGGCGATATTGCAGTATAAAAGGTATTATGTTAGGCTCTTTTTCTTTAGGTGTTCGGCCATGGTTCTTGATCAGTGGTTGCATCAAGTAACGTTCCAACCTGACCCCGATTGTCCAAGAACTGCATCAATCATTGCTAAAATCTTAACTGTGGTGATTGGCTGAATTAATGGTATTCTTTATGGAACAATGCATTTTAGCCAATAACAAGACAGTATCAGCCAATCAGAGGTGAAAGCGATCGTCAAACCTTAACAATCAATTTAGACAATCGACGTACGCGTTACTGCTTTTCTAAATTACCGTAATGCGTGGTGACCTTTAGTTTAACTGCCACAACATAAACAAAGTATTGTGAATGTTTTACAGATTCTTTCTTTAACGCATTCTTTCTTTATGTCTTTCTGTCTTTCTTTAATTCTTTCTTGACATACAATGTGACAAATAAACTAATTAGTTACTCCTAAATGCTAATTTAACTTTGCATTTAGTTACATGTTGTTCTATTTACTTTTAAGATTCAACACAAAGTGTTTTCAGTACAAAATTATTCAAGAGTCATCGCCCTCGCTGTCTCCCCGCCCCCTATATTTCATATTCACGATGTTACGTTGTATTGCTGTATTACTCAATCACTCTATAAATAGGTATACCTAATACCTATAGTAAAAAACAATGTTCTTTTCCTTCGCATTCTTCACTTTATTTCTTCAAACTCTTTAGTGAATTCCAATGCGAAATATCAACGCCTTATAGGTACTTACTCTGATATTCAGCTGAAATTATCCGGAAAGTAAACATGAAATTGGGCAACTCGTCAATCGTCATGTTAATGATATTGCCACTACATAATCAAATGCGAAAGAAATACAAGTAAATGCAAGCCTTCATAATCTACGACATAGTGTCGCACAACGCAGCGCAAGGAGCAATGTTACAGAGTATTTCAGGAATGGTGTATTATAATTACACTTTTATGTACAATTAAAATTGCGTGTATTAAATATAAACCGCGAAATCAGAATTGCTGAGATAAATTTTAACACAAAATAATATCACAGGTAATAGAACTACTAAAGTAAATCTGCGTAATGAACTTAATGAATGTTGGCTCTACGGTTCGTAGATTCGTAGCTCTTCCGCTACGACGCAGTAAACAGCTAGGTAACATTACCAGTTTTATAGCTATATAGAATTTTAAAACAAATTGATATCGATTAAAACAGCTATGATATTATATAAAAATATCATAGCTGTAAAATAAAGTAATAAAGTGTAATATAAAGTTTTTTCGCCTAACTATTCCATAATGCTTGCAATAAACTGGTCATTTTCAAGAATAAAAGCAATAAGTATGTTTGAACCATTCTACTTAATCATAACTTTTTAAAGTCATTTTACGGTAGATTGTTTTAAACTTAAATCACATACACATGTATACGTTAAACTTAACTTTTCTCTTTTCACCTATAACTAAACTAAGCTTGCGCCTGACGTAGGTACGACAATATTCCTACGGACGAGATTTTTCCCTCTACGACCCTCTTCTGATGTCAGTCACGCCCTTAAACTTTTGGGTACGATAAATCAATATAGGCAATACTTACCTATACCACCCGTAACAAATACCGGTATACCAGCCAACTCTGCAACTATGACAGTGCCGGCTACAGTAGTTGCACCGTCTTGCTGCGCTGCTATGATGGGTGCCAGATCCCGTCTAGACGCTTTGACAACTCTTTTGGCTTGTGCAAGGTATTCCAGTTGATCTTTCGTTAGACCCACTGTCAGTTCGCCCTTTAGAATGGCGACTGTTGCCGGCGTAGCGCCCTAAAATATAAAATATCTGTTAAAGCAATGAACTAGTTAATAATTAATAAATTAATATTGCTAGATCATATTGCAAATGCTAGATAAAATTAATAACTTAATATTGCTAGATATTTGTAGTAGAAGAAAAATATGTAGTCATGTTTCAGTCGCAAAAAAATAAATCAATTTTCTTGTGTCCCATTCAATAAGTAATAAGTCTATCTATTACCGTGCTATAAATATTTATGTGTTATTGATACCAAATATTCAATATTCCAGACTGAATATATCAATTTATTGGATACATCATAAAATGGGACTCAATAAAAACTTCAGTTTTAAACTCTTTTTATCGCTGATGTAGCTATTCCGATTGGATTTCAATTTGGTAAAGTGTTTAGATATCAATATGAAGAGTTCAGAAAACGGTAAAACAAAAAAAAAAACATCAAGGGCAATATAATCAGTTCTGTTTCTGTATATTATTAGCAGTTATATGACCCGTCAATCTGTTACTAAGCCATCTAGAAAGTATTGTTAACCCTGTTTGTATGTATAATAAGCAGTTTCTGGAACCATCTGTGTACGTAACTAAGCCACCTAAACAACGTGAAGTGTAGCATGTCATCGAACAGAATTACTACGACGCAAGCCGCTTTGACTCAATTAGGCCTCAACTCACAGCCTCATACGTCGTAACACATTTGCTCCTTTGTACCGACAAAGCTGTACCACTGATTTAGCGTTCCACTACGATGCCACGAAATACATATAATAAAAGAAGCGACTGATTTATTTAGGTATACGTAACTAATTCGATGCTTAAGTTATTTATCAATTTGCAAATTGACAACTAATACTAAAAACAATGCTAACTAAAGCAAGAGAGCATTGATCTATTTAACTGCAATGCTCGCTCTCAGAGGTAACAAGTATAAATTGAAAATTAAAAAAAACCCCGATACTCACCATTTTGTGCCGGCAGCCATCTTGGATTTGCATAGTGCTATTCTACTAGTCAAGCCCTTTCATTTGATACCCATGTCGAGGGAGTTGTCATAAATCTAATCATATTGTATGGTTAGATTTATCTGACATTTTGTAGCGACGGCCATCTTGGATCGATTTTCATCAAACATAGCTAACAACACTCTCGACTGATTCACCTTTCAAACAAAAAAAAAACCGCATTCAAATCGGTTCACCCGTTTGAGCGCTACAGGGGAACAGACACACACACACACACACACACACACACACACACACACACACGCACGCACGCACGCACGCACGCACGCACGCACGCACGCACGCACGCACGCACGCACGCACGCACGCACGCACTCACGCACGCACGCACGCACGCACGCACGCACGCACGCACGCACGCACGCACGCACGCACGCACGCACGCACGCACGCACGCACGCACGCACGCACGCACGCACGCACGCACGCACGCACGCACGCACGCACGCACGCACGCACGCACGCACGCACGCACGCACGCACGCACGCTCGCACACACACACACACACACACACTTTCTTTAACATAAGTTATTTTCAAAATCTTACCCGTTTCCGAATAATGTTTTCAACCGCACGAGCTGTCTCCAAATTTTTCGGATAAGGCATCCCGTGTGTAATAATAGTCGATTCTAGCGCAACTATTGGCGTTCCGTCCGCTTTCGCTTGGCGAACCTCCTCAGAATACACGAGGGGAAGGGTCGAATAGTGCCGCGTATGACGACGAAATCCAGCCGACTGCGATCTCCACATGCTTCCCAACAAACGCAACATCTCGATATATGTACTTCACTGGTCTCTGTGAAAAGGAATTCTTTATAGAGCTTTTATGCGACCTCTACTCCGTGACTTGTTCAACGGCTATATCATTACAAAGGATAAAATTACATAAGACAAAAAACGTTGTCACAATTTGCTACCAAAAATAACTTTTACTTAGTCGTGTTGCCAAAAAAATTGACGCCTTAGTTTTTCTGACACTAAAATTGTGCGAAGGCGGATTTAAATTAATTTATGCTGACCTTAGAACTATAGAGACTATAATATCATAGTTCAGATTTATAACGTGGGGAGGAGCTTTTACATAATTATACCAAACTAGAGAATGCCCGCGGCTTCGCCCGCGTGAATTTCGGTTTTTCACAAATCCCGAGGGAATCGTGGAATTCCAGTTCCCGTTCCCGCTCCCTTTTCTAACCTTTATACCTACTTTCAAGGAAGTTTGCTATAGTAATCTACCTATAACTGTAGCTAGAGATTTCGGTTTTTTCAAAATCCCGTGGGAACTGTGGATTTTTCCGGGATAAAGCCTATGTTTTAAGTCAGGGCATAATCTATCTCCACTCAAAATTTCAGCTAAATCGGTTCAGTAGTTGCGGCGTGATTGAGTAACAAACATCCATCCACACTTTATAATATTATATATTATATAGTAGGATAGGATAGGATGCAATAAATCTATAGGGCGAAATGATAAAAGTGTAATTATATACAAATTAGTGGCTCTCCTTGAGTATTTAAAAAAGGCCTGGACAAAATGGAGAAGCTTTTATTTTTCAAGGGTTCAATTACCTAATAACTACAATTACCTAATATTAATTAGTCAACGCACAGCTTAAACCGGTGGTCCTAGAGATTCGAAATTTGAAAAAAAATATTGCTTAAGTACCTACCCTTGAGGTGCACTATGGAATGTAACAACATATTATGTTAACAAATGGGTGGTAAAGTTTGTTCAAAGAATTTCTTCTTACCTAATCTAGGCAGACAAAGTCGGGGGCATCAGCATGTTAAAGATAAGACATGATAGTTTTGAACGATGCCTCAAGTAAATTTTGCTCATTCAAGGAAGCTTTCTAAATACGAGGAATTAAAGATAACAAAAGAATTATTTGTTAAAAGGATCTTGATAATGACAGTGGCTATATTTCAAAAATCAGCCAAGTGCGAGTCGGGCCTCGCTCTTTCAGGGTTCCATACATAATTATGAACAATATAATATTTTGGGTCTAGTAAGAAATATTTAATTTCCGAGCTAGACATCGCAACAAACCGTGAAAGAAAAACCCAAAAAAATGTTCGTTTATTTTGGTCACAGCTTATAAACTATTTAATAAATCGTTGTTTTCAGTATTTATTGTTTAAATAGAGCATATAGTACATAATATACTGAAATATCATATTCCCAACTAGTTTAGTTTTTGAGATAGCCCCCGTCACAAAAATGGTCTAAAACTGACAACTTTGATGGCCTCCCATTCCCTTATTTTTTGAGATAAAAATTAAAAAAATATATATTTGTACTCTACTTAATGAGCTCTAAACAATGATACCCCACAAGCTAGGGTAAAGAAAATTTTTTTTTCCGGCTCCTTTTTCATATATGGCAGCCCCCCTGAAAAATAATTTAATTCAATTTCTAATTCAATATTTGATTTTGGGTTAACGTTTTACACTAAATACCAAAATTTCAGGTTTGTAACTCATTTCGTCTGCGAGCTAGAGACTTGTGACCGGCGGACAGACGGACAGACAGACAGACAGACAGACAGACAGCCGAGTGACATTAATAGGGCTCCGTTTTTACCCTTTGGGTACGGAACCCTAAAAATGATTAAAGTAAATTACGTTACGGAACCGGATTTCGATGAATTAAGTATTGCCGCCATTAAAGCTCCAATGCTCTCTAAAACTGAGTATATCTCTTGCAAAAAATTAGAACCAGTTTTACGCTAGGTCATAATATTTCACGGAAACTGCTGAGTTCGCTCATCAACTCTCAGCTCGCTCGGAGGCTTTGCTACTGACGAACACCTCTTAAAAGAATAGCACTAAAAATAGAATGAACATGAAAATTGAAATGATGCCTTCGACGTAAAAATAACTCCTTTTTCACCACCATGGAACTTTGGTTTGGTGTATGCGTTTGCCGTAAGAGGTTCTATGATTTTATCAAAAACTACTAGTTAGGCCGGTTTTTGCATAAAGTACGCATGTTACATGTTTAATTTTGGGTACGTGGATTTTCTACAAGGTAGAAAAATCTCTATAATCCAGGGTTAATACTTATTTATAGGCCATCCGGGGCGGTGCAGTTCACCTTTTGGCTTGGCTTTTTTTTTAAATCTTATATTATTTTTAAATACTCGATTATGTTCTGTCATGCAAGCAGCCTTTAGATATTTTGTTCACAAATTAGGCTCTCAACTAACAAAGATACAACATTGTTACAAAAAACTGAGTGATAAAAAATGTAAAATGTCTCTTAATACATTAAACACAAAGCTGAAAGTCGCCTGAGTAAACACGATGAACGACAGTGGATTTGTGGAGTTTTTCAGCCCTGTCATCCTTTCAGCGAGTTTTTCCCTGTATTTCATCCACAACGAACTCGTTGAAGGGAAAATAATGAAAAATTTAGTGACGCAGGAAAGTCGCTAAATTAACTTTGAACAATACCTATCAGTCTCGCTTCAAAAAATTATAAAAATTAATGGATGAATCCTTTGACATTTCGAAAGTTTTTGTGTTGGAAATCAATTGAATTCTAATAAAACCTTATAGTCCGGCAGCCGTGGAACAAATTTTTAGTGATTAACTAGCTGACCCCCGCGACTTCGCTCGCGTGTTTATAGGATTTATATAGGATCGGATCGGATCCCATAATTATTTTATGTACCCAAACTAAATGTAGCCTAAGTTACTCCTTATAACATCATCTATCTGCCATTGAAAGTTCCGTCAAAATCGATCCAGCCGTTTCGGAAATTAGCTGGAACTAATAGACAGATCGACAAACATAAATTTAAACGCACACCAGTTTAAAATAAGCCGTACTTGCAAAGATCCGGGTCTCAAGTTATTCGAACGCAATAAATGTCTGTCATTTCTGAACTAAAAAACCTATGACCTTGAAATATTTACGGGATAATACTTAAAATACTACCTTTCGAACAAAAAAAGAATGAGTGAAATCGAACTACCCGTTAATGAATTACAGCTAAATACACGTTTTAACTTTCTTCCCCTCTCCCAAGGGAACCGTGCTGAATTTCGGGATGAAAAGTATCCTATGTCCTACCTCGGAGTATAAACTAAAATCGTACCAAGTTTCATTCGAATCCGTTCAGTAGTTTCGGCGTGATGCGCGGCCAAGATACAGACAGACAGACAGACAGACAGACAGACAGACAGACAGACAGACAGACAGACAGACAGACAGACAGACAAAAATGAAAAAAATTGCAGTTTTGGCTTCAGTATCGATTATAGAGTGCCCTCCAATAAAAAATTTCAAAATATCTTCAATGTACAGAATTGGATCTGTTACAGTTTTATTATATTATAGAAGATAACAAGCTGAATTTTCGTGTTTTTTATCAAAACAAGTTTTAAAACAAGTTTTTTATCTATGAAAATTCTCGCTACTCGAGTGGGGAGGTGTTAAACATTTCGATTCACTCGGGTGAGAAATCGTTCCACTGAAGTAGGACTATATGGCCATTTTATTACTTACTTGCTTTACTTACTGCGTAAAAAAAATCAGCTGGTTATTAATAATATTCTAAAGCGTCCTCCACTCCGAATATTTCCAAATAATGGTGTTATAAAAATGATTAAAAATTATTAATAACTAGCTGATTTTTTATATGCAGCTTAGTAAATACTTGTAAAATAAAATGGCTACATAGTCTTACTAATTTAGTGGAACGATTTCCCACGCGAACGAATCGAAATGTTTAACACCTGCGCACTCGAGTAGCTACCTCCATCGAGAATTTTCATAGATAAAAAACTTGGTCGTCTCATCGAAACGAACCTACTCACGAAAATTCAGCATGTTATTAATCACTAAACAATTTGTTCCAGGGCTGCCGGACTATTAAGACTATGGTTTAGAAACAAGACGTGTTAAAATAGTGTTTATTTTTTGAAGTAAATTTTTTGTAAACAAAAGTAAGTAAAAATATACTAAAACGGTCAACGTCGTCGTCATTGTCTCAACGGTTAGACGTCTCTTGCAAGGATCGCCCCAGAGCACGATCTTGCGCCGCCTTTATCCAGCGGCTGCCAACCACTCGCTTGCGATCGTCCACCTAGTGAGGGCTCTACGAGGTTAACCGAAACAAAACTGCTAAACAAAAATTAAACAAGACGTGCTTCTTTTAAACCGTAGTACAATTTCACAAAATTCCAATAGAAAATTAAACCTAAACGACAAATAATCCAACGGGTGTATTAATACGAACTCACGTCTTTAAAGAATGCAGTCCACTACTTAACCATTGAGATACCTATTATATCGCTTTCAAATATCATTACACCAAATAGCACACTTATAAAACGACAAAGTATTATTCCTATCACAGTATGCGGTCGTTCTATTCTACTCATACAAAACAAAATTGCAGCGGCTTAGGGAATAATAGGTTTAGGTAGGATGAGGTACCATATTGGTAGGTATTTAATACATATAGTTATTATATAATTATTATTTAGGAGTTGTTGAATAAAGATCCTAGTGTAGTTCCTAAAGAAAAAGGAACAATCAATAGCGCACAAAGGAGTCTTTAGCAACCAATGGCGTCATCTCTAGGCAACCAAACTGTTTATTTTTGTAAATTGACTCATCAGCCAAACAATCAACGTGTGATAGTAATTATTGTTTTATTTTCTCGTATTTGCTTATATTTTATAGAAAGATATTAATTTATACACACCTATTTTTGGTAAGTGATATAATACTAATTTAATTATAGTAAATAATACACTATATCAATGTCTCTAGAAAGATATTTTATCTAATCATTTTACTCGTCTCCTATATCCGGGAAGGGTCTTAAAGCGGAAGGCTCGGCGGAAACGGTCAAATCCCGGCGGAAGACGATATAAATACATTGAGGAATAGCGAATGTGTAATGGACTCAGTAACTAAGTATATCACCGCGGGCGTACTGTAAAGTTTTACGACCCCTCTGGCCTAGTGGTTTGTGTTGTGACCTTGTAATTGAGAGGTCCCAGATTCGATTCCTGGCTAGTCTCGTTTGGTTGGATTGAGTGCGCTTCCAGCATGAACTTTTTCGGAATAGTCTCGCCGTCATTGTCACGCGACTGCGATCTTTGTATAATCAATCGTTTCTATTAGTAAGAAATTAATTGTACTATAAATGTAAATATTATGGGTTACATGTTTAGGTTACTTGACCTAAAATAAGATGTCTGATTGGTATTGAATTGGAAAAGTGGTTCAACGAAGACAATTCCTTTGTACTTTTGCTAACGTAATTTAAGTTACTTACGGGTCGTCTGAATCTACTTATTTTAATTTACTTCATTGTTTATTTGGAGCCTCAATAGCTCATCATTCAGCGAGCGGATTAAAAGTTTGTAGATTTGAACTCCACCCGTTGTAAGTAGGTACTATAAATTGTCGGTACATTATCGTAACACAATCTTTACGTTTAGTTTGAGGGGATAAGGAAATATTAACGATTACATGGCATGTTTAATTTATACAGTCCAACTCCAAGCTACTCATAATTATAACTTTTATCCAGAAAACAATTTTTATTTTGGATCCGTATATAAGTCCGACGCGCTCGTTCAACTGAACTGCAACTGGCACTTAGTATCTAATTCCCTATTTTACTTCCATGAAGGTTGTGCAAGAATTCGTGTAGAAAATACTTTAAATTTTTAAACAACACAATATTGAAGCTCCAATTCTTTACGAAATGTTGTCAATTAAACCAAATTTGGAACTGACCACTGGTTTCAATTGGTCAAGTTCCTAAAATTTTATTAAGAGGTTCTGCGTGGTTAATCATTATTCTGGAATGAAGTACAACTATTTATCTTAATTCTAAACTTTAATTCTAAAAATACAAGAACGGTTTTTGTAGTTACTTTAATCTTACGGTTACTTGCGGCTTTACGTTTGTAAAGTCTTCTATTTTGCTGAAAATTGCTGGTTTTTGATGAAGTGTAAAACGTTTCTACAGTCATAAACATGGCGTGGGGTTTACCGAAACTGCCCGGGCTTACGTTCTCTGACCCAACGAAAACCCAGCACCACATGCGCAGTTCGCTGAAGTACTACCAAGGGTATAGATTCCCGGACACCACGGTCAGAGCGCCCGGGGGCACCGCTACAGACGTGGATAGCAATGCATTTGCTCTACCAGAAGATACTGTAATGTAAGTTCTTTTTCCATCATTTCCCCGTATTTAAATTCAATCAGATTCATAACAGATTATTTAGACGACATAATATAATAATATATCATAGACTGATCAAACCAGATTACGCTAATAAGATTTGGTGCGTGTGTATGTGTTTATGACGTCACATCACAAAATTCTTTCAAATTAATATTATGCTGGTTTTTCTTTTGTTTTTCTTCAATGAACGTTAAAATTTATCATTATTCATTACCTACTCTGTAAATACTAAATTAATAAATAATCAGAATTCAAATAGGTGTCCTACCCCGATAGTTATCCTGAAGTTATAAAGCCAAGTTTTTTAATTAAGTTGTTTTAAATATCTTCAAGTAAGAAGATAATCTCTAAAGCTTCAGTATTTCAGTAGTTTCACTCGACGTAACCGAATAAGTTAACGGCCCCATATAGGCCCCATGGGATCTACATCCCCAAGTAATCGGGCTAAGCCGATAACTCACTAGCGACGTGAATAATGACGGTTTCAATATGAATGTAGCCCACAAAGTATTGAACGCAATAACTCTGTCAAACCTAGCTAAGGTAGGTAATATGAGTACAAGCCAAGTTCGAGAGCTGAACGTCGTTACTCTTTCTATTAATCATATATTTATTGGGGGTTTTTTTTTGGAGTAGTAGTACGATAGCTTTCCACATGCGTGCTTTGAATGTGCATAATTAAAAAAAAAACAGCACCAGCGATTTCCTATTGATCCTATTCCGATTATTACTTACATAGGTTACTCGTATATACATCGGCACGTACATCGAACGCTGAAGGAAAGTGGAGGGGGTAAGCTATTGTATTACGTGCGCGACAGTTCCCATGCGCAGCTATCCCCTCCACGTTTTGTTCAGCGTTCGATGTACGTGCCGCGGGTTATATTCACAGTGATTATTATTAATGTGGTAAGTCCACAAGTGATAGCCTAGTGAAAGCTGTGATAGCCTAGTGGTTAGGACGACCGACTTTTAATCGGAGGTCGTGGGTTCGATCCCGGGCACGCACCTCTAACTTTTCGGAGTTATGTGCGTTTTAAGTATTTAAATATCACTTGCTTTAACGGTGAAGGAAAACATCGTGAGGAAACCTGCATGCCTGAGAGTTCTCCATAACGTTCTCAAAGGTGTGTGAAGTCTGCCAATCCGCTTGGCCAGCGTGAGAGTATGGCCAAAACCCTTCTCACTCTGAGATGAGACCCGTGCTCTGTAGTGAGCCGGTAATGGGTTGATCATGATGATGATGATGAAGTCCACAATTGTGGAATCTATTCGAATAAATTAAATTGGTGTGATGTTTCATGTTAATCATCAAACTGTGTTGATATAATTGCCTCTTATCATATTGCTCATTAATAATATTTGATGATTTGAAGGATAGTATTTCGGAACTGCTGAACAAACTCTAACGGGATTGTAACGAGCAAGTGCAGGATTATGCAAGGAGCGATCTTGAATATATATTTTTATCCCAGAACTACTTATTTAACGTTCTTCTATACTAATAAATAAAATTGAAGTGTCTGTCTGTAATATCGAAATAACTACCTCATATTAAGCTCATATGGTTATTTGAACGATACTATAACCGAATCACACGTTTTTAAAATTTTTGTCTGTCTGTCTGTCTGTCTGTCTGTCTGTCTGTCTGTCTGTCTGTCTGTCTGTTTGAACGGGCTAATCTTTGGAACGGCTGAACCGATTTTGACGGGACTTTCACATACAAGTAGAGAATTAACCAGGGAGTAACATAGGCTACTTTTTTAACCGACTTTCAAAAAAGGAGGAGTTGTGTTTTTCTACCTATGTACACCGATATCTCCGAGATTTCTGAACCGATTTGCGTAATTTTTTTTTTATTCGATAGAGAAACATTGCGACATTATCCTACAAAAAATTTGGCTTCCAACTCCTCAACCCTGATGCTGTAGGGGATCTGATCCCCAAAACTAATGGGATTTAGGCACTGTCGGTTATTTAAATTAATATTGGGGATACCAATTAAAGACTTTATTGTTGAATGACCTCGAGTAGGTACATGTCCAACTCCTCAACCCTGATGCTGTAAGGAATTGCATTCCGAAATCGTAAGGATCCCACGGAATTTTTCCGTTTTGTGGACGGGTTACTACTTACTACAGATAGGCTACTTTTTAACCCCCGACGCAAAAACGACGGGGTGTTATAAGTTTGACGTGTCTGTGTGTGTGTGTGTGTGTGTGTGTGTGTGTGTGTGTGTGTGTGTGTGTGTGTGTGTGTGTGTGTCTGTCTGTTCCCCTGTGGCGCTCAAACGGGTGGACCGATTTGAATGCGGTTTTTTTTGTTTGAAAGGTGAATTAGTCGAGAGTGTTCTTAGCTATGTTTGATGAAAATCGGTCCAAGATGGCCGCCGCTACAAAATGGCGGATGATATATTTTTTCACAACTCCCTTGATATGGGTATCAAATGAAAGGGCTTGACTAGTAGAATAGCACTATTGCAAATTCAAGATGGCCGCCGCCACTAAATGGCGAATGTCGGGGGTTTTTTAAATTTTCAATTTACACTTGTTGTTCTGGAAAATCAAAGTTCCCACGAGATTTTTACAAACCTAAATACACACGGGCGAAGCCGTGGGCATCATCTAGTATTTCAATAAATCTATACTTTATTATTTTAATAAATAAAATTGAAGTGTCTGTCTGTAATTTCGAAATAACTACCACATTTTAAGCTCATATGGTTATTTGAACGATACCATAACTGAATCACGCGTTTTTAAAATTTTTGTCTGTCTGTCTGTCTGTTTGAACGGGCTAATCTTCGGAACGGCTGAACTTTCACAGACAAGTAGAGGATTAACCAAGGAGTAACATAGGCTACTTTTTTAACCGACTTTCAAAAAAGGAGTTGTGTTGAAATCGGTAAATACAGATGTTAAAAACGCCCTGATAGGTATTTTCGCTGCGCGCGATCGCGACGGCCGACGCGGACGCTCGCGCTCCCCGGCCGCGCCGCGCCACGCGCCCCTGCGCCCTGCGCCCGCCGTACTCGGTACCGCGGTACGCCGCCGCGCGGCGGGGGGCGGGTGGACCAGAAATCTACTTATCCCTCAGGATTTGTGAAAAATCGAAATTCACGCGGGCGAAGCCGCGGGCAAATGCTAGTTCGTAATAAAAATATGAGCCAATCTTGACAAAATTTGGCACAAAGAATTCAGAGAATTTCCGGAAACCGACATCTAAGGCTACTTTTTTTTCCGGGAAATCAAAGAGTTTACACAAAATTTTTAAAAACCTGCTTCTAATTCCGTAGTATTTTCTATTCAGCTACGACCCTTCACTAACGTACGGCAGAGTGAAACAGCCAGCGTTGCCAGCGGTGATACCGCATTGGGTGCACTACGACAAGCGGTGCCTGAACTTCACGGCTTTCTTCAAACAGCCGGTGTATGAGAATCCTGACGAGAACTATAGAGTCAGAATTGTCAACCTGGTGTACTTCCTTGAGGACGATACACTCACAGTGATGGAACCACGAGTTAAGGTACTTAATGCATTATTGAGGCTACTTAAATTAACTTAGGGCCACTAACTATGGGTCTATATATAATATAAGAAGAAGCTCAGAGTCACTTAGCTTTTTTCTCTACGTGATTGAATCAGAAATGAAGAGATCCGTAGAAGGACCAGAGTCAAAACCAGAGAACAACAACGGGTTGCGGAATTGAAATGGCAAAGTACGGGCCACATATTTCGAAGAACCGATGGACGGTGCTGAAATAGCGACCTCACAACTGAAAGCGCAGTGTTAGTTACTTCCCCACTAGGTGGACTAATGACATCAGACGATTGTTTGGATTGGCAGGGATCCGTTGTGCGCTGGATACCAGTGGCGCAAGATTGTGACGTGTAGAAGTCCCAACAAGAGACCTATAGCCAGTATTGAACGTTTATCGGTTGGTGATGACGATGACGAAGAATTATTTAACTTTTTATTTATTTATACACTCGAGGTATGGCTTTTTTTGGTAAAATAGATCGTGTATGTTTTGTTAAACTGATCACGTATCTGTAAGTTAAACTGTAGATTTACTTTTTGAAGCAATCGACCTAGTTGCAAAGTATCAAGTGATTGAGGTGTTTTGTTATAAAATTAACTTTTTATTGTTTCTCTCACTAGCAGTTTTCTTATCGGATCTTTTTCTTAACTTTAAAGATCTCTTAGATTAAAGAGAGAAAGATCTCTCTTTAAGGCTCTCTCTAGCCTCTCGAGATAACATTCCCTTAACAATTTTTCTCCATTTTTCTCTATTTTTCTCTATTTATTTTATTTTACATCAATTAGAACGGCAGCACCACTTCCACTAATAGATGGTCAATAATACATTTTAAATTAATAGGTACATAAACTCAATGATGAACATAAGTGAAAAAAAAGAAAACGTTAATATTGTAATTATGAATGAATGAGAATATGAAATACTAAGAGCGGGGCCGCACTGCGAAAATTATTCGCGCGAATTTTATTCGCGCGGTTTATATTCCGCATTTTAATATATTTTTCTCGCGAAATTTAAATCACGTGTGCGTGCAGCTCCATACATTCCCATATGTCACAGAATTTTGCGAAAAAATTCGCGCGAATAAATTTCGTAATGCGGCCTAGGCCTTACAACTAAAGTACAGATAATATAGAACAGACGGTCTATGAGAATCCTGACGAGAACAGCTATAGACGCTGTGTTAATAGCTCTACAATTATTGACAGTTAAAAAGCAGATACTGATACAGATCTGACTGAAGTCTAATCATCACATGACACGAACTAGGAACAAGTATAACTCTCATACTTACTAGTTCCTAGGACACGAACGGTTGCCGGTGACATTTGCTCGTAAATGACAAATAGCGTGTGCAATGTAATAAAGTTCACGAGGCTAATGCTTCTGGACTCGGACTATAGTCTGATTTTTAATTCGGTGGAACTCTGACAGTTGTCATTTAATAACAGTATGAGTTACTTTTATGAAAAACAGGGTTACCACCTGAAGTTTGATTTTACCTCAAACTATAGTCTGATTTTTAATTCCGTGGAATTCTGACATTTCTTCATGTTACCATAGATAAAAAAGTTCCCACAAAAAAGATAATAATTTCAAAATTTACATATAAATAAAAATCAATTGCTTCATATAGATATGACAAATGCCTGACAGATACTTCAGGTACTTTAGTTTGGGGTAAAATCGAACTTCATGTGGTAACCCTGTTTTTCATACAAATAACTCATTCTATTTTTAAATGGCAACTGTCAGAAGTTCACCGAATTAAAAATCAGACTACAGTTCCTAGGACACGAACGGTTGCCGGTGACATTCTCGTAAATGACAAATAGCGTGTGCACTGTAATAAAGTTCACAAGGCTAATGCTTCTGGACTCGAACTAAGCGATTAAGTTGCTCCCGAGAGACCATTAAAATTATACAATCCTGCCCAAGTGAACGAAAAAAGAACCGGGATATAAGATTTACCGAGCGTGGCGCCTGAATTGACTAGTCATTTTCGACATTTGGTATTCAATGCAGACGAAGTCTCGGGGAACCGACTCTTTTTGTAAATCTGTCTGATGTAGGTAATGATACAAGATTTTCGTATCCTCAGAATATCTTACGAGTGCTTATTTGCAGTTATATTGAGATTTACTTATATTTAAATGTATTTAATTTATAAAAAATATATATTTATTACTAGCTCGAATCCCCTAGCTTATTCAATAATAACAATATAATTCGAATGAAACCTGCAGTGTTGTAATAATTCAATATTGCAATAATACAAAACAAATTTTCCACGTAATAAAGCAGCACCTATCAGATGCAATATACCAATAATATTGTATCGTTTGAGAGGTGGCAAATTGCTATATTTTATAAATATTTCGTATGCGGCTATGGTCGTATGAAGAATATTTCGTATAATGAAATAACTATAGTTGGGACATTACAAACGTGCAAACTGAACCAAAAGAAAAGTTATATGGCACTACGGCAGAATACATGAACAATTCACGCATACTTCTAAAAATTCATGGTCATTGATTATATGGTAAAGTCCACCAACCCGCTTCGGAGCAGCATAGTGGGTCTAAGCTCTAAATCCCTCTCATTAAAGGGCGTAGTGGTCGTGATAGCGATCCAAATGAGTTTAAATGAAGAGTATGTTTTTGTAAAAGAACTAAATCAAAGAGCTACTGCAACTACAATACATATTTACTTATGTATAAATCCAAAGAACAAAATACTGTGAAATGTATCGGTACCTATCGAGTATTGCACATCTTTTATTCACATCAAACATCACTGCAGATAAACAAACCAATGTAGCTACAAGGAAATATTACGTCCCTGGTTATTCACTAATGCACGAGAATTTCCTTTTGGCTTTTCAAGAAATCACTGTGTGTTCACGGCAAAGGATGATGCAGCTTATTGGCTGCGACGGGGAACAAATTGGCTTATGTTACTGCTGCTTACGTTCAGTAAACTGTACATAGTTAGAAAGTTGATGTCAGAAAAAACAAATCATTAGTCCATATGCCAGAAGAAGATATGAACTAGATAATATTATGAGAGCTTTGATTGTAAAAATCAGTACAATAAAATTCTAAAACTCATTCATTCATCATTCATTGTCGCAATCGAACTAGCGATAATTTAGGGGTGTCGCTAAGTGGTTTGATTCCGGACTCACTGTATAATTCGCGTTTAAACGTCGCGCAGAACAGGCGCGGTCCTGTCTAGCATGAAATATTTTATACAATGCTGAAGTCAATTCGTTAATATAATAATTTGACCTCCAAGCAAAACTAAATTAACAGAGCTAGAAGTCCTATAATACAAGTAATCTGTGGAAAAGGATAGCATTATACTTTTGAACAATCACTACATAGTATAAAACAAAGTCGCTTTCTCTGTCCCTATATCCCTATGTCCCTATGTCCATAGTATGTTTAATATTAATATAGACTTAAAATAGTTACGTCGAAGAAATTACTTTTAAAATTAACAAAGCTGAAGATTAACAGCAAGTTCTCAGAAAATAAAGCGCAAAGCTGTTTGAAGTTCTAATTACTCCATTCGCTTAACCTGAGCACTCACAAAGCGAGAACTTGCACGGGTAAGAGCGCGGGAGCTTTGAGTGGAAACGTGTTACTGCACTATTTCAAATAGCTTTCCATTTGGCGTTATAAACTTTATTAGTTCATTATTTATTTGTTACGAGCTGATGCCCGCGACTGCGTCCGCGTGAATTCAAAAATGTTCCGCTCAACTTTCTTAACTTTCATAAGAACCTTCTCCTGTCAATAAGATGTATAAAGTAAGGCCTGATTTCGTTTACACCACGCACAGTATATACTCTGATTTTTTGTTCCGTGGAATTCTGACGTTTCGTAATGTTACCAGAGATAAAACAATTCCCACAAAAAAGATAAAAAGTTTAAAACTTATGTAAATAAAAAAAATCAACTGCCGCATGTAGATATGACAAATGCCTGGCAGACACTTCATGGTGATAATGTCATTCGACTTCCATTTTTGAATAAATTTTTTCAATGTGCTTCTTTTGTTTTCTATTGCTGTTAGTGTGTACTTTCTAGTTTCCACTCTTGGTGTTTTCTATTTTACGGTGAAACGACTTTAATGAAATTATTATAAACATGAAATGATTACGCGGCATAACTATGTCTTTTTATGATGACAGGTAATTAAAATAGTTTGGGGTAAAATTGTACTTCGTAGATGTTAACCATGTTCTCCATGCAAATAACTCATCTGTAAATGACAATGACAGCTGTCGGAATTCCACGGAATTAAAAATCAGAGTATAATATGTCATATTATCGCGGTCGTACAATGCGTCTGGCCATCAATTTTAGTTCCTTTTACCTAGATTATTTTTTATCAAAAAACTCAGAAAAATCTCTGACAATACGTTCTGCTCGAAGACTTTCGTTATCAGATACTGAGGGATTTCATCGAAATCACATCTCAATCAATCACAAGATATCTCAAAGCTTAACGAACGCTGCCCAGCTGATTTAGATTCCGTGGGGCACCTCTTACTCAAAATTTTACCTAGCTGGATCGTGTGTCCCAGGTATATTTTGTCCTACAATTTTGAGCGTCAAGTTCTCAACGATTTATTACTGTGGTGGAGCGGGTCATTAGCATTAAAGACATGTTTTCGTCTTACTCATGCTCATTTTTAGGCCCACCTGTTGAGAAACTCTGCTGAGATCATTGAGAATTATATTAAGGTCTCTCAGAGTCTCGACGTAACGACAAATCGTAGGTGGATGATGTAGGTACCCGTAGGTGAATGTAACTGTGGGTTTATGTTGATGCCGACCCGTTCCAATTCAGAAACTTGAAGACGTTTGCAGCGCGGCGGCAGTTTCGGGGAGATAACTAATAACTATAATAATAATTCATGAGAACAATGAATACTTGTAGGATAGATAATATTATATAGCCAAATCTGTTCAGTAGTTGCGACCATATAGAGTAACAGACATCCAAACATCCACACTTTCACATATCTATCTATCTTCTATAATATAATAAAACTGTAACAGATCCAATTCTGTACATTGAAGATATTTTGAATTTTTTTATTGGAGGGCACTCTATAATCGATACTGAAGCCAAAACTGCAATTTGTTTCATTTTTGTCTGTCTGTCTGTCTGTCTGTCTGTCTGTCTGTCTGTCTGTCTGTCTGTCTGTATCTTGGCCGCGCATCACACCGAAACTACTGAATGGATTCGAATGAAACTTGGTACGATTTGAGTTTATACTCCGAGGTAGGACATAGGATACTTTTTATCCCGAAATTCAGCATGGTTCCCTTGGGAGAGGGGAAGAAAGTTAAAACGTGTATTTAGCTGTATTTCATTAACGCGTTGTTCGATTTCACTCATTCTTTTTTTATTTAAAAGGTAGTACTTTATATATTGTCACGTAAATATTTCAAGGTCATAGGTTTTTTAGTTCAGAGATGACAGACATTACAACCCTCAGTATTGGGTTCAAATAACTTGGGACCCGGATCTTTGAACGTACGGCTTATTTTAAACTGGTGTGCGTTTAAATTTATGTTTGTCGGTCTGTCTATTTGTTCCAGCTAATCTCCGAAACGGCTGGATCGATTTTAATGGAACTTTCAATGTTATAAGGAGTAACTTAGGCTACATTTAGTTTAGGTACATAAAAGAATTATGGAATCCGATCCGATCCTATATAAAACCTATAAACACGCGAACGAAGTCGCGGGGGTCAGCTAGTAATATAATAAAACTGTAACAGATCCAATTCTGTACATTGAAGATATTTTGAAAATTTTTATTGGAGGGCACTCTATAATCGATACTGAAGCCAAAACTGCAATTTTTTTTTATTTTTGTCTGTCTGTCTGTCTGTCTTTCTGTCTGTCTGTCTGTCTGTCTGTCTGTCTGTCTGTCTGTCTGTATCTTGGCCGCGCATCACGCCGAAACTACTGAATGGATTCGAATGAAACTTGGTACGATTTGAGTTTATACTCCGAGGTAGGACATAGAATACTTTTTATCTCAAAATTTAGCACGGTTCCCTTGGGAGAGGGGATGAAAGTTAAAACGTGTATTTAGCTGTAATTCATTAACGCGTTGTTCAATTTCACTCATTCTTTTTTTGTTAGGAAGGTAGTACTTTATATATTGTCCCGTAAATATTTCAAGGTCATAGGTTTTTTAGTTCAGAAATGACAGACATTACAACCCTGAGTATTGGGTTCAAATAACTTGGGACCCGGATCTTTGAACGTACGGCTTATTTTAAACTGGTGTGCGTTTAAATTTATGTTTATTGGTCTGTCTATTTGTTCCAGCTAATCTCCGAAACGGCTGGATCGATTTTAATGGAACTTTTAATGTTATAAGGAGTAACATAGGCTACATTTAGTTTAGGTACATAAAAGAATTATGGGATCCCATCCGATCCTATAATATAAAACCTATAAACACGTGAACGAAGTCGCGGGGGTCAGCTAGTTTATAATATTAGTAGGATATTGGCCGAAAGTCTCGAGTAGATGTAATTTCAACGCTTTCAATAACAAAGTACTTAGTCTGCATTTTAACTTTTGCAATTTTCGTTAATGATGCTCGGCATTCGCATAGATTGATCTATACTAATTACATTCATGTACTACTACTATAGATTTTAATTTCCTACTGACTAGATTTTATATCGTATCCGTTAAAATTCAAATTCAACGATCACATCGTTGAATGAATTTTCAATGTGGTATCATTTCTTATGCTGGGGAAACTTTTTTAACTTAAACTTTAGACATCAATCAAGCTCTTGTGATATTTGAAATAGCCTCCGATTCTCTATAAAATTTCAAAGGTTCATTACATCGCTTTATTATTTCAGCGGCAAATTTTCCGAAAATAATACATTGTCACGCTCCCTCTCCTAGCAACCCAATTACTTGTGAAGTATGGACACATGAGTAAATATTCCTACAGAGAAGAAGCTTTATACAAGGCAAGCGGCCCGCTGTAAGTACACTCACACATAGTACAGTTTAAACGCACAGCTCTCACCAACGGTTCACGGACGCTCCGTTAGGACTCAGTTGGGAGGCAAACGACAAGTGTGGCTCATGCGCAATAAATTATTATTACTGAGAATAAAGTGTTTGACGAGAGTTTAGAGATTGTGTAAAATAGTGTATAGTCTGTTCGTTTTCTTACGGTCACCTTTTGTGTCTAGCCGCCTCCACCGCGCGGTGTTTTGCCAAAGACACCGCCGTGACTTCAAAGCATGCCGCGAGGGGTGTACAGGCACAAGGGGTTTTGGCGTTTTATACCTACTCATATTTTTTCATTAAAATTCTCTTTCCTTTTTATATTTTTTTATATTCGTATTTTATTACAATATAACCATAAACATAAAATATAATATTCTCATGACCACGGGTCTTCTCTCAAAATGAGAAGGATTTTAACCATAGTCTACCACGCTGGCCAAGTGCGGATTGGCAGACTATTCGGAGATTCTGTTAGAATAGAAAAAAAATTACAAACAGAAAAAAGTAATAAAAATAAATGCAGAATACTAAGAGCACCTGCGCCTGTACCGACACTAAGTTACCGAACGAACTATATAAAAAATTTAGACAAAAATGCCTAACCATTGTACAGTTAACAGTATGTTTAAGTTCACATGCAACAGGTGACAGCCCTATGAGAATAGATATTGGAAGTTGTTAAAAAGCTACCCCTCTGTAAGGATATCTACTCAAGTGGTACGGACTTGAACGGTTCCTAATGGGCGTTGCGAGTCTAAACCTTTTCGAAAGGCCCCTTCGTCTACCTCGGGCTTCTCTTAATTACTTTACGTTTCCAAGTAAAGGACTGTAATTTGTTGATGTACAAGAATACTTTCTTTATAGTTCTTAATTAACTCAACAGCAAGCAACTCGGTACAAAATAAAGCGTGAAAGTGTTAGAAGTTCTAATTACCCCCTTAGATTAACTGGAGTTTGTTAAGCAGCGGATTAAGTTATAAGTGAGGAGTTGAGGACTTGCAACGTAGGTAACTGTGCTCCAGTTGTATTTGAAGGTTGAGCTGAGCCAATGAACAAACGACCTATGTGTTATCCGCACAGCTTAAATCAATTTTGGCTGCAACGTCTGTCCACCTACCCACTTGACTCGAGTTTATCAAGAAGTGAAGTTACATCAATCTTTTTAGGTAGAGATCTAATTATCTACCTATCTATACATAAAATATCTAATTAAACTTTAACAGGGCCAATAATAAGTTGGTAATCTTAGACAGAGCTGTATACATAACGAGACCCCATAGCTCGTCAAGAAACATATATTTTTACACGCTTTATATTAGCTTCACCTGTATGTATGTTTGTAACCGACTTCTTTGAACGCGATTTTGACCCACTTTAAACGGTCAGATTTCATTCAAACTTTGTAGATTTATCGAGGAACGATGACAATACACTAATTTGATAAGATTATTTCATTATTCAATTTGGAAAATAAGATTTTGTGTTCATTTATCAAAAGTCGTCGGTAAGGAACAACAATAAACATTCAAAATCGCACGGTAACTAACTGTAACTAGGGTAAACAGAATAGATGTCACACACAACTAAAATCGAATGCGAAGATAAAACAATATTAAAACAAAATAATAATATTATTAATTAGTAGGTACTTATTTACTTTAATCATATTGTTACGATCTATCTTCTATATCTATACATATAATAAAATCGTAGACTTGCCGTATCTGTACATTGAAGATTTTTGCAAAATAATAACTGGGGGATGTTAGGGATAAGTAATAGAACAAAAAAAAGCTATTTTTGAAATTTTTGTCTGTTTGTCTGTTTATCTGTTTGTCTGTATGTTTGTGCGCGCATCACGCAAAAACTACTGAATGGATTAAAACGAACCTTGGTACGATTTAAGTTCATACTACGGAGTAACATAGGATACTTTTTATCCCGAAATTCAGCACGGTTCCCTAGGGAGAGGGGATGAAATTCAAAACGTGTATTTAGCTGTAATTCAATAACGCGTGGTCCGATTTCAATTCTTTTTTTGTTAGAAAGTAGATACTTTATAGATTACCGACTAATCTCTAAAAGGCTGGATCGATTTTGATGGGACTTTCACTGGCAGATGTTCAAATTTTCATCTACCTAAACATCCGCCAGTGAACTTTTAACAGTTTTTAGCATGATATGAGCTCAAAGGAGCTTAGGAAAAACAAAATGATTCCTACGGGATTTTTAAAAACCAATATATATCCACACGAACGAAGTTGCGTGTGTCCGCTTGTTTACAATAAAAAACAAATAAAATAATTTATTAATAATTACTATCTGTTGTATTTTAAGTGACATGATTTTTTTAGTGTTTTATAAATGAGGAGCGTTTTTTCATAACTCATTTTGTCCAAAAATGTGTATTTTTCAAAAATAGCCGTTTTTAATTTATGCCTTTTTCTTAAAATTATATGTAGAAATAAATTTACCATGCTAAATATAAAGCATAATATAGCATGTCTGAATAAAAAAACAAATAGTGTTCTATAGTTTTTTATTAAGTTATTTAAGCATAAATATTGGACAAAATATGTTTTGAACCATTTGTATGGACACAATACATTTTGAAACACTGGTTTATGGACACAATACATTTTGAAACACTGGTTTATTTTCAAAGCATATTATGTACAAAGAAATGATTCGTATTTTGTCCAATAATACCTACTAAAAAATAAAAAAAACGCTTATATGGCCTATATTTTATGCACAGAGTATGCATAAAATAATGTTTTCACTGTATTAAATCAAATTTATATATAGCACAACATAATACATATATTAAATCTTGAGTTATTATGAATGCATGGAATTATGAATGACAAAATTGTTCAGTTCAGGTTCCTTTATTTCATAACTGAAACAAAATAAATTCATATTGTAGCCAGAATCTTATAAATGCCGATAAAATACAGTCAGAGTCGTATAATAGTACAAAGAAACAATAAAACGATAATTTAAATATTCCTCGCCTCTTTGTTTTGGTGTTTTGTGTCTTTTTTTCTTGAGCCAACTGAATGATTTCCTACTAGGACTCCTTGCTCCATGCTTGTGCAACAATATTAAAACAATTTTGTTTAAATTACTAAGGGCTTGTTTCACCACCTTCTGATAAGTGTCGGATTTTCGGATTATGTCAAATGACAAAGACAAAAGTTGTAGATACTTACCTTACTTATCAGAAGGTGGTGAAACAGGCCATTATTTAAATAATCGTACAGTTTGCCGCCACAGACAGACCATAATAAATTGTTATTTTGCTAACAGGTGGACAAACTATGTTTTGAAACACCACTTCACACGGACAAAACATATTTTGAAACAGCGCCTCATTTTGACATTCGATTATTTACTTGACAAATTCGGTTTTTATGCACTAACTTTTGCTAAGTTAGTTACTCTAGCATTTTAAGGCCATATACAACGAAATCTCTTATTTTGATTACTATGGACAAAATACGATTTGAAACAACGCTCCTCAAATAAACCAAACTAAAAAGTAAAAAATAAATAATAGTCTAAAAAACTAAAAAACACGCTTTTTATAGAAAACCAAACTAAAAAATAGAAAATAAATTTTAATAAATATAAATTAATAATAGTGTGCATATGAAAAAAATGTATTTTATTTAAAAAAAAGCGTGGGGTGCTTTTAAGATATTATCGAAATGATAATCCTCTACATACGCCCATGCACCCCACGCTTTTTTTTAATAAAATACATTTTTTTCATATGCACACTATTATTAATTTATATTTATTAAAATTTATTTTTAACCCCCGACGCAAAAACGACGGGGTGTTATAAGTTTGACGTGTCTGTGTGTGTGTGTGTGTGTGTGTGTGTGTGTGTGTGTGTGTGTCTGTCTGTTCCCCTGTGGCGCTCAAACGGGTGGACCGATTTGAATGCGGTTTTTTTTGTTTGAAAGGTGAATTAGTCGAGAGTGTTCTTAGCTATGTTTGATGAAAATCGGTCCAAGATGGCCGCCGCTACAAAATGGCGGATGATATATTTTTTCACAACTCCCTTGATATGGGTATCAAATGAAAGGGCTTGACTAGTAGAATAGCACTATTGCAAATTCAAGACGGCCGCCGCCACTAAATGGCGAATGTCGGGGGTTTTTTAAATTTTCAATTTACACTTGTCTATTTTTTAGTTTGGTTTTCTATAAAAAGCGTGTTTTTTAGTTTTTTAAACTATTATTTATTTATCTTTCAAAAATATGTATATCTTACAATCACTAAGTACATAATATTAGAAAACAAAGTTCCCCGCCGCGTCTGTCTGTCTGTCTGTCTTTCTGTTCGCGATAAACTCAAATACTAGTGAACGGATTTTCATGCGATTTTCATCAATAGATAGTGATTCATAAGTCATCAAGGTTTCAGTGTTTAATTTGTTATTTTTTGTAAATAAAGTATGAAAGATTTTATGTAAATTGTTTCAAATATGACGATAATTGTTGAAAATGTCGGAAAAATTCAAGCCGCCTGGGTGTTTTCTTGGTGTTTGTTTGTTGTGTTGTTTTGTGTTGTCATCGAAATCATCATCGGTCATCTTGGATCGATTTTCATGAAACATAGCTTACAACACTCTCGACTAATTCAATTTTCAAACAAAAAGCCGCATTCAAATCGGTCCACCCGTTTGAGCGCTACAGGGGAACAGACAGACACATACATACATACACAGACACGTCAAACTTATAACACCCCGTCGTTTTGCGTCGTGGGTTAAAAATTACTTTTGACTAGGTTCGACGAGTAGGTATTATAGGTTTCATAGTTTCTGAGTTATGGGGGGGGTCGAAAGTAGCTTGAAATTGTTCGTGTAAATATACACACTGCCGTCTGTCACCGTTCTTGTAAGACTTTTTCTTATTCGAACTTGGCTTAACGCACTGCCGTGTATCTTGTTAATAATATATCGTTTGCCTAAAGACAATTGATCTTTTCTTTTGGTATGTCTATTCTCTTGATGCAATATTCAAACGATATTATTAGAGAATAAAACGGAACGCGCAAAGTCGTAAGAATTTTATTAAACTTTTCCTATTTCAAAATATCTGAATATTTTTAAAGATTTGATAACTTTTAAGACGATTCGAACGTCTTCAAAGTTATCAAATTTATACTTTTATATCCTTATCGCTTTAGTTTAAGTTATCTACAAGTTATATTCAGGTAATAATAATATTATGGAAATTGGCAGAATATTTTAGAAATGAAAGGAATATTTTCTTTATTATTTTAAGGGACCTTTCAGATAGACCGGCGCGGAGAGCAGAGCAAATTTTAATCGCATTTAAAATAGAATCTTAAGACATTGAAATAAGCTTTATTTTTACATTTTATCTCTTTTATGATAAGAGGATGCTCGAGGATGCTCCCAATACGCTCTGTGTGAAATATTAAGAGCAGCCGGTCGGCTGCTCCATGCTCGTGCTCTTTCGCGCTCGAGCATCCGATCGGCTCCGTTCGCGTGCTCTTTCATGCTCGCACAGTCGACTGTAGGCCGAATTGCTCTGCCGTCCGGCCCAAGAGCGTACGCTCGGCTCCGAACGCATCCGCGTGTCCGTTCACACAGACCGGCGCGAAGAGCAGAGCAAATTTGAACGACCGGTCTGTGTGAAAAAAGAAATGCTCTCCGATGCTCTCCGCGCCGGTCTATCTGAACGGTCCCTTAACGTTGCTATTATACGGATGTGGCCTACTTTTTAATAGAAAGGTGGCACGACTCACGACCCTCAGCAATGAGGAATATGACTCACACAAGCACACATACACAGAGAAAGAGAGAGAGAGATCTTATACCAATATAATGGCTATAATGAAAGAGTTATCGTTATCATTCCAATAAGAATACTTACAAGAAAATTAAAATGTTGCACGAATTTATTAACCCCCGACGAAAAAACGACGGGGTGTTATAAGTTTGACGTGTCTGTGTGTGTGTGTGTATGTGTGTGTGTGTGTGTGTGTGTGTGTGTGTGTGTGTGTGTGTGTGTGTGTGTGTATGTGTGTGTGTGTGTGTGTGTGCGTGTGTGTGTGTGTGTGTGTGTGTGTGTGTGTGTGTGTGTGTCTGTCTGTCTGTTCCCCTGTGACGCTCAAACGGGTGGACCGATTTGAATGCGGTTTTTTTTGTTTGAAAGGTGAATTAGTCAAGAGTGTTGTTAGCTATGTTTAATGAAAATCGGACCAAGATGGCCGCCGCTACAAAATGGTGGATTACATATTTTATCACAACGCCCTCAATATGGGTATCAAATGAAAGGGCTTGACTAGTAGAATAGCACTATGCAAATCCAAGATGGCCGCCAACATAAAATGGCGAAGGTCGGGGGCTTTTTAAATTTTTAATTTATACTTGTTTTATCAAGTGTAATAAATGTCCCACAGAATTCTGGATTGTGGCAAGGAAGAATTGTGAAGCGGGGTAAGATTCCCAAGAATGATCTCGGAGAATACTGGCACTGGAAAGACCTGGACATTGGCAAGGACATCTGTATCTTCGGCAAAGTGTTTCACACGGTGTCTTGCGATCTGTTCACCAAGGTACGAGATTATCCAACTTCATACTATATTTCTAGAACAACCGACACAGCTCAACGAGTCACAAAGCTGAGGTGCCAATAGGTGCCCCATATAGTTCGAAGAACCTCTATCGGTTGATAGACGTTGGGGTCCCAAAGTGCTGGCAAACGACATCGCACTGGGAGGCGAAGTGTTGGCAGACCCCCACTCATCATCATCATGATCAACCCATTACCAGCTCACTACAGAGCACGGGTCTCCTCTCAGAGTGAGAAGGGTTTTGGCCATAGTCTACCACGCTGGCCAAGCGGATTGGCAGACTTCACACACCTTTGAGAACGTTATGGAGAACTCTCAGGCATGCAGGTTTCCTCAAGATGTTTTCTTTCACCGTTAAAGCAAGTGATATTTAAATACTTAAAACGCACATAACTCCGAAAAGTTAAGAGGTGCGTGCCCGGGATCGAACCCACGACCTCCGATTAGAAGTCGGTCGTCCTAACCACTAGGCTAGACCCACACTAGGTGGACAGATTTTAACAAGTATCTAGAGGATTATTAAATTTACACAAGGAGTGATCTTGACTACTTTTTTCCCGGGAATGAACTTCATGAAGAGCACATATTTAACTTGCAAAAAGTCAAAAACTGGTAAGGTAAAGTCCCCTTATTCCGTGGTATTTTCATAAAAACTCGAAAGAACGTCAAAAATTAAGCATTTACTACACCTTTCTGAAGAACTGGCTATTTTTATCAGAAGCGTTATTTATTTAACTCTTGAAATATCCTAAAAGGACAACAATTACAACTTAATTTAAATGTAAAATTAAATTAAATATGAAGAAAGTCTGAATGCTCCAATTCCGAGGTAAAAATCTTAATTCCGAGGCAAATGGCTCCTAATTCCGAGGGTACAGAATACAAAGGGAAACGAGTAGAATGAATTCTACATGGTGTTCAAAAATGAACTGTATTTATTAATAGATTTCAAAATCAATTCGATACATATGTAATTGTTTAATTATGTTTGTGTGTAAAATATTAATATATGTATATTATTATACAGGATGCTCACAATATTTCAGTATGGTTTCAGTTACACCAAGTATCATTCGCGTTCAGTCACGCAAACATTCATATTCTAAAACGTTTATCTTATTATTGCTCGTGCTGATTCATTCACTGACTCACTCATTGATCACCTCTCCTGTAAAATTTTGTATGAAAATTATTTTTTTCGCAAATGGTTTCGTATAGAGGATAAAAATTCATTCAGAACAAAAATATGGAGAGAGCTGATGATTGAGGATTTCAGAGACGAGCAATGGGCACGCTTAAGGTATTGAAGATAGGTGGCGGGTGCTCGAGCAAATGTCAGTCGAAACGTCATCCAATTGGCAGTGAGCTGAAAAAAAATTCAAAATGGCGAAAATAAGATGGCCGCCATACAAATTTCGTCGGTCTCCATCTCGGAAGGTATAAAAGATAGAAGAGTGGTTTCTTGACAAAAGATGATCAGGATCCGATGGTTTATTGGATAAATAGAAAAAAAAATCAAAATGGCGGAATTTATTTTTCCATAGAAAATGTATGGCGAATATTGAGAGAGAAGTTGTGAACAATGCAGGCCTTTGATGCGGTTCTTTGGAGAACTCTCAAAGAAAAATATGGGAAGACATGATGATTGAGGGTTTGGAAGACGGTTGAGCAGCCCGGGCAGGGTATTGTAGATAGGTGGGAGGTGCTCAAACAAAAATTACTCAAAACCTCATCCCATTGGCACTGAGCTGAAGAAAAACCCAAAATGGTGGATACAAGATGGCGGCCATACAAATTTCGTCGGTGATTATCTCACTAAGTATAAAAGATGGAAGAGTGGTTTTTTTAGCAAAAGATGATTTATTTATTTATTTATTTAATACTTTATTGTACACCAAAAAACAAATTTGACAAGAAACATTTTAAAAGAAATAGGTACAATGGGCGGCCTTATCGCTTAGAAGCGATCTCTTCCAGGCAACCTCGCAATCGTTTTGATTATCCATTTAGTAGATCTAAAGATCTACTAAATGGATAATCAAAACCTAAAAGGTCTTGATCATATTTTGCCCAGAAAATACTCTTCCATCTTTTATACTTAGTACGAGACATCGACGAAATTAGTATAGCCGCCATTTTGAATCTGCCATTTTGGGGTTTTTTTCAGTTCAGTGCCAACTTGATGAGGTTTCGAGTAATTTTTGCTTGAGCACCTCCCACCTATCTACAATACCCTGCCCGGGCTCCTCAACCATCTTCCGAACCCTCAATCATCATATCTTCCCATATTTTTTTTGAGATTTCTCCAAAAAACCACATCAAAGCCTTGCATAGTTTACAACTTGTAGTCTCTTCAATATTCGCCATACATTTTCTATGGAAAAATAAATTCCACCATTTTGGTTTTTTTTCTATTCATCGAATAGACCTTTGGATCCTGATCATCTGTTGCTAGGAAACCACTCTTCCATTTTTTTTACCCTCCGAGGTAGACACCGACGAAATTTGTATGGCGGCCATCTTTTTTTCGCCATTTTGAATTTTTTTCAGCTCACTGCCAATTGGATGACGTTTTGAATGACATTTGCTCAAGCACCCCCCTCCTATCTTCAATACCTTAAGCGTGCTCTTCACCCGTCTCCGAAATCCTCAATCATCAGCTCTCTCCATATTTTTGTTCCGAATGAATTTTTGTCTTCTATACGGAATCATTAGTGAAAAAAAATTTTTTATACAAAATTTTACAGGAGGGGTGATCAATGAGTGAGTCAGTGAATGAATCAGCACGAGCAATAATAAGATAAACGTTTTAGAATATGAATGATTGCGTGACTGAACGCGAATGATACTTGGTGTAACTGAAACCATACTTAAATATTTTGAGCATTCTGTATTTTATTTCTATACATACCACATAATTAGGGGCTCATAGAACCTTATTCCGAGGTAATAACACGGAATTGAGTTTTGTAACAAAAAACACGTTTCCTAATTCCGAGTGTTAAAAAAGAAAAGATTTTTCCATAATAAACAAATAATTTAAAGCTTAATTAGATTATCTTCGTAAATATGTACAAAACTCTCACAAAATTGCATTGAAATATGTATAAATTTAATTTTCTTTTAAATTAATTTTCTTTAGCTTTCCCATACAATCTATCAATAAATTACCTAAATAGGTAAACTTTGACACGGTATAGTTAGTGATTGAGACGCCAAAGTGTACCTCGTAATTAGGACTCTGTAACCTTATTGCCTATTTAAATATTCAAAACCGAAACAAGAAGTATTTAACATAAAACGACTCTAAAAATTGAAAAAGTTATGAAGTCTATGAAATCGCAATTCCGCGGTATACCACGGCGTTAGGAACCGGCTAAAATATTTGGCACCTAACGCCGAGGTATTTTCAAAACCTATTTTCACCTTAATTTCTTTACAAATATTCACAAAAGTTGATTGTTTTCGATTGAAAATATAGTCCTTCAAATATTCAAATCTAAATAAAAACAAATAAAGCTCAAAATTAACGGATAAACACTATTTAAAAAAATGTAGGTATTTCGTGCACGAGGTCCAAAATGTATGAAACATGCGTTCGGGCCGGCTGCTAGTGTAAAACTTGCCGGTTATTTTAAAACATATACATATAAAACCAACAATTTCGTCATTTATCTATGGAATGATAAACTATCAATTGATTAAGATATGTTGCAGTAAAAAATAGCTTGGTGATCGGTAGAAAACGCTGTTTTTCTATATACCGCGGAATTGGGTGCCAATTTTAGAATACCACGGAATAAGGAGACTTTACCTTATGTTTCCCAGAAAATATCAGTTTACTTCGTCTGCTTAAAAATACGATCGTAATACGTAATTTTATTATACGGAGTATTGTAAATTCTTTTACACAAATTCACGAGCAACGTTTATTTACTGAACGACGCAGCGCTAGTGTGGCTAGACCCCGCTCAAAGAAATGAATTTCAATTTAGTTTCCTAACTTATATATCCGCATAATATCAGAAAGAATATCAGTTGTTTGTGTACCAAATAATTTCTAATGTATTTATATGATAATTTTAAATAGAGAATTTAAAGAAATGGAAAGTTTCAATGACTGTGCTTCATTCCATAATATATACATAGGTATGTATGGTAGACTTTAATTCACGCCAGTTTGAAAGTAATTTGAATATTCGTGGGTCTTTTTGAGAAACGCTTTATGTTTGAAGGTATGTACCTACCTAAACTACCTACTTTATTTTAGTTTGGAATATTACGTGGTCGAAAAAGAAGTGTTTATACCTATATAGGTACTAGGTATAATAAGTAATTTTACTACCGGTGCGCTACAAAGCTTGTTATTTATGTCTGGTAGTCATAAATTAGTAGCTTATAAAAAGTCGCCGATTAATATTTTTAATCGGTCCGTACCGCCCGATCAGCTACCTAGTTTTAATATCACAAATTGGGAACTGGGCATGCCGCCAGCTTCAATATATGTACATACTTACAAGGGCGTCGCCAGCCCATGGCCAAGGGGGGGGCAAGTTGATGATATTATAGTATGGGAAAAGTACAAAGTATTGTTGGTACAGTCCAGAGTTTTTGAAGCTGGTTACGAGCTCTTAATTTATTTTCGAATTAGAATTTTTCATTGACCTTGTTCCCATTTGCACCAGGTTTCATTTAGATACTTAATGCAAAATATAGCATATCTATATTTTTCAAATCTCTAGGGGGGGGGCAGCTGCCCCCCCCTGCCTCTACCTGGCGACGCCCATGCATACTTATTAACCCCCGACGCTTACACACGGCAATGCGTTAAGCCAAGTTCAAAAAGAAAAAATCTTACAAGAACGGTGACAGACGGCAGTATGTATATTTACACGAACAATTTACACGAACAATTTCAAGCTACTTTCGAGTTTTCGACCCCCCCATAACTCAGAAACTATGAAACCTATAATACCTACTCGTCGAACCTAGTCAAAAGTCATTTTTAACCCACGACGCAAAACGACGGGGTGTTATAAGTTTGACGTGTCTGTGTATGTATGTATGTAGCGCTCAAACGGGTGGACCGATTTGAATGCGGTTTTTTGTTTGAAAGGTGAATTAGTCGAGAGTGTTGTTAGCTATGTTTGATGAAAATCGATCCAAGATGGCCGCCGCTACAAAATGGCGGATTACATATTTTTTCACAACTCCCTCAATATGGGTATCAAATGAAAGGGCTTGACTAGTAGAATAGCACTATGCAAATCCAAGATGGCCGCCGCCACAAAATGGCGAATGTCGGGGGTTTTTACCCGACTGGGTTATGTGTTTCACCTGTGTGTATGTATGTCCATTCCTATGTCCGCGTGTAACTAATAAACGGCTCAACGGATTTTGATAAATGATACGTCATTAGATTTGTCTTCATGACGCGAGTGTTATAGGGTACCTAAATTAAAAAAAAATTAAAATGGCGGACTTTATGCGCTTTAATGTGCGAGCTGAAAAAAAATTTTTCCTCAAGACCCTCGAGTGGGGTATCAAAATGAAGGGATTTAAAAGGCAAATACAAAAATGTATACAATTATATATTTGAAAATAAGTTGGAGTGATAAATCACAGAAAATGACCGTTTCCTATGTCAGTTCGTAACTACTCAACGACTCAACTTATTTTGATAAATGATACGTCATTAGATTTGTCTTAACAGCGCAAATGACTGTGTACATAAAATTAATAAAAATTCAAAATGGCGGATTTTATGCACTTTAATGTGCGAGCTGAAAAAAAATTTTTTCCTCAAGACCCTCGAGTGGGGTATCAAAATAAAGGACTTTAAACGGCAAATACGAAAATATATACAATCTATGTGTTTGTAATCAGTTTGGAGTGACAAATCATAGAAAACAAAATAAATAACAACTACACTGTGAGTAAATTGGTGGTAATTTATTTAAGATCCCTTCCCACTCCACTCTACCACATTCCACATAATCCCCCCTACACCTCCCCCCTTCCCATCAATTATTGTAACACTAATAATTTAACCTTAAATCGCCAAACACTAAAATAATACAATAATATTATGAAGGACCTTATTAAAGTTTCTAGTGTTCAACAGATGGCGCTAATAGTTGTCTTAAACGCGCTATTACCTACACGCGGAGTGACACAGGCCTGTCTCTTGTAAAAATATGCATCTAAAATTTTTTCATAGTTTTGCACTAAAAACCAAGAAATAAATTACGTAATTAAAAAAACTAAAAACCCGACTGCGTAAAACAACCTAGTTCTGGTAACTGAAAAGCAAAAAACAAGCTTTGTACTTTATAAACTAGAATTTGATAAGATCATAAACATAATTAATGTTAGAAAATGTATGGCAGGCGGGGGCATTACTTAGCCAACTACTCAGGACTATTAGTTCGGCCCCGCATGCCATACATTTTCTAACATTAATTATGTTTATGATCTTATCAAATTCTAGTTTATAAAGTACAAAGCTTGTTTTTTGCTTTTCAGTTACCAGAACTAGTTTGTTTTACGCAGTCGGGTTTTTAGTTTTTTTAATTACGTAATTTATTTAAATTTTTAATTTATACTTACTTGTTATAAACTTTTTGCAAACATACCTACCTACCTACTATGCCAAAAAATCCTGTTACATTTACCTACTGAAACTGTCTGCGTATAAAAATGAAGTTACTGTTTCATTTTTATTTATTCAACGAATTTACTGTTTCATTTTTACCCATGACGCTACTACAACGGTAGGTATTATATATATAAAGCTACTTGAAGTTACGTATTGATCACCTCTCCTGAACAATTTTGTATGGGACTTTTTCACCATACTTTCCGTGTGTGTGGAATTCAAAAAATTTAGGTCTACAAAATTATAGAGAGAGCTGGACGTGGAAAACTGACTAGAGTACCCTAAGGGATCTCGAAAACTATCAGTCGGAGAGGTACTATCCCCAAACAAAAAATGTTCAACACCTTGGGCAATTGGGTGAAGAGGTGAAAAAAATATGGCCACCAAACAAAAAAAAATTTCGTCTCCATACAAAAATTTCTTAATTTTCAAGAGGCTCTCCAGAACAATTTTGTATGGAACTTTTTTTCCCTCACTATTTATGTGCGTAGAACTTATGGGTCTTCCTTCAGGAAAATTATGAAACGTCATGAACGTGGAAAATTTACCAGAGTACCCCAACGGCTCTCAAAAACTATCAATCATAGAGGCATGGTTCTGAAACTGAAAAAGTTCAAGACCTTGGACCCTTTGGTGAGCCAGTAAAAAAAAGATAGGTACCAAACAAAAAAAAATTTCGTGTCCATACAATTTTTTTTTTAAATTTTCAAAAGGCTCTCCAGAACATTTTTGTATAGAACTTTTTCCTCTTACTATTTATATACGGAGAACTTATGGGTCTTCCTTCAGGAAAATTATGAAACTTCATGAATGTGGAAAATTTATCAGGGTACCTCATGGGTCCTCTAAAACTACCAGTCATACAGGCATGGTCCCAAACAAATGTTATTAAGGACCTTGGGCCATTTGGTGAACCGGAAAAAAAAAGCTGGCCGCCGAACAAAAAATTTTTTCTCCATACAAATTTTTTGGGTTCTTTTCAAGAGGCTCTCCTGGACATTTTTGTATGAAACGTTTTCCCCCCACTACACGTATACATAAAACTTAAAGGTTTTTTTCACAAAAAATACAAAACGTAGTGAATGTGTAAAAATTACCAGGGTACCTCATGGGTCCTCTAAAACTACCAGTTATATAGGAATGGTCCCAAACAAATGTTGTTAAAGACCTTGGGCAATTTGGTGAACCGGCAAAAAAAAGATGGCCGCCCAACAAACATTTTTTTTTGAATTTTCAAAAGGCTCTCCTGAACATTTTTGTATGGAACTTTTTTCTTATCACTATTTATATGTATAGAACTTTTGAGTTTTCCTTCAAAGAAATTATAAAACGTCATGAACATGGAAAATTTACCAGAGTACCCCAACGGCTCTCAAAAACTATCAATCATAGAGGCATGGTTCTGAAACTGAAAATGTTCAAGACCTTGGGCCCTTTGGTGAGCCAGTAAAAAAAAGATAGGTACCAAACAAAAAAAAAATTTCGTGTCCATACAAATTTTTTTTTAAATTTTCGAAAGGCTCTCCAGAACATTTTTGTATTGAACTTTTTTCCCCCCACCAAGCGCATATATAGAACTCATGAGTGTCCTTTCAGGAAAAATACGATACGTTAAGAATGTGGAAAATTTTCTAGAGTACCTCATGGGTCCTCTAAAACTACCAGTCTTACAGGCATGGTCCCAAATAAATGTTGTCAAAGACCTTGAACTATTTGGTGGACCGTTAAAAAAATAATGGCCGCCGAACAAAAAAGTCGTCTCCATACAAATTTTTTGTATTCTTTTCAAGAGGCTCTCCAGAACATTTTTGTATAGAACTTTTTCCTCTTACTATTTATATACGGAGAACTTATGGGTCTTCCTTCAGGAAAATTATGAAACTTCATGAATGTGGAAAATTTATCAGGGTACCTCATGGGTCCTCTAAAACTACCAGTCATACAGGCATGGTCCCAAACAAATGTTATTAAGGACCTTGGGCCATTGGGTGAACCGGAAAAAAAAAGATGGCCGCCGAACAAAAAAATTTTTTCTCCATACAAATTTTTTGGATTCTTTTCAAGAGGCTCTCCTGGACATTTTTGTATGGAACGTTTTCCCCCCACTACACGTATAAATAGAACTTTAAGATTTTTTCACAAAAAATACAAAACGTAGTGAATGTGGAAAAATTACCAGAGTACCCTAACGGCCTTCAAAAACTATCAATCATAGAGGCATGGTCCCGAAACTAAAAATGTTCAATACCTTAGTCCCTTTGGGGAGCCAGTAAAAAAAAGATAGCTACGGAGCAAAAAAAATTCGTGTTCATACAAAATTTCTTTTTAATTTTCAAGTTCTCCAGAACATTTTTGTATAGATCTTTTTTTTTCCACTAAACGCATGCATAGAACTCATTAGTATCCTTTCAGAAAAGATACGAAACGTGATACCAATATTTCTTTTTATCTTTCAAGAGACTCTCCAGAATATTCTGGTATTTGGTATGGCCCCCCATTTCTTTATTTTACGAATATTGAAGAGACAACAAGGCCCGCGAGCTGCTTGCAGCTCGCGCACCGAGCGCAATACTAGTTTGTATATAAAGGTATTAAATTAACGTTACGCATATGGCTGTTATCATTTACCTAAAAATATTATGGTTCCATTTTATTGCAGTTTTTTGCATTACATATAGGTAGGTAACTGTCATCTTTAGAGCTGGTTCTTAAGAAACATATTTTACGTTTACCTAACTATAGGCAACCAGTGGCTGCTGCAGAAGATGTAGATAAAATTTGGCTGAAACGGCTCTGTCGATTTTCCACAAAAGCTACACAGCCGGTTTGGAAGAAGTTTTATGTATTCCATAGTCATAACGTTACAGCAAGTTCTTGGACATGTTTAACGGTTACCTATACGCTAGTATGGGGTGCTGCAGTCTTGCAGATACTGTAGACTCAGACCAAATAGAAGTTAAAACAACCGGCCGAGTGCGCGTCGGGCCTCGCTCTTTTAGGGTTCCGAACATAATTATGAGCGACATAATATTTTGGGTGTAAGAGATATTTAATTTCCGAGCTAGACATCGCAACAAACCGTGAAAGAAAAACCCAAAAAATGTTCGTTTGTTTTGGTCACAGCATAAAAACTACTTTATGAATCGTTGTTTTCAGTAGGTATTTGTTGTTTAAATACAGTAGGTATATGGCACATAATATACCGAATTTTCATATTCCTAACTGGTGGTGACGACTAGTTGCCGCTACATGTCACGGAAGAGATATTTCATACGTATTTTTCGTACGTGTGCGGGGGCTATTAAAGTATCATTTTAGGCTAGAATGCCGAGTAGTCTATACATCTTCTTCTATATCTATTCTATATACATATAATAAAATCGTAGACTTGCCGTATTTGTACATTGAAGATTTTTGCAAAATAATAACTGGGGGATGTTAGGGATAAATAATAGAACGTAAAAAAGCTATTTTTGAAATTTTTGTCTGTTTGTCTGTTTGTCTGTTTATCTGTTTGTCTGTATGTTTGTGCGCGCATCACGCAAAAACTACTCAATGGATTGAAATGAAACTTGGTATGGTTTAAGTTCATACTATGGAGTAACATATAGGATACTTTTTATCCCGAAATTCATCACGGTTCCCTTGGGAGAGGGGATAAAAGTTAAAATTTGTATTTAGCTGTAATTCATTAACGCTTGGTCCGATTTCTTTCATTCTTTTTTTTGTTAGAAAGGAGATACTTTAAAGATTACCAACTAATCTCAGAAAGGCTTGATCGATTTTGATGGGACTTTTACTGGCGGATGTTTACATTTTGATCTACCTAAACATCCGTCAGTGAACTTTTAACAGTTTTTAGCATGAGCTCAAAGGAGCTTAGGAAAACAAAATGATTCCCACGGGATTTTTAAAAACCAATATCCACGCGAACGAAGTCGCGGGTGTCCGCTTGTATAAAATAATATAAAAGGAAGTTCTAAGTGTACTTCCTTGCTACTGCTTTTTTACGCACTGCAGGAACTATGTATGATAAGGCATAAATGATTAAGCGGGACTTACGTTGCAGAAATTTCACTTAGTCATTCGTCATTACTTACAGCTAACTAGCTACCTATATAAAAACTTGCCTTCGACGTCATCCCCATGAAATTTTAAAACACCCTTTGTTTTTCGGGATAAAAAGTATCCTATGTCACTCTCTAGGTCTTTAAATGACGTCGATGCGCAACTCTATTGTTGCGTGATTGAAGGACGAACCAACAAACTGACAAAAAAGTCTTGTTTGGTTTTGGCACGTTTTGATGTCTGGTTGTTTGTAATGTCGGTTTACGGACGATAACGTTGAAAACAAAGAGAGATAGATGCGTCATAAGCCGAACACTTAGGCCGATCGTTTCTTCTCTATCGCTTGGTCCGCGCTCTCGCTTGCACGCGGAACGTGACTGAATGAGTCATGCTTTTTCATGCGTGTAGCCGGCGTTCATCGATTTATAAGATGATATCATGTCAAAATATGCTTTCGCATTTATTTGGTAGGAATATCTACTATATAAAAAGGTCTGGTTTTCCTTCCTGACGCTATAACTCCAGAACGCACGAACCAATTACCACGGTTTTGCATTCGTTGGAAAGGTCTCGGGCTCCGTGAGGTTTATAGCAAAGAAAATTCAGTAAAAATTTCAACAGAAAAGCGGGAAAATCTTTTTTCACATACAGCGCCATCTCTGATACATTGTTACATAAAACGAAGCCATCTGGTGGCGAAACGGAGTTCGCCGGGTTTGCTAGTTACGTATAGATATTAATGAACTGCTTTTACCTATCTACTATTTACTCCTATTTCCACAAACCACAAACCCACACACATTTCCACGAAACACATCCCGTTACATTGCAATCTAGCCCAGTGTCGATAATTTTTGAAACAAAGAAAAATCACAGTAGGATGAAACCCATTGGAAATGGAGGAGAATATAATAAGAATTAAAGGAAAAATAATTTACGGGCGATCTGAGCTAGGGGAAAAAAATGGGGGGAGTTTTAAGGGTAAAAAATGGTTTATCTCGATTTCCGACAAAACTACAAGTCCTATGGAAAAAAGTCTAATGGCAAAGTTGTAGGTAACAAAAAGTTCAACAACTTTTGCATATACACTTTTTTCACTTAACCTCAAAATGTATGTGAAAAACTCAAAAAACCATGTTTTTGGTTTTTTATTATTATCTTTTATAAAAACATTTTTTTTTTTTCACGAAATTTGGTGAAAACTTACCTTTTCATATCCCAAATACACTGTAATTTATTTGATTTGAAATGTCTATTATTTCTCCTTATTTTGACTTAATAATGAAAAAGCACCCTAAATTTCAATCGAAAAATCATCCGTCAAAATGTCAGCTTTTTTCAAAAAGTAGGTATGCTTTCTGTTCGTTGAAATCTCTACTTTCCGATGGTGTTAAAAAAAATATATATTACCATAGTAAATGTTTTCAGAAAATGCAAAAAATCGAAAAACCAGAATTCGAAATTTATTTTAATCATTATATACAATTTCATCAAAAATGTGACTGCTGCAATTTTTTTCAATTAAAAATTTGATTTATTAAATGCTAATTACATTTGTGTCATAGAAAAAACATAATATATAAAAATAAATGTAAATCGTACTATATTGAATTTAGATACTTTATTTTGATTACGCTATATAGTCATTACAATGTTTTTAAATGCATTAATCTTGTTATTCATAAATACTTTATCGTTAATAGAATAGAATAGAAATGATTTTATTCAAATAAACTTTTACAAGTTTTACAAGTTTACTTTCGAATAGTCAATTGAATCTACCAGTGGTTCGGAATGCCATTCCAATCGAGAAGAACCAGTAAGAAACTCGGCGATTGCTCTTTTTTAAATTAACAATATCAATATAACAAAAACATTCACAGTTACAATAAAAAGTGCGAATTACAATACAGGCAATTAAGAAATAGAAATAGGCTCGTGATTCCTCAGTTACGCCTCAAAAAGGTCCGAAAGTCGTTTGTGGGAATGGGCGTAATGTTCTATACAAAAATTCCACAAGCAATCTTAGACTTGCCTTTACACAAGTTTAAGAACTCTATTAAAAGTATTTTCTCAATTGAAGATTATATAAATGATAAAAATTGTGGTTTTGACTCGTTCCATCAATGCGCGAGACGGCAATTCAATCATGTACTCAACATAAAATTGTTATATTGATATTATTAATTTAAAAAAGAGCAATCGCCGAGTTTCTTACTGGTTCTTCTCGGTTGGAATGGCATTCCGAACCAATGGTAGATTCAATTGACTATTCGAAAGTAAACTTGTAAAACTTGTAAAAGTTTATTTGAATAAAAAACATTTCTATTCTATTCTATTCTATTCTATTTTATTCTATTCAAGATAAAGTATTTATGAATAACAAGATTAATGCATTTAAAAATATTGTAATGACTATATAGCGTAATCAAATTAAAGTATCTAAATTCAATATAGTACGATTTACATTTATTTTTATATATTATGAGTTTTCTATGACACAAATGTAATTAGCATTTAATAAATCAAATTTTTAATTGAAAAAAATTGCAGCAGTCACATTTTTGATGAAATTGTATATATAATGATTAAAATAAATTTCGAATTCTGGTTTTTCGATTTTTTGCATTTTCTGAAAACATTTACTATGGTAATATATATTTTTTTTAACACCATCGGAAAGAAGAGATTTCAGCAAACAGAAAGCACACCTACTTTTTGAAAAAAGCTGACATTATGACGGATGATTTTTCGATTGAAAATTAGAGTGCTTTTTCGATATTAAGTCAAAATAAGGAGAAATAATAAACATTTCAAATCAAATAAATTACAGCGTATTTGGGATATAAAAAGGTAAGTTTTCACCAAATTTCGTGAACAAAAAAAAATGTTTTTGTAAAAGATAATAATAAAAAACCAAAAACATGGTTTTTTGAGTTTTTCACATACATTTTGAGGTTAAATGAAAAAAGTGAATATACAAAAGTTGTTGATCTTTTTATTATCTACAACTTTGCCATTGGACTTTTTTCCATAGGACTTGTAGTTTTATTGGAAATCAAGATAAACCGTTTTTTACCCTTAAAACTCCCCCAATTTTTTTTCCCTAGCTCAGATCGCCCGTAAATTATTTTTCCTTTAATTCTTATTATATTCTCCTCCCTTTCCAATGGGTTTCATCCTACTTACTGTGATTTTTCTTTACTTTTTATTATTTTTGAAGGGAATTACTCTGGTCTAATCGCTACGGGACAATAATCGGAAATGGTATAGATGTTTTGTCATTTGTCGTTGATCGTCTAGGTTTACCGATGAAATGGGACGAAAATGATTGTATATTTATTTTACTGATTCTGGAGATATTACTTATTTGTTACAGGTACGTAGGTAGTTAGTAGTTACACACAAAAACAGAAACAAAAATAAGTAAGTATAATGTTAAAATAATTCGGATATTTACTTCTTAGCTCAGAAAAACAAAGAGTTTTCACGTGATTTAATTGTAGGTATTCTAAATGGATGCTATAGTTCCGAAGTCAAGGGCTAGTCTATCTATTACATATTATAATAAAATCGTAGACTTGCCGTATCAGTGTGCTTAGTCTGAAGCGGAGCACTCGAAAACGAACTCGAAAACTATTGATCGATTTCAGAGTAAAATAGACCTAAAATGGCTTGTATTAAGGTTTGAGTTCGCCAATACATTCAGCATTGTTCGAATGCTGAATGTATTGGCGAACTCAAACCTTAATACAAGCCATTTTAGGTCTATTTTACTCTGAAATCGATCAATAGTTTTCGAGTTCGTTTTCGAGTGCTCCGCTTTAGACTAAGCACACTGTACATTAAAGATTTTTGCAAAATAATAACTGGGGGATGTTAGGGATAAGTAATAGAACGTAGAAAAGCTATTTTTGAAATTTTTGTCTGTTTGTCTGTATGTTTGTGCGCGCATCACGCAAAAACTACTGAATAGATTGAAGTGAAATTTGGCATGATTTAAGTTCATACTACGGAGTAACGTATAGGATACTTTATATCCCGAAATTTAGCACGGTTCCTTTGGGAGAGGGGATGAAAGTCAAAATGTGTACTTAGCTGTAATTCGTTAACGCGTAGTCCGATTTCATTCATTCTTTTTTTGTTAGAAAGGAAATACTTTAAAGATTACTGGCTAATTTCTGAAAGGCTGTATCGATTTTGATGGGACTTTCACTGGCGGATGTTTACATTTTGATCTACCTAAACATCCGCTAGTGAACTTTTAAAAGTTTTTAGCAAGGTATGAGCTCAAAGGAGCTTAGGAAAAAAAAATGATTCCCACGGGATTTTAAAAAAAATATCCACGCGAACGAAGTCGCGGGTTTCCGCTTGTTTCAAATAAGGATTCAACTCAATAACCTCTGCAGTGTGACATAGCTACATGCCTATACATTTTGGTCGCTTTTTGCTCCTTCACTTCACATAGAAACATTTGAGAAGGGTTGCTTAAATTCTGATCCATTGAGTCGAGCACCAGCAAAGATAGACAATTTTATTTTACGTACAAAATTATTGAGTTACTAGCTTCTGCCCGCGGCTTTGCCTGCGTGAATTTCGGTTTTTCACAAATCCCGAGGGAATCGTGGATTTCCGGTTCCTGTTCCCACTCCCCTTTCCAATCTTTATACATAACTAGCAGATCCCCGCAACTTCGTTCGCGTAGATATAGGTTTTTATATAGGATCGGATCGGATCCCATAATTCTTTTATGTACCTAAATTAAATTTAGCCTGTTACTCCTTATAACATTGAAAGTTCAATTAAAATCGATACAGCCGTTTCGGAGATTAGCTGGAATAAATAGACAGACCGACAAACATATATTTAAACGCACACCAGTTTAAAATAAGCCGTACGTTCAAAGATCCAGGTCCCAAGTTATTTGAACCCAATACTGAGGGTTGTAATGTCTGTCATTTCTGAATTAAAAAACCTATGACCTTGAAATATTTACAGGACAATATATAAAGTACTACCTTTCTAACAAAAAAAGAATGAGTGAAATCGAACAACGCGTTAATGAATTACAGCTACATACACGTTTTAACTTTCATCCCCTCTCCCAAGGGAACCGTGCTGAATTTCGGGATAAAAAGTATCCTATGTCCTACCTCGGAGTATAAACTCAAATCGTACCAAGTTTCATTTGAATCCGTTCAGTAGTTTCGGCGTGATGCGCGGCCAAGATACAGACAGACAGACAGACAGACAGACAGACAGACAGACAGACAGACAGACAGACAGACAGACAAAAATGAAAAAAATTGCAGTTTTGGCTTCAGTATCGATTATATAGTGCCCTCCAATAAAAATTTTCAAAATATCTTCAATGTACAGAATTGGATCTGTTACAGTCTTATTATATTATAGATTTCAAGAAAGTTTGGTATAGTAATGTACCAATGGCTGTAGCTATAGATTTCGGGTTTTTTTTTTCAAAATTACGTGGGAACTAAGGATTTTTGTAGGACAAAAAGTAGCCTACGTGTTAAGTCAGGGCATAATCTATCTACGCGTGCACGCACGCATGCACGCACGCACGCACGCACGCTCATAATATTATGAGCTTAATACTACCCGTAAGAGGCAATTGTTTCGCAATCACAGACGGACATTTCAATTTTATTCATTTTTAACCCCCGACGCAAAAACGACGGGGTGTTATAAGTTTGACGTGTCTGTGTGTGTGTGTGTGTGTGTCTGTCTGTTCCCCTGTGGCGCTCAAACGGGTGGACCGATTTGAATGCGGTTTTTTTTGTTTGAAAGGTGAATTAGTCGAGAGTGTTCTTAGCTATGTTTGATGAAAATCGGTCCAAGATGGCCGCCGCTACAAAATGGCGGATGATATATTTTTTCACAACTTCCTTGATATGGGTATCAAATGAAAGGGCTTGACTAGTAGAATAGCACTATTGCAAATTCAAGATGGCCGCCGCCACTAAATGGCGAATGTCGGGGGTTTTTTAAATTTTCAATTTACACTTGTTAGACAAGCGGATACCCGCAACTTCGTGCGCGTGGATATTGGTTTTTAAAAATCCCGTGGGCATAATTTTATTTTTCCTAAGCTCCTTTGAGCTCATACCTTGCTAAAAACTGTTAAAAGTTCACTGGCGGATGTTTAGGTAAATCAAAATATAAAAATCCGCCAGTGAAAGTTCCATCAAAATCGATCCAGCCTTTCAGAGATTAGCCTATAATCTACAAAGTATCTCCTTTCTAACAAAAAAGAATGAAAGAAATCGGACCACGCGTTAATGAATTACAGCTAAGTACACATTTTAACTTTCATCCCCTCTCCCAAGGGAACCGTGTTGAATTTCGGGATAAAAAGTATCCTATATGTTACTCGGTAGTATGAACTTAAATCATGTCAAGTTTCATTTCAATCCATTCAGTAGTTTTTGCGTGTTGCTCGCACAAACATACAAACATACAGACAAACAGATAAACACAAAAGCAGACAAAAATTTTAAAAATAGGTTTTTTACGTTCTATTACTTATCCCTAACATCCCCCAGTTATTATTTTGCAAAAATCTTTAATGTACAGATACGGCAAGTCTACGACTTTATTATAATTATGTATAGATAGAAGATTACGCTAGCTAATGCCCACGACTTCATCTATGTGAATCTACGAACCTAATAATATAGGATACTTTTTATCCCGAAATTCAGCATGGTTCCATTGGGAGAGGGGATCATTTCATTAACGCGTGGTCCGATTTCATTTATTCTTTTTTTGTTAGAAACTAGATTACCGACTAATCTCTGAAAGGCTGGATCGATTTTAATGGGACTTTCACTGGCGGATGTTTACATTTTCATCTACCTAAACATCCGCCAGTGAACTTTTAACAGTTTTTAGCAAGATATGAGCTCAAAGGACCTTAGGAAAAACAAAATGATTCCCACGGGATTTTTAAAATCAATATCCACGCGAATGAAGTCGCGGGTTTCCTCTTGTTATAAATAAGGTTCGAGCGGTGTGGGTGAAGAGAGTCACTGTGTCTGAACTAGCCCTTAGTCTCACCCACACGTTCAAAAATAACCCACTGAATCGGACTGCTTATGAACTTTCACAGCCCTTGCCTCTGTCACACTCGAGGGAGGTTTGAAAAGGGTTGCGTCTCGAGTGCATTATCGAGTAATTTGGGAGACATTTTTCATTTCTCGTCTAATTTTTACCTTGTACCTATAGTAGGTAGGTATAGTTAGTTGTATGGACTGAAAGAGATTTGTAGCGATAATGGCATGCATATTGCACGAATATGGTACCTATTCTTTAGACGATTCTATCACTCACGTGCTTACATTCAAGCAAAAAACTACAAGACATTTGTACCATATTAGGTAACTAGGTACCATAATAACCCTTGAGGTAGCGTTGCAATTTTTCTAGTTTTTTTATACTGAATGAATTTTATCTCATATTTTGTTTAATTTTCAGAAATCAGTATCTCTAAAGTGAGCGTCAGTCGTCGCACCCGCAGTGGAGCTAAAAGATACAACATGAAAAAGTATTTGTATTTATAGGGAGAACCTTATGACAAGGGAATCAGGTTCATAATTGCTTCCCCACCGCATGTTCGTATTCTTTCATTCTTGTTCGATCGAATGTCGTAGAAAAAATCACGATTCACGAACAAGCGGTGCGGTAGCGATTATGAATCTTATTCCCTTGTCATAAGGTTTTCCATAACAATACAATGACTTTTTCATTCTGTATCTTTTAGCTCCATCGTTATGGGAGCAGCTGCCGTTCGGATCTCTTATGTGTTAGGGGAAAATTACTAATTTTTAAAGTAATTTTTAAAGTAATTTTTTTCCAGGTGTCGGATCGATGAGGACTTTTCAGTTTTCACATTTCATTTATAATAGTGTTTTGAACAATCCTACCAATTTTCAGCCAAGTGTGAATTATTGTAACCTCACCCCTATTTTTTAGTCTAATTTGACCGGACTATGCTTAGTCTAGAATAGATTATAGATATCAAACTTATGGTCCTAATTAGCACAATTAAATATGACGTAAACCAAAACGTTTTCTCAGTGATATTCGTTAAAGCCTATTGTGTAATGTGTACTTACCTACCTGTTGTACATCCTTTTACCTACATCATCATAGATAATAAAACGAGTATCACATTTTTAATACCATTAGTTGGTAACATGTTTCTAATTCGAACCCTGTTAACCTTGACACCTCACACACACCACACACTCGAGTATTCATATTGTGCAAGAGCGAGACAGATAAACAACACGCTGTCGCACCAGCAATTTTATCTATGACGTCAAGAATCAAGATGTGTAATAACAATCCTGGTTTTTAGATTAGCGACTTATAGAGTTGAGGTATAAAGTTCATTTTTAGTATGCTAATCCATCTAAAATAACAAAAATTAACACTGCACATTAAAAATTGCTAGATGTTAGCGTCCACCATTTACTATTGTGATTGTTTACTTACTAGGTTATGTATTGTTAGTAGGTATTTGTATTGAGTAAATTACTAGCTTACCTTTTCTTTTAAAACGTAGGTTATGTACCTACTCACCTACTGAATACACCACGCGTGGCAACCGGCTGCCGACAAAACTACGTCACAAAACTGGTTCAGCAACGGAACCGCTCGGCGCTCAAAATACGTGTAGTTTACTGACGGTATTAATACTTTATCGAATCGATGTCTACTACGCGAATGGCGCGATGCTATGTCGAGGATTTCGCTTCTCATTTACTGAAGTTCGTACAGAGGTCGGTATCTACCTTTCTTCTAATGTAATCAAAAATGAATAGGTAGGTAGATATATAATATTTTATAGGGCGCTTGACCACGATCGTAAAATAAAGTGTAACAGCCTTTTAATGGTCATTACTCTTGGCAAAGTGCTTCTTTTTCAGTGTCGAGTGGGATAACTTGTCGGCGGTATAATCTGCGACCCAATTTTGCTGAAAATACGTAAACAGATAGTTGATATAAATGTAGCAGGATATAAGTAGGTACCTTACCTACCACCTGGCATTTTCAATTAACTTTGACAATGTTCCATGATCCATCCTAATTAGAAGCCGCGTGGTTACTTACATACCGGTTTCATACCGGGGATCGCACTACCAAAAGTCGACTCGAAAGAGACGCAAAATCCGCCAGAGCCGCAAGAAGTCCCCTCTACGGGTCGTTGTGCCTGATACCACACAACTTAATCTGGATGGTATCACCGCTTTGTGGTAGGATTCTACCCCGAATCCGCCTGGCTAGCGACCACACTTCAGCCGTAATCTGCCGCAAAGCATCCGTGTGTTCCGGCAGCCGAGCTGAAGAGCCAGTCCCCTTCCTCAAAAGCCGGCAACGCATTAGTGGTTCCTCAGGTGCTGCTAATGGGCGGTGGTAATCATTTAACATGAGGTGACCCGCTTGCTCTGTTGCTCGCTATTCCTATTTCCTATAAAAAAAAAAAAGAAGCGCAAAATATGTCGCGAAAGACGCAAAGAACGCATTATATACTTAAAACGCACATAACTCCAAGAAGTTAGAGGTGCGTGTCGGGCATCGAACTCTATTCCACCAGCAAGGGACGCCGAAGTTTTAACCTCTAGGCTATCCACTACCACCGCTTTACTGAGCGGCCTCATGATCAACCCATTACCGGCTCACTGCAGAGCACGGGTCTCCTCTCAGAGTAAGAAGGGTTTTGGCCATAGTCTACCACGCTGGCCAAGCGGATTGGCAGACTTCACACACCTTTGAGAACGTTATGGAGAACTCTCAGGCGTGCAGGATTCCTCACGATGTTTTCCTTCACCGTTAAAACAAGTGATATTTAAATACTTAAAACGCACATAACTCCGAAAAGTTGAGGTGCGTGCCCCGGGATCGAACCCACGACCTCCGATTAGAACTCGGTCGTCCTAACCACCAGGCTATCACAGCTTCTAGGCGAGCGGCCTACTGATCAATAATAATTTGGCGTCATTTTTGTAAAAAGGTACCTAATGACATTACAAAAAGATAGATCGGTTATGTTAACCAGTGTCGAGACGTTGCAGTGAAGCGTTCTATTTCATCAATCATTCCGCAGCAGGTGGCGCCTTGACTAATTGTACGGGCTGCCGCCAGGAATGACGGTGACAAATAACACATTCTATGGCTGCAAAAATTATACAAAGCCTTTTGTTGTCAGATAGAGAGGTCCCCACTAAGAAAGTCGTGCATATTAATCCCTTTATTTCTTGGGACTTGGGGATTGTTAATCTTTGTAAAGCTGCAACACTCGATTGTTTTTCATTGACCGGTTGGCGCTCTGATAAACTAAACTTTCCATGGCAGATATTATTATGTGTTGCAGGATGCCATGGACAGTATGGGAATTTTATTATTTCATTCATCTTATAGGAGATGACTTGCGCTGTTTTTGTTGCCTATTTCGGTGACACCAGCAGCCTCGGTCAATCTATAAAAACGTGTAGAGCAATGATGTAATGTTTGCGTTGTAAGCATTTCTTCGATGCGATCGATGCAGCCGAATCTTGTTGGTCCGCTACGGCGCTGAAAGCTCTTGCAGTGCTCACGGGTCGTCTCGTGGTAGCTAAACGAACACATTTATGTTCCATCATGTAATTAAATCTAAATGCTAGTAAGTACAATTAACAAATTTCTGTTTACCTACCCCCAGTAGAAAAGTAACGCCCATAATATATTTTTTAATAACCTTACCAACAGTTTGTCTTTGCATCAAATCTGTGTGCTTAGTCTAAAGCGGAGCACTCGAAAACGAACTCGAAAACTATTGATCGATTTCAGAGTAAAATAGACCTAAAATGGCTTGTATTAAGGTTTGAGTTCGCCAATACATTCAGCATTGTTCGAATGCTGAATGTATTGGCGAACTCAAACCTTAATACAAGACATTTTAGGTCTATTTTACTCTGAAATCGATCAATAGTTTTCGAGTTCGTTTTCGAGTGCTCCGCTTTAGACTAAGCACACTGTAGAGACAGAGCAGTCGAGTGTTCGGTTCGATCAATCAGTTGAGTTGTAAACTTGTATCCAGGTGACGATTTGACAAATCGTTCTTTTCACTACTAAGTAAGTAAACCGAGGTGAAATAACGAGGACAAAACAAGGGGACCGCTATAGAAAACTTAGCGCTATTATTATTATATATTACTAGCTGGCCCCCGCGACTTCGTTCGCGTGTTTTTAGGTTTTATATAGGATCGGATCGGATCCCATAATTCTTTTATGTACCTAAACTAAATGTAGCCTGTTACTCCTTATAACATTGAAAGTTCCATTAAAATCGATCCAGCCGTTTCGGAGATTAGCTGGAACAAATAGACAGAACTACAAACATAAATTTAAACGCACGCCAGCTTAAAATAAGCCGTACGTACAAAGATCCGGGACCCAAGTTATTGGAACCCAATAAATGCCTGTCATTTCTAAACTAAAAAACGTATGACCTTGAAATATTTACGGGACAATACTTAAAGTACTACCTTTCTAACAAAAAAAGAATGAGTGAAATCGAATAACGCGTTAATGAATTACAGCTATATACACGTTTTAACTTTCATCCCCTCTCCCAAGGGAACCGTGCTGAATTTCGGGATAAAAAGTATCCTATAACCTACCTCGGAGTATAAACTCAAATCGTACCAAGTTTCATTCGAATCCATTCAGTAGTTTCGGCGTGATGCGCGGCCAAGATACAGACAGACAGACAGACAGACAGACAGACAGACAGACAGACAGACAGACAGACAGACAAAAATGAAAAAAATTGCAGTTTTGGATTCAGTATCGATTATAGAGTGCCCTCCGATAAAAATTTTCAAAATATCTTCAATGTACAGAATTGGATCTGTTACAGTTTTATTATATTATAGATAGATTATACAACTTAAATACAATCCAATACCAATAAGCATTTGTCTTATACCTACTTGTAGTATTATAGAAAAAAAAACCAGCCAAGCGCGAGCCTGACACGCGCACCGACGTAATGATGCTAACACACATCCCTTCTTAATGAACCACAAAACTAACTTTGTTTGTAGAGATTTATTGTTGATACCATGTTGATACCAAAAAACTAATAATCACAGGATCGATAAATTCAAAATTAAATTCTAACGTAAAATAAATGAAAAGCAATCCATTTTAGAATATTGTTACAAAAGGAATTTTAGATTTGGCACGTAGTTTTTTGTGAGTCTCATTGTAAATTCATTTGCAGTCCAGACTTTTATTGACATGGGGTTGAAGCTGCCTGTCACTTGCGTCGATGGTCATATGAATCCGCTGTAGCAACGGGTGCAAGAATGTCTGACGAACTGATTTTTTGATCCAATTTTCGAGCAGTTGCAGTTCAACTCGAATTTTGATTGGCGTTTTACTATTCGCTTAAAACCTCGATATACCTATGTACCTATATGTTCCAAACATCTTTTACAATTATCTCCGCCGCCGAGTTTCTTGCTGGTTCTTCTCGGTTGGAACGGCATTCCGAACCAGTGGTAGATTCATCTGACTATTCAAAAGCACTTGTAAAAGTTTATTTGAATAAAAAACTTTTCTATTCTATTCTATTCTATTCTATTCTATTCTATTCTATTCTCCATTGTCAATTCGAGAATACGTAGTAAACGTAATGATTGTCCTGTTATGGTGTTACTCGTACCTTGACCTTTAGGCATAGGTATTAATAGTCGCTGGGTACCTACTTGAATCGTAAACATTGCCGTATAAAATTGTACTTAATCGTATAACAGAAAAATACATAGTGCAACATGTTTAAATTATTTAATACATATTTATTCACAACAATACTTGTACTAGGTATTTCCTTATTCTATCAAAAGGATAATGTAAAACTTTTCCAAGATACTAATTTTTTTACAAAATTCTAAATGCAATTTAAATACCAACCTCGTCTATAAAACGACTCACGGTCCTAGTAGTTTGTGGAACTTACAATGCGCTTATGTAATAAGACACAATTCTTATACCCATAAACCAATTGATCAGGTATGGAATGCCGTAAGCGATGGCGCGCGCCGGCTGCGGCAACGGCTTGACGGCGTAAACAATCGTGTGTATTATCCGACCGGCAGTGTACACCCTGAACAGAAGTGTGGCCAACTCGGCAGAGGGTCCCGTCGTCAGGTACAGTGCGCCCAGCAGCCAGAACGCTGGGATGTTCTCTAAGTCGTTGAGGTGGGCGCGTCGAACTCTCTCCACGTCCGGATCGTCGAATTTTACAACTCCCTTGACCGGCTTAGCGTCTTCCTCGTTCGCGAACACTTTTTTCTTATGTCTGACCATTCCTGTTAGCACTGCCATAGCGAGCACTTTTAGAGCTAAAATACTCGAGTGAATGATGTAAGACCGCACTGCGGGCTCAGCGATAGACACGGGCACCATGTTTACTTCAATATAATTGATTGTAATTGCGGCGAGACGAGCGCTCGACGCGGTAAACCAGCACCGAGTGGACTGACTCATAATCCTAATGGAATCTACTCTATACTCAGTAGACACCTATACGGGTAGACTAACTTTGCAACTCCCAAAGTCTATGCAAGTCATGCGTGTTAAACAGAATGATGAAATATCTAAATTAGATTCATGTTCCGATTGAAAAGGTAATGTCATCAAATTTCTTTGAAGGTTTTATTATTTTACTTCATTCTTAATTTTTTTTAAATATAGGTACTTAACAAAGAATTAGGAAACAGTCTACCGCTTTTGAAATCTGAAAAATAACTGAAGTGATTTTATCAAATTTCTACCAAGCACCTGATTAGGTTTTGCCAATAAGTAGATAGGGTAACATCGGAGAATGTACCATCTGTGCGAAGCCGGGGTGAGTCGCTTAGTAATGCCATTGCATATCTGAATATAACTACATATATCTATCAAGCATAACTGTAAGGTTTCGGTAGAGCATGTACAGAAAAACATTAATGAAGCATAAATTTTATTGTTATAATAGCTAGAGGCATCACTTTAATCTGATTACGCGAAGCTTTTAAAATCATGCTTCCATTTTAATTGTACAGTAGGTAGGATCTACCTTCTGTATAGCTAATACAGTACATATTTTGTTCCTAATGATCTTTCTTACCTTAACTTAAACTTTCTTATCTTACTATCACTCCAGCGAATATCGATAAATAACCAAATACCTCCTGAACCTTACATTTAGTCAAAGTCATCATGAAAATGGCAAACTTTAATCTCCAAACTTTGATACCGTAAAATTACTGTCTACGTTCCAAATAATCTTGTTAAACTTATACCCGAAATTTATAGAGCGGTTATATAATGGGACACAATCCGTACTCCCATGAACCAGTTGATAAGATAAGGAATGCCGTAAGCGATGGCGCGCGCCGGCTGCGGCAACGGCTTGACGGCGTAAACAATCGTGTGTATTATCCGGCCGGCAGTGTACACTCTGAACAGAAGTGTGGCCAACTCGGCAGAGGGTCCCGTCGTCAGATACAGTGCGCCCAGCAGCCAGAACGCTGGGATGTTCTCCAAGTCGTTGAGGTGGGCGCGTCGAACTCTCTCGACGTCCGGATCGTCGAATTTCACGACTCCTTTGGTCGATTTGGTGTCCTCTGGGTTCGCGAACACTTTTTTACTGTACCTAACTCTTCCGGTCAACACCGCCATGCCCAACACTTTGAGCGCCAATATACCCGAATATAAGATGTAAGATCGCACAGCGGGCTCGACTAATGACACAGGCACCATGTTTGATGTTTATTTACACACTTTTTATGGGTATTTTGCTATCGTGTTAGCGAAGTGCGTGCAGTCGACACGGCGAATTGACACTGTATGGTCGACTGATCGTTGGACTCGATAGTCGAGACTCGGGAGCCGAGGCTGAATTATTTCCGTATACTTAGTATAACTTTGCACATTTCGACAACGTTGATACATTCGAGTATCGAAACACTATAACGTGTAACGTCAAAGTGAAATGTACTTTAATTGGATTTTTATAAGGTCCGAGTTCAATACATCTACAACCGGAAAATTGGCGAAATAAATATTGGTAGTACTGAATAATTAACGACTCTAAAGTAAAAGATTTTAAGTCCAGTTTACGCTGACGTTATAGTGTTTCGATACTCGAAGTGTATCGAGACATATCGACTTTGTCGAGATGTGCAAACTCGTACTAAGTATTGTGGTGATATGAGTTGATTATTATGAACGAATCATGCAAGTCATGCTTGTTTTTTATTCTTACCTACGAGGTAGGTAGGTATACCTATTATCACTTCATAGTTTCATCATAACTACAGAATACTTGTTATTTGTTATTTAACTTTAAAATAATTTACCTAATCCTTAACACTGAATTATTATGTAGGTACTCCTCAAAGATCCTTAACAGCCCCCGCATACTGGGCCACAAGTAGCGACAACTAGTGGCCGCCACAAGTCTCGGAAGAGATTTTCTCATACATTTTCTTGTGGCTCGTGCGGTGGTACCATATAAAATCTCATCCGCGACTTGTGGCCGGCCACTAGTCGTCACCATTAGTGGCCCAGTGTGCGGGGGCTGGGACTCGTAAAATAAAATCAAGCATAACAAGTACGTACCTAGGTAGTATGTTTAAGATAATGCTTGATTGTTGTTACATTTTACGAGGTTATAAAGGTTAGTTGTCATGTGATAATTTTTTTATAAACATATTGTTTCTATGTACCTACCTACCTACCTACCTACTTAGTTATTTTTACCTTTTCTTCGTACGTATCTATTATGCGCAATTTCAGATAAAATTAATCATAATAATAACATAATCAGTGTTAAAATTATACAAAAAAAAGATAAGTACCTAATTAAAACAAAGCAATACCTAAGTGGGCAGTTAGCTGTTTTTACTGTTACCTACCTACCAATTACCACAAATATATTAAATTTAAATCTGAAGTTTTATCTGATTAAAAACTGATTTTGATGGTCACTTTCACATGTAGAGTGTAGACTCTGCAACGTGTGATGCGAGCTAAAGCCTCCTCTACATGTCTGCAGACGCGTCCGCGGACGTCATCTGCGGATGCGTCCGCGGACGTATAGAGAGGGTAATTTGTGCATCTGTTGTAGGTATTTAACGTCCGCAGACGTCCGCAGATGCGTCCGCCTCGAATCCGATTGTTGGCGGTTTTTGTGGCACAGATCAAAGGGTTTTGGCGCGGACGTCCGGCGACTGTCCACACGTCTGGTGACGCATCAGTTTCATCGGAGTTGCGATTGAGAGTGCACGCGTGCTTCTTGCGGTTTAATTCTTGTTTAAATGGCTAATAATATGAGCACCGAGGATGCACATTCACGTAGAAGTTAAAAGTACTAAATAAATAAATAGTTGCGGCAGCTACGGTCTCAATATCCATTTTTAAACGTGCGTGTTGCGTCTGTCGAGAATGAACCTAGACTGATCGATCTGCAGACGTGTGGACAGCTCGTGGTGATCCATCTGCGGATGCATCTGCGGGCGTCCGCGGACGCGTCTGCAGACATGTAGAGGAGGCATTAGACTTTTTACTACGACCAAAATTATCCTCAGACAAAGAATTATCCTCCACAGAAACGAAAAAAAAAAACAGTCTTTAACTATTTTTATTTTTTTATTTTTGATATATTTAAATATAAAATCGTATCAAAATTCAAAACACAGACAAAACATTTCATAGAAAATACTTACAAATTAGATAGTTTAACGTAAGTAACGTTCGCAACACCAAAACTACAACTACTAAACACCATCACTCTACAGAGCCGTTAAATAATGCAGCACAATTTGAACACCCATGTACCATTTAATGCCGTACGGTATCATGTACGCGATGCCCCGCGCCGGCTGGGGCAGGGGCACCACGGCGTACACGAGTGTGTGAACGACCCGGCACACTGTATAAACACGGAACAGGAGCGTGGCGAACGCCGCGGCCGGTCCAGTCGTCAGGTACAATGCTCCCAAAATCCAAAACGCGGGAATGTTCTCCAAGTCGTTGAGATGGGCGCGACGCGTCCGTTCCACTATCGGGTCGTCCAGTTTCACCTTTCCTTTGAAAGCCTTCGCATCTTCGGGATTCGCAAAGATTCCCCTTCCCATTCGGACCAGAGACGTCAATGTTCCCATAGCTAATAATTTCAACGCTAATATCGCTGAGTACACGATATACGTATGGACTAATGGGTTTGATAGCTCTATTGCAACCATTTTGCTAGTGGAGACAAGAGGACAGCTCACTATAACGGTTGAGTACAGAATGGAGCCACATATTACTTATTCTGCAATCTGCTTTGTCCTGTGAGTTTCGTGGCAATGTAAGTCGACGAGTTTAACGGTAAATTGCGTGGACGACTAGAATCAGTTGCACGTGTTTCATTGAAGATTTATCGAGTTATACTTTGATTCACGATCGCACATATTCCTCGATGTACGTACCTATATTTTAGTATTTGAAATGAAATTCTACATAGATGTGTGAATGAATTATAATGAAACGGATATTTTGACCTGTTAACTGATAAAAGTTAAATTTAACATAGTATAAATACAAATAGCTTAATGTGAGACTTCTTTTGCTTTTAGTCCATTGAAATGTTACATGAGCTTTGCATTTATTAAAGGACGCAATTTTATTTTTGGGACATGTGTGGGGGGGGTCTATAGAAGCTTAACCTCAAGTTTGTGGGGTCGCCACCCTTGTCCCCCGGCCGCCATCTTGGAAAACACTTTTTCCGCGATATCTCGGAAACTATGTGTCTTACAAAAAATTCGTAAAAACATGTTTTGTAGCAAATTCTTTTGCCTACAAATATGTTTATATAACTTTTTGCCCTAAATTAAAAATTAAAGAAGTTATAAGCAAAAAAGTGAGAAAATTTTTATAAAATCTTTTTTGCTCTACTTATAACTTTTTTTTATATATTTTACAACAAAAAAAATACCTCGGACCAATCAATTTTTTTATTTCATTCATTTAAAACGCTGTTACAGCGCTCCAGAGTTGACCGGGTTCGTCAATGCTCATGAGAATCCGGTCAAAACGAAATGTTTCAGCCACAGCCACAGCCTGGGCCATCGAAGAAAAGTAGATTAGAGTAGCTAGCTAATAAGTGATTGAAAATATTATGATGTTGAAGATTACCTTATAAGCAAGATGTCCGTGGAGTAGGCCTACAAAACAATACAAGATTGGTCTGAAGTTTTTTTTGTAAAATGTATAAAATTAAGTTTTGGAGCAAAAAAGATTTTATAAAAATTTTCTCACTTTTTTGCTTATAACTTCTTTAATTTTTAATTTAGGGCAAAAAGTTACATAAACATATTTGTAGGCAAAAGAATTTGCTACAAATTATGTCTTGTATTGAAAATGCTGTTGAAATTCAGCTTTTGCCTTGCTTTAGTAACAAGACGGGACTACGAGATATTATACGCCTATCACGCGGCTGGCAGCAGCTGTGTTCTCATGTAACATTGCTTTACAATTCACTCAAGTTGCCTTGTTTTTGTGTACTCAATAGATACTCTACACCCATATTCTTCTATCACACTAAATATTATAAAGGCGAAAGTTTGTGTGTGTGTATGTTTGTTACTCTTTAAGGCCGCAATTACTGAACCGATTTGGCTGAAATTTGGAATAGATACTTTTTATCGTGGAAAAATCCACAGTTCCCACGAGATTTTAAAAACCGAAATCTACAGCTACAGCCTACAGCTATAGCCTATAGGTACATTACTATAGCAAACTTCCTTGAAAGTACATAGGTATAAAGGTTGGAAAAGGGAGCGGGAAAGGGAACCGAAAATCCACGATTCCCTCAGGATTTGTGAAAAACCGAAATTCACGCGGGCGAAGCCGCGGGCACGAGCTAGTTAAATATACGTGAGTCTACTGGGTATGTTAAATAGTTATTATGGATATCACGCACGATTTAGAAAATCCGAGCTTAAATTTTCGCCCCGATGCAGTGACCGCTCTCAAAATAACATAAAATTAATTATACCAACGTACAAATAAGTATAGGTACATTTATTTTTTTAACCTACAAAAATTATAAAAAAATAATTATTATGATCTCTGTTAATATATAAAAATCTAGTTCTTACGTACGTGTGTAGTAGTGCGTGCGTGCGTGCGTGCGTGCGTGCGTGCGTGCGTGCGTGCGTGCGTGCGTGCGTGCGTGCGTGCGTGCGTGCGTGCGTGCATGCGTGCGTGCGTGCGTGCGTGCGTGCGTGCGTGCGTGCGTGCGTGCGTGCGGGCGGGCGAGCGTGCGGGCGTGCGTGCGTGCGTGCGTGCGTGCGTGCATGCGTGTGTGCGGGCGTGCGTGCGTGCGTGCGTGCGTGCGTGCGTGCGTGCGGGTGTGCGTGCGCGCGTGCGTGCGTGCGTGCATGCGTGCGTGCGGGCGTGCGTGCGTGCGTGCTTACGTGCGTGCGTGCATGCGTGTGTGCGGGCGTGCGTGCGTGCGTGCGTGCGTGCGTGCGTGCGTGCGTGCGTGCGTGCGTGCGTGCGTGCGTGCGTGCGTGCGTGCGTGTGTGTGTGTGTGTGTGTGTATGTGTCTGTCTGTTCCCCTGTAGCGCTCAAACGGGTGAACCGATTTGAATGCGGTTTTTTTTTTGTTTGAAAGGTGAATTAGTCGAGAGTGTTGAAACTATTGATAGCTGTGTTTGACGAAAATCGATTCAAGATGGCCGCCGCTACAAAATGGTGAATGTCGGGGGTTTTTTTTTATTTTTTTTTATTCACAACTCCCTTAATATGGATATCAAATGAAAGGGCTTGACTAGTAGAATAGCACGATGCAAATCAAAGATGGCCGCCGCAACAAAATGGCGAATGTCGGGCGTTTTTTAAATTTTTAATTTATACTTGTTTTTAATATATTTATGGGGTCACCTGAACGGTTCTTAGCTTGGCTGGAGTTTGGTTGCGCCGCTGTTTTCGACATACAGTATTTTTATTAATTTTCCGACCAATTTTTTCTACAAAACCTACATCCACGCGGACAAAGTCGCGGGCATAAGTTTGTATTATTATATAATTTAGTCATCTGTGGTGTAACAACCAAGGTTAAATTTCTCACGTGTCTAATTAGTTTAGCTACGTAATTTCAGGAATAATATTATGTTGGATAGAAATGCTCCACTGCAGTAGGTACGTTGTACTGTATTTGTTCACGTGGATTTATTTTCTGATCCAACTTGATTAATACCTATACACCGTGTTATTAATTAAGAACACACCTTGCCATCTAAGCTGGGAAACTTATTTTGTTATACGAGTATAATTTGTCTCTTTGTAATTTGTCCTTCTACCTTTGCATATCGGATGACATCCTGGATCCTACTTTGATAAATAACCGAGAAAAAATGTTAAAAAAATGGTTGCCTGTAAAGTCGGTTTACGGACGATAATTTTACGTGATAATGTCATGAGAAAGCATTGCCTCTCTATCGCTTGTTCCAAGCTCTCGCTTGTACCCTCGGCTAGGCGGTACGTGACAATTGAGTTATGCTTTTTCGTGCAGCCGGCGTTCATAGATTTTGACGTTATCACGTCAAAAAATTAAAATATTATCAGAGTACAAGTAAGTCTGAGTGGTCATGAAAAGGCACGATCTTACCAAACCAAGGTGTGTGAAGTCTTCCAATCCGTTTGGCCAGCGTGGTAAACTATGGCCAAAACCCTTCTCACTCTGAGAGGAGACCCGTGCTCTGCAGTGAGCCGGTAATGGGTTGATCATGATGATGATGATTACCAAACCAAGGAACTTCGTGTCATCAAGGAGCGTCATGTGTTCCGCAATAATCTGAATCATGCTCAGTCACTGCTCAGTGAATGCAATGGCTTTAAGCCTTTAACTGCTTTAAAATCCTGCAGCTGTTAACGCCAAGAGTGCACAGGTTAACAGCATAATAAGTATTTCTTGTCTAACACAAGTGAATAGTGCCCGTAATTCCCGCCTATCGACCTGTACGTGGCATGGGTGTAGATTGCCCGGTGATTGCCTTATCGAATGGTTCGGCGCAAACATCGACTCGGGTATACAAATTGCTGCGAACGTATGATCTAGATTAGATTTTAAGTGAGATTTGTTGCTTGGCAAAAGTTCGTCTCTTGATATCGATGGTCCCTTGAAATCAGAATGTACGTGAAGGGCGCTAGATCGCCATTTTTACACGGTAAAGCAAAAGCCTGCGGCCTGTGATGGGCATCTTTTCATATTAATTATTCGCATAGTAATTATATTATATTGATTAAAGACGGAGTATTATACGTACTCTTTTGGATGAATCTATTAACGTCCTCTACGTTTTTACGTCTCACAGCTGGGCACAGGCCACCTTTAGGAGAGAGGCTTTAGAGCTTAGACCCGCCACGATGATCCAATGCAGGTTGGTGGGCTATAATTATACATACCTACATATACCACTATTGTCCCATAATAGTATTATCAACCGGGATCGGTTTCCTTAACCCTAGATAGCTAACGTTCCTAAACTACCATGAGAAGCTAACCATTCGATTTTTTGACGATCATTTTTTATTGTGTATTTTATCAACATTTTACTATATTTTTATCAGGTTTATAGTATTTATAGGAAATATGGGATATAGATTAAAGATTACTATTAGTAAAATATATATTTATTTGATGTTTAAGTAATACATTACAAATCTCAAATGGCACATGTTTTTTGAGATCAGTAAGGGGCTTAAACTTATAAAGACTAAATTAAGAGCTATTATTCAGGAAAGAAAATTATTTATTTGGTATTTTTTAGAAATACCTCCAAATAAACTATGATAATAAAAAAACTTACATTTGTTTTTTTTGTGCAAGTTGGACAAAAGTCAACTGTATGTTTGCCACAAATGGGAACTTTACAACTATTGCAGTAGATCTTTGCTATGCGCGTTTTTGTGTAGAAACACAAACTACAGCTTTTCCTTTTTCTTTGTTTAGACATTTTCATATATCAGAGGACTTTCAGACTCAGATGGTCCAGGAATTTGACCTTGACCTTCAACATATTCCTCGTGTCTCAAGCTAAACACATCCCCTTACGTATTGAATTTGAAACACGATTTGTGATGATTCTGTCTGAACGGGCTGGTCTTCTAGTCACACAAACAATGTATATCGATGACTGTCGAGAAGAAACATGTGCTTTATGAGTTGCTCAAACATGACGATTATTACCTCGAATATTAGCTTGAGTCAGATTGACAATGTAAGCTGATGAAGAACCTTCACGTGGCTCACTGAGTGTAAGAGCATCGGAAGTTGGCCTTCCTCGTTCCTTTTCAATGTCTAAAGATGGACTGGAGAACTATATTGCATGTAGTTCTTCAGTATCGGAAAGTTCGTCATGAAAATCACTTTCCACATCTTCAATCAACAAACCGTCCTACTATGAAAAAAACGTCATTTGTGTTGACATAATCTTCATTTTGTGTTGCACGAGCAATGTCGTCATCTGTAATAAATGACCTCGCAACCATTCTTCACCATCGACGTAATAATTAAAACAATTATAGCAAACATCAATACAAAGTATAGATGGAAAAGTAACACATAAGCTAACCATTCGTCAAAATGACGAGTATACAGTGGGTATCTCAAGAACAAAATAACTTACCAGCTAAACATGACCACTACATGATGCAGTCTAGCGATCAATAAGTTGGCACGAAACGGTGAGTTCGTAAGTAAAAGAATAAGAAAGTGAGAGGGAGATATTTATTGGATGTTCGTCATTTTGACGAACGTTAGCTATCTAGGGTTAACGCCGCGTATTCTTACGCGAACTAATTGTTCTCGGTTGGAACAGCATTCCGAACCAGCGGTAGATTACCTTGACGATTCAAAACTGCTTGTAAAAGTATATTTGAATTAAAAACTTTTCTATTCTATTCTAAACGTGCTCTCAGGACTCAGAGACACTGGTTGGAAACACCACCAACTACCAACTCCGGGCTGGCGCTGAGAATTTCTTGACATAAAAATCGAATATCCACCAAACAATTTTTTGAATCCCAAATTCAAACCCTCGGACCTCGTAATCTGCAGTCGAACATACTAACCTCTCGACGAACGAGATAGTTCTTTCATCAAAACTTTCATCAAAACTTTCAAAATTTTGTAGGTACCTAAGTAGGTATAATTAACCAAGTATATTGGTTTAGTCGGGTTTGTTTCCATTCAAATTCAAAATGGAAAGATTTTAGTTTATTATTATTTTGTTGACAGTTTTTAAATATTTTTATAAAAAATCCGCCCCCGGGTGGGCTTGAACCACCAACCTTTCGGTTAACAGCCGAACGCGCTAACCAATTGCGCCACGGAGGCACATGGTGTGTTGACACAATTTATTTACTCGTCACAAATGATATCTAGTTTTTTTTTACACAGCGATGTATATAAAAATATAATTAAGTATTTTAAACTTATCAATGCCAAGAATTTGATAAACATAAATTAGCTAACGTTGTCGTCATTGCATCGTCTCAAACGATAGAGTCCATTTATGGATTTAGATCGTTTGTAGTTTTTGCCACATTTCACGAAAACATTTCCTACGTTCCTAGAAGTTCGGTTGATCAGTTCTGTTGAACGCTACGCTGGATTCTTTTATTAGGTAAGTACTGGGACAAAAAAAAACAATAGTTTGGTCAACAGAACAGAACTACTGGGATTTGGGAATAAAGAAAACATCTGAGCACTTCACATCTCTTAAGAACTGAATTCAGCAGCTCCCTGAATGTCCTATTTTATATGATTTGCGAGCAAATAAGCAAGCGGGTCACCTGATGTTAAGTGATTAGTTGATTACCGCCACCCAAGAACATTTGCAGCACCAGAAGACCCACTAATGCGTTGCCGGCTTTCAAGGAATTTGTTGATCCGCTCCGACCATCGTTTGTCTGCTGAGGGGTCTACCAACGCTGCGCTTTCCAATTCAGGGTCGCCAGTCCGCCTCCTTGGGACCCCTACTTCGATCGGTCCTGCGAACTATGTACCTCATTACATTGCAATTCATTTTTTTTTTTCTGATTTTGTTACGTAGATAAACTCCAATCATACGAGTAGCTCTCTGCAGATTGTTTATCGCTTTCTCAGGAATGGCTAGAATCCCAAGGCGTAGAGCTGTCCAAGGAAGAAGATTTGCCTGTGGATTCTTATACTCAAAAAGAGCGCTGGAAGAGCATGCAGCCGCCGACAAGGAAGCAATCCCGAGCCGATGCCTTGCGCAGGTTCCTGGAATACGACGGAAAAGTGCTGGCGTAAGTATTGCGAATAGAACATAATATCCATACTAATATTATATTATCATAACGCCTCTTTGCTTCAATAATGTGACAAGTCCAAAAAATCCATTTTTATTATTTGACTAGCTTTTGCCCGCGGCTTCGCCCGCGTGAATTTCGGTTTTTCACAAATCCTGAGGGATAAGTAGATTTCTGGTCCACCCGCCCCCCGCCGCGCGGCGGCGTACCGCGGTACCGCGTACGGCGGGCGCAGGGCGCAGGGGCGCGCGGCGCGGGGAGTTCCGTGCAGCGCGAGCGTCGACCGTCGCGCGCAGCGAAAATACCTATCAGGGCGTTTTTTAACATAGGTACTTACCGATTTCAACACAACTCCTTTTTTGAAAGTCGGTTAAAAAAGTAGCCTATGTTACTCCTTGGTTAATCCTCTACTTGTCTGTGAAAGTCCCGTCAAAATCGGTTCAGCCGTTCCGAAGATTAGCCCGTTCAAACAGACAGACAGACAGACAAAAATTTCAAAAACGTGTGATTCGGTTATGGTATCGTTCAAATAACCATATGAGCTTAATATGTGGTAGTTATTTCGAAATTACAGACAGACACTTCAATTTTATTTATTAGATAAGTATATAGATAATTAAAACCTCCGTGTTCGATTTTTTTAGATAGCATCTTTGTATAAATATATTATAATGAATCTGAGATCGATGGTTAAATATCTATTTGTTTAGATGCAATAATTTTTGGAAGTTATAAAACAGTCCCCTGTAAATTTGCATTTTTCAAGATAACACTTTAATGAAGCAAAGAGGCGATAAATCCGTAAGTGTATGTTTGTTCGTGAGCTTTAACTACTGGACCTATTAAATAGAATTCAGGAGAGAGGAGAGCTTGCACCCCGGTGACTGATCCCGGAAAAACGATAAGCGTTCCTATGGAGTTATGGTTTAAAAAATCGAATTCCGGCCAGCGGAGAACTAATGGGCGCGGCAGTCTAAGCATGACGAGACTCTTTTTAACCCCCGACGCAAAAACGACGGGGTGTTATAAGTTTGACGAGTCTGTGTGTGTGTGTCTGTCTGTTCCCCTGTAGCGCTCAAACGGGTGAACCGATTTTAATGCGGTTTTTTTTGTTTGAAAGGTGAATTAGTCGAGAGTGTTGTTAGCTATGTTTGATGAAAATCGATCCAAGATGGCCGCCACTACAAAATGGCGGCTTACATATTTTATCACCACTCCCTTAATATGGGTATCAAATGAAAGGGGCTTGACTAGTAGAATAGCACTATGCAAATCCAAGATGGCCGCCGCCACAAAATGGCGAATGTCGGGGGTTTTTAAGTTTTCAATTTATACTTGTTGTTGTATTTCAAATCTAAAAGTAAAGTAACAAGGCCTGTATTTCATTGGTGTTTACAATCGTTTATAATCGCGTGATTACTACTTACAGCACTAAAGAATATCTATACCTAATACCTACCTAACATTTATAAAGCCATCCGATTAGATACGTAATCTAATTATTCGCCGATATCTATACGAAGATGCAAGTTATTGAACTTGCAAATTGAAGCGAACGTTGTTCGAGCTGCTCGGTGTTCCACGTAATTTGGCAGCGAAGAGTCAGGTGTCTAGAATGCACTACGATATTCGGAATCTTAACATTATGAAACTGTATAGGTCCAAGAGCCCGTGAATACAGCCTAAAAAGGTTTATGCGCAACTACCTACCTTCTCTACAAGAATAAAAACGTTTAGGTACTATGAACCTTGCGTCGCGAACCTTTTATTACTTAGTTTAGTAACTTTAAAATTATATGTAGGAAAAAATATTTTCAATTAATTAATAATATCTGTTCTATTGGATTATACGATAGGAATTAGGATACATAAGTGACTGCTCAACTAACTCATTGCTCGCATCTATAACTAAGTCTAGAGTTAGAATATTCAAAACTGTTTGGCTGCCTGAGAGTTGAGATACATCGAAAGAAAGAAAGAAAGAAACGAGAGTGTATGTGCACAGAAAAATATTCAGTATTTATTGATGACTAGCTTTTGCCCGCGGCTTCGCCCGCGTGAATTTCGGTTTTTCACAAATCCTGAGGGATAAGTAGATTTCTGGTTCCCGTTCCCGCTCCTTTTTCCAACCTTTATACTTACTCAGGGAATTTTTTATCTCCATTCAAAATTGCAGCCAAATCTGTTCAGTAGTTTTGACTGGCCCGTTGGCGCGGTTGGCAGTGACCCTGCCTTCGACATACATACGACTAAAACCAACTAAAGAAATAAAAAACATCATAACCCCTAATAAAAACAAAATCTCCGATTCAAAATAAAAATTACGAAAACGCACGCAACAAACGCAGTACACATCCGCACGCATTAGCTCCCTCGTTCGAAATGGAGATTGGAATTGGATTGGAGCATACACCCTCTTCACCGCACCCGCCCGCCGCGCGGCGGCGTACCGCCGCACCGCGTACGCGGCCGTCGCGCGCAGCGAAAATACCTATCAGGGCGTTTTTTAACATAGGTACTTACCGATTTCAACACAACTCCTTTTTTGAAAGTCGGTTAAAAAGTAGCCTATGTTACTCCTTGGTTAATCTTCTACTTGTCTGTGAAAGTCCCGTCAAAATCGGTTCAGCCGTTCCGAAGATTAGCCCGTTCAAACAGACAGACAGACAGACAAAAATTTTAAAAACGTGTGATTCGGTTATGGTATCGTTCAAATAACCATATGAGCTTAATATGTGGTAGTTATTTCGAAATTACAGACAGACACTTCAATTTTATTTATTAGTATAGAATATAGAATAGATGTAAGTAGTTCTGACTTTCACGGGCTCTTGCTCTATATATGCAACTTAAAGTTAAATCAAGTTGGAATATAATTATAACTTACTCGGGCTACGTAACCAAGGTAGGTGGAGAATCTATCTACTCGTATTTTCAGATATTTGTATTCAGTTTAATCTATACTTACTAATAAATAAAATTGAAGTGTCTGTCTGTAATATCGAAATAACTACCTCATATTAAGCTCATATGGTTATTTGAACGATACCATAACCGAATCACACGTTTTTAAAATTTTTGTCTGTCTGTCTGTCTGTCTGTCTGTCTGTCTGTCTGTCTGTCTGTTTGAACTGGCTAATCTTCGGAACGGCTGAACCGATTTTGACGGGACTTTCACATACAAGTAGAGAATTAACCAGGGAGTAACATAGGCTACTTTTTTAACCGACTTTCAAAAAAGGAGGAGTTGTGTTTTTCTACCTATGTTCACCGATATCTCCGAGATTTCTGAACCGATTTGCGTAATTTTTTTTTATTCGATAGAAAAACATTGCGACACTGTCCTACAAAAAAATTTGATTCCAACTCCTCAATCCTGATGATGTAGGGGACCTGATCCCCAAAACTAATGGGATTTAAGCACTGTCGGTTATTTAAATTGATATTGGGGATACCAATTAAAGACTTTATTGTTGAATGAACTCGAGTAGGTACATGTCCAACTCCTCAACCCTGATGCTGTAAGGAATTGCATTCCGAAATCGTAAGGATCCCACGGAATTTGGGGACGGGTTACTACAGATAGACTACTTTTTGTTCTGGAAAATCAAAAGTTCCCACGGGATTTTTAAAAACCTAAATACACACGGGCGAAGCCGTGGGCACCATCTAGTACAAGAATATAATTTGAAGAAAAATGTAATTGTATTAGTCCTCTATAGTACTATTATATACATAATAATATACTACAAGCCTATTAAAATTAATCTCTGCAAGCTTCCCTTAGGATATGTATTATGTACCTACCTTAGCCAGTGTCTAGCCTAGCCATTGTCATTTAGAACGTTGACATCAATTATTGAAGCTGTCTTCTGTTGTTACGAGACATGGGTTTAATTTTAGCGCCTTTGAGGTTAGTAATTTAGTTCGGTGCTGTAGCTTACTAATAAAATAAATGACAGGGTAAACTTACTGGCTGACATATCAACATATTCGCTTTATCCTAAACTCCTTAATAGGGTCCTAGAAACTTGATAGGTTTTCCCTCGTAGACCGCCACTCTGAAATAATTTCAGAAACATCCGAGCGAAGCTGAAGCGAAGCGATGTTAACCCGAGTTACATAAGTATCTACGTGTTTTTTCATCTCATTTATGAAAATAGTATTGCAATCGTATGCCCAGGTGAGATGTCCATCGGTTGAGACGACGAGGAGGAAGACTTATTCAGCATTTTTAACCACCGCGACCGAGGCAAAAACGAGGGGGTGTTATAAGTTTTAAGTTTGACATGTCTCTCTCTCTGTGTGTGTGTGTGTCTATCTGTTCCCCTGTAGCGCTCAAACGGGTGAACCGATTTGAATGCGGTTTTTTTGGTTGAAAGATGAATTAGTCGAGAGTGTTGTTAGCTATGTTTGATGAAAATCGATCCAAGATGGCCGCCGCTACAAAATGGCGGATTACATATTTTATCACAACGCCCTCGATATGGGTATCAAATGAAGGGGCTTGACTAGTAGAATAGCACTATGCAAATCCAAGATGGCCACCACCACAAAATGGCGAATGTCAGGGGTTTTTAAATTTTTAATTTATACTTGTTAAACACAAAGTATTGTTTTAGATACAAGTAAAATGTACTCCAAGCTCGTGTAAACCTAGCATGATGAGGTAACTAATGGCCTATTTCACCACCTTCTTATAAGTGTCGGATAGCTTAAACGTAAGTTTTGTCACTTTCTTACTTTATGTCAAGTGTGAAGGTGGTGAAACAGGCCCTTAATGTTTTGTTTTTGTCATAGATACATACCCAGATACAATATACCTACCTATAGGTAATAGGGTATGTGTATACTTAATAGGTATTAGGTATGTTTGTCCCCAGATGCAGACACTATAAATGCCCCGTAAATCCTTTTGAAAATAACTCCATTAGAATACCGGCATTTATACCACCATTATGTAAATGTCATATTCCTTCATATAACTATGTGTATAAGCTGCCACGTGAGAACGCGCGCTAGCTCGCTCAGTTATTATGATCCATAAACGTTCACCTCTTTAAAGGCTGTATTCCACTGAACCACCGATGCGACCACGGAAGAGAGAAGGAGGGCATATTCATTTTATCTATGGATGCGACGATTTGGTTGTTCAAATCCACCACCACCACCACCACTACAGCCTTTTTACGTCCCGCTGTTGGGCACAGGCCTCCTCTCTCACAGAAGAGAGGGATTTACAGCTTAGACCCGCCACGCTGCTCCAATGCGGGATGGCGGACTTTAACGACTATTGTCACATGATAGTGATCATAACCGGGACCGACTGCTTAACGTGCTCTCTGAGGCACGAGGGTGAGACACCGCCAACTACCAACTCCGGGCTTGTTCAAATCAATAGCACTGAAATGTTTTTTCAAGTATCAGATGAATAGGTACCTCAATAAAGTAAGAACTATAAGAATTGTTATCATATCATTTCTTACAGTCAGGCTTTTAAGAAAAGATAGGAAATTTGGGTCGTTTGTTAATTACCGCAATTTTGTGACTAATGTGGATGTTTTTTACCAGGTGGTCTTATTTAAATTAGACATAACAATAAGCTTTTTCCTTCCCACGTTGGAAATCCGCCCTAAAGCGGGGATTTTACCCAGTGCCATAAATAAATTCTAAAAATAGAACGGCTTATGCGGTTTATTTTCGTGATAGAGCCAATAACTGGTATAGTTAGTGGCCATTTCTGTTCAGATAGTTTTCCTTCGTCTAGGTTTTTAGTTAACTTTTGCTACACGACATTTAATTTTGACTCAAAGAATAGCATCTAATTACCGATTCGGATCACCGTTACTTCACCGGCGCAATCGTTTGATGTTCATGGTCGCAACAAGGCTTTACGTCCCCCATTTATCTAACAATACTTATTTAAACGTTCTTTCTTTATTTTCTTAAGAAAGAGGTTTTCGTTGACGTTAATTGGCGCAATCCTTCGGTTCGACATGTTAAGCGAAAGATTGATGATTCGAGCCTATCAAGGGACGTGAACTGTTTCATTCCTCCTGAAAACCGTTGATACTGAACCTTGAAGCTTGAAGTATTCGCTGGCCCCGCAAGTTTTTGTTTTGTGCCAATCAAAAATCTGGACACACAAGATTCGTCGAAAAAAAATATGATTCTACTTATACTTAAATTAGAAGACTGCAATAGGCCATAAAAGCACATAAAAGTACCTTCTCCGTGAACATTGTTTTATAAATAATACCAATTAAGCAAACAATGCTCACGAAGCGCGTCAGCAAGGCCCGTGAAACGAATTATCCGAGCTATGATGTCAACACAAAGTTTCAGTTATCGCAAGGCCTCTGAGCGTAATGACGTCTGCCGACTGAAACACAGCTAAACGCAAAAAGCTTATTTCGAGAAACGGTGTATGAGTACAAAACGTGGAAAAGGATATATCAAAGGGGAACGAACGGGATAACAAAAGAAGTTTTAATTACGCTTCAAAACGTTGTTGTTTCAGCTGCAAAGAGCAATGGCGAACTCGCATACGTACATTTTTTTAATTAAAAATAAATTGCTTCGTAAGTTTTATACCAATAACTCAGCGTCATAGCGTCATAGTAGTAGCCCAAGAGGGGATTTTGGGATTTATTCAAGTGCGGCAGATTAACATAAGGGAAGATATCTTGCATCCTGCTGAGTAACCTCTACCATATATAAGCCTGAATAGACCGAATACCTGAATAGCTTTATATAGACCGCACGTAAAAAAACGCTCAAAATAATAAAGCACGTCAGATAAAGGTATGTATGGACTATGGGTTAATTACAAGCTAAGTAAAGTAAGTATATTTAGAAAATCAGACTATTTGAACGTAACGTACGAGAGTGGGACGGTTACAAAGCTGCAAAAAAAACCGTTATCTTGACATTCTCGAATCTCGAGCGCGGTTGATTTTTTTTCTATTTTGAAGGAAATGATGCAAAAATAATAATACCAATTACCCGTATCCCAAAGTTGTAGTCAGGATTAATATTTTCGTGATCAGCATTCGAAGCTTTTAAAAACATTTTCTAAAAATCGACCATATTCGGCATGGCTGCGTTTTAGTCAACGGCGGAGTTACGTAGCTCCAGCCTCCACCACTCTGCTCCGTCATACTTCCTTGCCAAGTAAAGTCAACTGAGCATATTTCCCTCGCCGCTCGTGCCAGTTAATGACTGCCTCAACAGCGCAATATGTTCACGACAACGAGGGCCGAATTATCGTGTGTTGTGTATCGTGGAAATTGAAAACTTGGCGGCCTAAGAGAGAGCGCTCACGGAACGGTTCGCACCCGCGCCCGCCGCGGTTGCGGGCCCGCAATACTCGAAATTCATACAAATGTCGAGTGCAAAACTCACGACGCGATTTACTCCCGCAGAGTTGGCGGTTGCTCGCGGCTCCCGCAGAACCGGCGGGCAGCGGGCGCCCGCGAGCTTTGCGGGCGTCGCCCGCAAGCTCTGCGGTTTTTTGGCGGGCGCGATCGCATTTTTCTTATAGGAGGAGCTGGCGAACAAAACTGTATAGTTGCATCAAACTAAAGAGTAAGAGTAAGAGTCTTTATTTGCAAAAATGTGGTACAAATATTATGGATCTTAAAGCTTTTTGTCTTCCAACACATTTAACTAATAAATTAGTGTGCAAATTGAATTATTGATTTTAAGACTAAACAAAATGACGTAAGTAGCATACATGTCAACGTTCTAAAGATATAAATATAAAATTAATTGCAATAAATAGAATTTATGTCATATATTCTTTTATAAATTGTAAAAACATTTCTCCATGAGCCAGTTCTTTAGTTTTACTTTAAAAGTTTGGAGAGGAATGGCCTGTATTGATTCAGGTAACCTATTAAATATTAATTAAGTATTAAATATTAATATTAAATTGAATGACACACTTACAGTGAGCTTTTGGCGTGGATTTTTATTTACCCACTAGATGATGCCCACGGCTTCGCCCGTGTGTATTTAGGTTTGTAAAAATCTCGTGGGAACTTTGATTTTCCAGAACAAAAAGTAGCCTATCTGTAGTAAGTATAGTAACCCGTCCACAAAACGGAAAAATTCCGTGGGATCCTTACGATTTCGGAATGCAATTCCTTACAGCATCAGGGTTGAGGAGTTGGACATGTACCTACTCGAGGTCATTCAACAATAAAGTCTTTAATTGGTATCCCCAATATTAATTTAAATAACCGATAGTGCCTAAATCCCATTAGTTTTGGGGATCAGATCCCCTACAGCATCAGGATTGAGGAGTTGGAATCCAAATTTTTCGTAGGACAGTGTCGCAATGTTTCTCTCTCGATTAAAAAAAAAATTACGCAAATCGGTTCAGAAATCTCGGAGATATCGGTGTACATACGTAGAAAAACACAACTCCTCCTTTTTTGAAAGTCGGTTAAAAAAGTAGCCTATGTTACTCCCTGGTTAATTCTCTACTTGTATGTGAAAGTCCCGTCAAAATCGGTTCAGCCGTTCCAAAGATTAGCCCGTTCAAACAGACAGACAGACAGACAGACAGACAGACAGACAGACAAAAATTTTAAAAACGTGTGATTCGGTTATAGTATCGTTCAAATAACCATATGAGCTTAATATGAGATAGTTATTTCGATATTACAGACAGACACTTCAATTTTATTTATTAGTATAGATATGTAGTTTGTGACTTTATTGAACATAATATGTTAAATTCAGTTTGCTATCTCATATAAGTTAACGGAAGCAATAATTAATTAATATTGCAAGCAATAACTTGTTTGTGTAAACACATAACTCCAGAAGCAGACTATCAATTAATATTAAAACTAAATCAAACTATTATTAAAATATCTGCGTTTATCACCCGCACATAACTCAATTTATATCAACTCAGAGATTAGTTTAACTGAGATCTATTTTCAAATATATTTTATACTAATTAATTAATTACACTCAGCCAAGTCCAAAATGGCAGCATTTATTCGATGACGGTGTGATTGCTATCGCAGCCTTCAATCAAATATCACGACCTAGACGCTGAAACATCTAATAGTCGGTTGAGTCTTTGGAGGAGACTCAATTCATGGCTTCGAAGTACCCGTATTTATACCAATAATTCAAGATGGCGGTTCGGCGCCACTGAATGAATCAAATGTCAGTTAATTCTAACCTATTTCAATTATGAAATTAATAATTCGTAAACCATTTCGAAAAATTCTAATTAATTTTCAACAATAATCTACCATTTGTAAGTCAGTCTGACATTTGTAAGTTAGTTTAGGCCAATTTCAACATAAATTGTTTAAAAACTTTATTAGTGAATAAAGTTTTTAAATGATAAACTTTTTAATTAAAAAAAAATTCTTAGTAAAAAAAAACAAATTTTTCTTCTGAAAAAGAAATAATCATTTTGATTGACATCTTACAAAGTATGGAAATTAATCCATTTTGAACGAAAACGTGCTCGATTATTCAAATCTTTCGAAACTTTATTGTAATTATGCCGTTATGATCGAAACCACGACCTATGAATGCAATTTTGATACAGTTGCGGGCCGTTTTAAGTAAAATAAAGTTGATATTCTTATTCAGCAAGCCAAAGACCATCGGATTCAAAAATATAACATTTTGTTCGTCAGCTCTTCATATATAAATATAACCGCCGGTCTTGCGGGCGTCGCCCGCCAACTCGGCGGGCGACGCCCGCAGCCGCGGCGGCTGCGGTCCCGCAAAAACAAGCGGGCTCGTGAGCGCGCTCTCTCTAACCTCTCTCCCGCAGCCGCGGCGGGCGCGATTCCAAACCGCTCCGTGAGCGCTCTCCGTAACTCGTGTTTCATGGACTTTTCACAGCCCGGGGTGTGTAAATGTTCCGTTTAACTGACGAGTGCTTTGTGCTCCTCTATATCGGCAATGTAATAGCGAGAGGTCCTCGGTGTGTCACAGCCACATGATGCATTCTGGCACCGCAGCGGTATTTTTACCTGACTATGGCAAAACCAAAAAGAAGGGTTATGATTTTAGCAGTTTGACGACCTCTCTGGCGCAGTGGTGAGCGTTATGGCCTTACATTGTGGGCCAAAAGTGGCCTTCGTGATGTTTTTTTTTTTTTCAGATTTTGGCGTTTATAATCCAAAAAGCTAGTTCTTGATGAGGTTTTTCTATATGGCTGCATAATAACGAATCCATTTCAAAACATATTTCAAATTCAAAAAAATTAAACAAATATTGAAGATTTTATTTTGGCCAATTCCCAAAAAAATCAAAAAATCGCGATTTGCCAAAAATGCATGATTTTCAGATACAGTGTTTTGTCATGGCACGGCAGTGCAAACTTGAACATTTCCCCGAACCGAACTGCGTAACCCTGTCAACACCGCGTAACAGTTACGGTAGTGTTGACGGCATTTGTTACGCGAACAATTGTTACGCTGAACTTTTACGCAGTAACCCATCTCAAGCGCTCCAAGCGCGCCGTCCACATTGAGCGTAACAAGTTCGCGGTAATGTTACGCAGTTCGGTTCGGTGAAATGTTCAAGTTTGGACGCACCTTAACAAGTGGGAGGTCTCCGGATTCGATTCCCGGCAGGGGCAATTTGGGATTTCATAATTTCGAAATTGTCGTTGGTCTAGACTCTAGTAGGTACATACAATTCGACCAAAGCACTACATTGCGGCGTCGATTGACAGCAGCTCTAGTTATATCTATATGATATTTAAATCGGAATTTGATGGAGTTTTTTTTTTTTGTAAAACTAAGGGAGAGTCCGGCAGTACGGGCCGGCATCCAGTACGGGCCAGTTGCTATTTCTAAGATTCTATAACAGCTAACGCTGACACCATTAGCTCCATTTAAGTAGTTCACTTTGACAAGTCTATGCCCAAAACGGGGGCGACCTGTCAGCTACCGACTAACTGCCAGTGCAAAGAATTGCGTTGCGCGCGGTGACGTTCGTTACACAAGTATTATACCGGGGGTGATATTTGAATATTATTGGAATATATCGACAATAGTTAATCGTGGTATGTATTTATTATTTATATAGCTACAATAATAATGTTTTAATTGATGCTTTATACGTAACATTTTATAATTGAGCGATCTCGAAATTTTATTTCGCTTCCTCCAGTACGGGCCACGAAATTGTCCGTCAGTACCGGCCACTGGTTGAGTTTATTTTAAATGGTTTAATTTCTTTATAGGTACATAAATATGTTAGATGATGACAGTGGACGTGAAAGGAAGACAAAGAAGTGCACCTGGGAACCTGCCATAATGCATAGAGCCGTGGAAAAGTTTTAAGTAAGCACAGAAATGAATGCGCGTCAGGCTGAGATTCAAAGTACCAAGAATGACTTTAAATGTAGAATTAAAGCAATTGGAAAATTATAAAGAGAAAAATAATAAAGCTTTAAGCCTGCTATGGGTCGTTTCCACGACACATTCTCGCCTGAACACGAAAAAGTGTTGGCAGAACATATTAAGGATTTAGACAATAGGCTACTGCCCATAGGCAAACTTTTAGTAAACTTTTCACGGTTAAAGATAAAGAAGGTAACAAAAAAGGCAAGGATGTTTTGCTATCAGGCAACGATACCGACAAAAAAGACAGGAAAAAGAACGAAAACTAGCTCCTTTTTCAAAGAAAGATTTAGGAAGAAACAATATGCCCTCTGTGCCTCGAATCTCATAAAGAGGATTGGATTCAGTGTGGAAACTGCAAGATTTGGGTGCAAAAGGCTTATGCAAACATTTTGGAACTATTAAACCAATAAAATATGTGATTATTGCCTAGTATAAATGGTATTTGTTTCTGGCCCGTACTGGAGGACAATTTTTTTACTATTAATTTTTAGTGTCTTTAGATTTTATTAATAAATTTGATTCTTTCTAAATATATTGATGTTACATTATTTCTATTTATACATTATGAGTTATTTTACATAAATCAGCAAATATCTAACATATTACTTTGGAGATTTTAATTTTATACCAAATAAACCTTAGGGTGGCGGTACTGCCGGACTCTCCCCTATATCTAGTTACTTTAAATTCTAAAGTACCTACTTAGGTCAGTTTAATTTTTGTATAAGGAATTTTAGGTTCTCGTAGATACATCAAGTAAAATAAAAAGCCAAAATATAGACTTTTTTGTTAAAGGGGCTGCTTGTAGAAGTGTGTTTAAACATTGTGTTATTTAAGTATATGTAAATATTAAAACATTGAATTTGGATTTTGCATATCAAAGCAATTACTTAGAAAAATGGCATATTAATCTGCTGTACTGAAGAGTGCGAGTTTAATAATAATAAAACACGTAGCCTTGTACAGCCTTCGCAATTCCATTACTCACAGAAAACCCTTGAAATACTCGTATGTTTGTAATTTTGTTACTGGCATCTCACTGACGCGATTTGAAAATATTCTGTTTATACGTTTGATACCACATGGATTACAATACGTCATCGCAGGTTGAAAAATACCGCTTGTTTTTACACTAAATATTTCATGAACGAGCGGTATCAAGCCATATCCGTGACCGTTGCTTTTCACAAATTAACCTTTTTTTTCTTTCTAAGATAAAATCTACACTGGTTATTACACAGATTAAATATTTCCGTTAGTTGTTAGCGATAATAATAGTGCCGATGGTTTAAGGTGCTATAACTTATAAGTGTAATTTAATTTATTTTTTTAATATTCCTGCAGGTTCAACGTTGTATGGGACAACCGGGACGCGGAGTTTGGCGAGCTCACTGAATACAAAATGTTCTACTTTTTACAAGACGATACAGTCCAGATTAAGGTAATGCAGTAAACCTCTGAGTTTTAAAAAGGATTTAACGCGTATTATAGTCATCGGTTGGATTAAAACATTAAGGTCTAAGGCCAAGAACACACAGTGCGATCGCGATGCTGCGCAGCGCAAGACGAGATTCTGGTCGTGAGCTAAACATCACAGGGGTTTTCTTAAATCCATAAAGATAACTGCCTCCTTGGTCTAGCATATTCGGATCATGAGGGCCTGGATTCGAGTCCGGAGTCGGTCCAAAAAAAGAAAATTACCTACTGAGTTTTTCCATCAAGAAATTCTCAGTAGTGTTGTGATTTTTCTAAGAGGGTAGATTTAAATAAAGGCGAATAACGTTTGCCAACTCAATATAAGGGATCGCTCCCGATCGACGGCTCGACGAATCGAGGAGTCTCTCTTGAGCACGCTTCAGGTGCGGTCGTGTCTGTGTTGAATACTCAGTGAATTGTGGAAAGAGGGTGTGTGGTGCTGTTGGCTGGTAGGGTGAGTGATTTGTGATTGGTTATTGTGTTGGTTTGCCCTATTGTGGGGCCTGATTACTTGGTTAGAAGGTCGATGTCATCAGGCTAGGTTGGTGTGTGACTGGACGGCTGTGAGGGGCGGAGGAGGTCGTACCGTTAGGTTAGGTTAGTTCCACGTGGATATCATGCCACGAGTTGGTGAAAGTTAGCGAATTCTTCACATAGTAACCCGGAGTTGGAAAGTTGATGGTGTTAAAAAAATCCCCGTGCCTCGGGGAGCACGAAAAGCCCGTCGGCCCTGCGCCTGTTTCTCTCTCCGATCGTTCCGCATGCGTCCCATCGGATTATGATAGTGAAAGAACAGAGAGTGCAACCATGTTCGCAAACACTTGTGCACTATAACATTTCCTGCGTAGTTGAATAGTCTTCGCCTCCGTTGACCGTTGGCGAAATTCAGTCGGTAGGACATTATACAAGTATAAAGTTCGTTAACTAAAACCCGACTACGCAAGCGAAACCCGAAATCGCGGGGCAAGCAACTAGTGGCGCCATCTGTTATGTCAATCCGAAACTAATAATTAATAATCTAGAAAGCCGCGCGAAGGTCACTTCTTGATTTTTTCGTAAATAAAATGTAGCCTATGTCACCCGGAACATAACAACGAATCAATAGACATCTCATTCATGAAAATCGGTCCAGTAGTTTAGGCGCTACGGTGGTACACACAGAATCTCACAAATATCGGCCATATACATACATACATACATAGACTGCTAAAATCATAACCCTTCCTTTTGGCTTTGCCGTAGTCGGGTAAAAATAGGTATCAAGACTGATTCGTTTGCCACTAACAGTAGGTAAGTATAATTATAAATGTATTAAAAAACCTATCTTTTAATTTGTATATTCTGAATTTTAATTCCGTGGAATTCTGACGGAATATATTAAAAACTTACATAAATATAAATTAATTGCCTCATGTAGGTATGACAAATGCCTGTCGGATAAGTATTTCAGGTACTTTAGTTTGGGGTAAAATCGAACTTCAGGTGGTAACTCTGTTTTTCATACAAATAACTCATTCTATTTTTAAATGACAACTGTCAGAATTCCACCGAATTAAAAATCGGACTATAGTTTCTATAATTGGAATTACGCAATTAATAATATGTAATAAGTAATTTATTAATAGTACGTAGGTACCTACTACGATTGTACAACAGTTTGTGAATTATTACGTTATACGTATTTCTAAGGGGTTAATTTTAAAGTTTTTAGTGCAATGCGGAATCAGTTTGAAGCAATTTTCTCGACTGAACGAAAATGGACTTTCATATTGAGCATTATAATTGATATTTGCATAACGAAAACCAAATGCACACTTAGTATTTATCATGCCTTAATCTTTTTCTTACATTTTTTGCACCTTAAGGTATTATAATATCGAGCTTTGAAAAAATGAGCCATTAGCTTTAATTTATGCAAGTTTCTTTTAGAAAAGAAAAACTTATAATTACAGCTAAGCAGGGTTTTAATGTCTTCAAACAGTTCTCGTTATATTCCAATGAATTTAACAGTACGTACTAAGTATATTTTTTATTATTACGAAGCTATTTTTGTCCGCAAAAACATACGTAAGTACGTAGTAGGTACCTAGTTACTATTTTTTATACCTAAATGTATAAAAATACCAAAGTTTTACTTTAAATTATGATATAAACTTACATATAAAGTGCATATAAATAAAAATCCTTAGACATTTCGTGGTCTCATGTCGATATGACAAATGCCTGACAGATACTTCAGGTAAACCCTGTTTTTCATACAAACAACTGAATACAAAATAATATAATTCTATTTTTAAATGACAACTTTCAGAATTCCACCGAATAAAAAATCGGACTATAGGTAATTACTAATTAGGTACACTATGGCCGAGTTTGTATCCAGTCTGGTCGCAATTCGCAAATGTATTGACGATGGCCCGACTGTGGCACAGCCGTGCGGAGATAAAATCCGCTTTTACGGCCGATTACTGAAACCTCTCTTGAAGCTTAAGAGCTTTTTAATATTAAATGTAAATTTTTGCTGTATTGACAAAATGCAAAACATAATCGATAAAACGTAACTTGAGATTTCAGTATTGTTATGCAACGGTGCTTGGATATAGAATACAATGATTTTTAACTATCGTAACGACGTAATCGATGCACAACGAACTATACTTAGGCTCTTACTAATAAAAATTATCACACAATAGGGTACTTTCGTTAGTGAAAAATAAATTATGAAATTTGATAAAAATAAAAATTTATGTAGAAATATACTTAAATATTCTGATTTTGAGTCATAAAAGCACGTGATTATTTTATTAAATTAAAATTAAAAGTCGTAATTTCCCATCTGTATATCACGTGACCTAAAACACGAGTCGCCTTGTTGTGACGTCATAATGATAGAAAATACTAATATTAATCTGTGGTCATATAAGCAAAAACCAAGAAAGATAGAGAAAATACTAATATTAATCTGTGGTCATATAAGCAAAAACCTAGGCAAAAACCAAGAAAGATAGAGAAAATACTAATATTAATCTGTGGTCATATAAGCAAAAACCAAGATGGATAGAACGGAATTTGAACTCCAAACAAAAAAGGACTGTTGATATTTTTTAATATATTATATAAATAAATATTTTTGATATATCTATATTTTTAAATATATCGATATCGGAGTTCGATATACCGAAAAAACTACCGATATATCAGCTTTATTTAAAAAATCGTAAGTCACTTCAAAAATGATTACACAGTTATAATATAGTCCAGTATCTTTATTAAACAAATTAAATTATAAATATATATATATATATATGTGTTAGGTTATAGTTCTTAGTAATTATTTTATTTAAATAAGGTACACTATGGCCTGTTCCACTACCTTCTGATAAGTGTCGGGATAGCTTAAACGTAAGTTTTGTCACTTGCTTACTTATGTCAAGTGACAAGGACAATAGTTGTGAATAAGCTATCCGACACTTATCAGATGGTGGTGAAACAGGGCCTTATACCAATATTTTTAAATGACGCTATCACGTAAAATATTCATCCGTAAGCCGACGTGACAGACAACTAATGATGTTTACAAAGATGTTTTAACATTGTGGAATTCGGCAGAACAGAAGTCTGGGTTACATGCAAAGAACTTTGCAACCATAATTGAATCAATTTTTGGCAGATTAGTACTATCTGCTTTTACACAACCGGTTTGCTTATTAATAAATAAATAGGTAAAAATAAAATGCACTGACGAAAAAACACAATTACTTAATACTCCTTGAAGATAAAGTTGATCTGTTTACACTGAACTGAAAGTTGTTGCTTCAGAGTACAATGAACTTTATGGTTTTTGTCTATATGACCATAGATTAATGATTAGTATTAACTATCATTATGACGTCACAACAAGGCGGCTCGTGTTTAAGGTCACGTGATATACAGATTAAAGATTACGACTTTTAATTTTAATTTAATAAAAAAATAATGAGCTTTTGTGACTCAAAATCAGAATATTTAAGTATATTTCTACATAAATTTTTATTTTTATCAAATTTCTTAATTTATTTTTCACTAGCGAATGTACCTATTTTTTACCACAGAGGTATATCAATATAAAATTACATTTCGTTTCAAGATGTAAGTATGTAAACTAGGAATACAGAAAAAACATAATATATTTTAAATGAAATACGGTAGATTATTAAGTTTACGATGATTTTGTACCTACATTTTTGTATGTACATTTCAATATCAAACTATCGATATATCGTCCAAAAAATATTAGTAATAAAGAAAAAGTAGCCCAGGTGAATGACTTTATCTTCACTACAATATTTAAGGCGCAAATTCCAGTGTTATATAGAATACATTTATAACCTTCTTGTTTAACATTATTACGTCAACGAAATGGCTGACAGTGGCTGACAGCGTTTTCGCGGGATTAAAAAATGTTTAAAATTTAATTTAATTTTATGGCATGAACGCGTATTTATTTTGCCGAAATATATTTTTTTGTGGCTTTTTATTAAGAAAAACAACATTTTGAAGTGCTTTTTCAAACACAGTAGAATACCCTATTTATATAACTAAGTATAGGTACATATATGACTTACACACTTATGACTTACATACATTAGACGTGTGTAGGCATGCATGTATATGCAGTATGCACTGTAAAAAAAAATACAAAAGGGTGAAGTTAGTACCTATTATATTTAAAGTACTTAGTTGTTATTAGTCTTAGAATAAATAGGTAATAAGGTAAAGCGTAATAGTTCGATGTTATTAGTATACCATTGATATACTGGTGCAAAAAAAGTTAATTAAAATCGTTAACGCTCCCATCTACTTACCTTGTTATCAAAAAGTTATCGGCCATTAAAGCGACGATAAAAGCTTTTGATGCCAGTGTAAACTTCGCTGCTGATATCACAACAGTTCAGCTGGGTTATTCTGTAACTTAGTTAGCAACTGAAAATAGTTGCCAACGAATTAGTTTGATATACATTGCTGCTTTACTGTGGGAAATATAAAGTGTTTTCATAATTTTACACAGTAAAGCAGCAATGTATATCTAACTAATTAGTTGGCAACTATTTTCAGTTGCTAACTAAGTTACAGAATAACCCCCCTGGCCTGTACAAAATCAAAGGGATGAATATTTATCCCACAGAGTTTGACAGCAGGGCGCAGCGCTCCGTTTACAAAGTTTTGTTATAATATATTTGCTGTGAGAGTGTATAAATTGTATTATACCCTTTATACTTAATTATGATTTACTATCTGATGCGCATAATTTCGCTAATGTACTTAACAGAAAGTCGTAAAATGTTTCAACCCTACGTTTTCGTTTTAATGGGTAAATTTTCTATCCACCACCACTTCAGTCTTTTAACGTTCCACTGCTGGGCACAGGCCTCCTCTCTCATAGGAGAGAGGGATTTAGAGCTTAGACCCGCCACGCTGCTCCAACGCGGGTTGGCGCGCTTTAACGACTATTTTACATGATATAATGATAATAACCGGGACCGACTGCTCAACGTGCTCTCCAAGGCACGGGGATGAAACACCGCCAGCTTCCAACTCCGGGCTGGCACTAAGGATTTCTTTGACAGAAAAACCCAATACCTGACAATTATTTGCCCAATCCGAGAATCGAACCCGAGACCTCGTGATCACAAATAAGCTGGATCACAAATATAAAGATGGTGCAGTCTGAAATTAATATCATTTAAAATCCCCCGACATTCGCCATTTTGTGGCGGCGGCCATCTTGGATTTGCATAATGCTATTCTACTAGTCAAGCCCTTTAATTTGATACCCATATTAAGGGAGTTGTGAAAAAATATGGAATCCGCCATTTTGTAGTGGTGGCCATCGTGGACCGATTTTTATCAAATATAGCTAAAAATACTCCCGACAAATTCACCTTTCAAACAAGCTATAATTTAAAAATTAAAAAACCCGACTGCCATGCTAAAAAACGAACTAAAAAATTAATAAACTACCACCGTACCACTTACAGTGTAGTAGTTATTTATTTTGTTTTTGATGATTTGTCACTCCAAATTGATTTAAAACATATAGATTGTATACATTTTCGTACTCGCCTTTTAAAGCCCTTTATTTTGATACCCCACTCGAGGGTCTTGAAGAAAAAAATTTTTTTCAGCCCGCACATTAAAGTGCATAACATTCGCCATTTTGATTTTTTATGAATTTTATGTACCTAGTAACATTTGCGCCGTCAAGACAAATCTAATGACGTATAATTTATCAAAATAGGTTGAGCCGTTAAGTAGTTACGAACTGACATAGGAAACGGTCATTTCCTACGATTTATCACTCCAAATTGTTTCCAAATATATAAATTTATACATTTTCGTATTTGCCTTTTGAATCCCTTTATTTTGATACCCCACTCGAGGGTCTTGAAGAAAAAAATTTTTTTCAGCTCGCACATTAAAGCGCATAAAGTCCGCCATTTTCATTTTTTTTTTAATTTAGGTACCCTATAACACTCGCGTCATTGAGACAAATCTAATGACGTATCATTTATCAAAATCCGTTGAGCCGTTGATTAGTTACAAGCGGACATAGGAATGGACATACATACACACAGGTGAAACACATATACCCAGTCGGGTAAATAAAAAATAGACCGCATTCAAATCGGTTCACCCGTTTGAGCGCTACAGTTGAACAGAGACACACACACACACACACACACACACACGCATGCACGCACGCACGCACGCACACTTATAACACCCCGTCGTTTTTGCGTCGGGGGTTAATAAATAGAAAGATTTCTATTTGCAACGCCTATTTCAATAAAAATTCGTTAAATGAATAATTGTCTCTAACATTTGCAGGAACTTCATGACGGTAAAGGTGGTAAGGATCCTTTCCCGCTGCTGCTTAAAAAAAGGAAACTGCCTAAGAAATGGAAAGAAAGGCCGGGTGAGTGATTAGTTAATTTGTTTAAAACAGACGAAGGTAAAATAAATTTTTATTCTCAAACTCTACAACTTGGTGTGTTTATGTATTTCAGCATTACTTTAGTCAAACGATTAAATTAAAAATATTTTTAGTATAATATTCTGTATTTTAGGAGCTGAAAAGCTCATCAAGTATTTTTATCATAGGTAGATCGCTTAGGTAGGTAGGTACTACATCATGTGGTTAAAGTAGGTAAAGTTAACGTTAAAATTAAATAAGACGGCCCTAAATAAAGATAATAAGAGAGATTTACCGAAAAACGAAACAAATCTATTTAGGTACAAAGTTTGAATAGCATCCACTGGGGAAATCGTAAGAGGATCTCCTAAGTTAAGACACTCAGAACGTTACTCTTAATCTTGTCGGTAAATAACCTGGAGTGTGCGACATCATAATATCAAAATTTCAAAGCTTAATCGCCTTAAGAGCACTCTATTAATACCAGCATCATAGCATGTGATAACTTAAATATTAATACTTGTATTCCTGTTATCTCTACGGAATTTACCGTGGTGCTATTTTGAACGTCCCATTCATGACGTATTTAAGTATATTAAACGATGGTTGGCTTATGTTATGATTATACAAATAATTGTAATTTCGGTTATAAAATGTTCATCTGTAGTGATGGACCCATAGATCCTCATCCTGTTTATTTATCTGCTTCTTTTGAGTTGTCAATATGAGACACCTCTCTATTGGGTTTATATTACGACTGGACCCGGAAAATAGTCGCATGCAACGGGAAAACGTATTACCAGATATTGCGCACTTAGGTACCTACTGTCGGTTTTGTCCGAATTCGTCTGTTTGTTACCGCAACGGGAACACAGCCCCCAATTCCCGCAGCGGTGACTCGGTCCTGCATGCTCATTACATGAAACCGCAGATGTTCGAACTAAAAAAGTATATACTTACGCTGTTAAATAAATTCAAAAGTGCTAGTTCAAAAGTTGAATTTGTCTCTAATAACCATGCAGATATAAGTATTAAATAATAATCCAAACAAAAACATTTCATGTGAATAATAAGGCCAACTTCCTATCAAAAAGTTTCGGCCATTAAAAGTACTGATATCAAAAATTATGACCAAGTCCTTTGCTAGGCTCGATAAATGAAACCATACAGTTTTAGAAGGTATATCTTCTTCGATCACCCTCAAGCTGTCATACCATTCCTAATGATCCTGTTAAAATATTTTTAAATAATTTATGTCTTACTAATAACACTATAATATGAAGCTGATTTGGGACTGAGAATAGTTTTATTGTTTTCAACTTGACAACATTTTTGTACTCCTTTGAATTTGTTTAATTTAAAAAATGTTGCCAAGTTGAAAACAATAAAACTATTCTCAGTCCCAAATCAGCTTCATATTATAGTGTTATTAGTAAGACATAAATTATTTAAAAATATTTTAACAGGATCATTAGGAATGGTATGACAGCTTGAGGGTGATCGAAGAAGATATACCTTCTAAAACTGTATGGTTTCATTTATCGAGCCTAGCAAAGGACTTGGTCATAATTTTTGATATCAGTACTTTTAATGGCCGAAACTTTTTGATAGGAAGTTGGCCTTATTATTCACATGAAATGTTTTTGTTTGGATCTCACTCCTTTTTTCTAAGTATTTCAAAGTTAATGCAATAAGTATAATGAAGTTGTGATGGCTTATAATCGAGTCTTTTTAGGGTTCCGTACCCAAAGGGTAAAAACGGAGCCCTATCGGCTGTCTGTCTGTCTGTCTGTCTGTCTGTCTGTCTGTCTGTCTGTCCGTCTGTCCGCCGGTCACAGGTCTCTAGCTCGCAGACGAAATGAGTTACAAACCTGAAATTTTGGTATTTGGTGTAAAACGTTAACCCAAAATCAAATATTGAATTAAAAATTGAATTAAATTATTTTTCAGGGGGGCTCCCATACATGAGAAAGGAGCTGGAAAAAAAAATTTTTTCTTACCCTAGCTTGTGGGGTATCATTGTTTAGAGCTCATTGAGTAGAGTACGAATATATATTTTTTTAATTTTTTGCTTAAAAAGTAAGGAAATGGGGGTCATCAAAATTGTCAGTTTTAGACCATTTTTGTGACGGGGGCTATCTAAAAAACTAAACTAGTTAGGAATATGATATTTCGGTATATTATGTACTATATGCTCTATTTGTATAACAAATACTGAAAACAACGATTCATAAAATAGTTTATAAGCTGTGACCAAAACAAACGAACTTATTTTGCGTTTTTCTTTCACGGTTTCTTGCGATGTCTAACTCGGAAATTAAATATTTCTTAGACCCAAAATATTATATTGTTCATAATTATGTACGGAACCCTGAAAGAGTGAGGCCCGACTCGCACTTGGCTGATTTTTTCTCTCTTACGCTTCAGTATAATTAGGAATAGAACCCTATCACATTTTACGGTCTGATTAGATGTGGTTTAATCTTCAATACATAGTATAAAACAAAGTCGCTTTCTCTGTTCTAATTCGGTGAATTTTTATTTTGTTCGTCTGTCTGTCAAAATCACAGATAACAGAAACTCCACTCCAGAGTATTTCCACTCAGTGGTCAGTTTCAGAACTTAGAACCATACGGCTTAACTAAGAGAAGATTTTGAGTATTTGACTCTCATTAAGTTTCATGAATAGTATTAGATATTAGTGATACCTAGTAGCCGGAATCAACAGGACACCAAAGTCTCCTCCAAACCTCCAAAGTCGGCCACCCATCCATTTCCTGACTTGGGTCAAGGTTGCTTATCAAAATTATTAAGAAAATCGCGCTTCTGGTTTTATTGGCAAAGACGAATCTCAAACTACTGGAAGGAACGGGCTTAGGCACACAGATAGCTATTAATGTGGCGTACGACATCCGCAAAGAAAGGATTTTTGAAAATTCAACCCCTTAGGGGGTAATATAGGGGTTTGAAATTTGTGTAGTCCACGCCGACGAAGTCGCGCCCGCGACTTCGATAAAAAAATATACCTCTTGGCGTTTTATTATTTACCTACACTTTACTTTTTATTAGAACTCAAGACCAGTAATATTGACCCCTTGCTAGAAAACTTAAAAAGTCACATCTCCCTAAATAGTGCACCGATTTCGATGAAACAAGAACCATATATAGCTTCGAATAATGTAAAATACATTTATTAAAACAAAATGAAAATTTGTTCAGTATTTTTTGTGTGATGTGGGAACAGACAGATTTTTATATATCTTTGAATTGGTCAGTGTCTGATGCAACTTTTGGACATTTTTCGATTTTTTCCTTCATATACACACTAAGACTCATCTTCTTACCAAATTTCAACATTCCACATACACGGGAAGTGCGTCATAATTTTGATCAGTCAGTGAGTAGGTCTTGTTTTATGTGATTTTCAAACCTCTGTATCTCAGAAACGGTTCAACTTGAAAATTTGAAACTTTCAATTTATCATCACATCCACGAGTTTAACTTATATTTCAAATTTCGTAGGATTACTATCCCGCGAACCAGAGTTATGAGGGGGGTCAAAACAGCTCGAAATGGATCGTGTAAATAACACACTCATGCGACAAGGCCGGAGGAACTTGGCCTGGCGCACTTCGTGCGCCTAGATAATTAATTTAAAGCCTCAAAATATGGAATCCGCAACGGTCATCGGGCGCGGATATAAAACCGTTGTGAAAACCGTAAAGGTTGACGGTTCAGACACCAACCGTTACACTATTGTCTACCCACTCCTATCACAATTTTTCACTTAATTGGAGGGGAAAAGGGAATATTAGTCTTGTTCATCATGGTTCATATTAAAAAAAAACTCTGGCCACACTGGCCTCAAGTAGGTGCCGATAAAAAGTTAGTTCTTTTTGGTGCCGATTCAAAGCGCCCCCACCGAAGGTACCGGGAAATAAATTGGACATTCCCCAAAACAATTTGTCACAATTCCCATCAGTTCCGTGGACCTTCACTGTCACTGTTAACAATCAGCGCCACAATGACCATAGTCAATTAATTGCTTCATTAAGTTGGCTTTATCAGCGTTGGTAGATAGTTTGAGCCGTTAGCACACTTAATGACCGGAAATTAAGATAAGCATAAATGCCATTCATAATTAACATAATCGTAGTTAGCTATAGTGCAATTGCAACGAAATGGAAAATCGAAAAGCGATCCAAATGGTTAAATATATGGATTGAACAGTACATAATGCAATTTAACTAAATTGGATCTGGTTACGGTACATCTGCTCTGTTTATCAATGAGAGGGATTAAAGAACAAATCCGGTTTGTCAGTGCTTATACTTACTTTTAAAAGAAGATAAAGTAAATATATTATTCAAATTTGTTTTCCAGGACAAGGTTGTTCGATTTATTAATGTCAGACTAGGTTTTGCCCGTGACTTACTTACTACGCGAGTGATTAGGTTAGTTTTACCTTGCAAAAAGTTATCCGAATTCCGAAAATTATTCTGAACTAGTGATCCTGTCTTTTCCTCGTGTTCAATTTCACCGACTCCCATGTGAAACGGTTTCGCAGCGGTCTTACTAGGACTGTCGATATTGCTGTTACCCCGGCGCCACACATTGCACAAACATTTGAACAAAGATTTCAAGGACTTGTTTGAACACAATGTGTGGCGTTTAAAGTTCAAATTCGAATGAAGCGAATTTTAGGTACAGTCGAGAGGTTATGAAGCTGTAAAGTAAGCTCTAGGGGGGGAGCAGCTACCCCTACTTGCACCCCCTTTGCGACGCCCTTGCAAATGTGTGTTCGAATGTTTCTCAATGTGTGGCGCCGAGGTTATCCATACGGCTATTCCCGGCGCGGCGCGGTTGAATTGTAGAAAATATTTATGGTTTTGATTACGCCTTATAACCAGCTGTTACTTTATTCAGTCACCTTCCCGTCGATTGCTCTGGAAACTACCGAGGAGGAGGTAACGGAGTACTACGCGCCCAGGGACCTGATTGTTGGGCAGACGGTGTTCGTGCTCGGACGAAGGTTTCTGATATTCGACTGCGACAGCTTCACTCGACATTACTACAAGTTAGTACCAGTATCTGTTGCATTCTATATTATCTATTAGATAAAATCTTATATAATATCTATTAGATAAGATATAATCAGAATTTTGATAGGATTCTACCCCAAATCCGCCTGGCTAGCGACCACAATGCAGCCGTAATCTGCCGCAAAGCATCCGATGAGTTCCGGCAGGGAGCTGAATAGCCAGTTCCCTTCTTCAAAATTCGGCAACGCATTAGTGGTTACTCAGGTGCTGCTAATGTTCATGGGCAGCGGAAATCACTTAACATCAGGTGACCTGCTAACTGCTTGCCCGTTTGCCCGCTATTATTATAAAAAAATTGTAATTAAGGTTAGGTTATGGCGCGTGTTCGTGTTGCATAAAAGTCCCTACAAAAATAAGATTAAAAAATAAGTTACTTATAGTCTGATTTTTAATTCGGTGGAATTCTGGCAGTTGTCATTTAACACTTAGAATGAATTATTTGTACGAAAAACAGGGTTACCACCTTAAGCCGGAGGCCGTCGCGACTCAGACTTACGCGACGGTCATGAAGACGGCTACAGCTGCCCTGGCCTTGAGGGAGGTCGGCGTGGACCACGTCCGCGTGCGAAAGTCGGCCACTGGGGCTCGAGTCATCGAGGTCCCCCGTCCCAGGGGCCGACAGCGGCAAGGCTGCAGACGAGCTGGCCGGCAGGCTTCAGAGCCTGGTTGGCGAGTGGGTGACGGTGTCCCGGCCCACGAAAACCGCCGAGCTGCGGATTGTGGGCCTCGACGAGTCCGTCACCCCCGAAGGGGTGCAGCGGGCTGTAGCCGAGAAGGGAGGTGTGCCGCCCGAGCAAGTGCGAGCCGGGGCCATCCGAATGGGGCCTAGCGGTTCCGGGTCAACCCTGGTCCGTTGCCCGGTGACCGCGGCAAAGGCACTCATCGCGGAGGGACGGGTACTTGTTGGGTGGTCCTCGGCACGGGTAACGCTCCTGGAGCCCCTCCCGATGCGATGTTTTAGGTGTATGGGGCTCGGTCATACGCGGGCGCTCTGCCCGTCGCCCGTAGACCGTAGCGCACTCTGCAACAGATGTGGCAAGGACGGGCACAAGTCGGCGTCGTGCTCGGCTAACCCTAGGTGCGCAGTCTGCGCAGACCTAGGGCGCAAGGCCGGGCACGTCATGGGGGGACCAAAAAATGCTCCCCACCGCCGAAGAAAGGCAGGGAGGCCTCCTTGACCCAGGCCCCCACAGCTACGAGAAGCCCACAGGAGCCGGCTCTGGAGGAGGTCGCCATGGAAACATAATGCCAGTACGCCATGGCGAATTCCTCCAGGCGAATCTGAACCACTGCGCCCGTGCACAGGATCTCCTGATGCAGCACATGGCGGAGTGGCAGATTGATGTGGTGGCAGCCGCGGAGCCCTACTTCGTGCCCCCTCAGCCAAACTGGGCAGGGGACGCGGAGGGCTTGGTGGCCATCGCGGTGCCGGCGCACGGGCCGCCACTGGTTCCGAAGCGCAGAGGGCCGGGGTTCGTGGCGGTTGGGTGGGGAGAAATGATACTTATTGCAGTATACTTCTCCCCCAATAGACCCTTGTCTGACTTTCAGACATTCTTGCGCAGCCTGGAACCAGTGGTGCGAGGTGCGGCGCCGGCCCAGGTAATCCTGATGGGGGACCTGAACGCGAAGTCTGCCGCGTGGGGGTCCCCCATCACTGACCCGAGGGGGATTGAGTTGAGGAACTGGGCCGCTATGGTTGGCCTGGTGCTCCTCAACCAGGGACGCGTCATGACCTGCGTCCGACGGCAGGGGGGGTCAATAGTGGATGTTACATTCGCTACCCCTGCCGTCGCGGCACGAACGCTGGACTGGCGCGTCCTCGAGGACGCGGAGACCCTGTCAGACCACCGGTACATTCGGTGGAGGGTCTCCGCGTCACTCCCGGCACCCCAAGGCCGGAACGGGAGAGGGGGAGGGGTGTTCCCAAGGTGGGCACTGACCCGCCTAGACCTCGACATGGCAGAGGAGGGAGCCATAGTCGAGGTCTGGAACACAGCTCCCCCGGCCTCTTCGGGGGTTGAAGAGAGGGCGAGACATTTCCGCGCCGCACTGATAAGGGTGTGCGACGCGGCAATACCCCGGACGAGGAGGTTGCCCGCTCGGAGGTCGGTGTACTGGTGGTCACAGGAGATTGCGGCCCTCCGCGCCACCAGTAACCGGGCTCGCCGGGCCTACACCCGTTGCCGCCGCAGAAGGCCGGGGTCCGCGGACGAGGAGGCTCGACTATACATGGAGCTCCGGGAGGCGAAGAAGACCTTCCAGGTGGCCATCGCCAATGCCAAGGACTCCGCTCATAAGGAGTTCTTGGCAACCCTGGACAGGGATCCATGGGGCCGGCCATACCGCATTGTAAGGGGCAAGATGCGGAGCGCCCCCCTCCATGGATTCTATGGAGCCGGAGCTCCTTGATCGGGTGGTGTCGGGGCTGTTTCCCCGACCGCGAGCATTTACGCCCCCGATCATGGCGTCCCCGTCCGCGGAGCGCGAAGGGCCGGTCGGAGCTCCCCCAGTCACAGATGACGAAATGGGGGAGGCTCTGAGTCGTCTGCGGCGGTGCAGGAAGGCGCCGGGACCGGATGGAGTCCCGGCCAGAGTCCTGGCGCTGGCCTTGGGGCACCTTGGGGGCCGTCTCAGGCAGTTATTCAATGACTGCCTGGCGTCGGGACGGTTCCCAAGGGTGTGGAAGGAAGGACGACTGGTGCTGTTGCGGAAAGAGGGAAGATCCCCGGACTCTCCGTCGGCATACAGACCAGTCGTCCTTATCGACGAGACGAGCAAGATGCTGGAGAGAGTTCTGGCCTCTCGGATAAACCAGCATCTTGCTCGGCGGGGCCCCGACCTGTCGGAGCACCAATACGGGTTCAGGGTCGGCAAGTCGACCCTGGACGCGATTGGTGCTCTGAGAGACTTCGCCGAGTATGCGAAGGAGAGGGGGGAGGGAGTTTTGGCGGTGTCTTTAGACATCGCCAATGCCTTCGGGACGCTCCCTTTTGGTGTGATAGAGGAGGCGCTCCGATACCACGGGGTGCCCCTCTATCTGCGCCGTATGATAGGGCACTACCTGGAGGATAGGGTAGTGCTCTATCAGGGGAGGGATGGGAGGAGGGCGGAGAGACGGATGGCCTGCGGGGTTCCGCAGGGGTCGGTCCTCGGGCCCCTGTTGTGGAACCTGGGGTTCGGTTGGGCCATCCGTCTGGTCCTGCTGCCCCGGATGGCAATCGTGTGTTATGCGGACGACACTTTGGTTGCCGTCCGGGGAAGCAGTTATGGGGAGACTGCGAGGAGGGCCACGGTGGCCACCGAATTGGTGGTCACCAGGATTGAGATGCTGGGGTTGAAGGTGGCCCTCCCGAAAACCGAGGCAGTCCTTTTCGGCGGAGTGGGTTGGCGGCCCCCGGCACGCGCCAGCATCCCGGTGTCGGGGGAGGCGGTTCAAATCAGGGCCCACATGAGGTACCTGGGCTTTGTTTTGGACCGCAAATGGAACTTTGGGGAGCACTTCCGCCAGCTCACTCCTAGGGTGGTGGGGGCGGCTTCTGCGCTCGGTCGACTGCTCCCCAACGTGGGGGGCCCTGGGGCCCCGTGCCGTCGCCTTTTCGCGGGGGTCATAAGGAGCATGGCGACGTATGGGGCCCCCATTTGGTATGACGCTCTGCGTCCAGATACCAGGGCCCTTCTGCGGAGACCGCAGAGGGTGGTGGCGAACCGCATCTGCCGGGCCTACGCCACCGTATCCTTTGCGGCCGCCTGCGTTTTGGCGGGCACTCCCCCTTGGGAGCTAGAGGCTGGGGTGCTCGCCGAGGCGCACCGCGTCAGAGCGGAGAATCGGGCAAGGGGGGAACGCCCGCCTCCAGAAGTGGTCGGCCGAGCGCAGCGGATGGCTGCCCGCAGGATGCGAGATAGGTGGAGGGCCGACCTGGCGGATGCCGTCTATGGCAAGCGCACCATAGACGCCATCCGCCCGGTGCTAGAGCAGTGGTGCCAGCGAAGGCACGGGTCGCTTACCTTCCGGCCGGCTGGTGCAGGTGATGACCGGGCACGGATGCTTCGGCCATTACCTGCACAAAGTCGCCGGGAGGAAACCGACCCCGTCATGCCATGAGTGCGGCGCTGGGGATGACACAGCTCAGCACACTCTAGAAGAGTGTAGCCACTGGGCCCCCCAGCGCCGCACTCTGGTGGCGACAATTGGCGGAGACCTCTCGCTGCCCGGCGTCGTATGCGCCATGCTGAGCAGCGAGGGGTCTTGGGATGCTGTGGCCGACTTCTGCGAGGACGTTATCTCGCAGAAGGAGGCCGCGGAGCGGGCGCGCGAAGAGGCTCTCGACGCGCATCCGCTCCGGCGCAGACGGGGGGGAAGAAGGCGGCGGTTATTCGCCGCTCGCCAGCTTCCCTCGGGAGACGGCGGGTAGCTATTGGGCTAGCTATCCGCCACTAACAGTCTCCTCACTGTCTGAGGGGGGGATCACGCTGTCCCGATCCCCTCCTCTTTAGCGCGGGAGCCCCGGCAGGTGGCCGGGGCGGCTGACAGACGCCTGGGACGTATACAACGGGTTCCCCAGGCGTCCAGCACAGTCAGCGAGAGGGAACAGCCGTGGTGGTTTTAGTTAGGGTATACCCATAGGGGGAGTCCCACATAACCCCCGTTCTGCCCAAAGAACGGGGGTAGCCATAAAGCTTTCCACCACGTCAAAAAAAAAAAAAAAGGGTTACCACCTTGAAGTTCGATTTTACCCCAAGCTAAAGTACCTGAAGTGTACCTATGTCAAGCATTTAGCATTTACATGAACCAATTGATTTTTATTTATACTTATATGTAAGTTTTGAATTTATTATGTTTTTGTGGGAACTATTTTATCTCTGGTATCATTAAGGAACATCAGAATTCCACGGAATTAAAAATCAGAGTATAGTACTAGTAGAACAAAATACCTACTTATCCAGAAATCCATAGGCAAGTAGGTACTACCTGGACATACTTTATACTCAAATTGCGCATACAGTTGATCGACATCGGAGCGTAGCGGGATTTGCTTTGTGTTGATTTCTATAGAACTGTGTTCACTTGATTGGCGAATCAGTACTGGAAGTAAAGATAGAAAGCAAGATCTTGTCCATAATGAAGAACAAGATCGAGCTTCCGATAACGTCATCCACAATGAATATTGTTGCCGTAGGTACATGCAATAGGTAATCACTAATTAGGTATCCTGTCTATATGCTTGAATAAAATAAAGTATTTTAATTTTATTTTGAGTTACTGGATTATAGATACCTTAAACTCACACTTGCGTACCTCTATATCTAAGTACCTACTTGATGGTTTGCACCCAGACGTACGTAGAACTCATGATGCGGTGTTTCAACTTTCAACTGTGCTTAAAAGATTATTTTAGAGTGCTCGGAGCAGAGGTGGTAATCCGTACTTAAGTACTGCTTAGTTACTTACTTTTGAACTTAATACATGTAAAGTTTGAACTAAGTATGAGTGTCGAATTCGTATTTCTAGGGTTCCGTACCCAAAGCACCCCAAAGGGTAAAAACGGAGCCCTGTTAATGTCACTCTGCTGCTGCACTACTTACCAATGAGAATTGAATCAAATAAGTAATTAATTATTTAGTTGCCCACAACCAATTGTCGCTATGATCAATCAATATCAACATACAAGTGTCATGTTTGCCATTAGCGTTTAGGCACATAATGACACTCATCAATCATCTAGCAGCTGGCAAAATTATGTAAATGAATTGAATTAATATATATACGTAGGGGGGGGGGGGGGGGGTGATTTGTGGTACCTACCAATGTTATATTCTAATGTAAAACCACGGGTAGGTACCACGATAAAAATGATTGTTTGTTTATCGATATTTCGATCCAGTTACATGGACCGTGGTCACGACGAATATGTACCCGTAGTAATAAGCCTTAAATCATTAGCTACTATATAATATGTTTAGTGTATTGTCAAAGATTAGCCATGGAAATGTGAAATAAAATATAATTACTAGATTAAAACGGTGAAGGAAAACATCGTGAGGAAACCTGCATGCCTGAGAGTTCTCCATAACGTTCTCAAAGGTGTGTGAAGTCTGCCAATCCGCTTGGCCAGCGTGGTAGACTATGGCCAAAACCTTTCTCACTCTGAGAGGAGACCTGTAGTGAGCCGGTAATGGGTTGATCATGATGATGATGACTAGATTTAATTAACAATGTTAGGTACATCAAGCATTACATAACTACACAAGAAATTATTAATACAGCATTAAAGCGCATTTTAATAGGTAGCTACAGCAGTTTGCATAACTGCTATGGGTACCTAAATCGAAAAGTTTCCACTAGGCGTTTGTCATGACGTCAACAAACGAAGTCCACACAAACTCCAACTTCCAATTATGCTCTTGACGTGCTATTGTCCCGTTTCTCTAACCGCGTTATACAAACGTTATATGTACCTACAATCATAGTAGATGTACAGGGTGTTATTTTTAAGATTATCAGGGAGAGAAATCATGGCGTCGATTTAAAAGAAAAAAAAACACTGAAGGTGTTTTTTTTATATTATCTAAATCTTTTGACACTAAAATCGGAGAAACAAATTAAATGGAAAATGTTAAAAAATACAAATACCGATACTAAATGTTGAATGGAAGCAGGCGTTACTTTGCGGAATTCCATGATATACAATGAATATAAAATTATTTTGCTATAATCCGCTAACAGTGACAAATTTGTAGGCACAACACCACACAATCTTGTAGGCACAACACCACACAATCTTGTAGGTGTTGTGCCTACAAGATTGTGTGGTGTTGTGCCTACAAATTTGTCACTGTTAGCGAATTATAGCAAAATAATTTTATATTCATTGTATATCATGGAATTCCGCAAAGTAACGCCTGCTTCCATTCAACATTTAAAATCGGTGAGCTTGACCGTTCAGGCTAGACTTTACATCAAATTAACAAAGTTACATCGTGTCGCGGTTCAAAATATTTGGTTTAATCAAAAATGTAAACATTTAAATGTTATTCCCAATTATATTAACATCAGATCCAACACGCGCAGTAGAGCCTCTGATATTGCTATTAGAAAAGCTCAACAAATTTGGCTAAATGAAGAATCACGTCATTGGTTTACTGTTAGAGATAATTTAAAACTTCATTTAAAAATCTTATATTCAGAACTTACATTTAAGCTGCATAATATTGAGTTCGATCTTTTAGACCAGAAAGCCAGAGATTTAGCTGCCTTAGAAGTACACAGAAAATTTCTTACTCAACAAAGAAAATTAAACTCACTTGTCAATAATTCCTCCAAATCTTCTAGAACTAATAACAGGACCACAGACAATGTGACAGACGTACATAATCATGTGTTTTACCCTCGCGTTAAAAATCTTTCTGACACTGTTTTTTCAAAAAACGAAATGAGACTTTTAGAAAACGGTTTAAAATATAATATGTCCACAACAACCACAAACAAAACCTTGGAAACATTAGCTGTAGATGCGGAGTTGGCTATCGTTCTTAGTAAAAAAGATACCATCGTTAAAAATATCATTGCAGATCAAATTAGAAACACTCCTACCCCCACAGTATTTAATCCAGAGATTAGAGTATTCAAATCGTTGCAAAAAACTATTAAAGACAACAATCTAGTAGTTTCAAAAGCCGACAAGGGCAACGCAGTAGTGGTTTTAAAACGCAATGACTATGAAATTAAAGTTAACGATGTCATCTCTGGGGAGGAGTTCACTCAGTTGTCCACAGATCCAACTAAACAATTTGCGGCAAAAATTAGATTAACTGTAAATAAATCTGAGTACATCTTTCCGAAAACATCATCTAAACAGAAAGTAATTGTGATGAACCCACATGCGCCAACTATGTACGGCTTGCCAAAGATCCACAAAGAAAATATTCCAATACGTCCAGTTGTTTCGTACGTTAGCGCACCGGCATATGAATTGGCTAAGCAGTTAAATAACATTATAAAATCAAAGACATCCTTTCAGCCCACATTTGCACTGAAAAATAGTATTCAGTTGGTAAATAAAATTAAAGATATGTTACTGCCGGTCCGGTGTAAATTATTATCATTAGATGTGGACAGTTTATTCACTAATGTACCAGTTAAAGAGACCATAGATATTTTGACTAAATTACTTGAAATGAAACGGCTACACCCTGGTGAAATATTAGAATTGGTAGAATTAACACAAATATGTATGCAACAAAATTATTTCAAATTCAATGATAAGTTCTACCAACAAAATGATGGGTTAGCAATGGGATCTCCTCTAAGTCCATTAATGGCAGAAATTTTTATGGATAATTTTGAAAACAAACATATTGTAAAAAATACTAACATTCTATATTACTACAGATATGTCGATGACATCATTATATGTTGGACAGGGACAATGAGACAACTGGATGTATTTGTTGAGCAACTTAATAAAATACACCCCAAAATTACATTTAAGTCGGAAATAGAACAAAACAAGTCACTAAATTTTCTCGACTTAACTATAAGTCGTGTCAATAATAAACATCAATTTGAGATCTTCCGCAAGCCTACATATACAGACACAACCATACCCGCATCATCATGCCATCCTTGGCAACATAAACTTGCAGCTTTTCATAGTTATATACACAGATTAGTGTCCGTTCCTCTTACAAAAGACAATTATAAAAAAGAATTAAATATTATTTATCACATGGCGCGTTCAAATGGGTATAACCCTAATATTGTAAATAATATACTTAGAAAACAACAGTTAGTGCAGGTCAAGAAAAACCTATATCCAGCGCCATCAGACAAAATAAATAAATATAAAACCAGTTTGACCTATTTCGGACCAATATCTGAGCGTATTGCTAGGACTCTTAGATCACATGATGTACACGCTGCTTTTAGAACAAATAATACGCTCAGAAGAATTTGTAATGGTAAAGATAAATTAAATAATGGACAAAAGTCAGGTGTGTACAAACTCAAGTGCCCCGAATGTAGTGCTATATATGTTGGTCAAACTGGGCGCAATTTTGTAACTCGATATAAAGAACATATGGCTGCCTTTAGAAACAACCAGCCTCAAAGATCTCATTTCGCAAAACATCTTTTGGATAGTGGACATAGGATAGACGAGGGTCATACATTTGAAATTTTACACACATGCTGTAAAAGTTTAAGACTGTGCGTGTTGGAACAATTGGAAATAGTTGGGCACAGCGGTAGAAGTGTTGAATTGCTGAATGAGCAAATAAATGTGTCATCTTCACCGTTGCTCAACATATTTAGGGGGCGTGGCCAGAGAGAAAGAGAAAGGAGGGTAGATGACTAAGCGGGGATAGTATATATAAGACCGCTCATTCGACACGAACTCACTTTGCAATCGTCCGTTGTGAAGTCGACATCTCCTGAAGATGCTCCGGTGTCGGAGCGAAACGATCGTCGAGTTTGTTTTGTGGTGAATTTGTGTGGTGTTGTGCCTACAAGATTGTGTGGTGTTGTGCCTACAAATTTGTCACTGTTAGCGGATTATAGCAAAATAATTTTATATTCATTGTAAATACCGATACGAAAAGAGTGTCAGAAATAATTTTCAGTTAGTTATTGTAAAAGATCTAAAATTTTGTACTTTCTTTTTATTTATACTAGGATTCTTTATGACATTAGATATTTTATAGTACATGTACATTTTATGACAGTAGCTATTCGATCGACCTTGCGATTTTTGAACATATACCCTGATTTCTAATTCCGTGGAATTCTGACAGCTGTCATTGTCATTTACAGATGAGTTATTTGTATGGAAAACAGGGTTAACATCTACGGAGTACGATTTTACCCCAAACTACTTTAATTCCCTGTCAACATAAAAACCCTAAGCCGCGTAATAATATTAGTTGTTTCGTCCTAAAATAGAAAACACAAAGAGTGAAAACTAGAAAGTGCACACTAACAGCAATAGAAAACAAAAGAAGCACATTGAAATAAATTATACTTCGCATTTCTCCCAAAGATGATTATGGTTTACATGCAGCAGACGCTAGTCTGTGCTGTCCTTTATCACACTTTTAGAGTTATTTTATAATAAATTAATTGTTTTTTTTTTTTTTGACGTTGGTCACACACACTGAGTAGGTACCCTCACCCCACCGCCCTCGCCACCCCGATCCGGGTCGTCATTACGTTATTTTGTGTTGTCCGAGTCACACGTCATCCAAACAAAATTCAAAAAATAAAAAGTGAAACGGGAAAAAGAAAAAGTGATTTAGTTGAATAAGTTGAAGTGTATCACCCGCGGATTTTAATCATCAGTACCAGGAATCGCTAGCGACAATCATCACCGAGCGAGCAGAAAAATTCAAGGTAAGACTAGATTTATTCACTAGTAAGAACATTTTTACCCAGTGAACAAAATAACTATTGTTTACTGTTCATTGTTTTTATCTGCGTACCGTCTTCTGTTTATGTTAACGGTTCAATTGGAAATCTCAATGAGTTTCCCGTTAGACAGATAAAAGCTGTGGAATTTGCGCTCCAAACAAAAAAGTTGAACAAAGAAATTTTTCCCTTGTAAAGGGCTGGAAGTTGCTTTGTCCCATTCTCACCTACTTAAATAGTGTGTGAGGTATATAAAAACTAGAGAGAAAGAATAGCCTAGGTGAATGACCTTGTCTTCACTAAAATATTTAAGGCGCCAGCTTCAGTGGCATATATAATACATACTTATAACCTTGATTTCCTGTATTATTGACATGTACCTTATCCCGACAAAATGTGTGTGGAAAATATACATCCCAACCTATATGGTGTGTGGATAAAAATATAGTGATACCTGTCAAATAAATATAAATATCCCGACGTAAAACGTTTGTGGAAAATATATGTATATCCCGACCTATATGGTGTGTGGAAAATATATGTTTATTCCGACCTTTATGGTGTGTGGATAAAAATATAGTGATACCTGTCAAATAAATATAACTATCCCGACGTAAAACGTTTGTGGAAAATATATGTATATCCCGACCTATATGGTGTGTGGAAAATATATGTATACCTACCATCCAGTCAAATACTCCGACGCATAGCGTGTGTGAGTTTTCTGTGTAGGGTCATAAAATAAATACCTACCTACATAAATTTCATCTTACCTTATTCTTATTGACATCTGATTCATAAGAATGACGAATTAGATCTTGAGATTTTACAATTATTATTGGGCTCAGACCCAACAAGAAAAACTATTCGGAGATTTGCCCATAAAGATTTGGCCACACGATGGAAACATTATATCCATCTATGTATTATTTTTGACTAACGGGTTGCTTATGGAAGATCGATATTCTAAAATAATATTTACCAAAAAGATCAGCGTCAAAGACGGTTGCTATGCGATACTCATTACTGAAGCTTAGCAAACAAAAGCGAGATATATATTCAAAAATATAAAAATCGACACCTTTGGTACGGTTTAAATCTGTCGGAGTATCTGAAATCATCTAAGGCCACTTCAACCTCCGCTTCAAAGTTGATATCTAACCAGTTCCGCTCACAGCCGAGTACTTTTGTACCGGAAAACTCTAAACGTACGGGGGGCATGTGCACCTGCCCGAAAAGCGAGTATAATACGCATACCGGGCTGACATCAGCACCCGCTACCGCCACCGCACCGCCAAGTGGCCGTGCCGTGAAATTATGACTGAGCGCTTACGCTTACGCACTTAAGCTTACGACTCAATGCTAAATGTCGCACGCGCAATCGTGACAATGCTACATAAAGCTAATACATGCTATGACATGCTAGCTGCTTCATCACCGGTACATAACACCGATACGTTTTTACGTATCATTGGCAGATCAGTTTTTCTTCACGAGTGGCTTCATATTTTTGGGCCAAAGAAAAACAATTTATCTCACCAATTTTTGCACTAAAGGAAAACATCGTTTTATTTTGAATTTATATGAATCAAACTTTATTTGTGTCAATAACTTCAAACATATGGAAGATATGAAAATACCACATTAATATTAATTAAAATGTACTGTACTGTACTGTACTGTATGACAACCGGTCTAATTTTTGATTCCGTGAAATTCTGACACTTGTCATTTTAAAAATACAATGAGTTATTTGTATGAATAACAGAGTTAACACCTGAAGTTCGATTTTACACCAAAATTAAATTGCCTGAAGCATCTGTCAGACATTTTTCATATCTACATGTGGCAATTGATCATTCATTGATTCATTTATATGAGTTTTAAATTCATTATCTTTTTTGTGGGAACTGTTTTATCATATGTCTGTAAATTGTCATTTTATGTCTGTATAACAGTAAGAAACGTCAGTTTCGCGAAATTAGAAATCCTTAGTAGAAATCAGACTTTAAAAGATGCATATTTTTTTTTACTGCCAGTGGCCGAAAGTAATATGCAGAAGCAAGTAAATAGAACGGTAAAATTTCTGAAGTCAACGTTTTACCATTTGGACTTTGCAAACGTCTATGCCTATACAAAGGTTTTAAAAACCAGTCCTTCACATTTATGTATGTTCATCAGTTTATTTGTCAGTTAATTTTCTTGACGATTTATTATGCATCAGAAATTCGGTTACAACTGTTTGGATAATGTAGAAGCGATTAACAATTTACTTTGAAATTAAGATTTTTGATCAAGGATCACTCTTTACCCACAAAAAAAGTTATTTACAAACAAATACAGAAAAATGTATGAGAAATCAGAAAACTAGCTAGTTATGTTGGTTTGTCGATGGCGGCGTGCCCGGCCTTCGACGACGGATTGGTTTATACGAAAATGTATGGATTTTCAAAGTTCTGGAAATTCTTGGCAATTCACTACTTTGATAATCGTAAGAAATATATGATCTGTATTGTTAACAATGATTTCATATGCTGGAGGAAGTGGAGAAATTATATTGATCCTGCAAATTGTTCATTTAAAATATGAAGAATATTCACTAGTACCTAGTGTATAGTGATGCGTCACGTTCGGGCTGTGGTGCAACCTGTAACGATGAGACAGCTTACGGATCACTCGCAACTGTAATTGCTTCACTCAAGAACCTTGGGACTCCAAAGTCCATCGGTTCTTCAATTTACTTGCAGCCTTTTATAACCTCAGTCTTTCACGACTTAGAAATTATAATATTTTATCAAAAATAAACAGCTATTGCCTATATCAATGTTTACAAAATTTCGCATCATATATTTATATGATGCGATTGAATGATGAATGAAATACAAACATTAGTTGCAGATTTTGAATCTCGTCGAAAGTTCAACATGAACACAGAAAGGGAACTTACTGTTAGTGCATATCGTCAGTTAAAGGTTTATTCCGACAGATCTGACTTTGGTTTATTTGCCAGTAATCAAAATAACAAAATGTCAGAGGTACGCATCATGGAAGTTCTGAGATTTTTGATGCACTTACATCGAAAAAAAAAAAAAAAAAAAAAAAGTTTATAAGCCTTTCCATACTTTAGCCTTATTTCAAAATTTGCCACAAAATTAAATGTTACATGGCAAAGGTCGTTTTTTTTTCTAACTCCAACGCATCGCTTAACATAGCAATGGTTTTTCTCTAATAATTCTATGAATCAATATAACACATCTTTAAAGTCAAAATGACTGTTCTGCAAGAAAAAAGGTTATAATTATTGTGATTCCAATATTATACAGCAAATTGGATTTTTCACATAAAAATTCAGATGCAAGTTAAATTTCTATCATTCTCACTATCCATCATAATTTTGGATTAAATTCAGTATCAACAATGATTTAATCTCACAAAAAGATCTATCTTTAAAAAATCACCTTTTTGGCATTAACATCTCCATTAAAAAATACAGACACTTGGTCAATAAATACAATAAATACTTTATTGGAATCCGATAAAACTAAAATAGATGATCACAACTTCAAGATCAAATGTTTTTTTCAACCAAATTATTGTGTTGCCATATATTAAAGAAAATCTTTAATCTCTGTCCAAGCTTATTTCAGAAGATATTTAGAAAAAATTGATCCCTTACGTGCCCAATGAGATTTTTTCAAAATCAAATCAAAATCAATTTATTTGTTGAAATAGGTTAGTACAATGATAGTAAAATTGTTAAATACAGTGTTACTATTTCATGCCCTTGTTTTAGGGCATACCTACCATATTCTTGTTATTTAATAACCTACTTATTTACTTTATACCTTTGTTCATCAGTTTTCAAAAAACCACTCTTTATATCCCATTGAGTTACGTCCATTCAATGGCACACATAGCACGCGACACGCGTTGACATCAGCTGCCCACAATGTAGGGCTAAAACTTAGAAATTATTTGAGAAAATATAGTTTGGTCTGATTCTTCAAATGTATTTTTAAAGTATCTTTTATTATAAAGATTTATTAAAATCAGATCAAAATTGTGGATATATTATTTTGAAGCTAAAATTTTCTTCTATGCATATAAAAATCTATATTCTATTCTATACAAGTACGATTAGCATACCTGTCATGCTACTTAGCAAAAAAATTAATTAATTAAAAATAAATAATAAATCGCCTTTAAATTATGATTTATGAAGAAATATTGACTTTGTTTAATCACATATTGTAAATGATTATTTTCCTTTTTCCCTGTTATGCTTTGCCTTAATTTTATTTTTGAATATTTTTATTGTACACAATAAATAATATTGTAGTATTTTTTCGATGCTCTAAACATCTGCATGTAAACCATAATCATCTTTGGGAGAAATGAGAAGTATAATTAAGAATCAAACGAACTTACCTTGTGAAGTTTGATATCTAATTATACGAGCGTTTTGACCAAAGATGATTACAAACCCACCCACCCTGTTTTTGTCAAAATCCCTAAACATATCGAAAAAATAAAGCTCTGAAAAATGACGACCCGGATCGGGGTGGCGAGGGCGGTGGGGTGAGGGTACCTACTCAGTGTGTGTGACCAACGTCAAAAAAAAAAAAAAAAAACAATTAATTTATTATAAAATAACTCTAAAAGTGTGATAAAGGACAGCACAGACTAGCGTCTGCTGCATGTAAACCATAATCATCTTTGGTCAAAACGCTCGTATAATTAGATATCAAACTTCACAAGGTAAGTTCGTTTGATTCTTAATTATTCAAAAATGGAAGTCGAATGACATTATCACCATGAAGTGTCTGTCAGGCATTTGTCATATCTACATGCGGCAGTTGATTTTTATTTACATAAGTTTTGAATTTTTATCTTTTTTGTGAGAATTGTTTTATCTCTGGTAACATTACGAAACGTCAGAATTCCACGGAATTAGAAATCAGAGTATAAAGTAGGTACTTAGATTTATTGGCAACTAATGGTAATATTTATTTAGGTACAGTTTTCTTTTCTTTGACATTGATGTTTTCGTTCCATAGACCAAACTTCTCTCTGCCGCATTTAGCCCTTCAATGACCGCTTCCATATTAACATCCTGTATATCATTTCAGGGTCATGCTGAACATAGAGCAGCCACCGCGTATTGAGGTTCGTCACGACACTAAGAGAGAATTCCCTAAGGTAAGACGGAAATTATTATTTGCAGCAATGGCTTTTATAGATATTAAAAAAGTTTTTCTCGACACCCGTGTGGATTATAACTTCGTGCCACATATGTACATCATCTAATTGAGAGATAGGTAGGTACATACAGAGTACATAGATAGAGACAGTAAACATAGAGACTACATAGATAGATAGTAGGTACATATCTATCTGTATTACTTACCTGTTATAGTCAAAAGTATAAATATCGCCACATTTTGGTTTGCCTAGGCAATTCTTAGGAATTCCGAATGGTCTTAGTCAAAAGTTAAGTAATCCTGAGAGCAGTTTGAAGATTGTACGATCCCTGTTAACCATATTATCTAATACCTTTAAACGAGCTATTGTAATCTGAATCTGAATTTCGGAAAGGGCTCTAACGACTTTCATGAAATTTAGTATGCAGGGGGTTTCGGAGGCGATAAATCAATCGGTACATACAAATTAATCGGTAAGGTAATCGGTGCATAATCATCCTTAGTTAAGTATATAACTATATTTATTTACATTAGATATAATATGAATATTCCCAGAGCATACCTCCACACATCGGTATCGGTGCCCCGGAGGACACGTTAGGGTCCTGCTTCGGACTCATCCCGAAACCTCCGCACAAAGACATCATCAAGTACAACCTTAATGCTAACAAGGTGCGTATAAGCAATCGGACCCTTTTAGGCACAGGAAAGGAATGAGGAGATCCGTAGAAGAACTGATATAGCTCACCGAGTCGCGAAGCTGAAGTGACGATGGACGGAGCACATACTCTGAAGAACTGATAGACGTAGAAGAAATGAAATGGCGACCTCGCACTGGAAAGCGTTGTGTTGGCCGACCTCCCACGAGGTACGACGTCAAGAGTTAGAGAGAGCCGTTGCAGAATTCAAGCAGCTCGGGACCAAGACTTAGACGAGTGGAAGTCCCTGCAAGAAACCTATGTCCAGCTGTGGACGTTTACCAGTTGACGAAAAAGAAAAAGGAGTCATAAGAAAAGATTAGGACCCATGTGCGTAGGTGTGTGTATCTACTTAAGATTGCTCTTATAGCATTATGAAAAGGATAATCTTTAAAGTTTTATGGATATAGGGAAAAGTAGAAATATTTTTAAAAGAAAAAGTTGAAAATCATTTTACCTAATGCATTCAAACGTAGAATTTAAATCCGTTTCTGAATACATTACTGTTTCTTGTAGAGCATTTCCATAAACACAATAATACTTTTATAACAACTACCTACCTACCTACTAAGAACAACATCTCTTACTTAATTGCTTCTGCTGGAAAAGTAATGTCTTGTAGTTTGACATGAAGGAATTCAATGAGGCCTGTCATCCTTAATGTAACTTCATGTAGGTACTGCAACTAAAACGGTTTTGATACTTGATATTTTTGATGTTATTAATGAAATCGGTGAGACCTACATACATATTTTTATTTCTTACGTAGCATGTTCCTGCCCTTCTGTACACCGTTGAACGGCTGTAACGATTTTGATGAGATTTTCCTGGCAGGCAGGTAGAGGATTATACAAGAAGTGATTTAGACAACGTTTTATACGGAGAATATTTAGGGCTCGTGTGTAGAAAAATTAAAACATTATCACAGACGTTCCGCTGAACCGATCTTGACGGGTGCAGAGAACTGCAGGCATTAGCAAATCTATATCTATACTAATAAATAAAATTGAAGTGTCTGTCTGTAATTTCGAAATAACTACCACATATTAAGCTCATATGGTTATTTGAACGATACCATAACCGAATCACATGTTTTTAAAATTTTTGTCTGTCTGTCTATCTGTTTGAACGGGCTAATCTTCGAAACGGCTGAACCGATTTTGACGGGACTTTCACAGACAAGTAGAGGATTAACCAAGGAGTAACATAGGCTACTTTTTTAACCGACTTTCAAAAAAGGAGTTGTGTTGAAATCGGTAAAAAACGCCCTGATAGGTATTTTCGCTGCGCGCGACGGCCGACCGCGACGCTCGCGCTGCACGGAACTCCCCGCGCCGCGCGCCCCTGCGCCCTGCGCCCTGCGCCCGTCGTACGCGGTACCGCGGTACGCCGCCGCGCGGCGGGGGGCGGGTGGACCAGAAATCTACTTATCCCTCAGGATTTGTGAAAAACCGAAATTCACGCGGTCGAAGCCGCGGGCAAAAGCTAGTATTACAATAAAAATCTATAATCACCATCTCCTATTTTGAAATATGTGTGTTTTATGATCTAATGCAGGGGTTCCCAAACTTTTTTTGCTCATAGACCACTTTCAAAATTTAGCTAGTTCCGATGGACCCCCTGTAGAGCTACATTTCTACCATATTCCCAAAACTCGAAAAAAAAATGTGAATATTATATCTTACTATGGAAATTTGCATTGCGGCTGAGTTCCAACCACGAAATTAGTTTTCGAAAAAAGTGAGAATTGATTGGTTAATTGATTGTGCTGTGAGTGGACGTCAATAAGTAAAGTTCTGTAAAGAAAAGTTAAGTACTGAATATGGAATATGCAAGTTTTTATAAGTAACAGTCACTGAATATTATCTGCCTACATTGTTAGGTGAAGTCAAGCCAACATTTTAGGTCTTCATTATCGAAAGCAGATAAATTTTCGTGGACCCCCGCTTACAACTCGTGAACCCCCATTTTTTGTCACGCCAACGTAGACCCCCGTCGAGTCTCCCGTGGACCCTTGGGGGTCCACCTGGACCACTTTGGGAACTACTGATCTAATGTTATCTAATTCTGTTTACAGTACCTCCGCTACCTGTGCGAATTGGATTGGATTCACCCGGAGGATAATGGCCGGCGATTCGTGCTGTCCTACAGCCTCGCGGATGGCACGGTTAGGATCGGGGAGATCCCGCGCCGCAACTCGGGCATACGCGAGGGCAAGTTCCTCAAATCGATGCGTTTGCAGACGCCCGAGTCCGATCCGAACTTTCCAACGTATTATACACCTGATCGATTTTATATCGGTAAGTATCAAATATATTATACTACTTTAAATAACTATAATTTTAAGCTCTTTTTAAAAAGAAAATTGTTATAGCATATTCATCTTCATCGTCATCATCAACCCATTACCGGCCACTACAAAGCACAGGTCTCCCCTCAGAATGAGAAGGTTTTAGGCCGTAGTCCACCACGCTGACAGAGTGCGGATTAGTACATGCAGGTTTCCTCACGATGTTTTCCTTCACCGTTAAATAAATAATGTTTATAATAAGTATTACGTGATTAATAAGTAATTTGTGTGATACCTGTGCTGTGGTTAAAACTGTAAACGAAAACTTTAAAGTAGACTTCTGGTTTCTGAAGTTTGAAACTTCTTATGTATAAACAAACGCGAATAGGTACAGTACGTAACTTCTAAGTAGGTAAATATTCTATTAAGTAAGTAACTCCGTATTAATTTCAGCGATTCCAGCGAGTGTTCGATAACCCGCGATTAACTGCAGTGCCTCCTGTCCTGGCCACCAGGAGGCACTATTAACTTTAAAACATACCTATCTAAGAATCTGCTCTGCAGTGATGTCTGTGTAATTCAATAAGCTACATCTAATTCGGTCTAGTAGATAATTTTTCAGTAACAAAAAGAGACGCACAAATACATTAACACAACCTCCTGCGCATTTATATCAACCTCCATTCCGTCAGGGGTAAAAAATTTAAAAATATTCATATTAAGATAAGAAGTAACTTATACCTAAGTAAACCTAACCTAACCTTGCGTAGAATCTATACTAATAAATAAAATTGAAGTGTCTGTCTGTAATTTCGAAATAACTACCTCATATTAAGCTCATACGGTTATTTGAACTGTACCATAACCTAATCACACGTTTTTAAAATTTTTGTCTGTCTGTCTGTCTGTCTGTCTGTCTGTCTGTCTGTTTGAACGGGCTAATCTTCGGAACGGCTGAACCGATTTTGACGGGACTTTCACATAAAAGTAGAGAATTAACCAGGGAGTAACATAGGCTACTTTTTTAACCGACTTTCAAAAAAGGAGGAGTTGTGTTTTTCTACCTATGTACACCGATATCTCCGAGATTTCTGAACCGATTTTAGTAATTCTTTTTTTAATCGATAGATAAACTTTGCGACCCTGTTCTATAAAAAATTTGGATTCCAAATCCTCAATCCTGATGCTGTAGAGGACCTGATGCCCAAAACTAATGGGATTTAGAAACTTTCGGTTATTTAAATTGATATTGGGGGTACCAATTAAAGACTTTATCGTTGAATGAACTCGAGTAGGTACATAATATCCAACTCCTCAACCCTGATGCTGTAAGGAATTGCATTCCGAAATCGTGGGGATCCCACGGGATTTTTCCGTTTTGGGGACGGGTTACTTAACAATAAGCTACTTTTTGTTCTGGAAAATCAAAGGTTCCCACAGAATTTTTAAAAACCTAAATCCACACGGGCGAAGCCGTGGGCATCATCTAGTAAATAATAAATAAGTAAGTAGGTATGTAACTTTTTGGTAGTTGAAAATGTTTACAAAAACTTCATAAAAATTACCCGTAATAACCAAATAAAATAACCATTTAGAAGGTGCTCAAATTTTTGGGTAACTAGGTACTTACCTATAAGGAATGTGGTGGTCATGAAATGAAATGATATTTATTTGCATAAAACACGGGTAACAACATGTACTAGATAGGTAGGTATTTCTTATTAGATCATATTCTTTTTTTTTAAATTCTGAACTCAATAATAATTTATTTCTATTCAACCAGGAGCAATCGTTCCAGTTTTTAAGCATCGATTCAAGATAGTTGGATGCGATTTATTCGTGTACCGCTACATGACGGCTAACCCGGAGAAATTCCCCCGCGAGGTGATCGACAATGTCCGCAACTACCACATGCGGGAGGGCAATTTGAAGGAGGACTTGGAGGTGTAGTATCTTATCTATATTTAGGGTGCCCGTCCACTGACGAGACGTGCTGAGTTGACCTACCAAATCATCACGCCATCTCTCGATAATCCGATTGGTCGAAACACGCACGTCCCCACTCAGTGGACAAGAACTAGATTTACGAGTAGGTATTAAATTTTATTGTGCATCAGTTTGATAGATTTTATTAAGTAGTTGAAAAGATTTTAAGGATCGCACATTAAATAATGCACGCAATTTCAGCTGCTGCTGAAATTGCGTGCATTACCTATTGTTGATTGTGGTTTGTCATTCGAATTTCTTTGGCGTAGTTCCAATACATATCTCGTCAAAATCGGTTCAGCTGATCCGGAGATTATGTGCGGGTTAATCTCCGGGCTAACAGAAAGACAAATATTTAAAAAATTCTTGTAGGTATTCGGTTTCTCCTAACGTTAAAATAATCAACTTATATTGAAATCACAGATAAGGTACTGGCACATACGAAGGCCCGGCCTCTACGAAAGCCCACATTGAAAAAACGCACTTGCCACTGCCTAAAGCATTCGAAATTTCGGGCCCATATTCACCTTGACCCCACATTGAATGTTGAATGGCGCCAAATCATTTCCACGCCGCCATTTTGTTACATTTCGTTCATTTCTCTCTGAACGCTGTCGATATCGCGTGATTATAATATCGCTGTGATTGTTTTTGCCAATTTTTCCACAAATAGCGTCAGTTTTCGAGTGATTCTGTCATCATATTGTAAAATAATCATTGGAGACTAGAATGCGATGCTAAGTTTACCGATTATTTAGATATTTGTGATTATAAGTTAATTTTTCCGCCACTATGAAAAATCTGTAGTATGGCCCGGGCCTACGTAGAGGCCTATGGGCTTTACTACATCTATGAAAATGTCAAATGCACTTGGATTGTAAATACTTAAGTACTAAAGTATAAATAAAACGTATTTAGTTTGTTTAGTTTACAATTTTTTTACGATTTTTTTAGCAGTTAATCATAATTTTCATTGATAATTTGTTAAATTATTGATAGTTCTCAATATGGATAGGTACTTTATTTTTGTAATATTTGTACTGATTTTTGTATGTTTGCATACATTTTCAATTTATTAGTTTTTTTTATTAAAAAGTTGTTGATAAAGCTGTATAGCTTGTGAAAATAAAATAAAAAATATTCAATAGCCCTAGTAAGGCCCACTTAAAATTTAAGTGGAAAATGAGAACTGAATATTTTGATTCTTAAATTAATACTGTCTAGAGTTACGAATTTGTCATTAGAAATAATTGTTTTTTTATTGATTTATAGTAGAACTAGCTTCTGCCCGCGGCTTCGCCCGCGTGAATTTCGGTTTTGAACAAATCCCGAGGGAATCGTGGAGTTCCGGTTCCCGTTCCCGCTCCCTTTTCCTACCTTTATACTTAAAATATCAAGCAAGGTCGCTATAGTAAATAGTAATCTACCTATAGCTGTAGATATAGATTTCGGGTTTTTCGAAATCCCGTGGGAACTGTACATTTTTCCAGGATAAAAAGTAGCCTATGTGTTGCCAATGCATGCTACACAGCAAAGTATTGGAATAATGGGTTATGTGAGCGTGATTTACCTAAGAACAGTCAGCGCCCTCTGTGGCGTTTTGGAGGTCTATATCTATTTTAGTTAGGATACAGGAATACTTTTCCGGGATAAAAAGTTACTTTATGTGTTAAATCAGGGCATAAGCTATCTCCATTCAAAATTTCAGCCAAATCGGTTCAGTAGTTGCGGCGGAGAAGAGGAACAAACATACACACAAACTTAATAACTTAATAACGCCTTTATAACATTAGTGTGATTGTTATTTTCCTCGCTAGAGAGCTCCGATAGCATACGCGTCCGATCGCTGCTAAATTCAAAATGCTATATGGGGAGAACTTTACGCACCGCCCCGGCCGGCCGGCCGCGGCCGGCTGGAACCGCGCGCCGCGCGTAAAGGCTATGTCCCGCAATTTTTAAATCTGTAATATCTTCGAAAATATTCATTTAAATCATATGCTGTAAAGGGCCATATAGATCTATAATAAATCAACAATGTACTTAAGGTATTTAATTAGATAAGGATTAATGCTGTATTGGTTAAAATCGCTTCTAAAATTAGCCATTATTTGTCGTAAAAAAGTAAATGACAAAAAAAGTTATTGTGGGATATCCATAAGAGATAGACATATACCATCGCGGAGTTTTTTATAGACCTTTTCAATGTGTACAATACTTAGTACATTATATTGATAAATCTCGTAGGGTTCAGCCTGTGTTTGCAATGTAAGCGGAAAAAATGTAATTATTTACGACATCACATTAGAAACCTCAAAAATAACAGTATTTCTCCACAATTTAATGGATGTTATTATACATATAAACCTTCCTCTTGAATCACTCTATCTATTAAAAAAAACCGCATCAAAATCCGTTGCGTAGTTTTAAAGATTTAAGCGTACAAAGGGATATAGGGACATAGGGACAGAGAAAACGACTTTGTTTTATACTATGTAGTGATTTTACTTTTATGACTATTTTTGTTTTTCATACATGGGTCAAGGCCCAGTGTGCAATTTTTTCATTATATCTCTAAAGTATTGGTTAAATAACTTACATCTTAAACTGTTAAACGTGATTTGTGTTTGAACGTGAAATATTAAGTTGATGTAAAGTAACAGTTAGTTATAAACGGGCCTTAGTAAGGGACAGTGCCTTTAACAAGGCCCACTATAGTGTTTTTTAAAAACACTCTTTAATATAACTTTGAGTAATTAAATTATAGTTTATTGATTATTTTTAGAAGGGCAATAAAACATTGCAATATTACACATACTTAGTTGTTTTTGTCAAATCTTTAAAACATTATTTTTTATTGAGATTTTAAATAAGGTGGGCCTTCCTATGTGCCAGTACCTTAGACTCTTTTTCCTTTAGAGTCGGGGCCACAGATATCATAATAATATTATTATTTCAGTGGTCGGGCATACTTACAAGAGCAGAGTAGAGCTCATCGGAGCGAATCGAAAAAATTTCACGGCATATTGGCCTATCTCTACCTACAAAACAAGACATAAACGATCAAAAATAAAAAGCCGTGCGCTATATTGTAGAGATGGGTGCTAATATACCATCGACATTTTATTCGATTCGATGCGCTTTACTCTGCGCAAGTTTGCCCCGACCCTTATTTGTACCAATAGAAAATACATTATTCTTTTGCGATGTAAATAGGAAGCCTCCCATGAAGAGCAAGCGGCTGAAACCAGAGCTCAGCTGGCTAAGATCGGTCAAGCGGCGGTCGCGGAGCCGGACGCTATGGAGCGTTGCCTGGCCGCGCTCGACGTGGTGGAGGGCAGCGCCGCGCCGCCGCGCCCGCCCACGCCGCCCGCCACCACTGACCGCATCTCATACGATGACTCCTTGCGCGTTGCTAGACTGAGGTACGTAACTGTGTTATCGCAAAGATCGGTCAAGCGGCGGTCGCGGAGCCGGACGCTATGGAGCGTTGCCTGGCCGCGCTCGACGTGGTGGAGGGCAGCGCCGCGCCGCCGCGCCCGCCCACGCCGCCCGCCACCACTGACCGCATCTCATACGATGACTCCTTGCGCGTTGCTAGACTGAGGTACGTAACTGTGTTATCGCAAAGATCGGTCAAGCGGCGGTCGCGGAGCCGGACGCTATGGAGCGTTGCCTGGCCGCGCTCGACGTGGTGGAGGGCAGCGCCGCGCCGCCGCGCCCGCCCACGCCGCCCGCCACCACTGACCGCATCTCATACGATGACTCCTTGCGCGTTGCTAGACTGAGGTACGTAACTGTGTTATCGCAAAGATCGGTCAAGCGGCGGTCGCGGAGCCGGACGCTATGGAGCGTTGCCTGGCCGCGCTCGACGTGGTGGAGGGCAGCGCCGCGCCGCCGCGCCCGCCCACGCCGCCCGCCACCACTGACCGCATCTCATACGATGACTCCTTGCGCGTTGCTAGACTGAGGTACGTAACTGTGTTATCGCAAAGATCGGTCAAGCGGCGGTCGCGGAGCCGGACGCTATGGAGCGTTGCCTGGCCGCGCTCGACGTGGTGGAGGGCAGCGCCGCGCCGCCGCGCCCGCCCACGCCGCCCGCCACCACTGACCGCATCTCATACGATGACTCCTTGCGCGTTGCTAGACTGAGGTACGTAACTGTGTTATCGCAAAGATCGGTCAAGCGGCGGTCGCGGAGCCGGACGCTATGGAGCGTTGCCTGGCCGCGCTCGACGTGGTGGAGGGCAGCGCCGCGCCGCCGCGCCCGCCCACGCCGCCCGCCACCACTGACCGCATCTCATACGATGACTCCTTGCGCGTTGCTAGACTGAGGTACGTAACTGTGTTATCGCAAAGATCGGTCAAGCGGCGGTCGCGGAGCCGGACGCTATGGAGCGTTGCCTGGCCGCGCTCGACGTGGTGGAGGGCAGCGCCGCGCCGCCGCGCCCGCCCACGCCGCCCGCCACCACTGACCGCATCTCATACGATGACTCCTTGCGCGTTGCTAGACTGAGGTACGTAACTGTGTTATCGCAAAGATCGGTCAAGCGGCGGTCGCGGAGCCGGACGCTATGGAGCGTTGCCTGGCCGCGCTCGACGTGGTGGAGGGCAGCGCCGCGCCGCCGCGCCCGCCCACGCCGCCCGCCACCACTGACCGCATCTCATACGATGACTCCTTGCGCGTTGCTAGACTGAGGTACGTAACTGTGTTATCGCAAAGATCGGTCAAGCGGCGGTCGCGGAGCCGGACGCTATGGAGCGTTGCCTGGCCGCGCTCGACGTGGTGGAGGGCAGCGCCGCGCCGCCGCGCCCGCCCACGCCGCCCGCCACCACTGACCGCATCTCATACGATGACTCCTTGCGCGTTGCTAGACTGAGGTACGTAACTGTGTTATCGCAAAGATCGGTCAAGCGGCGGTCGCGGAGCCGGACGCTATGGAGCGTTGCCTGGCCGCGCTCGACGTGGTGGAGGGCAGCGCCGCGCCGCCGCGCCCGCCCACGCCGCCCGCCACCACTGACCGCATCTCATACGATGACTCCTTGCGCGTTGCTAGACTGAGGTACGTAACTGTGTTATCGCAAAGATCGGTCAAGCGGCGGTCGCGGAGCCGGACGCTATGGAGCGTTGCCTGGCCGCGCTCGACGTGGTGGAGGGCAGCGCCGCGCCGCCGCGCCCGCCCACGCCGCCCGCCACCACTGACCGCATCTCATACGATGACTCCTTGCGCGTTGCTAGACTGAGGTACGTAACTGTGTTATCGCAAAGATCGGTCAAGCGGCGGTCGCGGAGCCGGACGCTATGGAGCGTTGCCTGGCCGCGCTCGACGTGGTGGAGGGCAGCGCCGCGCCGCCGCGCCCGCCCACGCCGCCCGCCACCACTGACCGCATCTCATACGATGACTCCTTGCGCGTTGCTAGACTGAGGTACGTAACTGTGTTATCGCAAAGATCGGTCAAGCGGCGGTCGCGGAGCCGGACACTATGGAGCGTTGCCTGGCCGCGCTCGACGTGGTGGAGGGCAGCGCCGCGCCGCCGCGCCCGCCCACGCCGCCCGCCACCACTGACCGCATCTCATACGATGACTCCTTGCGCGTTGCTAGACTGAGGTACGTAACTGTGTTATCGCAAAGATCGGTCAAGCGGCGGTCGCGGAGCCGGACGCTATGGAGCGTTGCCTGGCCGCGCTCGACGTGGTGGAGGGCAGCGCCGCGCCGCCGCGCCCGCCCACGCCGCCCGCCACCACTGACCGCATCTCATACGATGACTCCTTGCGCGTTGCTAGACTGAGGTACGTAACTGTGTTATCGCAAAGATCGGTCAAGCGGCGGTCGCGGAGCCGGACGCTATGGAGCGTTGCCTGGCCGCGCTCGACGTGGTGGAGGGCAGCGCCGCGCCGCCGCGCCCGCCCACGCCGCCCGCCACCACTGACCGCATCTCATACGATGACTCCTTGCGCGTTGCTAGACTGAGGTACGTAACTGTGTTATCGCAAAGATCGGTCAAGCGGCGGTCGCGGAGCCGGACGCTATGGAGCGTTGCCTGGCCGCGCTCGACGTGGTGGAGGGCAGCGCCGCGCCGCCGCGCCCGCCCACGCCGCCCGCCACCACTGACCGCATCTCATACGATGACTCCTTGCGCGTTGCTAGACTGAGGTACGTAACTGTATTATCGCAAAGATCGGTCAAGCGGCGGTCGCGGAGCCGGACGCTATGGAGCGTTGCCTGGCCGCGCTCGACGTGGTGGAGGGCAGCGCCGCGCCGCCGCGCCCGCCCACGCCGCCCGCCACCACTGACCGCATCTCATACGATGACTCCTTGCGCGTTGCTAGACTGAGGTACGTAACTGTGTTATCGCAAAGATCGGTCAAGCGGCGGTCGCGGAGCCGGACGCTATGGAGCGTTGCCTGGCCGCGCTCGACGTGGTGGAGGGCAGCGCCGCGCCGCCGCGCCCGCCCACGCCGCCCGCCACCACTGACCGCATCTCATACGATGACTCCTTGCGCGTTGCTAGACTGAGGTACGTAACTGTGTTATCGCAAAGATCGGTCAAGCGGCGGTCGCGGAGCCGGACGCTATGGAGCGTTGCCTGGCCGCGCTCGACGTGGTGGAGGGCAGCGCCGCGCCGCCGCGCCCGCCCACGCCGCCCGCCACCACTGACCGCATCTCATACGATGACTCCTTGCGCGTTGCTAGACTGAGGTACGTAACTGTGTTATCGCAAAGATCGGTCAAGCGGCGGTCGCGGAGCCGGACGCTATGGAGCGTTGCCTGGCCGCGCTCGACGTGGTGGAGGGCAGCGCCGCGCCGCCGCGCCCGCCCACGCCGCCCGCCACCACTGACCGCATCTCATACGATGACTCCTTGCGCGTTGCTAGACTGAGGTACGTAACTGTGTTATCGCAAAGATCGGTCAAGCGGCGGTCGCGGAGCCGGACGCTATGGAGCGTTGCCTGGCCGCGCTCGACGTGGTGGAGGGCAGCGCCGCGCCGCCGCGCCCGCCCACGCCGCCCGCCACCACTGACCGCATCTCATACGATGACTCCTTGCGCGTTGCTAGACTGAGGTACGTAACTGTGTTATCGCAAAGATCGGTCAAGCGGCGGTCGCGGAGCCGGACGCTATGGAGCGTTGCCTGGCCGCGCTCGACGTGGTGGAGGGCAGCGCCGCGCCGCCGCGCCCGCCCACGCCGCCCGCCACCACTGACCGCATCTCATACGATGACTCCTTGCGCGTTGCTAGACTGAGGTACGTAACTGTGTTATCGCAAAGATCGGTCAAGCGGCGGTCGCGGAGCCGGACGCTATGGAGCGTTGCCTGGCCGCGCTCGACGTGGTGGAGGGCAGCGCCGCGCCGCCGCGCCCGCCCACGCCGCCCGCCACCACTGACCGCATCTCATACGATGACTCCTTGCGCGTTGCTAGACTGAGGTACGTAACTGTGTTATCGCAAAGATCGGTCAAGCGGCGGTCGCGGAGCCGGACGCTATGGAGCGTTGCCTGGCCGCGCTCGACGTGGTGGAGGGCAGCGCCGCGCCGCCGCGCCCGCCCACGCCGCCCGCCACCACTGACCGCATCTCATACGATGACTCCTTGCGCGTTGCTAGACTGAGGTACGTAACTGTGTTATCGCAAAGATCGGTCAAGCGGCGGTCGCGGAGCCGGACGCTATGGAGCGTTGCCTGGCCGCGCTCGACGTGGTGGAGGGCAGCGCCGCGCCGCCGCGCCCGCCCACGCCGCCCGCCACCACTGACCGCATCTCATACGATGACTCCTTGCGCGTTGCTAGACTGAGGTACGTAACTGTGTTATCGCAAAGATCGGTCAAGCGGCGGTCGCGGAGCCGGACGCTATGGAGCGTTGCCTGGCCGCGCTCGACGTGGTGGAGGGCAGCGCCGCGCCGCCGCGCCCGCCCACGCCGCCCGCCACCACTGACCGCATCTCATACGATGACTCCTTGCGCGTTGCTAGACTGAGGTACGTAACTGTGTTATCGCAAAGATCGGTCAAGCGGCGGTCGCGGAGCCGGACGCTATGGAGCGTTGCCTGGCCGCGCTCGACGTGGTGGAGGGCAGCGCCGCGCCGCCGCGCCCGCCCACGCCGCCCGCCACCACTGACCGCATCTCATACGATGACTCCTTGCGCGTTGCTAGACTGAGGTACGTAACTGTGTTATCGCAAAGATCGGTCAAGCGGCGGTCGCGGAGCCGGACGCTATGGAGCGTTGCCTGGCCGCGCTCGACGTGGTGGAGGGCAGCGCCGCGCCGCCGCGCCCGCCCACGCCGCCCGCCACCACTGACCGCATCTCATACGATGACTCCTTGCGCGTTGCTAGACTGAGGTACGTAACTGTGTTATCGCAAAGATCGGTCAAGCGGCGGTCGCGGAGCCGGACGCTATGGAGCGTTGCCTGGCCGCGCTCGACGTGGTGGAGGGCAGCGCCGCGCCGCCGCGCCCGCCCACGCCGCCCGCCACCACTGACCGCATCTCATACGATGACTCCTTGCGCGTTGCTAGACTGAGGTACGTAACTGTGTTATCGCAAAGATCGGTCAAGCGGCGGTCGCGGAGCCGGACGCTATGGAGCGTTGCCTGGCCGCGCTCGACGTGGTGGAGGGCAGCGCCGCGCCGCCGCGCCCGCCCACGCCGCCCGCCACCACTGACCGCATCTCATACGATGACTCCTTGCGCGTTGCTAGACTGAGGTACGTAACTGTGTTATCGCAAAGATCGGTCAAGCGGCGGTCGCGGAGCCGGACGCTATGGAGCGTTGCCTGGCCGCGCTCGACGTGGTGGAGGGCAGCGCCGCGCCGCCGCGCCCGCCCACGCCGCCCGCCACCACTGACCGCATCTCATACGATGACTCCTTGCGCGTTGCTAGACTGAGGTACGTAACTGTGTTATCGCAAAGATCGGTCAAGCGGCGGTCGCGGAGCCGGACGCTATGGAGCGTTGCCTGGCCGCGCTCGACGTGGTGGAGGGCAGCGCCGCGCCGCCGCGCCCGCCCACGCCGCCCGCCACCACTGACCGCATCTCATACGATGACTCCTTGCGCGTTGCTAGACTGAGGTACGTAACTGTGTTATCGCAAAGATCGGTCAAGCGGCGGTCGCGGAGCCGGACGCTATGGAGCGTTGCCTGGCCGCGCTCGACGTGGTGGAGGGCAGCGCCGCGCCGCCGCGCCCGCCCACGCCGCCCGCCACCACTGACCGCATCTCATACGATGACTCCTTGCGCGTTGCTAGACTGAGGTACGTAACTGTGTTATCGCAAAGATCGGTCAAGCGGCGGTCGCGGAGCCGGACGCTATGGAGCGTTGCCTGGCCGCGCTCGACGTGGTGGAGGGCAGCGCCGCGCCGCCGCGCCCGCCCACGCCGCCCGCCACCACTGACCGCATCTCATACGATGACTCCTTGCGCGTTGCTAGACTGAGGTACGTAACTGTGTTATCGCAAAGATCGGTCAAGCGGCGGTCGCGGAGCCGGACGCTATGGAGCGTTGCCTGGCCGCGCTCGACGTGGTGGAGGGCAGCGCCGCGCCGCCGCGCCCGCCCACGCCGCCCGCCACCACTGACCGCATCTCATACGATGACTCCTTGCGCGTTGCTAGACTGAGGTACGTAACTGTGTTATCGCAAAGATCGGTCAAGCGGCGGTCGCGGAGCCGGACGCTATGGAGCGTTGCCTGGCCGCGCTCGACGTGGTGGAGGGCAGCGCCGCGCCGCCGCGCCCGCCCACGCCGCCCGCCACCACTGACCGCATCTCATACGATGACTCCTTGCGCGTTGCTAGACTGAGGTACGTAACTGTGTTATCGCAAAGATCGGTCAAGCGGCGGTCGCGGAGCCGGACGCTATGGAGCGTTGCCTGGCCGCGCTCGACGTGGTGGAGGGCAGCGCCGCGCCGCCGCGCCCGCCCACGCCGCCCGCCACCACTGACCGCATCTCATACGATGACTCCTTGCGCGTTGCTAGACTGAGGTACGTAACTGTGTTATCGCAAAGATCGGTCAAGCGGCGGTCGCGGAGCCGGACGCTATGGAGCGTTGCCTGGCCGCGCTCGACGTGGTGGAGGGCAGCGCCGCGCCGCCGCGCCCGCCCACGCCGCCCGCCACCACTGACCGCATCTCATACGATGACTCCTTGCGCGTTGCTAGACTGAGGTACGTAACTGTGTTATCGCAAAGATCGGTCAAGCGGCGGTCGCGGAGCCGGACGCTATGGAGCGTTGCCTGGCCGCGCTCGACGTGGTGGAGGGCAGCGCCGCGCCGCCGCGCCCGCCCACGCCGCCCGCCACCACTGACCGCATCTCATACGATGACTCCTTGCGCGTTGCTAGACTGAGGTACGTAACTGTGTTATCGCAAAGATCGGTCAAGCGGCGGTCGCGGAGCCGGACGCTATGGAGCGTTGCCTGGCCGCGCTCGACGTGGTGGAGGGCAGCGCCGCGCCGCCGCGCCCGCCCACGCCGCCCGCCACCACTGACCGCATCTCATACGATGACTCCTTGCGCGTTGCTAGACTGAGGTACGTAACTGTGTTATCGCAAAGATCGGTCAAGCGGCGGTCGCGGAGCCGGACGCTATGGAGCGTTGCCTGGCCGCGCTCGACGTGGTGGAGGGCAGCGCCGCGCCGCCGCGCCCGCCCACGCCGCCCGCCACCACTGACCGCATCTCATACGATGACTCCTTGCGCGTTGCTAGACTGAGGTACGTAACTGTGTTATCGCAAAGATCGGTCAAGCGGCGGTCGCGGAGCCGGACGCTATGGAGCGTTGCCTGGCCGCGCTCGACGTGGTGGAGGGCAGCGCCGCGCCGCCGCGCCCGCCCACGCCGCCCGCCACCACTGACCGCATCTCATACGATGACTCCTTGCGCGTTGCTAGACTGAGGTACGTAACTGTGTTATCGCAAAGATCGGTCAAGCGGCGGTCGCGGAGCCGGACGCTATGGAGCGTTGCCTGGCCGCGCTCGACGTGGTGGAGGGCAGCGCCGCGCCGCCGCGCCCGCCCACGCCGCCCGCCACCACTGACCGCATCTCATACGATGACTCCTTGCGCGTTGCTAGACTGAGGTACGTAACTGTGTTATCGCAAAGATCGGTCAAGCGGCGGTCGCGGAGCCGGACGCTATGGAGGCGTTGCCTGGCCGCGCTCGACGTGGTGGAGGGCAGCGCCGCGCCGCCGCGCCCGCCCACGCCGCCCGCCACCACTGACCGCATCTCATACGATGACTCCTTGCGCGTTGCTAGACTGAGGTACGTAACTGTGTTATCGCAAAGATCGGTCAAGCGGCGGTCGCGGAGCCGGACACTATGGAGCGTTGCCTGGCCGCGCTCGACGTGGTGGAGGGCAGCGCCGCGCCGCCGCGCCCGCCCACGCCGCCCGCCACCACTGACCGCATCTCATACGATGACTCCTTGCGCGTTGCTAGACTGAGGTACGTAACTGTGTTATCGCAAAGATCGGTCAAGCGGCGGTCGCGGAGCCGGACGCTATGGAGCGTTGCCTGGCCGCGCTCGACGTGGTGGAGGGCAGCGCCGCGCCGCCGCGCCCGCCCACGCCGCCCGCCACCACTGACCGCATCTCATACGATGACTCCTTGCGCGTTGCTAGACTGAGGTACGTAACTGTGTTATCGCAAAGATCGGTCAAGCGGCGGTCGCGGAGCCGGACGCTATGGAGCGTTGCCTGGCCGCGCTCGACGTGGTGGAGGGCAGCGCCGCGCCGCCGCGCCCGCCCACGCCGCCCGCCACCACTGACCGCATCTCATACGATGACTCCTTGCGCGTTGCTAGACTGAGGTACGTAACTGTGTTATCGCAAAGATCGGTCAAGCGGCGGTCGCGGAGCCGGACGCTATGGAGCGTTGCCTGGCCGCGCTCGACGTGGTGGAGGGCAGCGCCGCGCCGCCGCGCCCGCCCACGCCGCCCGCCACCACTGACCGCATCTCATACGATGACTCCTTGCGCGTTGCTAGACTGAGGTACGTAACTGTGTTATCGCAAAGATCGGTCAAGCGGCGGTCGCGGAGCCGGACGCTATGGAGCGTTGCCTGGCCGCGCTCGACGTGGTGGAGGGCAGCGCCGCGCCGCCGCGCCCGCCCACGCCGCCCGCCACCACTGACCGCATCTCATACGATGACTCCTTGCGCGTTGCTAGACTGAGGTACGTAACTGTGTTATCGCAAAGATCGGTCAAGCGGCGGTCGCGGAGCCGGACGCTATGGAGCGTTGCCTGGCCGCGCTCGACGTGGTGGAGGGCAGCGCCGCGCCGCCGCGCCCGCCCACGCCGCCCGCCACCACTGACCGCATCTCATACGATGACTCCTTGCGCGTTGCGAGACTGAGGTACGTAACTGTGTTATCGCAAAGATCGGTCAAGCGGCGGTCGCGGAGCCGGACGCTATGGAGCGTTGCCTGGCCGCGCTCGACGTGGTGGAGGGCAGCGCCGCGCCGCCGCGCCCGCCCACGCCGCCCGCCACCACTGACCGCATCTCATACGATGACTCCTTGCGCGTTGCCAGATTAAGGTAGGTAACTATGTTATCACAAGAAATGAAAGAAAGTATGAAAGAAATGGTTGTATCTAATCACAATTAAACCTGGCAAAAATTGGCGAAAGGGACCAATTTTTGGATGGCAACAGTGACGCAGAATTTTTCAAGGCATTAGCTTGTACTGAAATTGTAAATTAACACGTCTAAAAAAGGTGCTATTCTTTTAAAAATATAATAGAAAAGGGCGAAGAGATGCTTGGAATTTTTCTTCATGATTATATCAGAAATGAAAAATCCGTAGAATCAGTCACCGGGAATCGGCATAGCTCAAAGGGTTACAAAGCTAAAGCGGCAATGGGCGAAGCGCAGTGTTGATAGGTACAAGTTATTATTAGATGGACGACAATATCAAATTAGTCACAAGGGGCTGGATACAATCGACGCAAGAATGCGGGCGTGTAGAAATTCCTACAAAAGACCTATATCCAGGGTGGACGTCTATCAATTGATAACGACGACTAAACTAATGTAACTGAAAAGCAACTATTTCGTATATTTATTATTTACCAGCTAAATCCGATTTGTTTACAGCAAGCCAACATGCGATAATGTGTTGCCGCTGAAGGGCATACTGAAGTCGAGTACCGCGCGTGACGATCACCAGAAGGTGGTGTGCTTCAGCGGGCCGAAGGTGGACGAGCGCCCCGAGGCGAGCAGGCCAGTCGCATACCCGCCGGGCCAGCAACCACACTATATCGAGGATGAGGACTTCTGCAATCGATACAAAGACGCGGTGAGCTGGAACCTTATTTGACGCAATTTACCGTCTCATACAAATCTTAAACAACCTACAACCATGAACCATAGGGAAAATAAACTGATACTTAGTCGGTACAATACTAACCCTGGCGTCACGCACAGACAAACAGAACACAGGTTTGAACCCACATTTAAACAGGTTTGCTTGCAGACAAACTTTGCAAATATTATGTTCACTTCATTTGAATTCGAACTTTAAACGCTTTGATGTGCGCTCGAAAAACCGATACCGAATGGCAAAGTGTTCAAACTTTGAACAAATACCTACCAAAGACCCTTGCCACTTGAGTTTTCAACCAGTGTTCAAATGTTTATGCTGTGTGGCGCCGGGGTAATGATCAAGAAAGCCTTATACCAGGGTGGGTTTCCATTGACCATTTTTCCAGGATGCAGAGGAGAGGGCTGAGCGGCGTGCTCGTGACGAATGCGCGTACGAACTAATACCCAGCAAACAGGTCCAAGACGCGGCTGGAGAGGACATGAGGGAGAAATCCAAACCCGCAGGATATCTGGGCACATATGGCGTTGACTGCAAGGAGGTTAGTTGTTCTTAAATTCAAGGTTATATATACACTTTGCTGTCACTGAATAGTGCTCAGCGACCCTAGTTCTCTAACTTCTTCATTATCAACCCATTACCGGCTCACTATAAATAGGGCACGGGTCTCCTTTCAGAATGAAGGGTTCAGGTCGTAGTCCACCACGCTGACCGAGTGCGAGTTGGTAGACTTTATTCTCTAACTTAGTTATCAGTAAATGAAAGCCACCGTATTACTTCGAAATATATTGCTGTTTTACTACGTGAAATTAAATCACTGTGTATATTTCACACAGCAAAGCAGCAATGTACCTACCTATATCGAACTTATTCGATGGCTGTCATTTAGTGAAGATCACTAAGTTAGAGGATAGCCCGCCAGGATGCGCCTCAGTATCACATTTTATATGGTACCACCGCACACTGAGTGCTCGAGTGGCCGCGTTCGAGCCACAAGAAATGTATGAAAAATCTCTTCCGCGAGTTGTGGCGGCCACTAGTCGTCGCCACCAGTGGCCCAGTGTACAGAGGCTGTTATTGCTTTGTTTGTATAGGTACCCGAATACATGCGATTGCCATCGGACGCCTACGAAAAGGTTAAGGAACTCCGACGCGACGTACCTGAAATCTCACCAGCAGCAGCTCGCATAGCCGAGTATCCGCGCGAGCCGGCGCCGCCCGTGGACGGCTGCGTGAACCCACCTGAAGCCGCGGGCCCGTGCGCGACCACGACGGAAGATGTTTCCTTCTCTTGTCCACACGTCCAACCTAAACAGCCTTGTTGCGTACCCGATAATAATGCAGAATAGCAAAGGTACCTAGACTACCTAGTTACCTACTAAATTTTTTAGTTACCTACAAAATTTTTTGTTTTTCAAATAAATTTAATGTTGCTAATATTTTTTTAATTAAAACCTACCTTATGCCTTTTAAGCTTCTCCTTACCTATGGCCTTAATTCCATTCACTGTTCCTGAATTGACTGCATTTTGGTCAAATATTATAAAAGTGTTTTTTTAATAGGTACTTACTATGCCAATATTTCTCGTCGTCTTAACCGACAAACGTCCACTGTTGGACGAAGGACTTTCAAGGATCTCCACAGAACAAGAATTTGTGGACTCGTATTCAGCGGTTCTCAGCGCTGTTTAGTTTTTTATTAAAGATCATAAATTAACAATGATACGCTGGCAGAGGTCACGACTCACAAGTCAAGTCACCTTCTAAGTACTTTAGTAGGTAGAAGCTAGGTTGTTATTAAATCCAATACTTATTTAACCCGTAGAACGTCCGGCCTTGAGAAACCCAAAATACCGTTGAGTGTCCAACGATTTTGTTCATATTTTTTTTTTCACACCTACGCATAGAAAAAGCTTTATTACGGGATTGTTTTTGAAAGTTAAGGGATAAACTATATACCATTAGAAACTAGATAATATTTGCTGTGCTCTATAAATAACAATTAATTTATAAATCCACTAACCTCATTATATATAGACGTTTGAATGTGCAACTTTGTTTGAAACTTCCTAAATTCATTACTTTGTTGTCATTCTACCGCGTACACTCTACAATACACAATTGTTTTGATACTAATAGTTAGACTAACTCTTCCACTAATAAATTATCACAAGATAAACTCATATCACTCACTCTTTTCTTTATTTCGTCACAAAAACAAAAGATTCGTAACGCGGTTCGCGCCATTTTTACGCGACATGCCCGCGCGCGCCTGACTCATAATTTTATGCGTGGTCCGTGGATTACCAAGTAGAGATAACAAAAAAAAAATTTAAATAGAAATATCCACAATACCATTGTGGAATAATATTAATAATAATAATGATTAATTTGGTTAATATATTACAATTGTAAAATATCATCAAAGAATTACTAATTCATGATTTACATACGTAATGTATCAAACTACTAAAGTTGATACTGTTTCGTACGTAATAATAATCACAATAATAATATTATAAAGGCAAAAGGTAAAAGATTGTGTGTGTATATGTGTATGTGTGTTTGTGTGTGTGTATGTGTGTGTGTGTGTGTGTGTGTGTATGTGGGGTTTTGAAAAACCGAAATGTATAGCTACTATGATTACTATAGCAAACTTGCTTGAAAGTAGGTATAAAGGTAGGAAAAGGGAGCGGGAACGGGATCCACGATTCCCTCGGAATTTGTGAAAAACCGAAATTCACGCGAGTGAAGCCGCGGGCAGAAGCTAGTTTTACAATATATAAATAAGCTACTCATATTCACTCCTGAATAGTTTTGTATGGGAATTTTCGTCAAAATTTCTATATGTAGGTAGTTACTCGTATGAGTACAAGTCAAACATTATAAATCTAAAAAAGTAGTTGGGAGCTGAATGTGAAAAATTCTAGAGTATAGCCACGAAAGTTTGTGTGTACATATGTATGTATGTATGTGTTTGTTATTCTATAACGTCGCAACTACGAAAAAAGCCGCAAAAAGGTTGGAAAAAGGAGCGGGAACAGGAATCGGAAATCCACGATTCCCTCAGGATTTGCGAAAAACCGTAATACACGCGAGCGAAGTCACGGACAGAAACTAGTTATTTAAATAAAATTTCTATTTCAATATTTATTTTTGGGTCAACATTCTTCACACCAAATATCCAAATTTCAGATTTCTAATTCATTTCATCTGCGACCTAGATATGCCTGACGTACTGGGAGGGGAGAGTGTAGGGGGCGCTGATAATAATTAAACTTGTAGTCAGTTTATAGAATTAAAATAAAATATTATATACCTAGTTTACGTCCAACTATCACACTAATATTATAAAGACGAAAGTTTGTGTGTATGTATGTATGTCTGTATGTTTGTTACTCTATAGCGCTGCAACTACTGAACCGATTTGGCTGAAATTTGGAATGTAGTTAGATTATACCCTGGATTAACATATTATAAGGCTACTTTTTATCCCGGAAAATCCTAGATTTTACCAAGGGATTTTTAAAAAACTGAAATCCACGCGGACGAAGTCGCGAGCATCAGCTAGTTATCTCATATAAAAAGTTAGCTATGTACTATACTATTTTACCCACTACTAGTTCACACCACTATTTTACATTACTTAATTTTGAAAACAAACTTTTTTTTGTGACGCTACAAGACGTCGTAATTTCTTGAAATATTATATTTTTAGAATGGCCTCGGGTCTCGTGACATTTTAGTTTTGCTTTTGGTTTATCGTTATTATAATATATTATCTGCCTATTATATACTAAAATAATTATGTAATAATACTCCTATATATATGTACTACAAAGTTATCTATATCTTAAGATACTATCGCTTTTTAGTGAATAATAATTACGTAAACAAAATAAAACATAGTTTACAAATATTGCCATAAAAAAAGTTTTATACTTTTTCTGCTATGTTATGTCTTTTATTACATAAATTTAACACTCCAAATATATTCTTTGTCTTATTCCCAGTAATTTGGTACATAAAACATATATATTACTTACAATCATTACCTAAATCTAATTTAATTTGTTTGCATAAGCAGTGCTCGAATTGAAGTTGAAAGAGACAAAATGGCGGAAACGAAATTTTAATTCTCAAGTTCTAACATTTAATTTTTGGTCATTTCATTTTACGTTCAATTTAACTCCGATATATTTTATTCTTTAGGTAGTAAGATACAGAATCGAGTAATATTTTTTGTTTATTTATGACTTTTGTATCTGCGTCATAAACCAGCGACCAATGGGCGCGCTATTTTTATGAACACCAATGTGATCGGTGGACGCTACAGACCGTGCGAATTTCACGAACACCTATGTGTTCGAGGGACACGTGACGGGTTAATACAAAAACCACGAAATGTTTGGGATTGCACGCTTCAAAAGTCAGAGTATCTAATGCACAGATTAATGATTAGTATCTACGAATCTAATGTTAAAAATGCCTTAATTAAAGATTAAAGGCCTAGTTCACGTTGGCACAACGCGTTCGGAAAATTCATACGGATAAACTTTTGTTTTAAACTTATAATTTTTACGGGACTTACGAAGAATCTTTATAGATAGGTACAGACTACAGAGGGTTTATTGCAACCAGCCACCGCATTTCCTGCCCCCGTTGCATTTGCATCGCAACACGCCTAAGCTTTGTCCCCAACTGCCCCCAAATCAAAAAAATTACCGATTAGAAGAGGAGGGAAATTGACCGATTCGGGGGAAAAAATTACCGGGGGGATTCGGGGGAAATAAATGGCCATAACCCACATTGCACACGGATTTAGTAAATGTGTCATTTATGCTGGCACGTCACTGCTACACCGTATAGATACAAGTATAAATTAAAAATTTAAATAACCCCCGACATTCGCCATTTTGTGGCAGCGACCATCTTGGATTTGCATAGTGCTATTCTACTAGTCAAGCCCTTTCATTTGATGCCCATATTAAGGGAGTTGTGAAAAAATATGTAATCGGCCATTTTGTAGCGGCGGCCATCTTGGATCGATTTTCAGCAAACAGCTAACAACACTCTCGACTAATTCACCTTTCAAACAAAAAAAAAAACGCATTCAAATCGGTTCACCCGTTTGAGCGCTACAGGGGAACACACTACACTACACACACACACACTCACACACACAAAAATAGAATGTTACAATATAAATAAATATCCTCGGCTGAAACGCAGAATAAGAAAGGCCAAGAGGTCTTTATTTTTAACCCCCGACGCAAAGACGACGAGGTGTTATAAGTTTGACGTGCATCTGTGTATGTGGTCTGTCTGTTCCACCCATCGATGTAAAAGGATAAGCCTTTCTCATATAATTGCGTCTACGAAAATGCGCCCGAATAGTTCCTTCGCGACACGCTTTGACGCCGATAACCTGTTAGGTCGGACCAATCACGTTCAAGGATAAGCAAATAAATTAAAATTTTATGTTTCGTAAGCCACTCCCCTTTAACCAGAACAAAGTATGAATGGACTGGCATTAGTACATTTATTGTAAACTAGCTGACCCCCGCGACTTCGTTCGCGTGTTTATAGGTTTTATATAGAATCGGATCGGATCCCATAATTCTTTTATGTACCTAAACTAAATGTAGCCTGTTACTCCTTATAACATTGAAAGTTCCATTAAAATCGATCCAGCCATTTCGGAGATTAGCTGGAACAAATAGACAGAACGACAAACATAAATTTAAATGCACGCCAGTTTAAAATAAGCCGTACGTACAAAGATCCGGGTCCCAAGTTATTGGAACCCAATAAATGCCTGTCATTTCTAAACTAAAAAACCTATGACCTTGAAATATTTACGGGACAATACTTAAAGTACTACCTTTCTAACAAAAAAAGAATGAGTGAAATCGAATAACGCGTTAATGAATTACAGCTAAATACACGTTTTAACTTTCATCCCCTCTCCCAAGGGAACCGTACTGAATTTCGGGATAAAAAGTATCCTATAACCTACCTCGGAGTATAAACTCAAATCGTACTAAGTTTCATTCAAATCCATTCAGTAGTTTCGGCGTGATGCGCGGCCAAGATACAGACAGACAGACAGACAGACAGACAGACAGACAGACAGACAGACAGACAGACAAAAATGAAAAAAATTGCAGTTTTGGCTTCAGTATCGATTATAGAGTGCCCTCCGATAAAAATTTTCAAAATATCTTCAATGTACAGAATTGGATCTGTTACAGTTTTATTATATTATAGATTTTTTATTTTTATTCAATTACAGTTAGTGAGCTCCAGTACCTACTTCTTTTGAAGATTTCGACATTGGTATACTTAATACTTATTATTTAAAAAAAAAAAATAGTCTTTTATATGCGGATAACAAGTATAAATTAAAAATTAAGAAAACCCCTGACATTGGCCATTTTGTGGTGGCGGCCATCTTGGATTTACATAGTGCTATTCTACTAGTCAACCCCTTTCATTTGATACCCATATTGAGGGAGTTGTGAAAAATATGTAATCCGCCATTTTGTAGCAGCGGCCATCTTGGACTGATTTTCATCGAACATAGCTAAGAACACTTCCGACTAATTCACCTTTCAAAGAAAAAAAACCGCATTCAAATCGGTTCACCCGCTTGAGCGCTACGGTGGAACAGACAGACAGACACACACACACACACACACAGACACGTCAAACTTATAACCCTCCGTTGTTATTGCGTCGGGGGTAAAAAAGTTTTACTTCAAAAAATATACATTATCGACTCCATTCTTTCTAAAACTGAAATTCTACGTAATTTTTGAAGAACATTTTTAATTTTAAAAAATTTTAAAAATACACAGCTTATGCGCTGAATTAAATGAGGAAACGATATACTTACAAGTGAAATGTAATTTCGTCTCTTTTTTGATGTATTTCGGAACGTTTTTTGCAAGATTTAACCACACAGGACGGCATTTTTTCCGAGCAAGAAACACGTGCGATACGTCGAAGCGACGGCGGCCGACTGTAAACCAAGATACTCGACTTTTTCAAATTCGAGTATGTTTGTGTGTGGCGTTTTTTTTGCTCGAAGGGCCTATCCTTCTACATACATCGATTCCACCGTAGCGCTCAAACGGGTGAACAAATTTGAATGCGGTTTTTTTTGTTTAAAAGGTGAATTACTTAGTCGGGGGTGTTCTTAGCTATGTTTGATGAAAGTCGGTCCAAGATGGCCGCCTCCACAAAATTGCGGATTAATATTTTTTCAATATGGGTATCAAATGAAAGGGCTTGACTAGTAGACTAGCACTATGCGAATCCAAGATGGCCGCCACCACAAAAAGAGAATGTCGGGGGTTTTTTTAATTTTTAATTTACTTATACTTGTTGATCGAGTGTACTCACTGAACGCGTTGGAACAACGTGAACTGGAGGCAATGCACATATTCTAAATTACAAACCGGTTCAATCTCACGGATCGTGACCTTCGATTCAATGTAGGCAGGCAGGACTTAACAGAGCATTTCAGATAAACACTACGCAATAAATATAGTTTTACAACAAAAAAAAACTAAACGAGTGTTTATTGCACGCACGAAATAGTAAAACCGATTTTAGGTCTTGATCACACTGAATATTATCTCATGCAATAGGCGTAGTAAATAATGACTGGGGTGTAAGTGGCCCAAATTCCACCTATGTGGCCAAAGTCAACCTCACCTGCGCGCGGTGCACCCTGCCAATATGCTAACGAGGCCCTGACGCTCTCAGTCCCCTCTACGGGTCGTTGTGCCTGATACCACACAACGTAATCTCGATGGTATCACCGCTTTGTGGCAGGATCCTACCCCGAATCCGCCTGGCTAGCGACCACACTTCAGCCGTAATCTGCCGCAAAGCATCCGTGTGTTCCGGCAGCGAGCTGAAGAGCCAGTCCCCTTCCTCAAAGGCCGGCAACGCATTTAGTGGTTCCTCAGGTGCTGCTAATGTTCGTGGGCGGCGGTAATCACTTAACATCAGGTGACCCGCTATTCCTATTAAAAAAAATAAAAATAAAATAAGTATAAATTAAAAATTTTAAAAAAACCCCGACATTCGCCATTTTGTGACGGCGGCCATCTTGGATTTGCAATAGTGCTATTTTACTAGTCAAGCCCTTTCATTTGATACCCATATTAAGGGAGTTATGAAAAAATATGTAATCCGCCATTTTGTAGTGGCGGCCATATTAGACCGATTTACATGAAACATAGCTAACAACACTCTCGACTAATTCACCTTTCAAACAAAAAAAACCGCATTCAAATCGGTCCACCCGTTTGAGCGCCACAGGGGAACAGACAGACACACACACACACACACAGACACGTCAAACTTATAACACCCCGTCGTTTTTGCGTCGGGGGTTAATAAAAATGACTATTGACACTAGGATTAGGCAACCATTGTGGTTCTACGACCATTACCACAACTGCTGATATCTATCGTAGTAATAAATTAAATCGTTGAAGTAGATTGGACTCGATGTTCATTTATATACTCGTATATAGTCTGATAGTCACTTCACAATAAAACGATCAAAAATTATAACAATATACATATTTTAATATGTCTTTTCAAAATGCATAAATACTTAAAGCTACTTACATGTTTAGTACCTATTATATTACATCATATCGCAAAAAATATATACCGACTTTTTACATAATACTTAAATAATTTAGTGGGATTTTTGTTACGATTTTATTTATTTAAACGATCCTGACAAAAGGCACCGAGATAGCTTGCATCTTGGAGACGGACAAATGTTATTTTGGAATCCCAGAAAATTAAAGAGTAAGGGATTTTTCAAATTAACAAAATTCAAAAATACGACCACCTTGCTGCCTCTTTATTTTTTAAAAGATGATATTTGTAATTTACTAGATTGAACTATAGCGTTATATATTTCTGGAATCTGCTCATCATTTTCTAGACGACGATTAAAAATTTAATCTGATTTTCTAAAAAAAAAATTTCAACTTTAGTCTTTGATGGGGTACCATGGTCACCTCACCAATTTTTTTTTTTTTTTATTTTACTAGCCTATATCACCCGGTATAAGCTAAGGATTATAACGATACCTCATTCTTCAAAATCGGTTCAGGCGTATAGACGTTATGGAATATATAAACTCACATGCATACATGAACCCTAAAAACAATATACTTCTTCAGGCAGTCGTATAAAAAACCAAAATCCACGTGGACGAAATCGCGAGCATCGATCAATATGCTTGGTCCCACTTTGCGGCGCTCCGAAACTTTATAGTATACTATGATCGAATCACAATGACTTCAGAGTAAAATTGACCTAAAATGGCTTGTATTAAAGTTTGAGTTCGCCAATACATTCAGCATTCGAAAACAGCCAGCGCCCCAAGTAGAAATGTTGTAAAATAAATATTCGAACTATTGAGTTACGACTTTAAAATAAGTCTTTAGGTTCATTTTGCTCTGAAGTCATTGTGTGTCGATACTCGAATTTCGATCATCGTTGCCACTATGTAAAAAGTGGGACTAAGCACACTGCTAGCAAACTATAAAATACATGTTCACACAACATATATGATGACAAGCACAATGACAGCCAGCGTGACGAACATCCCGCCGAACAGCACGTACTTGTCCTGGGCCACTCGTCGCTCGATCAGCGAGATGGTCGCGTTGGACAGCCCCAGCGTGTTGGCCAAGTCTATTATCCTCCTGTGCGCTCCCTTCAGCGTTTCCCGGTTATATCTCAACGTCTGCAGAACGTTTGAACCTGGCACAAGGAATCACACTAATATTATAAAGGCGAAAGTTTGTGTGTATGTATGACGCATGTGAAAAAAAAAAAAAAAGCTGTGATAGCCTAGTGGTTAGGACGACCGACTTCTAATCGGAGGTCGTGGGTTCGATCCCGGGGCACGCACCTCTAACTTTTCGGAGTTATGTGCGTTTTAAGTATTTAAATATCACTTGCTTTAACGGTGAAGGAAAACATCGTGAGGAAACCTGCATGCCTGAGAGTTCTCCATAACGTTCTCAAAAAGGTGTGTGAAGTCTGCCAATCCGCTTGGCCAGCGTGGTAGACTATGGCCAAAACCCTTCTCACTTTGAGAGGAGACCCGTGCTCTGTAGTGAGCCGGTAATGGGTTGTACATGATGATGATGATGATGATGACGTATGTATGTAAGTTACTCTTTAACGCTACAACTACTGAACCGATTTGGCTGTTTGGAATGGAGATAGATTATACCCTGGATTACCACATGGGCTACTTTTTATGCCGGAAAACCATGGAGTTCCCAAGGGATTTTTTAAAAACCTAAATCCACGCGGACGAAAACGCGAGCATAAGCTAGTGGTTAATGTTAAATAACATAATATGTATTGTGGATTCTCTGTGTTATAATAATAATTGGGCCTGAAAATAAAATTCAAAGAGTTGTCCCGCGAACACTCGCCAGTGCGCCCGATACAAACGAAATCAATGGAATATTCTAGACCCGCTCTAGAAAATAATATCTGTGTCTGAGGTTTGTTTGATTTCCGAAAAATATATTGTAGGTATAGTTAAATTTTTAATTCCATGGAATTCTGACATTTGTTACCAGAGATAAAACAGTTCCCACAAAAAAAAATCAAAACTTATATAAATACAATAATTTATCAATTGCCGCATGTAGATAAGAAATGACTGACAGACATATCCTGTTGATCATGTCATTCGACTTCCATTTTTGAATGTCAACTTGTTCACTCTTACATTTAATCACTAAAAGCATAGGCGGTGGCTGCAGGACCAATCATTGCTGTTACGAGTAGTTTGCACTTTCCACTCTTAGCGGTTATGAGGCGAAACGACTAATATTATTACCGGGCTTAGGGCTTTTTTATGTTGACAGGAATTTAAAGTAGTTTGGGGTAAAATTGAACTTCAGATGGGGTAACTTTGTTTTTCGTACAGATAACTCATCTTATGTATAAAATGACAACTGTCAGAATTCCACCGAATTAAAAATCAGACCATAGTTTCAAAGTAACATGGGCTCAAAAATTTGTATGTAAATCTTGCCTATTTTTGCCTGTGTAAGTCCCGTTAAAATCGGATCAGCGATTTCGAAGATCAGCTGGACAAACAGACAGATAGAAAAAACAGACAGAATAACATTTGACTGTAAATGTTTTAAAAACGTATGATAGTTGTATGGTATCGTTCTTAATATTATTAGATGAGAAAGATAAAATACATATTTATATATATGTATATTTTTTAATTATATCACGTAGGTACAGACTAAAGAATTATTGTGTAATTATCACAAGTGCACTAGCAAGGTTCAAGGTTTGTCATGGTATTTATTTCCTTATGACGTAAGTTAAATGCTTTGTGTTCTTAAAGATGAGTATTTTTTTTCCTATCCGCCTTAAGATTTTTTCAAAACAATAACAACACTATTAGGCTCAATACATATTGTTAGGAGTAAAAGTGGGAAATAGATAATAATTAAATTGGAAGGTTTTCACAAGTGCTTTTCTTTTCTTTCCTTTTCCGCAGGGAGCATTATACAAAGTTTAGACTTATTTTAGACCTTTTTGTATTATTTCTAGAAACTATTTCATTCTGAGAACTTGAATGGGCATACATTATGTTTCCACATAATATATCATCAGAAAAGGCGGGCGGCAAAGGGCCTGCAGAGATATACATTTTGATTTATTTCTGTGGGGCCTGCTTTATTTAACGCTATTGAAATAGAAATACACGGCTTTTCTCATGTTAAAGTCGATTCACATTCTGCATTGTGTTAAATATTTAGAAGCAAATTGGTGCTAATATGCTTTAAAGTAATAAATGTTTTATCAATTTAGTTTAGAGATTGTATACAATCGAATTAGAGCCACTGTGGCTAATTCTGTTGTACACAATCTCTAAACCTAAACTAAATTGACAGGTTTAAAAATAGTGCTATCCCCTTCAGCAGGGAGGATTGTGAGAGAGACAGGAATATATTTAGACCTGTCATTTTAGTTTAGATTTAGAGATTGTGTACAACAGAATCGGCCACAATTTCTTACTAAATACTTAACATATTTCGCAAAATGTGTATTGGCCTTTAGGAATAGCAAGATAAGCTCAATCGTATTCATTAACATGTTATATAATAATTATAATCATAATGAATGTAATAATTAAATTGAATACCTACTTACATGTCAAATTGATATTAACATAAAATCACATATAATAATCGTACTACAACTACTTCCTAAATAAGCTTAGCTATTGTTAATAACAAAGACAAATTTTAATTGCATTAAACTTTTGGTAATTCTTACCTACTACCCGTATGGTGGGAAATTAATATCAATTAACAATTGCCTAAAAACGACATAAAAAATATATATATTTATGACACTACAATAATAATTATTAACATAATATTTTTCCCTTGACTTATACAATGAGCAAAACACACTGCGATGTGTTTAGCTAGCTCGTAAATAAATTAAGCATTTGTGTCGTGGATAGTGTATGGAGCGAGTGGTGTTAGACGAACGGTTTGTGTTGCACGCACGTGTATTTTGCACAAAAAGTAAAAACGTTCGGATATATTACACAAAACACTTTTTTTTTCACGTTGGTATACAGTCAGTGTTGCAAACGTTACAAACTCTGAAGTTACGTGTTAAGTGTCACTGATATACAATACTGCCTTGTGATTGGTCAAAATGTGGTAAGTTGAATATTAATTATTAATACGAGTCGGAGTACCTATAACATTAGATGGGGGTGAACTGAACCAGCGGCACTTTTCAAATATTAGACGAACAACAAGTATAACTAATTATTATTTCACTCAATTATTTAATTTTACCACTATATTTTCATTACAAAAAAAAATCTATTAAGACAACCATTCTCGGTGCAGCGGTGCGATGGTCTACCTGTTTTATTAAAGATCATGAGTAACATATTATGTACTAACTTCTGCCCCCAGCTTCGCCCGCGTGAATTTCGGTTTTTCACAAATCCCGAGGGAAGCGTGGATTTCCCGTTGTCGCTCCCTTTTCCAACCTTTATACCTACTTTCAAGTTTGCTATAGTAATCTACTTATAGCTGTACTGTAGATTGCTATATCAAATTTTGGATTTTCCAAAATCCCGCGGGTAGGTACTATGGATTTTTTCAGGATAAAAAGTAGCCTATGTGTTATTCCAGGTACAGCATGAGCATTGAGCATGACACAATACAAATTTTCATCCCATCTATTTGAAAAGGACGACTTGGTTCGCCTTTAAGTGCACCCAAAGGTGGTGGTGGTGTGATTATCTTTGCCGCGCACTTTTTGAAGATGAAGGGCCCGTGGTCCCACCGGGCTAGGCGCGAATGATAGTATCGATATAGTGTTATCGATGTTGTTATTGTTGTTACAAGTTTGACGTCTGTGTGTGTATGTGTGTGTGTCTGTCTGTTCCCCCGTAGCGCTCAAACGGTTAAACCGATTTGAATGCAGTTTTTTCTAGTAGAATAGCACTATGCAAATCCAAGATGGCTGCCGCCACAAAATGGCGGATTACATATTTTTTCACAACTCCCTCAATATGGGTATCAAATGAAAGGTCTTGACTAGTAGAATAGCACTATGCAAATCCAAGATGGCTGCCGCCACAAAATGGCGGATTACATATTTTTTCACAACTCCCTCAATATGGGTATTAAATGAAAGGTCTTGACTAGTAGAATAGCACTATGCAAATCCAAGATGACCGCCGCCACAAAATGGCGGATTACATATTTTTTCACAACTCCCTCAATATGGGTACCTATCAAATGAAAGGTCTTGACTAGTAGAATAGCTCTATGCAAATCCAAGATGGCCGCCATTACAAAATGGCGAATGTCGGGGTTTCTTAAATTTTTAATTTATACTTGTATTATTAATCCGCCATTTTGTGGCGGCGGCCATCTTGGACCGATTTTCATCAAACATAGCTAAAAACACTCCTGACTAATTAATTCACCTTTCAAACAACAAAACCGCATTCAAATAGGTCCATCCGTTTGAGAGCTATGGGGGAACAGACAGACATACACACACACACACACAGAGAGAGAGACACGTCAAAATTATAACACCCCGTCGTTTTTGCGTCGGGGGTTAAAAATATGAGGCCCCTTTTATTTCCTCATAGAGGGTGATGAAAAGTAGAGTGTATCACTCGGACGCAATATATTTTTGGCTCGGGCAACGTACTTTGAATCCCTCACTTTGCTCTGGATTCAAAAAAGCGCCCTCGAAGTAAAAATATTATTTTGCTCCCTTATGATAAAATCTACTATTAAAGGGTCACTGAAAAACAACATCGCTTTCACCACCGCACCACCGCATCGCTTTAATGGTCTTTGGTTAAAACGTTGACAGTTAAATAATAGTAACAATTAAATAAATGAAAACTAAATTAATAAATTGTTCATTTACTAGAAACATATTATGTTACGTCATACACATTATAGTTAGATATAATACACCCGGTCATTTTAAAATTAGGTATTTATATTATTATTTTTAAATCAACTTTAACAGCTTATACAACAAGTGTAAATTGAAAATTTAAAAAACCCCCGACATTCGCCATTTTGTGGCGGCAACCATCTTGGATTTGCAATAGTGCTATTCTACTAGTCAAGCCCTTTCATTTGATACCCATATTAAGGGATTTGTGAAAAAATATGTAATCCGCCATTTTGTAGCGGCGGCCATCTTGGACCAATTTTCATCAAACATAGCTAAGAACACTCTCGACTAAATCACCTTTCGAACAAAAAAAACCGCATTCAAATCGGTTCACCCGTTTGAGCGCCACAGGGGAACAGACACACACACACACACACACACACACACACACACACACACACACACACACACACACACACACACACACACACACACACACACACACACACACACACACACACACACACACACACACACACACACACACACACACACACACACACACACACACACACACACACACACACACACACACACACACACACACACACACACACACACACACACACACACACACACACACACACACACACACACACACACACACACACACACACACACACACACACACACACACACACACACACACACACACACACACACACACACACACACACACACACACACACACACACACACACACACACACACACACACACACACACACACACACACACACACACACACACACACACACACACACACACACACACACACACACACACACACACACACACACACACACACACACACACACACACACACACACACACACACACACACACACACACACACACACACACACACACACACACACACACACACACACACACACACACACACACACACACACACACACACACACACACACACACACACACACACACACACACACACACACACACACACACACACACACACACACACACACACACACACACACACACACACACACACACACACACACACACACACACACACACACACACACACACACACACACACACACACACACACACACACACACACACACACACACACACACACACACACACACACACACACACACACACACACACACACACACACACACACACACACACACACACACACACACACACACACACACACACACACACACACACACACACACACACACACACACACACACACACACACACACACACACACACACACACACACACACACACACACACACACACACACACACACACACACACACACACACACACACACACACACACACACACACACACACACACACACACACACACACACACACACACACACACACACACACACACACACACACACACACACACACACACACACACACACACACACACACACACACACACACACACACACACACACACACACACACACACACACACACACACACACACACACACACACACACACACACACACACACACACACACACACACACACACACACACACACACACACACACACACACACACACACACACACACACACACACACACACACACACACACACACACACACACACACACACACACACACACACACACACACACACACACACACACACACACACACACACACACACACACACACACACACACACACACACACACACACACACACACACACACACACACACACACACACACACACACACACACACACACACACACACACACACACACACACACACACACACACACACACACACACACACACACACACACACACACACACAGACACGTCAAACTTATAACACCCCGTCGTTTTTGGGGGTTAAAAACACGAACTTGTCGGGTGCATGTATATTTATGAGTGGAATAAAAAATAAACGGTCATTAAAAAAGAAACCTGTATGCAATTTTCTACATACGCGGCAAGTAGGTATAAAATTAAACGAGAGTTATATATATTACTAGCGACCCGCCCCGGCTTCGCACGGGTAGTAGAGCATTTTATGCGTAGGTACTACCCGCTCAGGGATTAGGCAGCGTTTTCGATGAAAGCTCCCAGGCGGCTTTTAAGACTTTTTACGATATTTTCCACAATGAACTTACTATATCTCACCTTATACCCGAATTACTAATTCCGTGGAATTCTGACGTTTCATAATGTTACCAGAGATAAAACAATTCCCACAAAAAAGATGAAAAATTCAAAACTTATGCAAATACAAATCAACTGCTGCATGTAGATATGACTTTCTAGTTTCCATTCTTAGCAATTTCTATTTTAGGGCGAAACAATTAATATTATTAAGCGGCTTAGAGCTTTATATGTTGACAGGGAATTAAAGTAGTTTGGGGTAAAATCGTACTTCGTAGATGTTAACCCTGTTCTCCATATAAATAACTCATCTGTAAATGAAAATGACAGCTGTCAGAATTAAGTCGATATTAAGTCAAAAATAAGGAGAAAAACTAAATATTTCAAATCAAATAAATTAGTGTATTTGGGACATAAGAAAGTAAGTTTTCACCAGATTCCGTGAAAAAAAAAAATTATTTTAAAAGATAAAAATAAAGAACCAAAAACTTGGTTTTTTGAACTTTTCACATAAATTTTGAGGTTATGTGAAAAAAGTGTAAATATAAAAGTTGTAGATCTTTTTATTACCTACAACTTTGCCATTTAATTTTTTTCCATAGGACTTCTAGTTTTGCCGGAAATCGAGATAAACCGTTTTTTACCCTTAAAACTCCCCCCCTTTTTTCCCGAGATTTTTTCAGATCGCCCGTAAATTATTTTTCCTTGTATTTTATAATATTCTCCTCCTTTTCCAATGGGTTTCATCCTACGTACTGTGATTTTTTTTTTGGTTTCAAAAATTATCGACAATGGGCTATAGGGAGAACCGCGGCCGCCGACGCGCTTATAGGCACGCTCCCGCGCCGCCGCAATTTTTAAATCTGTAATATCTTCGAAAGTATTCATTTAAATCATATGCTGTAAAGGACCATATGGATTTATATAAAATCAACAATGCATTTAAGGTATTTAATTAGATAAGGATTAATGCTGTATTGGTTGAAATCGCTTCGAAAATTAGCCATTATTTGTCGTAAAAAGTAAATGACAAAAAAATGTTATTGTGGGATATCCATAAGAGATAGACATATACCATCGCGGACTTTTCTGTAGACCTTTTCAATGTGTACAATACTTAGTACATTATTTTGATAAATCTCGTAGGGTTCAGCCTGCGTTTGCAATGTAAGCGGAAAAAATGTAATTATTTACGACATCACATTAGAAACCTCAAAAATAACAGTATTTCTCCACAATTTAATGGATGTTATTATACATATAAACCTTCCTCTTGAATCACTCTATCTATTAAAAAAAACCGCATCAAAATCCGTTGCGTAGTTTTAAAGATTTAAGCGTACAAAGGGATATAGGGACAGAGAAAACGACTTTGTTTTATACTATGTAGTGATTATGTACATGTTCGCAACGCAAGGGATCATTGATATAGCTATACTATACAAGCTTTCGACCTCCTACCATAGGGATCATTGATATGGCTATACTATACAAGCTTTCGACCTCCTACCATAGGGATCATTGATATGGCTATACTATACAAGCTTTCGACCTCCTACCATAGGGATCATTGATATAGCTATACTATACAAGCTTTCGACCTCCTACCATAGGGATCATTGATATGGCTATACTATACAAGCTTTCGACCTCCTACCATAGGGATCATTGATATGGCTATACTATACAAGCTTTCGACCTCCTACCATAGGGATCATTGATATGGCTATACTATACAAGCTTTCGACCTCCTACCATAGGGATCATTGATATAGCTATACTATACAAGCTTTCGACCTCCTACCATAAAGCGGTAGGTATCTCGAAAAACTCATTGTGTGACTTTTGTTGCTTTATAAACAAGTATAAATTAAAAATTAAAAAAAAACCCACATTCGCCATTTCGTGGTGGCATCCATTCATCATGGCAGCCATCTTGGATTTGCATAATGCTATTGTATTATTGAAGCCTCATTTGATGCCCATGGGATTTATGAAAAAATATGAAATATGCCATTTTGTGGCGGCAGCCATCTTGGACCGATTTTCATCAAACATAACAAAGAACACTCCCGCGCTAAGGTGGAACAGACAGACAAACACACACAGAGACACGCATGCACGCACACATCAAACTTATAACACCCCCGTCGTTTTTGCGCCGGGCGTTAAAAAAACAACTCCTTAAATGTCGATATTGGTGCAATCTATGACCTATATCCTACATATTATTTTGTAAAAATGTTTATTTGTTCGTCCTTTACGCGTTCGCGTATCGTTCATATACCTAGAATATGATATAGGAAATGATAAAGGCGCATTTGTTACACCGGGAATTTTTAGGATTCCTGGGTAAGAAAATAAATACCGTTAGACACATTATACGAGAATAGGATAATACAGAATAGAATAGAATAGAATAGTTTTTTATTCAAATAAACTTTTACAAGTACTTTTGAATTGTCAGTTGAATCTACCACAGGTTCGGAATGCAGTTCCAGCCGAGAAGAACCTGCAAGAAACTCGGCGGTTGCTCTTTTTAAAAAAAAACATTATTACAATTATTATTATTAATGTTTTGACTGGCCCGTTGGCGCGGTTGGCAGTGACCCTGCCTTCCGCTCCGGGGTCGCGGGTTCGATTCCCGCCCCGAGTCTGGGTGTATTTATAATATGTATGTATGTATGTATACCTTTATTAAAATATATATGTATTTATATGTAAATATGTCTATCAGTCGGCTGTTACCTATAACACAGGCATTAAGTTGCCTACTTTAGGAACAGACGACCGTGTGTGTATGTGTGAGTATTTATTTATTTATTTATGATTGAAATGCCGTCTCGCGCATTGCTGGAACGAGTTAAATCCAAGCTTTTTATCGTTTATATAATCTTCAATTGTATAATAAGCTTTTTTTTCTGAGCATACTTTTAATAGAGTTCTTAAACTTGTGTAAAGGCAAGTCTAAGACATTTTTTATTCAGATAAACTTTTACAAGTGCTTTTGAATCGACAAATGAATCTACCACTGGTTCGGAATGGTGCTTACAATTCTACACGTTAACACACGCTTACACATATTTTAACCCGGGTAATTAAAGGCAAGTCGCAGCTAATTGTAAATATTTCTGTATAAAATTTTTGTATACTTAGTATTAAATATTAGATAATGATTTAGTGCATGGATAAGATCAACATAAAACGTTGAATAACATAACATACTTCGTGACTCACAATATATAAAATTATAGTGCTAGAAATACCGTGCTCAATTATGAGACAGAAGTTATACGAATCAGTTACGAATACAAAGGTCAACATGCAAAAAGCATTGTTATCTTTAGTACCTACACACTGCTATTCAAAATAATTTTGTTAAGTACATAAAACATATAAAAATAATCTTATAATCCTATACCTACGTCCTACACAGCCTCAAATAAAATCCTACTCAATCAAAAGAACTGGAAAATTTGTCTTCATATTATTTACATTACATTGTATTACATTGTATTTAAGCTTCACATTCTGTACGAGTGTGTTTAAGGCTTGGACACACAGCGCGACGGAAACGTGTAGGTACAACATGGACAGGACAGGGCATGGCTCTAAACAACCAAAAGCCTAGCCAGGATTTGCTTCAGGTGGAGGCGAAGACAACGAGAGTAAATAAATATAAAACAAGTCAACTGCGAATCAGACAACTCTAATTATTATTCACTAGAGAATGCCCGCGGCTTCGCCCGCGTGAATTTCGGTTTTAAACAAATCCCGAGGGAATCGTGAATTTTCGGTTCATGTTCCCGCTCCCTTTTCCAACTTTTATACCTACTATCAAGAAGTTCGCTAAAGTAATCTACCAATAGCTGTAGCTATAGATTTTAGATCCAAAATCCCGTGGGAACTGTGCATTTTTCCAGGATAAAAAGTAGCCTATGTTTTAAGGGCATAATCTATCTTCATTCAAAATTTCAGCCAAATCGGTTCAGTAGTTGCGGCGTGATTGAGTAACAAACATCCAAACATCCAAACATCTAAACATCCAAACATCCACACTTTCACATTTATAATATTAGTAGGATTATTTTTAAAGTTATACAAATGATGGGAAGTCGGAGGAGGAATATATTAAGTTATGTCGACTGTTGTCTGTGTGTGACTGTGCGAGTGTGATTGGAAGTGTGTGAAGGTAGAGGGAGTGAGGAGACATCGGAATGGTCGATCACGGAGCAGAAACAAAGCTTTTTATAATTTAGCACACACGCGTTTATTTCGAAGGCGCGATAGTTTTGAAAGTGTTCGGTTACTCGTTATTGCATTCAGGATGGGGTAAGCGTCCCATAAGGTTATCCGACATCACGATGTGTCGAAAGTTTTTGATGCGATTCGATTAGAAGAAAATACGTCATTTTGTCGACCTAATACGCGTTGGGTATGTTGGCGTGTTACAAATGTGTGTACTACAAATGTGCGAGCAGGCTAGCTTGTTATCGATCGATTTAATAAATTAATCGCTGGTCCGTGATTTCCTTGAGGACTGCCTTGCCTCGACCCGACACACTTTTAGCTGACACAATTTTATAGAGAACCTGCGATGATTGCAGTTAACGTCGTTCAATTAGTAGATATCATTTGCCTTATAAGAACTTTCTGCCTAGCCCGCTCTAAAGTTGAATTTTTGAATTATTGTATTATTGAATTGGTAGGTAACCTGTAGAGTGTAGACTATTGTCTGATTTTTAATTCCGTGGAATTCTGAAGTTTATTAATATTACCAGAGTTAGAAAAGTTCCCACAAAAAAGATAATATCTAAATTCAAAACTTTTATAAATAAAAATCAATTGCCGCATGTAGATGCCTGACAGACACTTCCTGTTGATCATGCCATTCGACTTGCAATTTGAATGTTCAATGTGCTTCTTTTATTTTCTATTGCTGTTAGTTTGCACTTTCCGCTTTTATGCGATCTCTATTTTAGGGCGAAACGCGGCTTAGGGCTTTTTTATGTTGACAGAGATTTAAAGTAGTTTGGGGTAAAATCGAACTTCCATGTGGGGTAAACATGTTTTTCATACAAATAACTCATGTATAAAATGACAACTGTCAGAATTCCACTGAATTAAAAATTAGAATATACGTACGTTTACGTACCTACTATACGTTTTGTAGATACCTACGCTTCAGAAAGTAATATCTGTGTGTGTGTGGTTTGTCGGATTTCCGTAAAAATAAGCTTAAAAGTTGATCGGGCACAAAAAATATACAAATCTTGAGCCCGGTAACTAGCACATCGATTGATTAATATTAATTAAATAATAATCAAACTTCGTGGAAAGCTCGAGAGTGACTTTTCTTATCTTGAACCTGCACTAAGCGAAGGAAACTGCACGTCACACCGAAAGCGCGCGTACAAGTGTACGATTTGTAATGCATGGAACTAAGAATATATTATGAATCACATCACATTTTTGAGGTGCGGTGGCATGTTTTCCGTGAGTATCCTCAATGTTTTAAACAATCTACACATCGATAGTTCCATGAATCTACACTATTAAAAATTTTAAAATTTTATTTGATACCAACTAAACTCATTTACCTACATAGATCAATTTATCTCATGTTTATTATTTTTCTTAACTTATTTTTGTTTATCATGACCTATTCGCCATATTGGATCTGTCATGACGTCATATAGCTTATGACGCTAGGAAGTCGCAACGCTAAGAAGCCAAACCTCATTTATCAAAATCTAATGGGTTACTTTGGCGACTACATACGAGGGTGACGATGAACGACAAACAAACAAACAAACACAAAATAACACCCTTCTGTAGTCGGATAGTCTCGTAAAATTGGAACATAATTATGAGAAAAATAAAACCACTACACTGCCGAAATCGCGGGTAACGTTATCAATTTATCATCCTAAGTTTCCAAGTCGTCACGCTGTACTGCGTTTTGTTAATCGTGCGAAATATTATCATGTAATAATTATTATGCTTGTTTGGTATTTTTCTTCATAAAAACAGAGGATATGCCTAATTATCTTTAAATTAATCTTGGTATCTGTAGCTAAAATTTTCAAAACAAGGTGAAATCTACTGTCGCAACTATAGTCTATAACAAACGAGTATAATAATATATAATATATAGGTATCTACATAAACAAAACCTTGATTTATGTCTATCTAATTCTTATAGGGTACCTTGAACCTTAAGTTGTTTAAGTTTATTTGGGACATTGCACACAGAAAATGCTGTGTAGGTCGATTGCAATATATATTAACTTATACTTAAATCATTTAATATCCGACGCTTTCTCGCTTGCACGTGATATTATCGCTATTGTTGAGTATAACAATTATCTGGACCAGTTTACTTCGACTTGATTAAATATCACGTGGCTAGACAGGTTTAATGATTTTCAACCGACTTCAAAAAAGGAGTAGTAGTTCGATGTGTACTTTTCATGTATACAGTCGAAATGTATGAACGGAGTCATACATTCCATAAAAATATGCCATTCATACGGGAAATGCGAATATGAAATGGTAACTAATTTTAAAAGGATATAATTTATATGAGATTATAGTGATATGTTGTAAGTTACAGAAGAACGAAAAATACTCATTACTTATTAAATATTATTATAATTTAAGAAGAGTTCATTAACCATTTAATTTTGTTAACCTTCACTCAGGGTAATTTTCAGTCGTAAATACAGAAAATGGTCATAATTTTTTTACTCCGCGAATTCTGTAGCTGTGAATATGGAGTGTCACCTGTATGTATGTACATTGTACATACACCGATTTCTTAAAAATTTCTTGATCGTGGTTTTATACGCGCCTGTACAATTTCCACGGCAATTAAACTGTCATTTGCTTAAGCTGCCATTCTAGGTATATAACAAAAGGGTTAATATACTTATTATAAGTCTCCCAACACGCACGCAACAGGCACACTTCATACAAGCGAATTTTGATTTGAATATTAACCAATTGTTTGATTGGTTAATATTCAAATCAAAATTCACTTGTATAAAGCATGCTTGAGATATTTGTATGGAGCACGCTTGACATAAATTCCTCATAATATTAATTTAAACAATATCCATAATAATCTTTCAATTGATGTATAAATATTTAATTAATTATTAAAGTAAAGTAAAGTTTGTGTATAAAAATATTTTTGTAAAAGATTATTCCTCCACACTCGGCCACTGCATTGATCCTACTGTCTAAGTGGCAAAACCAGCCCCAGAGTGAAGAATGTTTTGCTTCCTAGTAAGAAAAATCGTAAACATATACGCGCGCAGTCAGTGTGATGGATTGCTCTGCAGTTTTGTTTATGCAGCGCTGCTGTATAAACCCTGGCACGTAAGTCGAGCGGTGACCCTCAAGTGCGCGCAACGTCGTACGAGTGAGCGGGATACAATACGATTGGAGAGCCAATCACCGCTTACGAGGGATCCGCCAGAGCTAATCAGTGCTTACGAACGATCCCCACGCCCTCCCCGCGACTCCCTCACACCCCGAGATACCGCATTTTCGACTTTTCGACGCATTGAAGGTCACCGTTCGACTTATTTGCCGTGACTTGTAAGAATGTGTTTGAGACTTTATACTTTACAGTTTACTATAACTGAATTTTGACAATAGCCAATCTCAATATAGACAAGCCAACAAAACAGGAGATATTATAATGCACAAGTGTATGCACAAATATAGGTTCTCTCTATTCCCTTACTCTCATATTCCCAATGAATAGCAATCCAACACAACCAGAAAGACCAACTTCCCGACTCCAGGCTACTGAGAATTTCTTGACAAAAATCCCAATAACTTTTTGGCCCAACCTGGGACTCTTAAATCCTAGACCCACAGGCAGCATAACTATAGCAATTACATAATGACCCATACCTGTATGTAGCATTTCATCAACATTTCTGTGAGAGTTCTGCAACGAGTTTTGCTCTTGACCCAAATAGTCAACAGTGATCTCTGTGTGGTCGTGGCCGAACCTCCTGCTTAGTAACTGTTCCCTCTCCGCTTTCTCCTGCTCACGTCTGCGCCTTTTGTTCGCAGCATTGTTTAGAGAAGCCTACAAATAAAGTATACAGTAATTATTGTTGTGTGACATAATGCCTAAAAATTGTTAAAAAATTACTTAATTAATAAGATTATGTTTATATATTGTTGCGAAAAGACAGGGGGTGTAAAATCACCTGTATATGTTTATTGTCATATTTCAACTGGTCCACTCTCATTTTTGCCATTGGTCTTTGATTGATGGGCGTTTTGAATACCAAAACGTCTAGCCTTTCACAGTTCCTGAAAAGTAAAATTAAAAGTAGTTTAAAAATAAACCTGTATCAGTACCAGCCCAGAGTTGGTAGTTGGTGGTGGTTCATCCCCGTGCCTCGGAGTGCACGTTAAGCAGTCGGTCCCGGTTATTATCGCTATCATGTGACAATAGTCGTTAAAGCCCTCCAACCCGCATTGGAGCAGCGTGGCGGGTCTAAGCTCTAAAGCTCTAAATCTCTCCTATGAGAGAGGAGGCCTGTGCCCAGTAGTGGGAAGTAAAAAAAGGCTGTAGTGGTAGTGGTTATTTTTAAAACATTTATTTTTTATTTTATGATAAGTACTAGTCTATTTATTTTTATATTTATTTCTAGATTTTATGATAGGTGTCCACAACTTCATCCATGTGGATTTAGATTTTGTAAATTCACCTCTTTATAGATGGAATTTCAAAAATCCCTCCCAATTGCTACGTTCACCTACGTACAGTTTTATAGCTATAGAATTGTGTGAATTTGGAATGAACTGAAAAGTATACCAAATGAAATCTAAAGAACCTGCTGTAACAATCATACTATAAACATTTTTAAAAGTAAGGTAGTTCTTTTAGAAAATGGTGATACTTACGCACTAATTGCATTAATTTTCGATTGAATTGCGTTTTCAATATTCTCCCAATCTGGATCATTCTCTAACTTAGGGAACAAATTGGATGTTTCCTGTATTAGTTGACTCGTTTGATGGTACAAAGATTCCATTTTCTGTGCAAAGCTTCTTCACCATAACAAGAAATTTATTATATTATTATAAATATTCCTTTTTTCCTAATATTCTATTTACAACAATTAAAAAAATCAAATAGGTACCTACTAAATGTTTCAAGTTCAAGAGTTTTTGACAATTTAAAACTTTGAAGTGATTGACATTTGGCATTTCAATGTCATTTTGACGTGGCACTTGCCTATTTCATAGAGATAATAATAATAAGTAGAGTTGGCATACCTACCTTAAAAACGTGCCAAAAATACACTCACGCACGCACAATCCTGTAACATAAAATGGCGCGTGTTCATTGTGATGTCTCAAGTTGTGCATGTGTGAGTGTTCATGTATACATTTTAGGGAGGCCATCTTAAGTCACGAGTCTGCCGCAAACTGTTTTATTATTATGTCAAAAATGTAATGTTGTCTCTTTCACACTTATGAAAATTTTGATAAGCTTGAGCTATTTTCCGATCTACTATTTTCTATAGGACATTATGCCAACTCTATTTATTATTATTATCTCTATGGCCTATTTGCATTCCTATTTGCCGCATAGAGATAATAATAATAATATTACATACCTATCTCTATGATTTGCCGCGATCTCAATTCAAATCATGGATTAAAATTCAAATATAGATCGACCAGAATCTCATGAATAATAGGGAAATGAAATTCCAAGGTTAGCAACACTACGGCTGCCCTAGCGATAAACAAAGTAACTGACATTTTTTGTGAAATTGACTTTTTGTATCAACAAAAGTTTTATGTCGAGTAGTTTTTTACCACAGTTTAATATTTTAAATAACTGGGCAATTTAAATTTCAGTAAACCTGAACCGTTTACTGAAATTTAAATTGCCAAACAAAGTAACTGCACTCATTAACCCGGAATATAAATGTAAAAACCAAGTAAACAACAAGCACAACACAAAAACAAAGTAATTGGATGTTGATTACTTTGTTTTTGTATTTAAAATGCAGTTGCTTGATTTTTCGTTTCGTGAAATGATCCCAGGTAAGGTGTTCTGAATGTAGGTAATTTTTTTTTTTTTTTAAATTTTTTTATCATATCAAATAAACATACAATAAAAAGTAGCACAAAATGCACCGAAAAAACCGCGGAGGTTCGTCCTCGGTGTCTGTCCGCAACTTATGATTAAGTAGATAGGAATTACGATTAAGTAGGTGGGAAAGTAAGCTGTGAGTAAGGCATACAGTTACATTTATTATAACACAAGAGGATTGAGGAACCAAGTAAGTATGTAAGGTACTTAGCGATTAATGTATCAACCCAGCTAAGAAGTATTCTTTTAATTTAAGCTTAATGTTTTTGTTATCAACTTTTTGGATCAACGTTGGAGGTAGTTCATTCATGAATCGTGGAACTAAATACTCGGTGGTTCGCTCGCCGTATGTATTGTTGGCGCGCGTAATGTGAAGTCGGTTGGCCGTCATCGCGTGCGTCTGTACAGGATGTTCTTTTTTCCGCAGTATCTTCTCAATAAAGAATTGTTCTTTTAGCAACGTGTATTTAAACTGTTTCTGAACAGGCAAAGTTTTGCAATGTTTAAATAGCCCTAGTTCGTTACCGTCGTATTTACATTTGATGGAATTGGAAACAATAGTTTTTAAAATTCTTAATTGTAGTTTATATATATCTTACTTTGTTTACTTTGTTTTTTAATTACTTTGTTTATCACTAGGGCAGCCGAGTTAATCTAGTGTTGCTTACTACAAAATTTTAATTTCTCTATTTTTCATGAGATTCTGGTCGATCTTTACCTCCGGGTACCTATTTGATCGATGCTTGGCCCAAGCCTTGGCTTGAAGTATATTCATACTTGCGCCAGGCAAAGCGTTAATACCGTTAAAAACTGCTAGCATTTAACTCCGCTCAGTAGGATCAACGTTATTTGTATAAGTAGATCAGTGGCAATCTAACAGTAATTTGTTGTTATTAAAATAACGATAAAATTAACGCAAATTACCAATTAACGTGAAGAAGATTCAACGGTAAAATGTAATTAACGTTAATTAGCTGCTATTGTCCGGCTGCACCATCGACGTAATGTTTGAATGTTTGAATACGTTGCTAAAGTTACCCGTCTCTACTTACTACTTTAGAGCTGCGTTTGCCGTAATAGGTATATCGTGATGTGTTTATTTCGTAGACAGAGTACCACATAGACTTAGGTACTGTGTAACCGCGACTGAGATAGAGATAACATGACGTAACGATGACGTCAATGATAAGGTTATAGATTAATGTTGCCACAATAACTGCGCTCCCCTGTTTGGGGTATTAGATGGAATAGGGAAAATTCTTTCCCGAATTTTTAAATAAAACTAAAAAAGAAGTCAATGAATTGATTTTATTTTATTTTTTTAAATGCATACATATAAAAGGTTTACAATGAAAACAAAATTACTTTGCTATAATCCGCTAAGTGACAGTGACTTTGTAGGCACACTACCACACAAATTCACCAAAAAATAAACTCTACGATCGTTTCGCTCCGATGTCTTTGCAAAAGTTGTCACGCCGCTAATAGCGGATTATAGCAAAGTAATTTTGTTTTCATTGTGTATCATGGAATTCCGCAAAGTAACGCCTGCTTCTATTCAACATATAAAAGGTTGTCTAGGAGAGATCTTCTAGCCGAAAGCAGAAAGCAGAAATTAGCTGTGCTAAGATCCAAAACCTGGCGAGTGAAAAAAGAAGACTGCAGAGCTATCGAAAATTGTAGAGAATTTAAAGCTCATCATATGATAAACGAAGAATCCGCTGCTATGTTGTGTTCCATTAAACCAGCCAATAAGGACTTTAAAAAAAAAAACTTAGTAAAGATACCACAGAGAGAAAATATTTTTCTCAGTTAAGAAAATTCGCCTTAATTCTGAATTTTATTAGCCCTAAAGGCTATAATTAAGAGCCGTCTTACCGCTGCCATCGAAAAATCTAAGATTTCAGGCTCCAAATTTAGCATCGTAGGAGAGACTTTCACATATTTGAATACATGTTTTAAATAAACTATTCTTTCATATTGATATTTTACAGACCATATTTACAAAAACTATTTTATTTATTTTGTAATGATCAATGAAATGAAAATCCGACGAATGGGGAACCTAGCATCATGTACTAAATGTGTGGGACTCGTTTTAGACAACATGTCTGTTACACCCTTTATATATTTGTAACTATTTGAAAAATCAAGAAAAAATAAAAACATGCTCTTAAAGTTTACCTAAAACCGCACATTGGTTTTAAGTTTTTAGCTTTAATAGTTTCCGAGATATGTCACTTTAAACGATAGTCATAGTTGCGCTCATTTTTTATATCTGAAGGTCAAAGCGGAGTACGGCAGTGTAACTTATTTCAATAGCGTTTGTGCATCGTTCGTTAAAAAACCCCCGACATTCGCAATTTTGTGGCGGCGGCCATATTGGATTTGCACAGTGCTATTCTACTAGGCAAGCCCTTTCATTTGATACCCATATTAAGGGAGTTGTGAAAAAATGTGTAATCCGCCATTTTGTAGCGGCGGCCATCTTGGACCGATTTTCATCAAACAGCTAACAAAATTCTCGACTAATTCACCTTTCAAACAAAAAAAACCGCATTCAAATCGGTTCACCCGTTTGAGCGTCACAGGGGAACAGAGAGACACACACACACACACACACACACACACACACACACACACACAGATACGTGAAACTTATAACACCCCGTCGTTTTTTCGTCGGGGGTTAAAAATAAGTTTTGATATAGGTTGTCATTTGGGGGCCGATTCGCTATAATTATCCGGCTAGACCCTTTGTAAATTAAAAAAAAAAAAATATTTCTCGAACCAAATTACGGATCGCGGGAAAATATGTTTTTTCCCTATTTACCCCGTTTTACGGTACATTTTTACTGAAAATCGGGACGTTGTATACCTAAAGGTGGCAACACACTTAGATAGTAAATTTAGGTTATGAATAATAAAAACATTACAATTTCCTTCTATTTAGCGATTTTTAATACAATAAATTTGTTTTTTGTTTCTGCGTAATAAGGTTTATGGAATTAACACTAACAGTATATTTATGAGATTACAAACAATAAAATGGTCACTACTTACGCGTGAAAAGATATTCCGGCAATTTTCTAATCACTATCACTATTGCACGAAATAATACGACAACGTACCATCGTACTTAGTCAATAATTGTAATAAACGATATGCAATATGAGTATCAAACGTTTTCTGAAAACAAGTAAGTAAATAAATAATAAAAAATACAATGGCACCACGAACAAAGAGAATATAACCACTACTTAACCACGAACTGGCAGTTTGTTTTGCAACTAAAGTTGCAAAACCTTGAAAAAACCGGTTACACGATGAGGGACAGAAAATAAGATAGCTGCGTCTCTGTTTATCACATTAGTAACTTTATCTGTATTCTCTTTCTAGTGCGAATGAGAAAGAAATCGTCACTTAGTCTATCTGTTTCTCTGTCTACGGTTTATTTGCTGTTCAACTCGTTAACTATATATAGTCTGATTTTTAATTCGGTGGAATTCTAACAGTTGTCATTTAAAAATAGCGGCAAAATATTTTTATTTAGGTAGGTATTTACGTTTTGAATTATTTATCTTTTTTGTGGGATTACCTAATTTGTGGAAACTATTTTATCTCTGGTAACATTATGAAACCACGGAATTAAAAATCAGACTATAGTCTATGCAATATGCATTTTGACTTTTTGAGTTTGACAGTTTAACTTGACTCATTCGAAAGTTTTTAAAATTAATAAATAATCCCAAAGTGTATCTTTGAAATTGTAAATAGTAGTTTTAAAGATAAACAGTAAGAGCTGAAGAGATATACAATGGGAGACGGATGTCAAAGATGTCTTACGAGGGTTCCACACGCAACCCTCATAGCTACTATCATGTGTTGTTTGGGCGTGGGGGTGTTTTGTGGCACAATGTATCGAGGGTCTGCGCTTTCGATATTAATGTTCGACGAAGTTTTTCACTTTCGGCTGATTTGGATTGAAGCTCTTCAGATGATTTTCATCGTGGGCAGTGCTTGCATGGCGGCCTTAGGATTCATGTTGCTGTGCCTCGGGTGTCTCACGACGGGTGCTACGAGACAAAAGGTATACCGGGCGTGGAGAGCCCGCGTCGGCGGACGCATATCGTGCGCTATCTTCATGATCATAACTTACATACTAACATTCGTATGGTTAATACTACTAGGCTTTTTGGTGATAACAACATTCCTCTTCACGATATTCTGGAAACTCTGTTCAAAGCCGAAAAACATCGAACTATCGACGTGCATTGACTTCACTCAATTCGATTTCTTGTTTCCGTCGTCTGTAAAGCAAGAGGATTTGAGGATTTGCGAGGCACACAAGATAAAGCTATTTTGTAAAGATTATGTGGAGAAAGCCGAGTTTATGTTTATCTTAGCCATGGTGTCATGCTTGCTTGTGATATTGAGTTTGGTGCATTACTTGATGTGCTTATCTGCGAATTATGCACATATCCGGGACCATGAGAAGTTCCAGGAGTTGCAGGAGCTCCAATATCTCACCAACCCCAACATGCATGCTTCTAAGGATAGGTTCTAGTATATGGCCCGTGCGCCGTTGCTGCGCTCCCTCGAGGCCTCTACCAAAATGTGACAAAGCAGAAAAGTGACTGCATGTTAAAATGTCACATTTGTGCTCACAAATCAAAATTAAACATCAAAAGACTGATATTTCGTGAATGATTGACTACTGATGTTGACATATCTGAACCCCATGATATATTTACTATTGTTTTATTCAGCAACCGTACATTCCTTTAAATTTAGTCGACAATTTTTATTGTTAAGCAATATTCTGACATAATTTTTATTTACATTTAAGAGTTATTGACTATGCTAAAGCATTATCATATTTCGGTTTTGTTTATTTACACATTTGATCCAGTTCTCTTTGTTATAATGTAAGTAGGCTAATGTCCTGATATATATATAGTATGTATGTTTATCTAGCTTCTTCCATTACCCGTTCAGATTATCAAATCATCAAAATCAGAAGTATCAAATGCTTTGTTTCACCCAGGTTCTGAAGAAAAGGAATGTTAAAATGTTTGTAAAAGTTGAATGAATGTATGATATTACCATTTTTAAAATTTTATTTGCAACCATAATGCAATGAGGATGGGGAACATGAATTCCCCTACACGCACTGGTGAATGCAACCAGTGGGAGTTCGGTTGTTCCTCCAAATTATCCTATTTCTTGTCTTAAATTTAACAAAATTTGTTTCAAATTGAGGCTATATTTTGGTAGTATTTATGTGAGGTGGTAGCAATACAATGAAAGGACTAGATGCATAATTAATCAAATGTTTGTGTTAGAACAGGTAGGGTTAATATGGTTTTGCTTTTATTTAACACTAGTGGACCTGGCAGACATCGTCCTGCCCGGTGACATACCAACATCAGCTCCACCTACCGTGTATGCCACACCCACCGACCAATATATATTTGTTACAAAAAATGTGATAAATGAAGAACCGCTCAACTGATTTTGTGCAAACTTCACATAAAGTATCTACGAAATAGTCCAAAGAAAGCCTAAACATTTGGTTTGGATAGGTTAGCCCGTTCTTGAGTTATAAAATTACAACGAAAAGTGGCATTGATTTTTATATATATAGATATACAATAATGCCTGTTATTCCACAGACATTTTTATCATGCATCCATCTCTTTTGTTCCGCAGCTATAATTTCATAGCGGCAATGTGCCAACCACCCGAAATAGATGAAAATTTTTGAAGGAATTGGTAGACAATGTGGCTAATTCTGTTGTACACAATCTCTAAACCTAAACTAAAATGACAGGCCTAAATCTATTGCTATCCTTTTCTGCAGTGAGCACTATGAAACAGATAGGAATAAATTTAGACCTGTCATTTTAGTTTAGGTTTAGAGATTGTGTACAACAGAATTGGCCACAATGTAAGTTTTAAGTGTAGACAAAAGTAGTGAAAAGGCATCCTCTCACAACAAAATGTTTGAAGTTTTATATTATATAATATAATAATTTTTTTCTTATGATTAAACAATATGGGCAAGGCAAAAGATATCTGTTAAATAGTTGTCCCAAATTATATTTTCAGTAATTTGTGGTAGGGTAACAGTAAGTTGTCAAGCCAACTTGCATCGTGATTCACAAATAATTGTTCAATGTTAAGTACAATAATACAGATTAAGAGCAGCACAAGATTTATATTATACTAAAACATAGTTGTAAGTTTGTAATATTAGTCGTCAATTATGACAATTTATGACTTCTTTATTAATAGTATATATATAGTCAATCTTTTGATAAAATTTTACAAGCTTAGGTTTTGTGAAGCAAATCAAATTTTACATATAAAAAATCCCACCAAAATTTTATATTATTCGCACTTGCTATTTGTATGGAAGATAAGACTAGTTTATTTTGGTGCAGTATATTTTTATTTAATGCTGAAAACCTAGGAATCTAAATTTTTGATAAATATTTTGAGTTGTGACCTATCTCATTGCAACAGTTTGTAACATACTTACGAAACTGCAAATTTCTTAAAAATTTAAGTAAAATATTGAAATTATATTGGAACTAATATAATATATCTTTTTAATTGACTTTTTTTAATCGGTGACTAGTGATAGAAGCTTATATAGAATATTGATAATACAGTGTTAATAATGTTCTCACTTCTCATTCTGTTCTGTAATATTCACTATTAATATGTAGTTAGTATGTTCTCAGCTATATTTTTTAAGAAATAAATCTATTGACTATAACTTTTAAGGATTTTTTAACAAGCTTAAAATTTTCTATCAAGCTTTTCTAGCACTTTGAATATTTTAGAGTGTTCTCTGAAGATATATTATGTTTTGGCAGCATGTGATTCATTTAGTTATAGATCAGATTCATATTGTATTGTGGCCTTTGTATATTATATATTATACATGGATAATAAACACCATTTAGATCATGACCAAGGGCAAGATGTATTAATTACACGTCAACTCTATTACTTAATACTTACTAATACAAAAATCAAATTCATGAGTTTGTTCCCTGAGTGCTTAGTCTCAGTTTGGAGCGCTCCAAAACTTTATAGTATACTATTGATCGAATCACAATGACTTCAGGGTAAAGATAAAGGTAAAGGTTTGGAGCGCTTCAAACTGAGACTAAGCACTCATAATTATGATAAAATATCCCAAAGGGCCAAATACCTACTATATAAATATCAAGCAACAAGTAAGTCATCATAATGCTGCTAAAATATATGTTACTGAATTGTAACACACCACATATTGTTTACTAATTCGTATTTAAAATATTTTGTACTAGTTAATCTTAAGAAAGGAAAAGGAGGATGGGCAAAGTGGTCTACCTACTCAACACAAATGAAACCTATTTCAATGAAAAGCTTATTTTTAGTACTTAATTTTATTATATGGAAGCAAAGCTGTAAGTCTTGGGGTTCAAGAGATTTTCGAGAATCTTATTTTCTGTTTTATGACCGCAAGATATAGAAGCATTAGGCTATGAAGGACATAATATGCCACCTAGTAACGATAGGAATAGTTCGCAGTTTTCTAACGATAAAGCTAATAATAAACAAAAAAGCTGTGATAGCCTAGTGGTTAGGACGACCGACTTCTAATCGGAGGTCGTGGGTTCGATCCCGGGCACGCACCTCTATCTTTTCGGAGTTATGTGCGTTTTAAGTATTTAAATATCACTTGCTTTAACGGTGAAGGAAAACATCGTGAGGAAACCTGCATGCCTGAGAGTTCTCCATAACGTTCTCAAAGGTGTGTGAAGTCTGCCAATCCGCTTGGCCAGCGTGGTAGACTATGGCCAAAACCCTTCTCACTCTGAGAGGAGACCCTGTGCTCTGTAGTGAGCCGGTAATGGGTTGATCATCATCAAAGCTAATAATCACACGAGTAGATAGGTACAGAGGGGAAGCTTCTACAAGCGGCTCGCTGTAGGTACACGCACACATATGCGCACGTTTGTCATCCAACTGAGCTGGTTGGAGGTTAGACGCGGGCATCGATGTAGTTCTAATACATACATCGATGGACGCGGGCGTCCGTGAACCGTTGGTGAGTGTTTGTGTGAGTGTACCTACAGCGAGCCGTTTGTATGAAGCTTTCCCTCTGTACCTATCTACTTGTGTGCTAATAAACTCGACTTATTACTATTATTGTCTGCCAATCCGCTTGGCCAGCGTGGTAGACTATGGCCAAAACCCTTCTCACTCTGAGAGGAGACCCGTGCTCTGTAGTGAGCCGGTAATGGGTTGATCATGATGATGATGATGATTACTATTATTAGTTATGTTGGCCCATTAGGCCGGTTTTGTGCCCCCTGCTGCCAACTTGACCAATGTATTTAATTCTAGACGCTACGCCACCATCACCTACAGCCTTTTAACGTCCCACTGCTGAGCACAGGAGGATCTCCTCTCTCATAGGAGAGGGATTTAGAGCTTAAACCCGCCACGCTGCTCCAATGTAGGTTGGTGGGCTTTAACGATTATTGTCACATGATAGTAATAATAACCGGGGCCGACTGCCTAACGTGCTCTCTGAGGCACGGGGGTGAAACAGCGCCAACTACCAACTTCGAGCTGGCACTGAGAATTTCTTGACAGAAAAACCCAATACCTAACAATTATTTGCCTAACCCGGGAATCGACCCCGGGACTTCGTGATCTGCAGTCGATTATGCTAACCATTAGACCTAAGAGGCAGTTTATCGTAGAACGCCACGCACTACTAATTAAATTCATAGTAGAATTACTAATATAGAGTATTTTTAAAACATTTATTTTTTAGTGAATTTTGAAAAACTCCCATATATTTTGGCATAAACGCTATACGTAATTTGATTAACTACTTATTAGCTTCTTATTTCCATAGAGGGCGTTTGTGTTGATTAGGTAGACCAACGTTCATACATTTTTGCCCATCCTCCTTTGGTTTTTTAGCATGGCTAACGAAGACTGCGAAAACGAAAAAAAAAAAAAATTTAAAAATGTTTTGCTCTCAAATACGCTTAGGGACCTTTCAGACAGACCGGCGCGGAGAGCAGAGCAAATTTTAATCGCATTTAAAATAGAATCTTAAGACATTGAAATAGGCTTTATTTTTACATGTTAACTCTTTTATGATAAGAGGATGCTCGAGCATGCTCCCAATACGCTCTGTGTGAAATATATGAGAGCAGCCGGTCGGCTACTCGTCGAGCCGGTCGGCTGCTCCATGCCCGTGCCTAGTGATGTGCCGATTCGATTATTTTGATAATCGATTAATCGATTATATTAATCGATTATAAAATAATAATCGATTATTAATCGATTATTGATCGATTATGAAATAATTCTAAGAAAGAACTGAAAAAACAATACTACTTTCTGGAAAAAATTCTGAACCCTAGCATTTAGTAGCAACATCTATATTATAACCTTTTAGATTGTTCTGAAAAAAGAAAAACGAACACTATTTTTTAAATTTTTTGAAATTGAAATTAGAAAATTAAATAGATTAATTAAAAAATAATGTAATTGATCAAAATTAAATATACATACCTATTAAGTACCTATTTATCACACTAAGGCGAAAGTTTGTGTGTGTGTGTGTATGTATGTGTGTATGTTTATTACTTTTTAACACCGCAACTACTGGGCCGATTTGGCTGACATTTGGATTGGAGATAGGTTATGTCCTGGAATAACACATAGGCTACTTTTTATCCCAGAAAAGTGTTCCTGAGGGACTTAAATAGATATAGACTTCCAAAAACGAGATAGGTGCTGTTAAACGCTGATTGTTCTTAGGTACATCATGCTCACATAACAAATTATTGCAACAGTTTGCTGTCGTTGCATGCATTTGTATGCTTTTGCATGAATTTGCTGTCGTTCTCGTTGCTAAGTTACTCTTAGATGATTTTGTTCAAATATTTTTTATGTGTACAAACTTATTAATCACGGGTAACATCGCGGGGCACAGCTTGTACATATATAGATACTCATAGCGGGGGTAATTTCACTACAGTTGGTAAAGGCGTATCGTCGGTTCGGTGTGTTCGAAAAGTTGAGTATGTATGAAAAAGCTGTAAGCTGCATAACGCTCGCTCACAGTCGGCGGCTGACTATCCGTTTGGTGTGAACAAAGCCTAAAACTAACTTTGAGGGAATCCCCTTTTTGCAATGATAAGGTTGCCAAACCATATTATACTTTAGCAAGCAAATTAATAACAGAAAGCTGGTAGTAAAGTTTGGTAATTAACGTATATCTTTATAATCGATCATGATCGATTATGCAAAATCATAATCGATTGCAATCGATCATTTTAATAATCGATTAATCGATTATTGATAATCGATTCCGCACATCACTACCCGTGCCCTTTCGCGCTCGAGCATCCGACCGGCTCCGTTCGCGTGCTCTTTCATGCTCGCACAGCCGACCGTAGGCCGAATATGCTCTGCCGTCCGGCCCAAGAGCGTACGCTCGGCTCCGAGCGCATCCGCGTGTCCGTTCACACAGACCGGCGCGGAGAGCAGAGCAAATTTGAACGGCCGGTCTGTGTGAAAAAAAAAATGCTCTCCGACGCTCTCCGCGCCGGTCTGTCTGAAAGGTCCCTTAATTGAACTAGTACCAGTGACGAGTATGGGTGTATTAGTATAGTACTATAGAAAACAAAAGTTCGTACATCTAAACGAGGAAAGTAGGCACAATTATGTTAGGTATAGGAATTCACAAAAACTCGAGGATGTGCAAAATTGTACTGGGGGAAGGTAGACCTACCTGGTAATTAGGGTTTACGGAACCGGTCCTGTTTTTGAGAACCGGGAATTTCGGGACTTTTACCCAAAGGAACCGGGAATTCCCGGTTCTTTCGGGATTTTCGGTTCTTTGTAGTTTTATTTTATAAAACACGTTTAACACTTTAAAAGTAAACCACAATGAAATATTTATGTAATTTTTACTGTCATTTAAACTTTCATCCGCTATTTAACCCACTTGGAGATAGAATTTCCAAAAATCCTGAAATTCAAAATTTTTATTTTTATCGAAAGTTTAAATACCAATTTTCATGGATATCACTTGAAAAATGACCGACTTTCATGCAAACTTTCATCCTCTATTTAACCCCTTTAGGGGTGGAATTTCCAATAATCCTTTCTTAGTTAGCCTGCGTTGAAAAAGCTTACGAATTCAATGTACCGTGTGTTTCGTCAACTACAGTAAGGCCTTTGACTGTGTGAACTGGAACAGTTGGATGGACAGTTCTCCAGGAAATAGGAGTCCCAAAATATCTGGTCAACATCTGGTCTGGAGTGCTTCAAAGCCTATACTCAGATAGTCACGGGGTAGTAAGAATTGACAAGAAGATATCAACACCTTTCACGTTTGGCAAAGGAGTTCGTCAAAGATGCATCGTATCCCCTATTCTGTTGAACATCTACGGAGAGAGCACTAACGCCGGACCTGCGAAGACTGGGATGGTGGAATTACCATCAATGGCATTAAAATTCGAAACCTTCGCTACGCCGAAAAGGATGGTGCCTTTTCGCAGCTAATGAAGCTGAAATGTTCCAACTCGAAAATGGAGCAACACAGGCCATAAATCGGTTTAAAACTAAGATCATGGTGGTGGATTGTACTTCTAAGCTCGAACTCAATGGAACACTCAATTTAAAGGTTCTGGCATCAGCAATAACGGTTCTAGTGAAGCTGAAGTTCGCATGAGAATCGGAATGGCCAAGACTGCAATATATCAGCTCGATAGAATATAGAATGATCGTAACATCAGTACTAAGATAAAATTACACTAGTCAACACTTTAGTCTTCTCCATTTTCCTACTTATACGGGGCGGAGATATGGACATTAAAAGCTGGAGACCGCCAGCACAATACGCCTTTGAGATGTGGTACTGCAGAAAAATGCTCAGAATCTCTTGGAATGCATTCAGGACCAACCAATCGATCCGTGAAGAACTCAAAATTGACAAAAAGCCGAGGCTCTCAACATATGCCTGAGAAGGATCTTTGAGTTCTTCGGCCATATCGCCCGTAAACCCGGCGATAACCTACAAAAACTTATAGTTACCGGGAAAATGAACGGCAAGAGATCGAGAGGTAGGAGTCCAATTCGCTGGACTGACCAGATCCGCACCACTCTCAACATGAATGTTGCCGAAGCAGTTCACAACGCTGAAAGCCGGAACAGATGGCGCAACATCGTCAGAAACTTGAAATTTTCACATTGCTTCCTTTTATGATCTAGGCACACACTAAGAAAGGATTATTGGAAATCCCACCCGTAAGGGGGTTAAATAGGGGATAAAAGTTTGTATGAAAGTCTGTCATTTTTCAAGTTATATCCATGAAAATTGGTATTTGAGCTTTCGATAAAAAATAAAAAATTGTTTATATTTTTTGAAAATTTTGTCCCAAGGTGGATTAAATATTGCATTCCGAAAACCGAGTATAAGCGAGCAATCGCACACAACAGCGAGAGAGGTAGACTTGTAAGTTACCGCGCGCCATTTATTTTAGCACTGAATTCACATTAGTTTTGAACTTTTGAACAGTAGGAAGTATAAAAAAGTAAAGTTAGTATTGTAAATATTATGTATATAAGTAGTAGCGTGAATCATGTAATTAAATTAAAATTCCCGAAAGTACCGAAAGAACCGGGAAACAAAATTTGATTTCCCGGTTCTTTTTACTGACAAAAGAACCGGGAATTCCCGGTACTTTCGAGACCGGGATTTCCCGGTTCTGAACCCTACTGGTAATCTACTACACAAAGGTATCAAGATCTTTTATTAAAAAGTGTACTTTTTACGTTATATTTATAGTAATCATTATTTAATTTATGTACCTATGCCAGATTATTGGGCGACCGATCTTGTTTGTTACGGTTACTCTATCAATTTAGTAATTATACATATTATATTATATTATATACTTTAGATAATAATATTCTTGGTGTTATTACAGGCTAATATTTTTGTAGCTACTACGTACATCCATAAGTTGAATAAATAAATCGTTAAAAAATATTTTTTGTTTTTATTTACCGTAGGGTACCTATACCGAAAAAAATCTTTCCTTCAACTAAACAGGCTGAGGAACCTACAGGTTACAATGAAGATGAACTTTCATATTTCACACGGCCTATAGGTACTGTACAACCTCACAATATATAGGTATGACAGAAATCTATATACATATAATAAAATCGTAGAATTGCCGTATCTGTACATTGAAAATTTTTGCAAAATAATAACTGGGGGATGTTAGGGATAAGTAATAGAACGTAAAAAAGCTATTTTTGAAATTTTTGTCTGTTTATCTGTTTGTCTATTTGTCTGTATGTTTGTGCGCGCATCACGTAAAAACTACTGAATGGATTGAAATGAAACTTGGCACGATTTAAGTTAATACTATGGAGTAACATATAGGATACTTTTTATCCCGAAATTCAGTTCGGTTCCCTTGGGAGAGGGGATGAAAGGCAAAATGTGTACTTAGCTGTAATTCGTTAACGGGTGGTCCGATTTCATTCATTCTTTTTTTGTTAGAAAGTAGATACTTTAAAGACTACTGGCTAATCTCCGAAAGGCTGGACCGATTTTGATGGGACTTTCACTGGCGGATGTTTACATTTTTATCTACCTAAACATTCACCAGTGAACTTATAACAGTTTTTAGCAAGGTATGAGCTCAAAGGAGCTTAGGAAAAACAAAATGATTCCCACGGGATTTTCAAAAACCAATATCCACGCGAACGAAGTCGTGGCTTTCCACTTGTGTGTAATAAATGATAATAAATAATTTGTTATTCTTTTTACTTTATTTATTACTTTTACACATTTCTATTATTGAAATTGACCCTTAAGCCTGCTGGCAAGGACTTTTTGTGACAAAGGTCGACCTACATTATTACGAATACAAATTCTCATTAAACTCCTTTATACGAGGTACTTAAATTTATACCATTTATACCTTTAGGCCCTAACTAGGAGTTTAATAAGAATTAGTACCTACTCGTAATAATGTCCCTAGTAGCAATTTTCGTTGGGGGTTTGTTGCCAACGGTAGCCAACGGTTGGTAACATGTTGGGAGATGGTGGTTGAGATGCCAACTAAGTCCCTCTGTAAGGCCAACTGCATGAAATGTTACGTTACGTCATGCAATATTGCCAACAATCTTGTAACGTTGGGCCAACCTTCGCCATAGTTGGTTTAACAACAAGGTATAATCATACTGTTGGTCGAACGTTGGCCTAACTACAGACTACAGCGTTGTAATATATGCAAATTATGTAACGTTGGGCCAACCTTCGCTATAGTTGGTTGAACAACAAGGTATAATCATACTGTTGGTCCAACGTTGGCCTAACTACAGACTACAGCGTTGTAATATATGCAAAATATGTAACGTTGGGCCAACGTTCGCTATAGTTGGTTGAACAACAAGGTATAATCATACTGTTGGTCCAACGTTGGCCTAACTACAGACTACAGCGTTGTAATATATGCAAAATATGTAACGTTGGGCCAACGTTCGCTATAGTTGGTTGAACAACAAGGTATAATCATAAGTTTGGTGCAACGTTGGCCTAACTACAGACTTCGGCGTTGTAATATATGCAAAATATGTAACGTTGGGCCAACGTTCGCTATAGTTGGTTGAACAACAAGGTATAATCATACTGTTGGTCCAACGTTGGCCTAACTACAGACTACAGCGTTGTAATATATGCTAATTATGTAACGTTGGGCGAACCTTCGCTATAGTTGGTTGAACAACAAGGTTGGCCCAACGTTACATAATTTGCATATATTACAACGCTGTAGTCTGTAGTTAGGCCAACGTTGCACCAACAGTATGATTATACCTTGTTGTTCAACCAACTATAGCGAACGTTGGCCCAACGTTACATAATTTGCATATATTACAACGCTGTAGTCTGTAGTTAGGCCAACGTTGGACCAACAGTATGATTATACCTTGTTGTTAAACCAACTATGGCGAACGTTGGCCCAACGTTACATATTTTGCATATATTACAACGCTGTAGTCTGTAGTTAGGCCAACGTTGGACCAACAGTATGATTATACCTTGTTGTTAGAATAGAATAGAATAGAAAAGTTTTTTATTCAAATAAACTTTTACAAGTACTTTTGAATCGTCAATTGAGTCTACCACAGGTTCGGAATGCAGTTCCAGCCGAGAAGAACCTGCAAGAAACTCGGCGGTTGCTCTTTTTTTAAAAATAACATTATAACAATTATTATTATTAATGTACATGATTGAAATGCCGTCTCGCGCATTGCTGGAACGAGTTAAATCCAAGCTTTTTTATCGTTTATATAATCTTCAATTGTATAATAAGCCTTTTTTTATGAGCATGCTTTTAATAAAGTTCAACCAACTATAGCGAACATTAGCCCAACGTTACATATATTGCATATATTACAACGCTGTAGTCTGTAGTTAGGCCAACGTTGGACCAACAGTATGATTATACCTTGTTGTTCAACCAACTATAGCGAACGTTGGCCCAACGTTACATATTTTGCATATATTACAACTCTGTAGTCTGTAGTTAGGCCAACGTTGGACCAACAGTATGGTTATACCTTGTTGTTCAACCAACTATAGCGAAGGTTGGCCCAACGTTACATAATTTGCATATATTACAACGCTGTAGTCTGTAGTTAGGCCAACGTTGGACCAACAGTATGATTATACCTTGTTGTTAAACCAACTATGGCGAACGTTGGCCCAACGTTACATATTTTGCATATATTACAACGCTGTAGTCTGTAGTTAGGCCAACGTTGGACCAACAGTATGATTATACCTTGTTGTTCAACCAACTATAGCGAAGGTTGGCCCAACGTTACATAATTTGCATATATTACAACGCTGTAGTCTGTAGTAAGGCCAACGTTGGACCAACAGTATGATTATATCTTGTTGTTAAACCAACTATGGGGAAGGTTGGCCCAACGTTACAAGATTGTTGGCAATATTGCATGACGTAACGTAACATTTCATGCAGTTGGCCTTACAGAGGGACTTAGTTGGCATCTCAACCACCCGGTCCGCCCCGGCTTCGCCCGTGGTACATAATATTATATAGCCTATAGCACTCAAGGAAAGAATTTTTGAAATTGGTCCAGTAGTTTCCGAGATTAGCGCGTTCAAACAAACAAAATCTTCCGCTTTATTATATTAGTATAGATTTCTATACAATAAATTACAAAAAAAAAATCGATCGATATGAAGTTACATCTTCCTATTCATAATAAAGCTTAACTAACTAACTTACCTAAGTAAAAAACTTACTCCTACAACATCTCATCATCATCATCATCATCATCATGATCAACCCATTACCGGCTCACTACAGAGCACGGGTCTCCTCTCAGAGTGAGAAGGGTTTTGGCCATAGTCTATCACGCTGGCCATGGCGGATTGGCAGACTTCACACACTTTTGAGAACGTTATGGAGAACACTCAGGCGTGCAGGTTTCCTCACGATGTTTTCCTTCACCGTTAAAGCAAGTGATATTTAAATACTTAAAACGCACATAACTCCGAAAAGTTAAGAGGTGCGTGCCCGGGATCGAACCCACGACCTCCGATTATATGTCGGTCGTCCTAACCACTAGGCTATCACTACACTACAACATCTGCTTCATCATAAAGCCGAAATAAATATCCATTGTAACACCGATTTTAGTACTTGACCTGTGAAACTAGATGGCGCTAATAGTACGTTAAGTCGCGCTACAATTGACCGCGGGTCCGCGTATATATATCGGCCGGCTTATGTTGGTAAATCATTCTAATCCTTACGCGGTACTTAAACGGGTAACGAACTCTGCATCCACACCTGCTGGGACAGAGTTTAACGCTAGTTTTAGTACTAAACTATATAAGTGGCATGAACCCTTGCATCCACATCTGCTGGGACAGGGCGTTCTGGAAATTGGCCATTGTAAGAAAATAAACTACCAGCCAACGTAGGTATACAGTATGAATTCCTTTGTTGGGCCATTGTAAGCAAATCAACTACTATCCAACGTAGGTATACAGTATGAATTTTTTCATTGGGCCATTGTAAGAAAATAAACTACCAGCCAACGTGGGCATACAGTAGGAATTCTTTTGTTGGGCCATTGTAAGCAAATCAACTACTAGCCAACGTAGTTATACAGTATGAATTTTTTCATTGGGCCATTATAAAAAAATCAACAACCAGCCTACGTGGGTATACAGTATGAATGCTTTTGTTGGGCCATTATAAGAAAAGCAACGACTAGCCAACGTAGGTATATAGTATGAATTCTTTTGTTGGGCCATCATGAGAAAAGCAACGACTAGCCTACGTTGTTGGCTAGTCGTTGGTTGAAAGTCGTTGGCTCGGGTCAAGTGGGCCAACCGCTTTTCAACGGTTGGAACCACGTTTTTTAGGGATGACAAGCCTAACTGTTGGCCAACCAAACTAGGGACAGAGGCCCAACCAACAGCCAACGCAAATTGCTACTAGGGGTAGGTCGACCTTTGTCACAAAAAGTCCTTGCCATCAGTCTCAAGGGTCAATAATTTCAATTAGATCTCATATTAAATCAACTGAGAGTGACTAAGTACCTGAGGTCCCAGCGTGTCGTGAGTTTTCAACGAACAACATAAATGTCACGTTTTTGTATTCATTTCACGAGATAGATAGATCTGCCGTTGTTTGGGGCATAAAGACGGTGGTAAAAATATAGGTAGGTACGATTTAGCTTATAATTAGATTCGAATTACGACATCAGTAGAAATATAATAGCAGCTCCGCCGAATAATCGCAAAGGAACCTAAAGATTAGAGTGAAGAGTGTTAGAGGATACTAGAAGGCACGTTGCGGCGTCGCAAGGATTGTCAGATTGTAGATATGCCACATTGCTACGGTGATTTATTAGTGGAACCGCAACGCGTTACGACCTCCTTAGGATATCCTTGCGACGCTGCACCAGCCAGTGTGGCATACAATCCGACAAAAATACGTCATTGCAGCGCCGCAACGCTCTATCCTCTACGCTACGTCGACGCTATATGGCCGTCTATGTAAAACGACAGATTTGGCCAGCCGCATATTTTAGCAAATAACTTTCTATGTCGTTACATCCTGCGCAGCGAGCGTCACAAGGGGACATAATACCGTACGATAATGACAAATTCTGATAATATTATCAGAATTCGTCGGTAGTTGAAGGCAACCCGGCTGTACCTCAACGCCGATTGTGTTTCTGAATTGGCTATTAAAAGTTAAAACTCTATACACTAAGAAAACAAGAAAAAATATGAATAAAAGAAAATTCAGCTGTGGCATTAGGTTTTATTTACGTACTTATACCAGAAATATAGCACAAACTACAAATACCTACTGCCTATAGGCTACATAACGTGGTGTCGCCAGGTATGGACCAGGCACCAGTAGCTGACCACCTTCACCGTTTTTAACAAAAATAAGAGCTAGATTAGAGTTTTACCGCTGGCAACATTTAAACCATGTAGAATAGGGATCTGTTTGTCATATTGACAAATATCATATGAAACGGCCATTTTGTTTTAAAATGGCAAGGCGAACAAAATGTTGTGTGCAAATATCTTTCGATTTCAATAGTTTTCTTAAGCAAATCGCTAAGAAGGTAAATAAACGTTTTGATCGATGGATTCTCGTTTCTGATTAAAATGTAAATTTACAATGATTAAATCACTTAGATATAAACTTTAAAACATGCTTGTGAAGGAATAAATGCGACATAGAGTTATTTTCAAGTTTTAGAGGGGATGTCCATTACTGGATCGGAAACACATCAAAAATCCAGTCATGGACCTATCTATTCTTATCATTTAAACACAATTACAAGTCAAAATTAAACTTGTATAGTTCTACTAGGTTCTGCCCGCGTGAATTTCGGTTTTTTAACCCCCGACGCAAAACGACGGAGTGTTATAAATTTGACGTGTCTGTGTGTGTGTGTCTGTCTGTCTGTTCCCCTGTAGCGCTCAAACGGATGAACCGATGTGAATGCGGTTTTTTTTTGTTTGCAAGGTGAATTAGTCGAGAGTGTTGTTAGCTATGTTTGATGGAAATAAAGATGGCCGCAACCACAAAAAGGGTTTTTAAAATTTTTAATTTATACTTGTCACAAATCCCAAGGGAATCGTGGATTTCTGGTTCCCGTTCCCGCTCCCTTATGCAACTTTTATAGCTACTTTCAAGGAGGTTTGCTATAGTAATCTACCTATAACCGTAGCTATAGATTTTGGTTTTTTCAAAATCCCGTGGGAACTGTGGATTTTTTCAGGATAAAAAGTAGCCTATGTGTTAAGTCATGGCATAATCTATCTCCATCAAAATTTCAGCCAAATCGGTTCAGTTCGGTATAGTAGAAGGATTGCATCTTAAATTTTTTTTCCTTCAAATCTTATCAAGTAGGGTGTCAAATTAAAGGGGTTGAAAATGATTCCGAAAATATAATTTTTTTGACTAAAAATATTGTGATCAAAAGTGAAAGAGAAAAAAAATTATCACGCAGTTGATATTTTTATTTTTTAACAATATTATACTTGTTTTAAAAAAATAATTATGGTTTCCATGCAAAAAAAAAAATCTGATGGGTGGGAAAGGGTTAAAAAATTAATACCTATTATTGTAGTTCCATTTAGATGCGCCACTTTTAACATTTTTTAGAAATGTAGGTATGAGCTCAAAGGAGCTTAGAAAAAACAAAGAGTTCCCGCGGGATTATAATAAACCTAAATCCACGTGGACGAAGTCACAGGCATCCGCTTGTATGCAATATGGGGCCTAGCTCTATATTAACACAAAATAAAGAAGTGTTAATAGTAAAACGTGTCATACGAGTAGCTATGAATGAGGAACCTTCTTTCACCTAGAAAGAAGATTCTCCATAGCTAAGGATCACCTTTTGCCCTCTTGGACAGTGTCCAAGTAATTATTACGCAAGAAGAAAGGAAACCTTTTACAGGTAACAGGCCTAGAAAAACACTTATTCATCTTTTCAAAAAACAGGCGAAAATTCCTCGCTGCTTATGTGAGCAGTATCGTGCTGCATCAGGATTAAGGAGCTGGGACTCAGAAGTTCGTGATTCAATCTAAGCTTGATACCAAAAATATGAAGTCATAGTGGACAGTTCCCGAATCCCTTTAGTTTAGGTGGGTAGTACCCTACAGCATCAGGATTAAGAAGTTGAAGCAAATAAAAAATTATGGAACCATTTTGTAAACATCCTCAAATAGACAAGTGTCATTTTGAAATGTGACGAACCTTGGTTGTTTCTACGTAACTTTGATATTTATATATTATTCGAAATAATCAAGGAGCGGATCAACAAATTCTTTAAAAGCCGGCAACGTATTAGTGGTTCCTTTGGTGATGCAAATGTTCATGGGCAGCGGTAATCACTCAACATCAGGTGACCCGCTTGCTCGTTTGCCCACAATCCATATAAAATAAAACAAGAGATAAAGTTCGTAAACTAAAACCCATCATCATCATCATCATCATGATCAACCCATTACCGGCTCACTACAGAGCACGGGTCTCCTCTTAGAGTGAGAAGGGTTTTGGCCATAGTCTACCACGCTGGCCAAGTGGATTGGCAGACTTCACACACCTTTGAGAACATTATGGAGAACTCTCAGGCATGCAGGTTTCCTCAAGATGTTTTCCTTCACCGTTAAAGCAAGTGATATTTAAATACTTAAACTAAAACCCGACTACTCATAATAGTATACAAGTATAAATTAAAAATTTAAAAAAACCCCTGACATTTGCCATTTTGTGGCGGCGGCCATCTTGGATTTGCATAGTGCTATTCTACTAGTCAAGTCCTTTCATTTGATACCCATATTAAGGCAGTTGTGATAAAATATGTAATCCGCCATTTTGTAGCGACGGCCATGTTGGTTCGATTTTCATCAAACATAGCTAACAACACTGTCGACTAATTCACCTTTCAAACAAAATAAAACTGCATTCAAATCGGTTCACCCATTTGAGCACTACAGGGGAAAAGACAGACACACACACACACACACATACACACACAGACACGTCAAACTTATAACACCCCTTCGTTTTGCGTCGGGGGTTAAAAATAATAATTTAGAAAAACGTGTATTCAATTGTGTACTAATGGAAGAAAAGGCGGGGCAAGCGGCTAGTGGCGCCATCTGTTATGTCTATCTAAAACTAACTTAATATTCCAATTTAGCTGTGCGAACGTCACTTCTCGATTTTTTCGCATATAAAATGTAGCCTATGTCATCCCCAAACTGTAACAACGAATCAATTAACAGCTCATTCATCAACATTGGCCCAGTAGTTTAGGTGCTTCGCTAGAACAAAAAATTGGATACAAACATACATACATATACTACAAAAATCATAACCCTTCCTTTTGGCTTTGCAGTAATCGGATAAAAACGAACTGTCCATCACTGGGTGTCCATAACTGGATTTAGACTGTCCATCATAAAGATTTTTACATATTTCAGTTGATCGTTTTTAGGTTTACATATTTCAAAACTCGTTCGACTATTTCTAAATTTTAGGAGTTAGTGAAAAGCTCTGTATATCTGAGTATATCATTGTAAAATTATAACACTCTAGATTAAATAATAAAAAAGTTATAGCTCCTCATGTTTGACTCGGCGCTTAACCCTGTCCATAACTGGTGCCACCACGTTAATACATTATATTTAACTAATCTAGCCGTGAGCTTACAATACATAATATATCAAGGCTCAAAAAGCTCGCTATGCAATGAAATCTCAAAAAAAGAGCTTTGGCCTTTGATTAGGTTAGGAAATACGTTGCAGGTAATTCAAATTTACCACCTACCTATCCAACAGATGGCATTAGTCGTAATATTGTTTTCCACGTAGAACCTTTAAAAATAAAAATAAATCGGTCTACGTTCGGGTCAACAATCTCTACGCCGCGCGGTACAACGATCCTTTACAACTAGTTTACAATGACCCTTGACAAGGGCACATGACTTTTCTGTGCTTTTGTCAGTCTTTGCCAGTTTCATGCTGAAAAGTTGGAGAACTCCAAGAAAACTAATTTCAGAACTTTATGCTCCTGTCTATTAAATGGTCGTAGCACCTGGCAGACTACTCATATGTTATTAGGGCGCCTATCCAATGAAGCGGAGCTGTTCGGCCGACCAATCACAGACGACGTGATTAAATTGTTAAATTGTCGTGTCTTCTACGATCATCAACGATTATCATCTACTGAGCACGTCTCCGCTTCGGTGGACAAGCACCCTTAGCCGTCCAGAATATATATAGGTACATAATATGTCTATTTAGTAGAATTCATAAGATCAACAGGAAATGTGCAAAATTTGAAAATAATCTTCTCTGATGAATCTTGAGATTGTGATGATAGAGTTGACGTGCTAAATCAGTAATTATAACTAGGTACCTCTAGTATTAAAAGCTAGTATGTACCTACCTTTAAGCCCCGCAAATTGCTATTGCGCTGAAACCTTGTCACATTAACATCGGCATGACGTCAGACGAAACTAAAATATACGGTCTACCGTCAGCAACAAACATTTTTTAAGAAATAAATTGAACCGAATGAACATATAATTTTCAGCTTCTAAATATAAAATTTAAAAAATATATCCTAATTCTTCAACTCCGCTCCTCGTGTACTTACTTAATCACATTCTTGTAATTCTGATTCGGATTTTTTTCCAGAGTCTGTTGTAACTATTTTAATTACTATAATTTTCTGTGTTCATAATACCTAAATACTTAACTCGTCAAGTAATCTATGCGCCAGTATTAAACAACAACAAAATTTGTGAATTTACAATATTTTTTCAAAACTCGATACGCGTAGGTACCTACTCTACCAACAGTTTTGTCAACGGTACCGACGTCTGTCTAGTGCTGACGTCACTAAAATGGCGGCCAGGCGTATAACCAATTTGCGGGGCTTATACAGTTAATTAGTAGTAGCTGGTACTATACTACAGCCTTTTTAGGGTTCCGTAGTAAACAAGGAACCCTTATAGTTTCGCCATGTCCGTCCGTCTGTCCGTCTGTCCGTCTGTCCGTCCTCGGTTAATCTCAGAGACTATTAGTGCTAGAAATCCGTAATTTGGCATGAGTATAAATATTAATCACGCCGACAAAGTGGTGAAATAAAATTTTGATAAATATTTTTTTTAGGGTAGCTCCCCTACATGTAAAGTGGGGATGAATATTTTTTTTTCTCGTCTACCCCATAGTGTGGGGTATCGTTAAATAAGTCTTTTAAAAATACTGTGGGTGTGGGAACATCATTTTTCGATTTCTAGATCCGTTTGTAAAATATGATGTTTTAAAGTGCAAATTTTTATTAGAGTCAAGTGTCCCCCCCCTCTATCAGCCAAATGGCAGTTTAAAGGAACTTGAAAAAATTCACAGCAGTAGGGTATATAATCAATTTTAAAGGAAAACTATCACGGCTAAGTAGGGTTCACAGGTTAAGGAGTTATATCTGTTTTTTGAGGATTGTGACTACGGAACCCTACACTGCGCGTGGCCCGCCACGCACTTGGCCGGTTTTTTAAGTAACGTCCAACTGCTGGGCACAGGCGGGGCCTCCTCTCTTATAGGAGGCCTCATCTTTTTATAAAAGTTAGATGACCCTAAACTTCAAGTGGCCATGACTGGGTAAAGGCAGGTTGCCATGCGACAACGCTGCGGTGACGGCGCGGTGCGGCGAATGTTGTCTGAGTGCTTAGTCTAAGATCGGAGCACTCGAAAACGAACTCGAAAACTATTGATCGATTTCAGAGTAAAATAGACCTAAAATGGCTTGTATTAAGGTTTGAGTTCGCCAATACATTCAGCATTCGAACACAACGAGCACCCCAAGCAGAAATGTTGTAAAATACATATTCGAACTATGGAATTACGACTTTAAAATACGAGTATTTGAGTTCATTTTGCTCTGAATTCACTTGTGATTCGATTAATAGTTTTCGAGTGCGCCGATCTTAGACTAAGCACACTGTTAGCTCAGCGAGAGTGGTGGCTGGTGATTGATCATTGGTGACTAGATTTTTTTTGCGTTTATTTTTTGACGTGATAACGTCTTAAAAACGCTAAATCTTATAACTGTGCACGCACGAAAAAGCATGACTCATTGTAACGTTCCTGATCCGAGCGTGCAAGCGAGAGCGCGGAACAAGCGATAGATCGGCCTAAGCGTTCGGATTGTGACGCATACATCTCTTTGTTTTGTTATGACGTTATCACGTAAAATTTATTTATCTATTCATTTTATCACCAATTTTTATTTATCTATCTATTCATTACATAAAATTTATTTATCTATTCATTGCACCACATAAGTAGGCGGTTAAACTTATGTTATCTACGGTTACAATTAAAAACAAATATGGGTTGCGCAACCTTTGAATCATATGAATCTTCTTTGATGCTCATACTTTGAAGGAATCCGTAACGTAACTTTAACAGCCTACGATTTTTGTGTGTTTTATCGTTGATAACATTTCGTTAATCAGTTGACCTTACCCAGCACACAAAATATAGAACTCGGACCTATAAAAACAAACTTATCACCACTGTTTTGAGTACGGTTACCTATAACAGTAGGTAAGTTATTCGTAAACAAAATTGCCAAGGATATATGCTTAATAACTGGTAAGCAAAATATAATACCTTCTCGCAGTTCCGGCATATTATTCAAAGTATTGGCCTTACAGTATTTTAGCCTCATAGCCTGAATAGCGCAACGGTCGTCGGGTATGGATCGAAAACCGAAAAGTCGAAGGTTCAAACCCCACCCGTTACACTATTGTTGTACCCACTCCTAGCACCATCTATACGCTTATTTGGTGGGGAATGGGAATATTAATCATGTTCATCATGGCTAATATTCTTTAAAACAAGCTATAATTTAAAAATAAAAAAAAACCCGACTGCCATGCTAACAAGTGTAAATTGAAAATTTAAAAAACCCCCGACATTCGCCATTTAGTGGCAGCGGCCATCTTGAATTTGCAATAGTGCTATTCTACTAATCAAGCCCTTTCATTTGATACACATATCAAGGGAGTTGTGAAAAAATATATCATCCGCCATTTTGTAGCGGCGGCCATCTTGGACCGATTTTCATCAAACATAGCTAAGAACACTCTCGACTAATTCACCTTTCAAACAAAAAAAACCGCATTCAAATCGGTCCACCCGTTTGAGCGCCACAGGGGAACAGACAGACACACACACACACACACACACACACACACACACACACAGACACGTCAAACTTATAACACCCCGTCGTTTTTGCGTCGGGGGTTAAAAAACGAACTAAAAAATTAATAAACTACCACCGTACCACTTACAGTGTAGTTGTAATTTATTTTGTTTTTCATGATTTGTCACTCCAAATTGATTTAAAACATATAGATTGTATACATTTTCGTACTCGCCTTTTAAAGCCCTTTATTTTGATACCCCACTCGAGGGTCTTGAAGAAAAAAATTTTTTTCAGCCCGCACATTAAAGTGCATAACATTCGCCATTTTGATTTTTTATGAATTTTATGTACCCAGTAACATTTGCGCCGTCAAGACAAATCTAATGACGTATAATTTATCAAAATAGGTTGAGCCGTTAAGTAGTTACGAACTGACATAGGAAACGGTCATTTTTTACGATTTATCACTCCAAATTGTTTCCAAATATATAAATTTATACATTTTCGTATTTGCCTTTTAAATCCCTTTATTTTGATACCCCACTCGAGGGTCTTGAAGAAAAAAATTTTTTTCAGCTCGCACATTAAAGCGCATAAAGTCCGCCATTTTGATTTTTTTTTTAATTTAGGTACCCTATAACACTCGCGTCATTGAGACAAATCTAATGACGTATCATTTATCAAAATCCGTTGAGCCGTTGATTAGTTACAAGCGGACATAGGAATGGACATACATACACACAGGTGAAACACATATACCTACTAGGGTTCAGAACCGGGAAATCCCGGTCTCGAAAGTACCGGGAATTCCCGGTTCTTTTGTCAGTAAAAAAGAACCGGGAAATCAAATTTGATTCCCGGTTCTTTCGGTACTTTCGGGAATTTTATTTTAATGACACGATTCACGTTACTACTTACATACATAATCTTTACAACACTAACTTTACTCTTTTATACTTTCTACTGTTCAAAAGTTCAAAACTAACGTGAATTCAGCGCTAAAATAAATGGCGCGTGGTAACTTACAAGTCTACCTCGCTCGCTGTTGTGTTTGTTGTGCTCAGTTTTCGGATTGCAGTGCGCGCAAATTTAACCCACTTGGGAATAGTTTTTCCAAAATTCGTTAAACACGTATATCCGTTGCTAAAGCATAAAATCTAATACTACAACTCTTTATTTTTAACCAAAAATCTAAATACCAACTTTCATAGATTTAATTTGATAGATGACGTGAAAAATGACGCACTGTGATTTAAACTTTCATCCCCTATTTAACCCACTTGGGGATAGAATTTTTAAAAATGCTGAAATTATTATTTTTTATTGAAAGCTCAAATACCAATGTTCATGGATATAACTTGAAAAATGACAGACTTTCATACAAACTTCCCCTATTTACCCCATACATCATAAAAGCAAGCAACTGAAAAAGTTTCTGACGATGTTGCGCCATCTGTTCCGGCTTTCAACGACGTGAAACGCTTTGGCAACATTCAAGAGTGGTGCGCATCTGGTCAGTCCAGCGAATTGGACTGCTGCCTCTCGATCTCCTGCCGTTCATTTTCCCGGTAACTATAAGTTTTTGTAGGTTATCGCCGGGTTTACGGGCGATATGGCCGAAGAACTCAAAGATCCTCCTCAGGAATAAATTGGAGAGCCTCGGCTTTTTGTCAATTTTGAGTTCTTCGCGGATCGATTGGTTGGTCCTGAATGCAGTCCAAGGGATTCTGAGCATTTTCCTCCAGCATCACATCTGACGATCTCCAGCTTTTAATGTTCATGTCTCCGCCCCGTATAGGAAAATGAAGAAGACTAAAGTGTTGACGAGTGTAATTTTTGTCTTATTACTGATGTTACGATCCTTCCATATCCTATCGAGCTGAGACATTGCAGCCTTGGCCATTCCGTTTCTACTGTAAACTTCAGCTTCACAAGACCTGTTATTGTTGATGCTAGAACCCAAGTAAATGAAGTGATCAACGGGTTTTAAATTGAGTGTTCCATTGTGTTCTAGCTTAGAAGCACGATCCACCACCATGATCTTATTTTTAGACCAATTTATGGCCTGTGTTGCTCTATTTTGTTCAGGAGTTGGAACATTTCAACTTCATTAGCTGCGAAAAGGATGGTGTCATTGGCGTAGCGAATGTTTTGAATTTTAGTGCCATTGATGGTAATTCCACCATCCCAGTCCGGCTTATGATGCTCTCTCCATAGATGTTAAACAGAATAGGGGATACGATGCATCCTTGACGAATTTCTTCGCCAAACGAGAAAGGTGTTGATGTCGTCTGGTCAATGCTTACTACCCCCTGACTATCTCAGTATAGGGTTTGAATCACTCCGACCAGATGTTTTGGGACTCCCATTTCCTGGAGAACTGTCCAGTTCACACAGTCAAAGGCCTTACTGTAGTCGACGAAACACATAATGAATGTTACATTGAATTTGCAAGCTTTTTCAACGTGAGCGCACACGAAACGATTATTAGAACTTCTAACCCTAAGGGGGCTAAATAGGGGATGAAAGTTTGCATGAAAGTCGGTCATTTTTCAAGTGATAATCATGAAAATTGGTATTTAAGCTTTCGATAAAAAATAAATATATATGAATTTCAGGGTTTGTGGAAATTCTATCCCCAAGTGGGTTAAATAGGGGATGAAAGTTTAAATAACAGTGCGTCATTTTTCACGTCATCTATCAAATTAAATCTATGAAAGTTGGTATTTAGATTTTTGGTTAAAAATAAAGAGTTGTAGTATTAGATTTTATGCTTTAGCAACCGATACGTGTTTAAGGAATTTTGGTAAAACTACCCCCAAGTTGGTTAAATAGGAAATGGAAGTTTAAGATTAAGAATCCACGCGGGCGAAGTCGCGAGCATCTCAGAAAGTAATGTACAGACTACAGAGCTGGTGCTGGTCTTAAATTGTAGCAAATTTTACCTATTTTACTTTTAAAACGCCTTGAAAAAATCCAAAATTTACGCGGTTTTTTCGATTTTGGACAAAGTTGCGTTTGGCGCTCGAGTTCACAAACTTGGATTATTTATTGGGCCAACATCATAAACATCAGAACTACAGGATTTGAGACGAGGTACCCCATACATTCAGAAGTTAAAGTTACTGGACTATAGAAAATTGAAGCAAAATATGAAAAGACTGATTTTTAAACTCACACAATATTAGTTCCAAAAAAAATTGCTTAAATATTTCATTGTGCTTTACTTCTAAAGTGTAAAACTTGTTGTATAAAGAAAAAACTACAAAGAACCGAAAATCCCGAAAGAACCGGGAATTCCCGGTTCCTTTGGGTAAAAGAACCGAAATTCCCGGTTCTCAAAAACAGGACCGGTTCCGTAAACCCTAATACCTACCCAGTCGGGTAAATCTATACTAATAAATAAAATTGAAGTGTCTGTCTGTAATATCGAAATAACTACCTCATATTAAGCTCATATGGTTATTTGAACGCTACCATAACCGAATCACACGTTTTTAAAATTTTTGTCTGTCTGTCTGTCTGTCTGTTTGAACGGGCTAATCTTCGGAACGGCTGAACCGATTTTGACGGGACCTTCACATACAAGTAGAGAATTAACCAGGGAGTAACATAGGCTACTTTTTTAACCGACTTTCAAAAAAGGAGGAGTTGTGTTTTTCTACCTATGTACACCGATATCTCCGAGATTTCTGAACCGATTTGCGTAATTTTTTTTTAATCGATAGAGAAATATTGCGACCCTGTTCTATAAAAAATTTGGATTCCAACTCCTCAATCCTGATGCTGTAGGGGACCTAATCCCCAAAACTAATGGGTTTTAGAAACTTTCGGTTATTTAAATTGATATTGGGGGTACCAATTAAAGACTTTATCGTTGAATGAACTCGAGTAGGTATATATCCAACTCCTCAACCCTGATGCTGTAAGAAATTGTATTCCGAAATCGTGGGGATCCCACGGGATTTTTCCGTTTTGGGGACGGGTTTCTACAGATAAGCTACTTTTTGTTCTGGAAAATCATAAGTTCCCACGGGATTTTTAAAAACCTAAATCCACACGGGCGAAGCCGTGGGCATCATCTAGTAAAAAATAAGTTCCGGCATATTATGTATTCAAAGTCAAGGCCTTACACTTACAGTAGGTATTTTAATTTTAGAGTTCCTTACCAAAATTGTTAAAATAAGTGTCGTGATGGATGGAAGGATTTCGTGATAGGTATATTAATGTAGAATATTTTCAAATCAGTGTTAGAGCGGGGCCGCACTGCGAAAATTATTCGCGCGAATTTTATTCGCGCGGTTTATATTCCGCATTTTAATATATTTTTCTCGCGAATTTTAAATCGCATGTGCGTGCAGCTTCATACATTCCCATATGTCACAGAATTTTGCGAAAAAATTCGCGCGAATATATTTCGCAGTGCGGCCTAGGCCTTAATGTCACGCTCAGTACAAGTATTTGTTAGTTGTGCACCGGGAGGTTGCACAATGTCGGATGGTCGAAATCGAATGTCGTGATTTATTAATATCTTTACCTTTTTAGGGTTCCGTAGTAAACAAGGAACCCTTATAGTTTCGCCATGTCCGTCCGTCTGTCCGTTTGTCCGTCCTCGGTTAATCTCAGAGACTATTAGTGCTAGAAATCTGTAATTTGGCATGAGTATAAATATTAATCACACCGACAAAGTGGTGAAATAAAATTTTGATAAATATTTTTTTTAGGGTAGCTCCCCTACATGTAAAGTGGGGATGAAAATTTTTTTTCTCGTCTACCCCATAGTGTGGGGTATCGTTGAATAGGTCTTTTAAAAATACTGTGGGTGTGGGAACATCATTTTTCGATTTCTAGATCCGTTTGTAAAATATGATGTTTTAAAGTGCAAATTTTTATTAGAGTCAAGTGTCCCCCCCTCTATCAGCCAAATGGCAGTATATAGGAACTTGGAAAAATTCACAGCAGTAGGGTATATAATCAATTTTAAAGGAAAACTATCACGGCTAAGTAGAGTTCACAGGTTAAGGAGTTATATCTGTTTTTCGAGGATTGTGACTACGGAACCCTACACTGCGCGTGGCCCGCCACGCACTTGGCCGGTTTTTTTTATTTTGGGTCGTGAGTTCGTATAGCGTTCCGTTATCGATACCGATATCGTATCCGTTACGTTAAATAGGTGGCTATCTGTGGCAGCATGACGTATCGCGTGGTGTTTGTTTTTGACAAGTCTTTGGTTTGTGGTGAAATGAGTCATTTTGAAATTCACTTTTGGAGGGAAGCTTTGGGTAGAAGCAGATTTTTTTCGACCGTCGTTTGAACTAGTCGTAGCCTGGAAATAGGAACTTGTTTGTCGGTTAGTTCAGTGACTGTGAATTGTGGTTCTGCTGCTATTCGGTGAGTCTGTTTATGTCTATACCAATTTTGCTGTTAAGTTGGATTATTGCCCTATTGAGGGGCCTGATGTTGGTTAGGAGGTTGATGTCGTCAGATTAGGCTGGTGTGGTTCGGATGGCTGTAAGGGGTTGGTGGAGGCCATGCTAGGTAGGGCTCCATTCGAGTTAATTGCATGTTCTTAATGTGTCCACGGCTGGACATATGGATCTCTTGTAGGGACTCACACACGCCGCTGTTTTGCGCCGTTTGTATCCAGCGTCTCCGTGCGACTCACCTCATGTCGACGATTCAACCAGTCTCCCACCACCTGCACTTTCAGATGCGAGGTCGCCATTCCACTAGTTTTGGACCCCAATGCCTGCACTGGAGTAGGTTCGATTTCCGACAGGGGAAATTTATAATTTCTAAATTGCCTCTGATCTGCTCAGGTCAGGTAGGAGGCTTCAACTCATCAACTGACTACTTAATCTTAATTTGATAAGAGAATTCAAAAGCGAAAACTTGGAGGGTCTTGTTGAATAAGAAGCAGGCGTTACTTTGCGGAATTCCATGATATTATACAATGAACACAAAATTACTTTGCTATAATCCGCTAACAGTGACAAATTTGTAGGCACAACACCACACAAATTCACCATAAATTTAACTCGACGATCGTTTCGCTCCGACACCGGAGCATCTTCAGGCTGCTCCGGTGTCGGCTGATTGCAAAGTCTTTGCAATCAGCCGTTGTGAAGTCGACATCTCCTGAGAATCGGTTGCTTAAAATAGTATGCTGTAGATATGTATCCGGTTAAGATTTAAACGAGAGACGATAATATTATAGGACTTTAGTAAAGTTTCGGGCAAAGGTACGTCTGTACGGATTCGACAATAGGTACTTACACCAAGTATGAATCGTACCTACCCACTTGGTTTTACTTTTGAATCATAACGTTATGAATTACTGTACATTACAATAACACACGCCATATTCAAAGTTGTTAACTATTGTAACGGGGTGTCCCACGTCAGCGACAAACGCAACAATGGCATGTGAATAATCAAAGGCGACATGATACGACGCGACGCGAAAATATCAGACAGTAGCTGAACCTGCATGTGACCTACGTTGTCGCGTGACAAGTTTGTGATTTTCTATGGAGTCGAATCGCGTCGCGTCGCGTAGTATTCGTCGCTCACGCAGGACACCGCGTAATCAAAATAAATTGAAAATTAAAAAACCCCCGATATTCGCCATTTTGTGGTCGCGGCCATCTTGGATTTGCATAGTGCTATTCTACTAGTCAAGCCCTTTCATTTGATACCCATATTAAGGGAGTTGTTAAAAAATATGTAATCCGCCATTTTGTAGCGGCAGCCATCTTGGACCGATTTTCATCAAACATAGCTAACAACACTTTCGACTGATTCACCTTTCAAACGAAAAAAAACCGCATTCAAATCGGTCCACCCGTTAGAGCGCCACAGGGGAACAGACAGACACACACACACACAGACACGTCAAACTTATTTTTCCGTCGTTTTTTCGTCGGGGGTTAATGATACAAAATATGGTTCAAATAATGTGGAATAAACAAATAGCACTATTTACACGACCGTGATACAGATTATCAAGAAAAAAATCAAAATACACTTGCAACGGTGACGTTGAATTTGTAAATAATTTATGTGACTACATTAGTTTATAAAGTCCGATTTCAATGTGTCACCAGTGTACGCGTAAATGGCGTGGAGGTGTGAGAAAATCGATTTTTCTATTTTGTACTAAGTATTACAAAATATTTGTTTTCTCGTTTTCTTTCCTTAGTCATTCCAAACATATATAAACATATTATACATACTTGGTGTTTACGTATGGATCCGTGATACAAAAAATATGTGGCGAAGAACCGCAAGGTGGAATTCCCTTGGTCGTGCGGCTGGTCTCGCTAACTCAGTCATTTGTGTACCTCGGTAACGATCGCGTCCACCTGACAGAGGTATGTACGCTCCATTGCATTCGAATTTTAATCGATTTTTAACGATCGATCCTACAATTTATGAATTAAAGTATCATTATTATATTATTTATTAATGATCAATTAATGTGTTGTTTCGAATAGGCCTCTAAACTTTTAAATAAGTATCAATTAAGTTTACTTAGTAATCGTTTCGATGTTGTACCGCATTGTTTATCCGAAAAAAAAAATAACATCTCAAATATCTACATCGGGATTTAACAAAACTTTCTACAAAATAAATCGCGACTGAAATATTTTTTTATAAAACTAAAAATCAATTTCAAAGTGTGACGAGACGCGGCAATTTATGAATTTAAGTGCGGCATTAAGTTAGTCACATCTTTATTCTTAGTAAATATTCTTAATTTGAAGTGATATTTAGGTATGTCCTTCAGAAGGAAATGGTCGTTCAGGACAAAAGTGCAAATCGAATCACATCTTAACAATGCAGTGACAGGTAGTAAGCAAAACGAGGAAGTCAATGTCGTAAAATCAGTGACCTTACAAAAGACAGCGACGTCTGAAGGTGATGAAATTGAACCGAGCGGAAAAATCGACGTTGATACAGTGTCGCAAAACGAAAATGTAGACGTTCTGGATAACAGTTCTATTGTCTTTGAAATCAATGATAAAACACGTTTGGAAGTCGACACTGATGTTGCCCGTGAACTTTCTGAACTATCTGAGCGTGAAGAGTGAGTACGTCTGAGATACTGAAGAAAAATAAACTTTAATCAATAGGTAGATCGCAAAATACGTCGGTATAGCGTTATTTTTTGTTTTTTTTTTTTAATATTTAGCAGATTGCGTAGGTGGTTAATTAAGCCGGTTACGGGTTTTTAGGGATCCGTATCTAAAGGGTAAAAACTAAAAACGGAACCCTATTAATTTCACTCTGCTGTCTGTCTGTTTGTCCGCCGGTCACAGGCTCTAGCTCGTAGACGAAATGAGTTACAAACCTGAAATTTTGGTATTTGGTGTAAAACGATGACCCAAAACCAAATATTATATTAGAAATTGAATTGAATTATTTTTCAGGGGGATATTTCCATTCATACATGAATAAAAAACCGGCCAAGTGCGTGGCGGGCCACGCGCAGTGTAGGGTTCCGTAGTCACAATCCTCGAAAAACAGATATAACTCCTTAACCTGTGAACCCTTCTTAGCCGTGATAAGTAGTTTTCCTTTAAAATTGATTATATACCCTACTGCTGTGAATTTTTTCAAGTTCCTATATACTGCCATTTGTCTGATAGAGGGGGGGGACACTTGACTCTAATAAAAATTAGCACTTTAAAACATCATATTTTACAAACGGATCTAGAAATCGAAAAATGATGTTCCCACACCCACAGTATTTTTAAAAGACCTATTCAACGATACCCCATACTATAGGGTAGACGAGAAAAAAATATTCATCCCCACTTTACATGTAGGGGAGCTACCCTAAAAAAAAATATTTATCAAAATTTTATTTCACCACTTTGTCGGCGTGATTAATATTTATACTCATGCTAAATTACAGATTTCTAGCACTAATAGTCTCTGAGATTAACCGAGGACGGACGGACAGACAGACGGACGGACATGGCGAAACTATAAGGGTTCCTTGTTTACTACGGAATCCTAAAAAGGAGCTAGAAAAAAAAATTTTTTTTTTCTTAGCCTAGCTTGTTTAGAACTCATTGAGTAATAGGTACGAATAGTTATAGGTATGTATATTTTTTTAAAATTTTTTGCTTAAAAATAAGGAAATGCAACATTTTTGTGACGGGGGCTACTTACCTCAAAAACTAAACCAGTTAGGAATATGAAATTTCGATATATTATGTACCATATTTAAACAACAAATACTGAAAACAATGATTCATAAACTAGTTTGTAAGCTGTGACCAAAAAAAAAACGAACATTTTTTGGGCTTTCTTTCACGGTTTGTTGCGATGTCTAGCTTTTTCTCACACCCAAAATATTATGTTGTTCATAATTATTGTCAAAGATCGGCATAGGTAGGTAGTGCAATTTGGGATCAACGACCTGGAACACTATCAATAGTATGGATATGACTGCATGGATTTCTGTCTTGCGCGATTTTGAAACCTCATATAATATAATGTTCAGTATCGAAGAGATTTCTCTTTTTCGTGATGTAGGTACTAATAAAAACTGAGTAAGGAAACCAGAGATAATATTATGAAAAAAAAATGAATTGGCATATCCACATTATGATATGATGGCACCGTGTATTCCGATCATTAATAAAATTATGTAAGGAACCCTAAAAGAGCGAGACCCGACTTGCACTTTGCCGGTGTTTTATATTTGCATGTTACCATATTTTTTTCGTTGTTGGTATATGTAAGTATATTGTATATTAGTACCTATCCTCCTTTAATTGACTCATCTCTACTTTACGTTATTTTTTTCATTGCTCGCTTCTAGTCTAATACGGATCCCATTGCTCAAGGTTATATTCTTTTAGTAAATGAGTACCAAATAAATAGTTATAGATACCCACTCGAACCGATGGACGTTGGGGTCCCAAGGTGCTTGAATGGCGACCTCGCACCAGTAAACGAAGCGCAGGTAGACCCCCCACTCGTTGGACAGACGATCTCAAGCGAGTCGCTGGCAGCCGCTGGAATCAGGCGGCACAAGATCGTGTGCTGTGGCGATCCTTGCAAGAGACCTATGTCCAGCAGTGGACGTCCATTGGTTGAAACGAACGAACGAACGAACCCACTCGTAGTTCCGTTGAGTGTTCCGTAGACTGTTCCGTAAAGTAGTTCCGTAGCTCAGAATTTGATATCTTCTTACCAAACCTTTACAACCAAAGAAAAAGTCTACTTATTATAACGATTTTATAAGCAATTATGCGCTGACGTCCATGAGTATAATTCTTATAATTATTATTTGCTGTAAACAACCTCTTTACGTAGACACCTACCTAATTAATAAAAATCTTGGATATAATGTGACCAATCACTATACCACCACTATACCTAGGTACTCCTAGTTGCGACTTGCGAGTTTTAGATTGATAATAATAATTCGAGATCGAAGTAGATAATAAAAACGACATACTTAGGCGTTATAAAATCCTTGCAAGGACATCAAACAAAAGGAGTTTCCTTACTTACTCACTAATAGGTACCTACTTGTTCTTTGCTTATGCAATGTGCATAAAAATGCGGTAATAGTTATTATCTACAGGTTGGTAAGTATAAGATAGAATTTAAAAGTAGTCTAGTGCATTGAATGCAAAGTATCTGATTAGTTTGATCTGTAAGGTCCCATGTGCCTTGGCTTACCAGGAAAATCTTTTAAGGGTTTATTTTTATACCAAAACTTAAAAGAATCCATTCCTTAAAAAAGCCCTTATGGAGCGACTTTGTCCCTTTGTACATTTATCGTAACGCTGATTTCAGTACTTAAGTACTAAGTAATCATGTAGTTATCTATAGTCTGATTTTTAATTCAGTGGAATTCTGACAATTGTCATTTAAAAATAGAATGAATTATTTGTATGAAAAACAGGGTTACCACCTGAAGTTCTATTTTACCCCAAACTATAGTACCAAACTATAGTTCAGCATTTATTTTTATATAAATGTAAGTTTTGAATTTATTATCTTTTTTGTGGAAATTGTTTTATCTCTGGTAACATTAAGAAACGTCCGAATTACACGGAATTAAAAATCAGAGTATACTTGATAGGTGTATAGATAAATATAATGCTTGCCCAACTTTATTGCTAACTAGCTGACCCCCGCGACTTCGTCCGCGTGGTTATATAGGTTTTTATGTAGGATCGGATTGGATCCCATAATCCTTTTTTGTACCTAAACTATATGTAGCCTAAGTTACTCCATATAACATCAGCTGTCTGCCATTGAAAGTTCCATCAAAATCGATCCAGCCGTTTCAGAAATTAGCTGGAACAAATAGACAGATCGACAAACATAACTCTAAATGCACACCAGTTTAAAATAAGCCGTACGTTCAAAGATCCGGGTCCCAAGTTATTTGAACCCAATACTGAGGGTTGTAATGTCTGTCATTTCTGAACTAAAAAAACATATGACCTTGAAATATTTATGGGACAATATATAAAGTACTACCTTTCTAACAAAAAAAGAATGAGTGAAATCGAACAACGCGTTAATGAATTACAGCTAAATACACGTTTTAACTTTCATCCCCTCTCCCTAGGGAACCGTGCTGAATTTCGGGATAAAAAGTATCCTATGTCCTACCTCGGAGCATAAACTCAAATCGTACCAAGTTTCATTTGAATCCATTCAGTAGTTTCGGCGTGATGCGCGGCCAAGATACAGACAGACAGACAGTCAGACAGACAGACAGACAGACAAAAATGAAAAAAATTGCAGTTTTGGCTTCAGTATCGATTATAGAGTTAATTTAGATTTAGATTATAAAAATTTTCAAAATATCTTCAATGTACAGAATTGGATCTGTTACAGTTTTATTATAATATAGATGAAATGAAATCTATACATATAATAAAACAGTAGACTTGCCGTATCTGTACATTGAAGATTTTTGCAAAATAATAACTCGGGGATGTTAGGGATAAGTAATAGAACGTAAAAAAAGTATTTTTGAAATTTTTGTCTGTTTGTCTGTTTATCTGTTTGTTTGTTTGTCTGTTTATCTGTTTGTCTGTATGTTTGTGCGCGCATCACGCAAAAACTACTGAATGGATTGAAATGAAACTCGGTATGATTTAAGTTCATACTACGGAGTAACATATAGGATACTTTTTATCCCGAAATTCAGCACGGTTCCCGTGGGAGAGGGGATGAAAGGCAAAATGTGTACTTAGCTGTAATTCGTTAACGGGTGGTCCGATTTCATTCATTCTTTTTTTGTTAGAAAGTAGATACTTTAGAGACTACTGGTTAATCTCTGAAAGGCTGGACCGATTTTGATGGGACTTTCACTGGCGGATGTTTACATTTTGATGTACCTAAACATCCGCCAGTGAATTTTTTACAGTTTTTAGCAAAGTATAAGCTCAAAGTAGCTTAGGAAAAACAAAATGATTCCCACGGGATTATTAAAATCAATATCCACGCGAACGAAGTCGCGGGTATCCGCTCGTACCTAATAATTAATATATTTTGTGTAGGTACAAGAGGTACTACTCTACCTCTAGTTCTCACAATTTTTAAGAAAACAAAAATAATGCTTTAAGTACAAACAAAGAAACTTATTTATGACTAGCTGACCCCCGCGACTTCGTCCGCGTGGTTATATAGGTTTTTATATAGGATCGGATTGGATCCCATAATCCTTTTTTGTACCTAAACTAAATGTAGCCCAAGTTACTCCATGTAACATCACTTATCTGCCATTGAAAGTTCCATCAAAATCGATCCAGCCGTTTCGGAAATTAGCTAGAACAAAAAGACAGATCGACAAACATAACTCTAAATGCCCACCAGTTTAAAATAAGCCGTACGTTCAAAGATCCGGGTCCCAAGTTATTTGAACCCAATAAAAGTCTGTCATTTCTGAACTGAAAAACCTATGACCTTGAAATATTTACGGGACAATACTTAAAGTACTACCTTTCTAACAAAAAAAGAATGAGTTAAATCGAAGTACCCGTTATTGAATTATAGCTAAATACACGTTTTAACTTTCTTCCCCTCTCCCAAGGGAACCGTGCTGAATTTCGGGATAAAAAGTATCCTATGTCCTACCTCGGAGTATAAACTCATATCGTACCAAGTTTCATTTGAATCCATTCAGTAGTTTCGGCGTGATGCGCGGCCAAGATACAGACAGACAGACAGACAGACAGACAGACAGACAGACAGACAGACAGACAGACAAAAATGAAACAAATTGCAGTTTTGGCTTCAGTATCGATTATAGAGTGCCCTCCAATAAAAATTTTCAAAATATCTTCAATGTACAGAATTGGATCTGTTACAGTTTTATTATATTATAGATGTTCGAAACAAAAGGAATATTTTTGTGGCGGTACATTAATGTACGGAACCCTTTGTGCGTGACTCTTACTCGCACTTGATCGGTTTTATTTGACAAATAAGTACCTAGATAATAAGTACGTCTCTGCACCAACATAGCATTATATTATTATACCTAAAGTATGAGCAAAAGTAAAAAAATAGATAGGAAAGTAACTCATACCATAGGTCGCTGGGTGCTCTGCCATAGCCCATAACCGAATAAATATCCGAGCTGCTAGTATATGTCGATTAGAAATTAGAATATATCTAGTTAACTATATTTGTAAATTTATTTACTTAGTTACAGAAAACACCACTGTAACAGATTAAATTCAATCACTAAAACCCCGTCTACTACTCTATAACCTAACCTATAGCACCTGACATTCATCAAAATCGGTTCAGTAGTTTAGGCGCTAGAGTAAAACATAATGTAAATACAAACATAAATACATACATACATACAATGAACAAAGTCTTCTACTTTGCAATCGTCCGTTGTGAAGTCGACATCTCCTGATGTTCCCAGTGTTGGAGCGAAACGATCGTCGAGTTAATTTTGTGGTGAATTTGTATGGTGTTGTGCCTACAAAGTCACTGTTAGCGGATTATAGCAAAGTAATTTTGTGTTCATTGTATATCATGGAATTCCGCAAAGTACTTAACGCCTGCTTCTATTCAATACATACATACATCAACATGTAGCTACATAGTTATATAGACTACTAAAACCAATATTCCTTTTGTCGGGTACCAAAGACGTGAAAATTATATCTACCGATTTACATTGTTTGGACTAGGGAGTCGGCTTTTAATGTTTAAACTGCGTTTTGAGTTCATTTTCATTAATTATCATGGTAATTGGTAAGTAATAATATATGATTACCACGATTAAAAATTCTATTTTTGATAAGTAGTTAGGTAGTTACTTAGGTACTTACAAGTAAGTAGTTACCTATTACCTACTCAATTATCGTAATCAGTAAGTAATCAGCAAGTTGATTCAAACATGTTTTGCACTTGACTAGATTAGACGTCAGATTCTTAATGAAAAAAAAATCCTGCTCTTTGTTTTAAAGTTGAAAGTACTTACTTACTTTCAATTATCTAGGTAGTTACTTACGTATAACAAAATCAAGAAAACCCTTTGTTCTTACATATACCTAATATTACGAAGTTCTAGGGTGAATGTTCTATAAGTCGGCACTTTAAGGGTCGTGTCATGTTTAAAAATTCGTAGACGTGTCAAACGAAGCAATTTCAGTATAATGTTTTTTTTCTAATACTTCATGCTTTTGATTTTTTGATTCAATTGTTAATACCCGCTTTTAGCATAAAGAAGTATTTTTTTCAATTTATTTAAAAAAGAGTACTAATTTACCTAAGCTCGGCACCTTTGTCCCTTCCTCTGGCATTTGTGTTCTCAAAGTCGGCACGTATGTTTTTATTAGAAAATTAGGGTTTACCCTCGATATTGTGCACGAAATTTTTTTTTTTTAAATATTTATAGAAACTCTTTCCTCGTTTTAATTTTATTTCATTTTCCCGCCGAAAAAATATACCCTTTTTCGAAATTAATAGTTTTTGAAGAAATAGACATAGAATTTTTTTTAACAACCTTGACAAACAATCAGACAATTTTTATATAGATAATCAAGTTTATTCAATAGGGCCGACCTTAGGAATAACCCAAATTCTTAAACGGCACCCCCTGCCGAGCTCAGGTGCCTCTACTACTGGTTTTCCTTAGCCCGGCACCCCTGTTTTTTCTTTAAATACGCAAAACAAATTAAATCGCAACAAAAAGTCTTAAATATTATAATACGTAATTTATTTCTTACGAAACAACGCTCGGAAAGTAGCAATTTTGTAAGAAATTCAGCGATTTACGCACTCGCGCTCGTTCTATGCGATAATTGAGGGACAGGGGTGCAAAAAAGTGCTGTTTTATTTTCAACTATTTTCCCATTGGAGCAATAAAAAAGATACCCATTGCGACTAAATCGCACAAAAACGATATTGTATCGACAAAAATATAACATAAGTCGGTTATGGGGTGCTGCCGGCCTAAGGAGCATCCACCCTACTCAGACAAAAGAAAAATTCCATTACGAGATAATTATTAACACGTATTATCTACTTAACAATTTTTAATATGGAAAATTACCTACTTAGCAAGTTGATCATCTACTTAATTTATCCGAATAAAAAACCTCTTTATAAAATACTAACTGACTCGTCCCAGGCTTCGTATGGAAAAACAATGGGCATACCTATTGTTTAGGGTAATTGATAATGGGTCTACTTACCTTCATAATAAGTCTTTTTTCTTGAAAAAATAATCTACATTTGAATTGGAATAGATGTAGGTAATGAAACCCGCATTTAAATCAACCACTGATGAGTAAATAAGACTAAGTTTTAAAGTTTTATGTGAATTCACAAACAAACATGGATAGCACTTGAGAGAAGTGGCTAAAATTAGCTTACAGCTTCGTTTTTATACCGATAGGTAGGTACTGTACCTACTAAGTCAAAACAAATGAATCTGAATGAATTAAAATCTATTAAGCTAATTTTTTGAAACCTGAAATGCTTCCGAAAAGTACCTACCTATCATTCCTAAGAGTACTACTTATATCTATACTAAGAGTACCATTTTCCATTTTGATACTTACAAAAGATAAATAAATACGTACATAATTATAGTAGGTAGGTATAGGTACAGTCAGTGGCGTGCATAAGGTTCAAAGAGAGGGTATGCAATCGGTGGAATTAAAATTTCTACTGCTCCTTTTCTCATCAATTTACCTAAACATTGATTTTCTGAGGGTATGCAGTGCTTTTCTGCCTTTATGAAGTGCACGCCACTGGGTACAGTGTGGAAGGTAGGTACATATTTAAAAAAAATCATCTAAGTAGGTAGAGTGCCACCAACTTATCTGTTCAGTTGATGGCGTCGCTAGTAGATGCTATTCAAGAAATTCCTCTATGAAAAAATGGAATTAACATTCTTTCAACTCACACTAAATACCTACCTACAAACTGATAGCGGAGATGTTCTTAAAATTGCAGCTGACGACTGACGAGGCTGTATTTCCAATTTTGGCCACGGACAGATAAGTTGGTCGCACTGTACATAATATTAGGTAACTACTATCTAAACTACTTACCTTTTTTCTGTAGACCACTGCGGTTTTTTTTGTGGTTCTTGGTTGGAAAAAAGGTTCAATAATATAACCTTTTTTCCAACCAAGAACCACAAATAAATTAAGCCATTATTGAGTTTTTATAAGAAGTACAGTTTAGCTTCACAAGACGCAAATAAAATCTATACTTATACTTATAATCTATACTCTATATACTTACATATAATAAAATCGTAGAATTGCCATATCTGTACATTGAAGATTTTTGCAAAATAATAACTGGGGGATGTTAGGGATAAGTAATAGAACGTAAAAAAGCTATTTTTGAAATTTTTGTCTGTTTGTCTGTTTATCTGTTTGTCTGTTTGTCTGTATGTTTGTGCGCGCATCACGTAAAAACTACTGAATGGATTGAAATGAAACTCGGCATGATTTAAGTTCATACTATGGAGTAACATATAGGATACTTTTTATACCAAAATTCAGCACGGTTCCCTTGGGAGAAGGGATGAAAGTAAAAATGCGTACTTAGCTGTAATTCGTTAACGGGTGGTCCGATTTCATTCATTCTTTTTTTGTTAGAAAGGAAATACTTTAAAGATTACTGGCTTATCTCTGAAAGGCTGGACCGATTTTGATGGGACTTTTACTGGCGGATGTTTACATTTTTGTCTACCTAAACATCCGCCAGTGAACTTTTAACAGTTTATAGCAAGGTATGAGCTCAAAGAAGCTTAGGAAAAATAAAATGATTCTCACGGGATTTTTAAAAACCAATATCCACGCGAACGAAGTCGCGGGTGTCCGCTTGTTACTAATATAATAAAGCGGAAGTGTTTGTTTGTTTGAACGAGCTAATCTCAGGAACTACTGGACCGATTTAAAAAATTCTTTCACCGTTAGATATGTATGTACGTGATCCTTGAGTGCTGTAGGCTATATATGTACCACGGGCAAAGCCGGGGCGGACCGCTAGTGTAAATTATAAAAAAAGTTTTATATAATCCCTAAAGTATGATAAGTTATAGGTTGCATGATTTAAAAAAATAACTGTTTATGAGTTCGAAAAACTGCCTCAATATGCAAACTAATAAGATTGTGTTTATCCTGATTCCTGGCTAAAGTTCATAACGGCTGAACCTACAGAACAACAACTGTATACCAACACAGGTTTAGTAACAGGCACGTAGAGGATTGCTCAGGAAGAAATCTAGGCTACTTATCCCGGAAATAGAATATTATAAATTTTTGTGGCCATGATGTTTAAACCGATCTTGACGGAATTTGGCACAAAGAAAGTTTGAATATAAACTTTGGCTACATACCGGTTTTAAAAAAACCTAAATCAACTAAGTACATACCTAATACAGACGATGAAGTCGACTCAACACGGACGATGAAGTCAATAAATTATTCTGCCTACGAGTAGGTTTGAAGTGCGCAGCTGATGTCGAGAGGAACGGTAATAGGTAGGAACAGTGAGGTGTAATAAATACACATCATTGGCACAGTACAGATACAACCAGTAGTGAAACTACCTACAAACATTCGAAACGGCTCACTCACACAAACATGCGCTTCGACGAGACCATTTTATAAGGGACCTTTCAGACAGACCGGCGCGGAGAGCAGAGCAAATTTTAATCGCATTTAAAATAGAATCTTAAGACATTGAAATAGGCTTTATTTTACATGTTAACTCTTTTATGATAAGAGGATGCTCGAGCATGCTCCCAATACGCTCTGTGTGAAATATATGAGAGCAGCCGGTCGGCTACTCGTCGAGCCGGTCGGCTGCTCCATGCCCGTGCCCTTTCGCGCTCGAGCATCCGACCAGCTCCGTTCGCGTGCTCTTTCATGCTCGCACAGCCGACCGTAGGCCGAATATGCTCTGCCGTCCGGCCCAAGAGCGTACGCTCGGCTCCGAGCGCATCCGCGTGTCCGTTCACACAGACCGGCGCGGAGAGCAGAGCAAATTTGAACGGCCGGTCTGTGTGAAAAAAAAAATGCTCTCCGACGCTCTCCGCGCCGGTCTGTCTGAAAGGTCCCTTACAGTCGCTACTGACATCCACGCGAAAACCCGGTAGGGGTCTCGTCGATGCGTATGTTTGTGTGAGTGAGCCGTTTCGAACATTTGTTAGTTTCACTACTGGTTGTATCTGTGTACAGCTGTGTCATTGGGTAGGAACGGATGAGTTAGCCGCTAGGTGGATCTGCAATTGAATCATAACGCTAAATCATAATTTTGTAGTTAGGTATTTGTGTGACAGTCACAGATGTCAAGAAGGATTTGCATTTGACCTCTGTGTTGGGGTGAGGTGATGACTTGCGCTGCAGGAACCCTGACTAAATGGGCAAAGACATGTAAATATGAAATATTGTGTATTTAGGTACATAATATTATAAGTATGTGAGTTGCAACCAAAACAAGCTCGACTCTCTTTAACGGTTAATATCTTAGCTGTGAAACGACAAAGAAAAAATACCGTTGTTTCAGCTTTAAAAAGCCAGATATTATTATCGGCAATTTTTACTAATTCACAAACTTAAAAATCTAGGTAACTATAGGTCTCAATAAAATCTACCTGTTGCACATTGAATTTTAATTACATATTTAGTTACGATGAAAAAGGAAAATGGTATTAAGTACATATTTCCGAGTAAACCTATAACCAACCTATTTTCATGATTTTACGCATGAATATTAATTTAGATAATTAGGTAAGGTAGTAGATATATCTAGTAGTAGTAATAACTAGGATAAGTTTCGATCACACATTGGTTATTGTGATCGAAGAGAAGTCATTTAGTATTATAACATTTAATACCTATATATTGCGCGCTTCTCTACGAAGTTTTCCACGTCAAATAAAAAAGACGTGTAAAAAATTTCTACATAAAACTACGAATATATCTATCCTACCAATCCTCTAATATATAAAATTCTCGTGTCACAATGTTTGAACAAAACTCCTCCGAAACGGCTTGACCGATTTTTATGAAATTTTTTGTGTACTTATATTCGGTAGGTATAGGATGTACTATTTTTCATACGCCTATGTGATGAGGGTCGTTCACCCCAAAAATTTATTATTTATTTTTTGCACAAATTTTTATATTTTTATTTTTTCATGATTTGGGATAAAAAAATACATACAACCCTAAATTTTCACGCTTCAATCACCAACCCCTATTTTTTCATAGCGATATAAGTACCGGCGGCGGTCGATAACTGATCAGTTAGTCACCACTAGACCTTGGAAAAGGGCATAAGTTACTTTTTATTCCGGAAAATTATAGAGTTCCCAACGAATTTTTAAAAACCTAAATCCACGCGAACGAAGTTGCGGGCATCAGCTAGTAAATATATATTAATATAGTTATAATCATAGTTTATATACTTACATATAATATTCCAAAAAAGAAGAGGGTCTCAATTCGGCGCTTTTAACTATGTATTTAAGAATCCCGATTATTCAGAGATTTTAGGACCGCTTTGCATGATTTTGATGATTTATTTTTTTAGATGACATTCTCACAAACCTAGTCTTTACATGAGATGATGACATGATGACATACTCAGGTTAAAACTTATCTGTAATTAATTAAAAGAATTTCAGTTCTCTTATACGCGATAAAGCGATGACCGGAGATGAAGGCCACTTTTGAGCAACAGCAGTATCCGTTAATCGCTTTAGAGGTCATGGCACCCGGACCGTCTTGCATGATAATATTGAATACATGGACCTTGAGTTTCGTTCAGACCTCAGAGAAATATTCGGTTTCTAAAAAAATTGGTTGTCTGTAAAGTCGGTTTACGGACGATAATTTTACATAAAGAAAACCAAGAGAGATAAGTAGATGCGTCACAAGACTCACAAGTCTAATGCTTAGGCCGATCGTGCCTTCTCTATCGCTTGTTCCGAACTCTCGCTTGCACACGGTTCGTGACATTGAGTCGTGCTGTTTCGTGCGTGTAGCCGGGGTTCATCGATTTATAAGACGTTATCACGTCAAAATTTTTTTAAATATTTATATAGCTGCTTGAAAAGAGGGATTAATTACAATAAACTAGTCATAGGCATAACTATAGACTAAAAAATTTATGCTTTTACAAGTTTAACTATTTTTGAACCCCATTTTTAGGGTTCCGTAGTAAACAAGGAACCCTTATAGTTTAGCCATGTCCGCCCGTCTGTCCGTCCGTCCTCGGTTAATCTCAGAGACTAAGTATTAGTGCTAGAAATCTGTAATTTGGCATGGGTATAAATATTAATCACGCCGACAAAGTGGTGAAGTGTGGTTTTTCGAGGATTGTGACTACGGAACCCTACACTGCGTGGCCCGCCACAATTTTAAAGGAAAACTATCATGGCTAAGTAGGGTTCACAGGTTAAAGAGTTACATATATCTGTTTTTCGAGGATTGTGACTACGGAACCCTACACTGCGTGGCCCGCAACGCACTTGGCCGGTTTTTGATTTTATTTATTGGATATACATAGTTTGATTATAAAATGGTATAAAAAACCATTATAGTTTTATTAGTTTAGGGTACTAAGTATATCTAAGTTTTATTGCATTTTCGCGGAATTCTAAATATCAAATTTAAATACTCAATCTACCAGTTAGGTAGCTTATATCACGCGTTATTGTTTTTGTGTTTTTATACGTTACGTACCGATTCAATATATATGTATATATACCATGTGACGCGGAAAGATTTTTTGTGATGTGATTCAATGCCATAAATCCTACCCACCACGACTTCGAATCGAAATACATACCTACGTCGTTTCCGATTTCCTGAAACATAATTCCTACTTATTTAAGTACCTACCTACCTAGTTTTGTTGTTGTTTGAAAAAAAAAAACTTTTAAAAATATTGAAGTAGGTAGATATGATTAATTAAATATAATCTGTCTTCTTCAATTACTTTTATAATTCCAGAATTAAAAATTTATACTTAGAAATATGAAATCTCTCTCGTGAAGATTAAGCAATTTTAAGCTAAGTTTATCTGTGAATCAATAGAGAAAGAATAATTTGCTGCATTTTATTTATACCACATTTATACAAATATTTATTGCGTAAGTAAGTATATATAATTACAAAACTAGAGGTACAGGAAATTTTTTATACAAAAGGTGACCTTATCACTAATGTTGATCTGTACCAGGCCAGGCAACCTATACCTACCTACTTATTGAACTGAGAGATGGGGAATCGCAACAGTACACAAACTTACGTATACTTAAGTACCTACCTACCTAACCATGTTTTAGACAAAAAATTGGAGGTCTGCGATATTATATTACACCTTAAAATTTCATACAATTTATTACTTAAATGTTTTTTTAAGTTCATTCAAGTGATACACAATGTGGCCGATTCTGTTGTACACGATCTCTAAATCTAAACTAAAATGACAGGTCTAAATATATTCCTGTCCCTTTCACAATCCTCCCTGCTGAAGGGGATAGCACTATTTTTAAACCTGTCAATTTAGTTTAGGTTTAGAGATTGTGTACAAAGAATTAGCCACGTCTGAAAAAATAAGTTGAGTTTATAAATCAACAGCAGCGGCTGCTTTGTCACATTTCTAAATTTTATGAAATAAACTATTATTATACATTTTATTTTTTACTATGGGGCGTTATTATTCAATCTAAAGTAACTAAGTATACTAAGGGCCTGTTTCACCACCTTCTGATAAGTATCGGATAGCTATCTACAACTTCTGTCTTTGTCACTTGACATAAAGTAAGAAAGTGACAAAACTTACGTTTAAGCTTTCCGACACTTATCAGAAGGTGGTGGAACAGGCCGTTAATATTGTAATTAAACGCTGTTGATTACAAATAAATAGATAAAATAAAAATAAACAAATAAATATCATTTTTATGTTTTGTAAAAGCAAATCAATAATGCGCACTAATAAGCATTGGCGTGCATAGATTCGAAGCTAGCGTAAGCAGTGCTTTTCTGCTGTTATGAACTGCACGCCATTGCTTTGAATGTTTTGATTTTTCCCGAGTGTAGTTAGACATGATTAATAAACAAGTACATTTTATAAAGCAATCACGATTAACCACAGATACCTGGTAAATAACAATTATTAGTTGTACCTACATAATTAAGTATATTTATCTAGACACCTAAACCTAATGAGAAACTTATAAATAATAATCTGACGTTAAGTTTAAGTGGAAAATTATTGTGACTTACACGTTAGAGGTGAACACCATTAAAGCTTACGTCAACAAATAATAGAAATAGGTTCTCTATACGACACTCCAATAAATAAATAATAGTAAGTTTACACAACAACTTTTAAGTTTATTTGAACTATAAAATCAATTCATAATCGAGAGATCCTTGTATACTCTTGTGAGAGATATCAAATCAAATCAAATCAAAATTAATTTACTCAAAGTAGGTACACTGTACACTTTTTGAACGTCAATATAAGAAGTAGGTACATGAAAGTGAGGTAATGGTGATAATTACTACGAAAACTTAAAAATAAAACTACGAGGGTTCCAAACGCGCCCTGGTCTGAGAAGAGCCCACAACAAACTCAGCCGGAGGTTTGTTTTTTATTATCACCATCTCACAAAATGTCTAATTTCTAAATAATTTGAACTGTTGGCTTTTAGAGCAATCTATGTCCATGGTTTTTTGTCATTAAAAAATCTTTTACGCTATAAGTAGTTAGTTAATAAGATTTTTCAATTAAATAATTTGCGTTTTATAAAAACCTTGAACTTATTGAGAGACAAATCCAAAATGTCCTCCGGCAGCCGATTATAAAAAGTATAGAATTACCAACAAATGATTTCCTAATTTTTCGCAGCCTAGTAGTGGGATCTACTTGTTATCGTACTTGTGCTCATATCGTATCGTGCTGACAGTGAACGTATAATTTTGATTAAGGTGTTACGTTTTCCATACTAACTTCATGTTACCATTCAAGAGCGAATGGATTATATATTTACACTGAAATTACATCGCACAGCCTTAATTTAATTTTTAATTTGCGGAAAATTTTATTTACATAAAGAAAACATTAACATAAACAGCTAACGGTGAAGTAAAGCCATCTCGGTCAGCTAGGCAAAACAGCGTTTAATAGATGGCTATTATAATAATTAAGCTATCTATGTAATATGTAAATATAATTTCGCGCAAATTAAAAAATATAATAAGGCTGTGCGATGTTATTTCAGTGTTAATATATAATCCATTCGCTCTTGAATGGTAACATGAAGTTAGTATGGAAAACGTAACATCTTAAATTAATTATTTATTCTGTTTGTCGCATTGAACAGGTCTATTCCGATTCCGGACGGCCTGGTGATGGACCCGATGTCGCCCACGGCGCTTGCAGTCCCCGGCGAACTCATGGACCGCATTGGCAATGGGCTGAACATACTTAGGGACCACGGCAAGAAAGTTCAAAAGGTTAACATTATTTTTTTAACTTTTTTTTTATTCAACTAAGTATAAGTTAGCCCTTGACTCTTACTCTCTGCAATCTCTCTGATAGTAAGTGATGATGCAGTCTAAGATAGAAGCGGGCTAACTTGGAAGAGGTATGCATACGGATCGGTTTCTACACGGCATCGTACCGGAACGCTAAATCGCTTGGCGTTACGGCTTTGCCGGTAGGGTGGTAATCAGCCACGGCTAAAGCCTCCCACCGGACCAGACCAGAGACAATTTGGAAACTATAAAATCCCGAATTGCTCCTGCCGGGAATCGAACCCGAGACCTCCCACTTTATAAGTGCTTAGCGCTCACCACTGCGCCAGGGAGGCAGTCATTCTCTTCTTCTTCGTGCACTTGAAGGTCGTGCTTGTCTTGAAATGCCTTTACTGATGAGTCAACCAGCTGCCTCCACGACACTGTCCTCGGCTTGTCTCAGGGCAGTCGGAATATTAAGGCCCAATATAGCCTGTATCTGTTCGGAGTCGGACCAGCGGGTAAGTGATCGATCCCTCGATCTTTTGCCCTCGATTTTTTGCCCTCAATCTTTCCTATTACAACCAGCTTATCCAGATTGTCTGGTTGTCTTCGGTTTTTTTATAAATAATGATTTTTAACCCCCGACGCAAAAACGACGAGGTGCAGTTATAAGTTTGACTTGTCTGTGTGTGTGTGCGTCTGTCTGTACCCCTGTAGCGCTCAAACGGGTGAACCGATTTGAATGCGGTTTTGATAAAAATCGGTCCAAGATGGCCACCGCCACAAAATGGCGGATTACATATTTTTTCACAACTCCCTCAATATGGGTATCAAATGAAAGGGCTTGACTAGTAGAATAGCACTATGTAAATCCAAGATGGCAGCCACCATAAAATGGCGAATGTCGGGGGTTTTTTAATGTTTAATTTATTATTTAAATTACAAGCATTTTTCAAGTGTTTACTTATGTCCACGCCTTTGACCGCGCCGCGCCGTTGTTTTAGACCTGAAACACGCTTAGCAATAAAAATTAGCCTGCGTCCGACTTCAAGATGGCACTGTGTCTTTCGTTAAGCTCCGATCAGCGATTGAGTCGTGAAAAGGTAACAGACAGACAGATATAGTTACTTTCGCATTAATGTGCGGAAGTATGTGTGGCTCTTAAAGATAATATAAGTTCAATATCGCCCGCGACATTGATGTAGTTTTCTTGACATTTTAAGTAAAGAAAATATCTACGCATAACTTTCCTACCACTCCTTTGATCTCAATCTTCATTATTATGAAAGTAGTTAACTGTTCGACTAAATAGATACTTCGTTATCAACTATCCTGACTAAGCTGTCACGTGCGAAGTAAGACTGTGCCATGTCGATAGTGAATTTCAGGGTTGCATGTAATGTAGGTGTTAGATACCTTGTCAAAATATATGTATGCGTGTTTGTGACGTCACAAACTAAGTTGCACCACGATATTGCATAATATTGATTCCCAAAAAAATAATTATCTTGTTATCTACCATTTTTTAATAGGTATAATTAAACAATAATTATTATTTTTCGAGTGCAGATTTTGTTTATATTTTTTATCGTCATTGGAATTTTATATTAAGTAGGTATATCCGGTAAATCACAGTTCATCTACATAATCTACTATATAAAAATAAGTCGGATTTTCCTTCCTGACGCTATAACTCTAGAACGCACGAACTGATTTCCACGGTTTTGCATTCGTTGGAAAGGTCTCCGTGAGGTTTATAGCAAAGAAAAACACGCGAGCGAAGTCGCGGGGGTCAGCTAGTAACTATAATTAATATCTTAGTAAAATAAGATCAAAGTTTACATCCTCGATGATGTCAACTTACCAATGAAATTACGCAAATAAATTTAACACAATGACAAAAATAAAACACTCGGAGATATATTAATCGGCCCGTTTAAGATTTCCTTGACTTCCCTCTCAGATTCTTTGTAGTTCATAGCACTTAACCAGTTCACGCAGATTCTATTTTAACTTTCATAATATTATATTATACCTACCTTACTAACTGCCTCAGTGGTCTAAACTGAGTTCCGATTCCGGGGTGGTGCCAAAAAATTATTGAGGTTATGGGTATGCGGAGGTAGGTATTGGGTATGGGGTATATGCAATATGGTTATGGGTATATTATAAGGTTATATATTTCGTCACGAAGTTCTCAACGTCATGTCAGCTCGGATTTGGAAGTTAGCGATGTAAGATGCACCCTCATATCTCGGAGAGCACGTAAAGCCGTTGGTCCTGCGCCTGATCTCTCTCCGATCGTGTCGCATTGGTGTCCCATTGGACTATAAGAGTGAAGGAATCGACAGTGCACCAGCCAACTATATGGCTCTGCCTCGGTAGAGATTGGTTACTGTGGCCAAAATTCGGTGAGGAAATATCCATTATTCCTGGTGCAGTTATTCATTGAGATCAAAAAGCGATACATGATATTATGTTTACTAAACAGCAGTTTATATCCCTAGCGTGCGCCATACTGACGAAGTTTGAATATATTAATTGGAAATGTTAAATATCTAAAGCCAATGAAATTTTGTAGACGTCTAGAGTCTAGACGTTAAATATGGAACGTCTGTGAAAGTAAAAAAATATGCTATTTCGAAGCACACGCGAGAGAGACGTCTCTTAATGGAAAATTATTGTAGCCACCGCCTAAAGGACAGCATCAGAAATTCAGGAAATCAGTCAAAAAAACCAATCCTAATCTTAGAGGTGACATGAAAACTGGTAAATCATGTCTGCTTTATTTGTTTTATTCTATTTAGAGAAAAGATATTCGAAAACTACTTACTTAGTTATTGCTAAACTTACAGAGTCCTAAGTCCTATATAATTTTTCAAGTTAACTTTAACAGTGCGTAAATTTGCATTTAAGGGTGGATTTCCCAACAGCAAAATTCGCACGGCATGGGTGAAATCGGTACTGTCCAACGTTAGTATAAAGATCTAATATTTTTTTCTAGGTAGAATAGGTAGATACCTATGCGAGACAATAAATATTTATTGATTAGGACTGCAGTTTAGGAAATAAAAAAATTTTAAAGCCCCGAATTTATCATTTCGGTAGCTGTCCTCACAACCTTTTTCAATGTAATTTCCCTCATAAATCAAAAAGTATTGCTTATTTAGGTATATGGCTACTTTTATTTGAATTGTGAATAGTGACAGTATAGTTATAAAATAATTTTATGATAATATCTACTTAGTTTAATAACTGGTAAGTAAAAATGCTTGTGTCCCAGAAAGTCCTCTCATCTCGGTGTTTTTTTTTTAATCGATTGTAGTTTTGCATAGGACAACTCTAGCTCCCCCCTCGTGCGCTTAAAATGTACGTAACAGTGTGGTCTATGTGCTTATCGTGGGAGGAAATGCGCCGCTTGCCTGCGTGTTCCCGCAAAAAAAGTAAGTAGTTCAATTCGGTGGCATGTGACAAACTTCTTATCATTTCCGTGTACAGGTATAACTTGTCTTGCAATTAGTTAATAGATATAAAATACTATTCAAGAGTGCGTAATGGCAATACGTTTATTTGTGTAATATTCATATCATCTTGTAATAAGTAGTCTTCTTGTAATGCTAATTTTTGTCCGTATTTCTAATTTCGGTGTTATCATTTCGGTGGATTCGGTGGGCTAAATTGTCAACCGAAATGATAAAAAACTCACTGAAATGATAGAAATTCTCATTTCGGTTTTTTTAAATCTTAATTATCTCATTTCGGTGGATTGCTTTATCATTTCGGTGTTTAATTGTCTCATTTCGGTGGATTGTTTTATTATTTTGGTAGATTATTATTTGTTTCGATGAAAATTCAGGCCAGCAGGTAATTTTTTAACTAAACCAATTCAAAAAAAGAGTTTATGTATTTGACCCGTACGTATGTATGTATGTATGTATGTATCTATGTATGTATGTATGTATGTATGGCCGCAATTATCTCAAAGACTAATGAACCGATTTTGATAATTTTTTCGCTATCGTAATTAACATACTTTCAGGGAGTTTTTAGTAACTATATTATACCTACGTTCATATAATTCATATGTACAAATTAACATAAGTGTACACTTACTTATGTCATCAAAATATTGAACCTGTACACCGATTTTCCCCATATTTGGTTCTACACTAATTTTTTTTTTACTCAATATAGAAAGTTTATGAAATGGTTGCAAAACAATACATGAACTGTTGGTAGGTAGAAGGTAGGTGGTCAAAAACACTGAAAAATAAACGAAAACCAAACCAAAAAGGAAAAATTCTAGTAGATAACGAGCTTAGCACCTATGTATATTAAAATATAAGTTTTGATTTTTTGTTCATCAGTTTTTTGTAAAATCATCATGATCAACCCATTACCGGCTCACTGCAGAGCACGGGTCTCCTGTCAGAGTGAGAAGGGTTTTGGCCATAGGCTAAGAGTGCATCTATTAATTTAAAGTGTATTTTGAGGCTGAGAAGTGTAGGTTGAGGCTGCTCAGTAGTATCTTTAATATATTTTCAGTGAATTTTAATTTCGGTGGACAGTTTCTATCATTTCGGTGGCTACTTATATCATTTCGGTGGCTAGTTTTATCATTTCGGTGGCATCAAAATTTTAAACACGTATTCTCACGAGTTTATAAGACATATTTTGTTGGCATTCAATAAGAGCATAAACAATAACAAGAAGAACAATAAACCATAGTTCAAAGTTGAAAAAACTTGATAATAAAAAAGTCCACCGAAATTCAAGAAAAAACGGCTTTGTTGAAATTGCCCCTTAAATTAATTTTTGGGAAATCTTTATAATTTGAGATCTCCATGCTAAATGACAGGTTTGCGCACAGAAAGTTACACTAGAGTCTCCAACGTTATTTCTTAGATTTTTTTTATCGCCTTGATACTTTGGAACATTAATAAATTATTCACCTAATCATAGACCGGTTGTTCGCATACAGAGCATAATATGCGAACTACCGGTCTACCTTCGAGGTTGGTGATGATAAAAATGAACTGATCTGGGTTTTTTAGCATACATTCTATTACAACGTTATACCTTCCTCTACTCGAGTTGTTTTTACTTAAACCAATGTGTATCAGTAGGTAACTCTATTATGTTTTCATTGTCCCTTACGGATTCGAAATTAGCGGTTCATTGTTAATTACTGAACCGGTATAAAAAAATAGTCACATTTTACTGACAAATCGGCGAAGTGTTTACTTTAAAGTGTTTTTTTTTTCGTACTCAATATTAATAAAGTCACTGATCGCGCCATATTAGGTACCGGGAAATCATAAACTAAAAGCTACAGTTACAGTCTCGGGATTAATTTAAAAATAATTAAATTAATTAATTATTCATTTACATTTTTACGGAAATAGGTACGGTACAGCTGTTGATTTTATTATTTGAATCGCCCGTGAACAAACCTCATTAAGTTGTTTACACGCGGCGGCGTAGGAAGTGGAGTTAAGTGATTTACTTATGTAGTGTTTTTGGTTCTAATAAAAAATGTGTGATTCTAGTTTTGGTACTGATTTACATGAAGATTTCGCAGCTATTGTAACTGTGAGTACCACAGATTTTGCAGCTATCACGTTTTATGAAGTTGTACACGACTTTTTGGAGTTTAATAAATAAGAAATAAATAGAAAGAAAAAAAAAATAAGAAAGTTTCTTTTGGGTACAATTATGCATTGTTCGCTTGGAGATTATTTTAAATGGTACAATTTGTACTAACCTCTTCAAGTACAATTCCAGTTAAAAGCAACTCAAAAGAAGAAGAGTCTCATAAAGCCGGCAATGTATTAGTGGGCCCTTTGGTGCTGCAAATGTTCATGGGCGGCGGTAATCACTTAACATCAGGTAACCCGCTTGCTCGTTTGCCCGCAATTAATATTTAAAAAAAGTAAGGAAACAAATAAAAATGTACAGTGTACCAATTTTAAATAAATAATCTGAATTTGAATCTATAATATTTCGTTTTCTAAATAACCTACCCGGGAATTAAAACAAAATTATTTAACTAAGTATAACTATAAACGTAATTTTTTGGATATTATCTATGTGCAAGTAAATTTTGGTTACACAATAAGATCATTATGGATCATCATCATCATCATGATCAACCCATTACCGGCTCACTACAGAGCACGGGTCTCCTCTCAGAGTGAGAAGGGTTTTGGCCATAGTCTACCACGCTGGCCAAGCGGATTGGCAGACTTCACACACCTTTTGAGAACGTTATGGAGAACTCTCAGATGTGCAGGTTTCCTCACGATGTTTTCCTTCACCGTTAAAGCAAGTGATATTTAAATACTTAAAACACACATAACTCCGAAAAGTTAGAGGTGCGTGCCCGGGATCGAACCCACGACCTCCGATTAGAAGTCGGTCGTCCTAACCACTAGGCTATCACAGCTTCTGGATTTTAAGCACATTCACATTATGGATAACTTACTCAAAATCCTTAAAAACACTTAATTACCTTCTGGTGCAAACGCTCTGCAAGCAATGCATTTTTAGTACTCAATGAACAACAAGTTAGTCCGCTAAACCAGATAATTCTGTATCGTGCAGCTTAGGTACACAGTACACTGTGCACCGCCCGCCCTTTCGCTAGGTGCAGGAAAAGCAAGCAAGAAAATATACGCAATACCGTCACGCAACTCATAGACCCTCCAAAAAATGTTCTACGCACGTTCACTCTAAATGCTACTATGCATGAGCCTTACAACGCACATCTAATGTATAGGTACCTATTTTTTTTTCAAATAAAGGATAAGACGTTGACCAACTTTATTTACGGTCAAAAAATACATGGTGCTTTGTAGATATTGCGTGCCAGATGTGGCATCAAAAAAGACTTTGTATCGAGCTAATAATATGTTGTCGCATTGTTTAATAGGTATTATCATGTCGCACAATCTATAGATGGCGTGTTTATGGACCGCAAATAAAGTTGGCAATTAGCGTTTATTTGAAACTAGTTAAGTATAGTCTGTTCGTTTTCTTACGGTCACCTTTTGTGTCTAGCCGCCTCCGCCGCGCGGTGTTTTGCCAAAGACACCGCCGTGACTTCAAAGCATGCCGCGAGGGGTGTACAGGCACAAGGGGTTTTGGCGTTTTATACCTACTCATATTTTTTCATTAAAATTCTCTTTCCTTTTTATATTTTTTTATATTCGTATTTTATTACAATATAACCATAAACATAAAATATAATATTCTCATGAACACGGGTCTTCTCTCAAAATGAGAAGGATTTTAACCATAGTCTACCACGCTGGCCAAGTGCGGATTGGCAGACTATTCGGAGATTCTGTTAGAATAGAAAAAAAATTACAAACAGAAAAAAAGTAATAAAAATAAAAGCAGAATACTAAGAGCACCTGCGCCTGTACCGACACTAAGTTACCGAACGAACTATATACGATGCATCATGCAATTCATCAACTGCAACAAGGATAACTGAAATAGATCTCCTATAGAGGATGCCGGTGTAGCTTTTTACGAGTTAACGTTTCGATAACATTACTTAATTATTATCTTGAGGGTTGCATCATCTTTACGGACCCATGTAGAGATTTTAAAACAAAAGCTTGGTTGATTCCTACGAGTTATCTGTATCATATAATTATTATTTCTCGCGGTTTACTTAACACATTAACATTTTAAATGAGTTGCCTACTGCATGTATTCTTGGAGGCACATAATATGCAAACAAAGTTCGTTGGAATTCTTTGTTCGTTGCATTATTTCCTTGAGATTACTGTCCGGAACTAAAAAGATAGATTTATGGTTTTCATTTTCTTCCTTTTTTAACCGAATTCAAAGAAAGACAAGGCACTTTTGTTACCAACTGCCGGATAAAACATTTTATTAGAGAGGACATTATCATTAGCTAGCTCTTGCCCGCGACTTTGTCCGCGTGCTTTTCGTTTATAAATCTCTTTATTTTCACGGAATAAAAGTAGTCAATGTCACGATCTACATCTTAATCGATTAAATCCATCTAAAAATAACGGCGTTACGTTAAAAACAAACAAACAAACTCACCATCGCATATATTATAAAAGGTATATAATATATTAAGGTAATATTATATTTAATAGGGTTAGTAAGGACTACCACGTTGCACATCTCGGTGTAGACTGCAGCCTCCATTCACCACTATCCACTATGTGGCTCCATAGACTACTGCAAATCAGCATAACAAAAATGGTAAAATACCATTCAATTTACTCGACAAATCACTAAGCAGTAGGTACTTCTTCTATTACTAACCTTGTATATCTTTTGTTACAGTATCTTCTTAAGAATAGAAAGTTTGAAGTAGCCAAGAAATCATTAACGTCAATTGTGAACATTGTTTTGATAGAAGCCAAAGACTTACCAGAATTGCCTGCGAATGGATCGAGCGGTCTGTACTGCAAGTTCAAGTAAGTGTTGTGGTCTTTAACTCTATGTTACAATTAATCTTAGCGTTAAATCTTAGCGTGGTCTGGTTTATGAACATGTCCCCTTCGTGGTTTATTCGTCCAATATTTCGTCGTATGTTAGCATTGTTCGTTCTTATTCTACCTACGATTACTTATAACGGGAACCGGATAAATCGAAAGATAGCTAGTAATAACGTGATGACTTCAGCTAACAAGCTAGATCGGTGCTGACAAGAACTCATTCAAGAAATTAGCGCAGCGGACATTGTTCTGTCTCTCCATATGATCAAACCAGAAATGAAGAGAGCCGTAGGAGAACCAGAGTCTTTTGATATCCAACTAGCGGACCCAGCAGACGTCGTCCTGCCCAGTGACATACCAACATCAACGCCACCTACCGGGTCGAAATGTGTGTCAAACCATCCAGAAACCCATTGAAATATACACACAAAATTTAATCCAAATCGGTCCAGCCATTTAGGAAGAGTGTTTAGGTGAGTTAAGGTGACAAACACACGTACAGAAAAATTATACTTATGATTTGGGCGTTGGGCGGGCGGAAAATCCCTATCGGTTGACAAAGAAGGCGATGTTGCTTTTGTCATTCACTTTTCCAGTACTGAAAAATGCAGATCCTGCGGCCATCTGCATTATGCAATACCCAAATATCATACACGGAGAGCATTCAGCTTAAAAAGCTACAACTCACAGGTTAATGACATGACAGGTTTCTTCACGTCATAATCTGAAGAGCTTCATAATTAATTGTAAATAAGCGCTTATTTTTTATTTATAGACGAGTCTTTTTATTATTTGACTTGCCACTTCTAATGTAAAAAAGCTCTCGCTTGATTGCATCTTTAGGAGTGGTTTATACAGAAGTGGCGAGTGTCCGAGACGTGGCTCTCACACATTTGTACTTCGACGTGGCGCACGAAGCGCGCCACGTCGAAGTACAAATGTGCAAATAACGCCATATCGCAAATAACGCCATATATTTTTACACGCTTTATATTAGCTTCACCTGTATGTATGTTTGTAACCGACTTCTTTGAACGCGATTTTGACCCACTTTAAACGGTCAGATTTCATTCAAACTTTGTAGATTTATCGAGGACCGATGACAATACACTAATTTCATAAGATTATTTCATTATTCAATTTGGAAAATAAGATTTTGTGTTCATTTATCAAAAGTCGTCGGTAAGGAAAAACAATAAACTTTCAAAATCGCACGGTAACTAACTGTAACTAGGGTAAACAGAATAGATGTCACACACAACTAAAATCTAAGCACAAAACGCACGAATGCGAAGATAAAACAATATTAAAACAAAATAATAATATTATTAATTAGTACTTATTTACTTTAATCATATTGTACGATTTACAATAAAAAACAAATAAAATAATTTATTAATAATTAATATCTGTTGTATTTTAAGTGACATGATTTTTTTAGTGTTTTATAAATAAACCAAACTAAAAAGTAGAAAATAAATAATATTATAATTTCTATTTTTTAGTTTGGTTTTCTATAAGAAAGCGTGTTTTTTTTAGTTTTTTTAAACTATTATTTATTATATACCTAATATGGAGGTGTCTGCGTCACATCTTCGTCATTCGCCACTTCTGTATGAACCACGCATGAGATAACAAGACGTCTGGTAAGTTTTTGTGTAAAATAACGTATGCTATGCCACGCTAGTTAGATTTCTATATTGATTAGTTTATGACAAGGCTCATGATACGATCGTATATACCTATAATAAACTAATATTATTATAAATGCGACTCTGCCTATCCGTCAGTCTGTCTGCTATCTTTTCGCGGATCTTGATGAGCTTTGGCACGGAGGTAACTTGCATCTTGGGGACGGATACAGGATACTATTTATCCGGGAAAATCAAAGAGTTTCTACGGGATTCTTGTAATTTTATCTTAAATTTTATAATAATTTATTGCATTAAAATGAGAATAATCATTGCCCGGAACAGATTTGGAAACTATTAACAAAAACTAATATAGTAACATAAGGACAAAAAATCCTGCAAAAACCTAAATTCATCAATTATGTAAATTATTTGGAACTATAAAGTTCTCTGAATGTGAGTGTGTGATGCGTATGACTATATATTTAGTTTTTGCTAGTAGATTACATATACATAAGTATAATAAGTATATCAATTATGTGCGTCATCATCGTTGCCTTTTTTGTAATTTATATACGTATACCTACTATGTATTTAGATACCTAGTATCGAGAGTCGAGATTAGAGATGAGATGGTTGACCGATGTCTGTAATTTTTGTTTTTCTTTGCATATCCCTTATCAATATACATACGTTATTTGATGCAAAAACGTGCTATACGTCTTGTTACCTATGAAAATTCTTTACAAAAACTATCAAGCTAAGTACTTCTTAGATATTTTATAAATCAATGTTTGTCTGTATGTACTCTTTACGCTACTATTGAACCGATTGTGGTGAAATGGATTTTAGTATGCTTGTCTTTTATGCGTTCCTAAACCATAGGTACTTTACGTGGCACTACAATGCATGCCGGAAATAGTTTTTATTTGTATAGGTACTTATTGGACCTACATATTATACAAATAAAAACTTCTACCTTGCCTACGGAACTTCATTAAGATTATCCAAACATGAATTAAACTTTGTGTATACTAATGTATAATACATTCGCATTTAATTTTAAGATTTTTTTTGTTTTAGGTTGGGCGGAGAATCCCATAAGTCAAAACAGGTCCACAAAACAAAACCAATATGGCGTGAGAGGTTTAATTTACACCTTTACGATGACAACTCTCTGGAAGTTAACGTATGGCACAAAACGAAGCAGAAAAATTTTATGGGAAGGTAAGCGACGATATTTCTGCTATATAAAATCTATACATATAATAAAATCGTAGAATTACCTTATCTCGTATACTATATCTCGTACTATCGTAAAGTAAATATTGTTAGGTATGTTTAAATCTACATTACAATATAATATTATTTATTTAAGAATATAAAACACGTTCTATACAAACTCCTCGTGCCAAAGGTTGTCAGGTAGAGTCAGAGATCGAGCGAAAAGAAATCCACGCTTCCAGATTAGTCTTAGCTTTTTTTCTGTTTTTATTAAGTACCTATATTATTATGATATTTGTGTGTGCAATAAAAAAATATAAATACACAAACTAAACCCTTTTTGAACCATTTCGAATACTTAGTTTTCTTGAACTCATATCACAATTAATCACAATACATAATTAGGTATAGATACCTATTCTCCCATTTATTCTTATACTTACACATTTACATTAAATTATTCTTAAAAAATTTAATAAAAAAATAGAAGTAGGTATACTTAAAAATATACGTAAAATCTTTCTTTAAAATAATGAAATGGGACCCATTTCATTATTTTCCTTTCATTACTTGCTGCGAGGAGGATCTAAGCAGCCTTCATGAAGGCTTCTCCTTCTGAAGCCATTGGTAAGGGCTTCCGAGTTAGAAATCTCACAATACATACCGTCTCAAGGAGGGCCGCTTTCAGTAACCTGCCCTTGATCCAACAGCCAAGCGAACGAAACATTTCGCTATGAGACCATTGACCCAAACAACAATCGAAACAGTACCTAACTGTCGAATAAACACTCCACATGGCGGCAATCTCGAGGGCAAGGTCTAAATATTTTTTAATTTTTCCTTCTCTGCCTTCACGAGATCATCATCATATTATGGAAAAGTGATATCAACAATTTATTGCCAGGTGCGCTGACCGGTCAACTAACTCATTCTAGAGCAGGGCACAACTATTTTCAATTATTATTTTTTCTCTTTTTTAGGGTTCCGTAGTAAACAAGGAACCCTTATAGTTTCGCCATGTCCGTCCGTCTGTCTGTCCGTCCGTCAGTCCGTCCTCGGTTAATCTCAGAGACTATTAGTACTAGAAATCTGTAATTTGGCATGGGTATAAATATTAATCACGCCGACAAAGTGCTGAAATAAAATTTTGATAAATATTTTTTTAGGATAGCTCCCCTACATGTAAAATGGGGATGAATATTTTTTTTTCTCGTCTACCCCATAGTGTGGGGTATCGTTGAATAGGTCTTTTAAAAATACTGTGGGTGTGGGAACATCATTTTTCGATTTCTAGATCCGTTTGTAAAATATGATGTTTTAAAGTGCTAATTTTTATTAGAGTCAAGTGTCCCCCCCCCCTCTATCAGCCAAATGGCAGTATATAGGAACTTGAAAAAATTCACAGCAGTAGTATATAATCAATTTTAAAGGAAAACTATCATGGCTAAGTAGGGTTCACAGGTTAAGGAATTATCTGCTTTGCGAGGATTGTGGCTACGGAGCCCTACACTGCGCGTGGCCCGCCAAGCACTTGGCCGGCTTTTTACTAAGTAAAGTAAAAAAAGGCAAAAATTTTTTTTCCTTTTTACACGCTTTATATTAGCTTCACCGGTATGTATGTTTGTAACCGACTCCTTTGACCGCGATTTTGACCCACTTTAAACGGTCAGATTTCATTCAAACTTTGTAGATTTATCGAGGACCGATGACAATACACTAATTTGATAAGATTATTCCATTATTCAATTTGCAAAATAAGATTTTTGTTAAATTATTATTTCGTTGAGTAAGCAACGGAACGAGTTGTTTTGGGCGTATTCGGCGGAGTTTGGTTGGGATTTTCGAATAAATGTGTCAACTGTCGGGGGATTGACACACGGAGGTGAATTGACATGGACTTTTGAAAAAAAAGCTTGTCAAAAGATATCGCTCAGGCGTTGAAACAACCTAAATCCGACACGTTTCGAAAGAAATCCGCTCATATCTGAACTACGTGTGTTTATTTAAGTGTGATTATGCGGTGATTCGTTGTAATCTATGAAATCTATCAAGCGTAACTCGAGTCTTATTTCCGTAATTTACAATGGACGAAGAGCTGATACAACCATCAATGATCGCCCACGGTAACGAGATGACACCTTCGGCCCTCCGTTACAGAAGTGGGACGCAACCGATATGAAAATCGGTGTGAATCAATTAATCGGCTATGACAATATAAAATGGCGCTTACTCATGGAACAGCAAAACCGTAATTGCGGCATTGGTCGAGGCAATGAAAGCGCCGTCTACTAGCAAAGATATCCAGGTATACCTGAGTTTAATCCGAATAAGAACAAAGTGGACGCTCGCGCATGGGTTACGACCGCGGATATGTGCATCACAGATCCAGATTTGCAAGGAACTTCTCATAATGGCTTTGAGTCGTGCGCTTATAGAACAGGCTTTGCAGGCAGGCAGACCAACTTGAAGCAGTTTCTGGTTAGGAAATATCAAGACTTCTCAATAAAGCAAATCGGTTGTGTGTTTCCGATGTGGTAAGCGGGCACACATATCGACCCAGTTTTCGTCGTTGATCGACGGCGTTGGCAACAGCAGAGTCGGCGGTGGTGTGATCCAACAGCCGGTGTTAGTTGCGCTCTCATTAAAGAAAGTATTGCGCATAGCTTACCGGCTGTGCGTTATAATAAAGTGGTTAGTATTTCGAGTGGTAATAGTAATATTTGCTAATTTTACGTGAGGTTACGATAGATGTACCTACAGTCGACTCTCGATAATTTGACACTCGTTAATTTAAATCTTTTGATAATTTAAACTTTTTTCCCAGTCCCTTGAAAAACATTCGATAAATTGAATAAAATCAATACTAATTGGTCCACTAGGTAATTTGAAGTTAAATCTTGCCCGCCAACATTCAATAATTTGAAGTCCGGGCTTCCGTATCTACTCTCTATAATTTGAAGTGTTTATCATGCACAGACCTATCGATTGTTTACATAAATGAGATAATGAGACAAGAGTCATTTGCAGTTCATATTTCAGTCTTTCTTCAAATGTTAAAGTGAGTGAGAAGTGACGGTTAGGTACCTACTTCTCATCTCTCACCACTATCGAAAATTAATTGGACAATGATAGACTGAAGGCTTAACTCTTATTTTGAACTCTTGGTAATGTGATATTTTTCTTTGTCCCTTGAGTTTCAAATTATTGAAAGTCGACTGTAGTTTACAAATTTTGTTTCACGTTATAGGTATTAGAAGAGTTTTTGCGTTTTGAAAATATTACTCGTGATATTTTTATATAATACTCCTTTGTCATCGTTGCCAACTTTGAATAAGTTAACTATTATATTGAACTAGTGGACCCGGCAGACTTCGTCCTGCCCCGTGACATACCGACATCAGCGCCGCCTACCGAGACCCGGTAGGTTACCTTTACCTACCCGGTAATTGTGTTTTCAATCCATCCAGGAACCCATTGAAATAACTAACCGTACGGTAACTAACTGTAACTAAGGTAAACAAAATAGATGTCACACACAACTAAAATCTAAGCACAAAACGCACGAATGCGAAGATAAAACAATATTAAAACAAAATAATAATATTATTAATTAGTACTTATTTACTTTAATCCTAATGTACGATTTACAATAAAAAACAAATAAAATAATTTATTAATAATTAATATCTGTTGTATTTTAAGTGACATGATTTTTTTAGTGTTTTATAAATCAACCAAACTAAAAAGTAGAAAATAAATAATAGTTTAAAAAAACTAAAAAACACGCTTTTTATAGAAAACCAAACTAAAAAATAGAAAATAAATTTTAATAAATATAAATTAATAATAGTGTGCATATGAAAAAATGTATTTTATTTAAAAAAAGCGTGGGGTGATTTTAAGATATTATCGAAATGATAATCCTCTATACACCCATGCACCCCACGTTTTTTTTTAATAAAATACATTTTTTCATATGCACACTATTATTAATTTATATTTATTAAAATTTATTTTCTATTTTTTAGTTTGGTTTTCTATAAAAAGCGTGTTTTTTAGTTTTTTTAAACTATTATTTATTTTCCCTACTTTTTCTATATTAAGTACTAGCTGTTGCCCGCGACTTCGTCCGCGTTAAAAAAATTTAAACGGGAACCCTTTGTTTCCCCGGGATAAAATAGTAGCCTGTCACTTTCCAGGTCCTGAACTAAAAAAATGCAACTGCAAAAAATCACGTCAATCTGTAGTTAAATGTCCGATGATAATAATATGTCGAAAGGAAACCATTTTACCCCCCTCGGGGTGGATTTTCGTCAAATTTTTCTTAGCTTATGCCTACCCCCTAGAAAGAACCTAACTTCCAAATTTCAAGTTAATAATAACAATAAATAAAACTTCACATAAAAAGTTTCATCCCCTTTTTTACCACCCTTAAGGGGAGATTTTCCAGAACACCTTATACAGGTTTTTATTATTTAAAATTTATAATCTAAATGCCTATTTTCATATCTGTAACTTCAAAAACATAGAACTTTCATATAACCTTCCTACCCCCATTTTACCCCCTTAGGGGAGGATTTTCGTGAAATCTTTTCTAGGCTGATATCTAAGCCCTAGAATGAACCTATCTTCAAAATATCAAGTTGATAATAACAATAATTAAAACTTAACATAAAAACTTTCAACCCCTATTTTACCACCCTTAAGGGAAGATTTTTCAGAATAAAATACACAGGTTTATATTATTTAAAACCAATAATCTAAATGCCGATTTTCAGGTCTGTAACTTTAAAAACATAGGACTTTCATACAAACTTTATACCCCCATTTTACCCCCTTAGGGGAGGATTTTAGCGATACTGAATAGCCTATAACCTTCCCAGAAAATTGTACTACCAAATACAAAAAGAATTTTTCAAATCCGACTGGTACTTCCAGAGATTAGCGCGTTCAAACAAACAAACTCTTCCGCTTTATTATATTAGTATAAAGTATATAGATGATCAACTACGATACATATTTATGATAATATAATATTACTTAAGTACTAGATATTTTCGATATTTAAGTATCGTACGGAAATAGCCCTTCCTATTCACGTCTAAACATATTTAAATACAAGCGACACCCGCGACTTCGTTCGCGTGGATATTGGTTTTTAAAAATCCCGTGAGAATCATTTTGTTTTTCCTAAGCTCCTTTGAGCTCATACCTTGCTAAAAACTGTTAAAAGTTCACTGGCGGATGTTTAGGTAGATCAAAATGTAAACATCTGCCAGAAAAGTCCCATCAAAATCGGTCCAGCCTTTCAGAGGATAGCCAGTAATCTTTAAAGTATTTTCTTTCTAACAAAAAAAGAATGAATGAAATCGCACCACCCGTTAACGAATTACAGCTAAGTACACATTTTGACTTTCATCCCCTCTCCCAAGGGAACCGTGCTGAATTTCGGGATAAAAAGTATCCTATATGTTACTCCATAGTATGAACTTAAATCATGCCAAGTTTCATTTCAATCCATTCAGTAGTTTTTACGTGATGCGCGCACAAACATACAGACAAACAGATAAACAGACAAACAGACAAAGAGACAAAAATTTCAAAAATAGCTTTTTTTACGTTCTATTACTTATCCCTAACACCCCCCAGTTATTATTTTGCAAAAATCTTCAATGTACAGATACGGCAAGTCTACGATTTTATTATATGTAGGTATAGAAGATAGAAGATAGATTAGGTACACGAGTAGTTTTCAATGATTAATGACTACTTATAGTCATTTTAAATTTAACTTATTACAATAGATAATTGTGCAATTTAATTATTCTCATAATATAATTATTATGAATGCCATCACTGAATACGTAGTACGGATATTTCGTGACGCTCGACATGACGTGGTGTCTTACCCACAGTGTGATATTACCATAAAAAGCTACTTATCGGATATTTATGAGTGTCATTTACGCATATCCTTTTATTTTAGACATTTAGTGGAAGAAGGACAGCAGTAAGCTTTACGAAACTTAATCTTTGTTACGAGAATGGATTTTTAAAATGAACTGATTCTATTCCCATTGATGATCTTTTATCTTGGCATTGTTAATGGAATACCTAAAAAAATATTAATTTTCTTCTATGTTAATAATTAGACATATTTAGTAGTATTTTAGTAGTATTTAGTAAGCCTTTCGCTTCACCTGGAGGTGGTTTATTTCTTTAACCTGAAACTGAAAACAAATAATAGAGTAGACAGATAAATTATTTGCCTTTAGGACAAGCTACATGATCTTTCTTCGAGACAGGACACTCATCATCATCATCATGATCAACCCATTACCGGCTCACTACAGAGCACGGGTCTCCTCTCAGAGTGAGAAGGGTCTTAGCCATAGTCTACCACGCTGGCCAAGCGGATTGACAGACTTCACACACCTTTGAGAACGTTATGGAGAACTCTCAGGCATGCAGGTTTCCTCACGATGTTTTCCTTCACCGTTAAAGCAAGTGATATTTAAATACTTAAAACGCACATAACTCCGAAAAGTTAGAGGCGCCCGGGATCGAACCCATGACCTCCGATTAGAAGTCGGTCGTCCTAACCACTAGGCTATCACAGACAGGACACTGTATTTTGATATTTCTCAAGCAGGTGTGTCATCGACCTGTCCAAGCTAGAGAAAGAGAAGACGCACGACCTGTGGCAAGAGTTGGACTGTGGTTTCGGGTCAGTTCATCTGCTGGTCACTCTCAGCGGATCAGACAGGTGCACAGTCGTGGACAACGTGCCCACTACGAACGGCGTGCATCATGAACCACCCACGGAAGAAAAGTTTGTAAGTCATGCTCTTATCTTTAACACCTGTATCTATTAACTAGCTGATGCTCGCCACTTCGCTCGCTTGGATTCATACAAATCTTATACAAACATTCATCCCCCATTTAACCCACTTGGGGGTAGTTTTTCCAAAATTCCTTAAACGCGTAAGTTTATTTCTTTGTTTTAAGTTTTTATTTTTTACTGAAAACCCAAATACCAATTTTGATGGAAATAGCTTGAAAAATGGCGGAGTTTATATGAAATAAACTTCCATCCCCTATTTAACCCTTTTAGAGGTGGAATTTGCAATAAGTAATCCTTTCTGTGTACACCTACGTCACAAAGGGAAGCTACTGTAAAACTTTCAAGTTTCTATAGCTTCAGTAGTTTCGGTTATGCGTGATGGTCGAGTGATGATCAGTCAGGACAAGCTTCTATAAATTAGTATACATAGATAGATGACTTGGTAATCATACGAGGTCCGATGGACGTCTATGTAGGGAGACAGAACGTTTCATTCTCTCCACGGTCTCGTGCCTCTTTTGTCCCGTAGCGAATGCTCCTGCGAATGTCTGCGATGTCGTCTGTCTGCACGCCGGGGTGTTTTATTCCAGCACCTTGGAGTTGGGACCCCAACTTCGGTGATCCGAGATATGTGCCTCGCACTTAAGACACCTTAAGAGTTTTGCGACTGATTGAGCTATATCAGCTGTTGATCTAGTTCTTCTACGGATTATTTCTTCTAAACTAAACTTCTAAACTTCCACCACCACCACAACTACAGCTTTTTAACGTCCCACTGCTGGGCACAGGCCCCCTCTCATAGGAGAGAGGGATTTAAAGCTTACACCCGCCACGCTACTTCAATGCGGGTTGGTGGGCTAGAAGAAAAACTTCGATCATATTCAATCCTATGGTTTTCCTCCCACTTTCTCTTCTTTCCGTTCTATCTTTGATAATATATTTATTTCTATAAATTTATTTTATTTCTATAAATATATTATCGAGGATAGAATGGCAAAGGAAAACGCGTGCCAAATGCATGCACATTGTGCACAAATGTCCAAAATTACACACAGTACCTACGCATCGATATTTCGACGTAATTTAGGTATTTGTTTTAGTGACCAAAAGTAACCGTGAAAGTGCCTTTTTGCGATATTTTGAACTATAAACACAAAAGTTCAGAAATAAATCGCAAAAAAGAAGTTTTACACCTTGTTTATTTTGGCACGCATAGTTTATGAATTCTTAATTATAACTGTGATGATCATTGATCTACCCTATATACATATGTATTATTCTGTTTTAATTCTCTATAAAATAATTCTAATTGTATTTAATTCTCTTTATCATCCACTAAATGGCTTGGAGCTTTCTTATAAGGCCCATTCATGAACATGCCTAAATTGTTCTCGGAAGATCACAATTCAGTAATTATTTATCTGTTTTTATGCTTAGTGTTGCATTATTTCACGCTAAGATCGAAGGTTAACATAAAATAAGAAATGACTGACAAGTATCTTAAGATCATACGTTAACTTGAAATGACGCAAATACCTACCTACCCACTCATAATAAATTACCTATATAACAAAAACAAACAGTGATCTCTAGTGTTTATGAAGTTCTAAGAAGACACGTTCTATATAGTTATTATAATTTACTAGCGACCCGCCCCGGCTTTACACAGGTGGTAATTACCCGCTACTAACCGACCATATTCGTATATTAAGAGCCCTCTCCATGGCAGCGACAAATCGTTGGTGAGTGGAGTCTAAAACAGTGATTTCTGCATTTAGAGAGCGAGACGTCTTCAGTAAAGAAGAGTACTAAAAATATATACATAAATAAATAATAAATTAATTAAATAAATAAATTTTGCTTGAGATATCATGATTTTTAGTGAAAAACGGCAAAGTAAAAAGATGCAAATCTAGGTTTGGTATTTCGCCTATTTTAGCAAATATTTGGCAATTTTTTACATGAACTTAACAGAATTATTATGAAGTAAGTAACCTATGATAAGACTTCGGTCGTTTTTAAATTTTCTAGTTTCTTATATAGTTGATTTACGCACGAAGTTGCCCCAAAATTTGCCCAAAAATAGTGATTTTTCAAGCGTCATAACTTTCAAAATAAATATAATTTTACTAATATTTTTATTTTATGGCATAGATAATCCTACTAATATTATAAATGTGAAAGTGTGGATGTTTGGATGTTTAGATGTTTGTATGTTTGTATGTTTGGATGTTTGGATGTTTGTTACTCAATCACGCCGCAACTACTGAACCGATTTGGCTGAAATTTTGAATGGAGATAGCTTATGCCCTGACTTAAAACATAGGCTACTTTTTATCCCGGAAAAGTATTCCTGTGGGACTAAAATAGATATAATCTTCCAAAAACGCCATAGAGGGCGCTGACTGTTCTTAGGTAAATCACGTTCACATAACACATTATTGCAATAGTTTGCTGTGTTGCATGCATTGGCAACACATAGGCTACTTTTTATCCTGGAAAAAATGCACAGTTCCCATGGGATTTTGAAAAACCCGAAGTCTATATCTACAACTATAGGTAGATTATTATAGCGAACTTCCTTGATAGAAAGTATAAAGGTTGGAAAAGGGATCGGGAACGGGAACCGGGAATCAACGATTCCCTCGGGATTTGTTCAAAACCGAAATTTACGCGAGCGAAGCTGCGGGCAGAAGCTATCACACATAATCACAATACCAATCCTACTAATCCTACTATCCTACTAATCCTACTAATCCTCCTACTATCCTACTAATCCTACTAATATTATAAATGTGAAAGTGTGGATGTTTGGATGTTTAGATGTTTGTATGTTTGTATGTTTGGATGTTTGGATGTTTGTTACTCAATCACGCCGCAACTACTGAACCGATTTGGCTGAAATTTTGAATGGAGATAGCTTATGCCCTGACTTAAAACATAGGCTACTTTTTATCCCGGAAAAGTATTCCTGTGGGACTAAAATAGATATAATCTTCCAAAAACGCCATAGAGGGCGCTGACTGTTCTTAGGTAAATCACGTTCACATAACACATTATTGCAATAGTTTGCTGTGTTGCATGCATTGGCAACACATAGGCTACTTTTTATCCTGGAAAAAATGCACAGTTCCCATGGGATTTTGAAAAACCCGAAGTCTATATCTACAACTATAGGTAGATTATTATAGCGAACTTCCTTGATAGAAAGTATAAAGGTTGGAAAAGGGATCGGGAACGGGAACCGGGAATCAACGATTCCCTCGGGATTTGTTCAAAACCGAAATTTACGCGAGCGAAGCTGCGGGCAGAAGCTATCACACATAATCACAATACAAATCCTACTAATCCTACTATCCTACTAATCCTACTAATCCTCCTACTATCCTACTAATATTATAAATGTGAAAGTGTGGATGTTTGGATGTTTAGATGTTTGTATGTTTGTATGTTTGTATGTTTGGATGTTTGTTACTCAATCACGCCGCAACTACTGAACCGATTTGGCTGAAATTTTGAATGGAGATAGCTTATGCCCTGACTTAAAACATAGGCTACTTTTTATCCCGGAAAAGTATTCCTGTGGGACTAAAATAGATATAATCTTCCAAAAACGCCATAGAGGGCGCTGACTGTTCTTAGGTAAATCACGTTCACATAACACATTATTGCAATAGTTTGCTGTGTTGCATGCATTGGCAACACATAGGCTACTTTTTATCCTGGAAAAAATGCACAGTTCCCATGGGATTTTGAAAAACCCGAAGTCTATATCTACAACTATAGGTAGATTATTATAGCGAACTTCCTTGATAGAAAGTATAAAGGTTGGAAAAGGGATCGGGAACGGGAACCGGGAATCAACGATTCCCTCGGGATTTGTTCAAAACCGAAATTTACGCGAGCGAAGCTGCGGGCAGAAGCTATCACACATAATCACAATACCAATCCTACTAATCCTACTATCCTACTAATCCTCCTACTATCCTACTAATATCATAAATGTGAAAGTGTGGATGTTTGGATGTTTAGATGTTTGGATGTTTGGATGTTTGGATGTTTGTTACTCAATCACGCCGCAATTACTAAACCGATTTGGCTGAAATTTTGAAAGGAGATAGATTATACCCTGACTTAAAACATAGGCTACTTTTTATCCCGGAAAAATCTACAGTTCCCACGGGATTTTGAAAAAAACCGAAATCTCTAGCTACAACTATAGGTAGATTACTATAGCAAACTTCCTTGAAAGTAGGTGTAAAGGTTAGAAAAGGGAGCGGGAATGGGAACCGGAAATCCACGACTCCCTCGGGATTTGTGAAAAACCAAAATTCTCGCGGGCGAAGCCGCGGGTATTCTCTAGTGGAGATATAAATTGATATCTGGCCTATTGCGACAAATATTAGAATAATAGGCGTAATACGTTTGTATGGAGAAGCGCGTGAAGAGAGCGGCCTTAAAGGAATTAGGCAGCGTTTTCGATAAAAGCTCCCAGGCGGCTTGGCTTTTTTGGTGTTGCTACTGTGATGGTAGAATTTTTTTTTAATATTATTGAACATTAACTAACACTATACTTAACATAATTACTAACAATTGTTTTTCTTATGATTTGTTTTCAACGCTCCCACACTGATAAAAACGTAAAATTGTTGCATGACATGCATTTTATATCAATTTGGACCTACATTCCTTATTTGAAAACTTTTGCTTACATTTGTGACAAAATGTTAACTAACAATTAATGTTGAATAACATTTTTTTAACTACGGTATGGCAGGACCATTTCCGACATTTTTCAACAAATAACGTCATAGGTATTTCAACCAATTTACACAAAACCTTAACAAATTATACAGACAGACAGGCAAACGCGGCGGGGGACTTTATCTTATGTAACCAGTGATTTAAAATACAGACACAAATACTGCCTGTGTTTGGTCAAATAGTATCGATTAAGGTTGACCAAGGCTTGAGCTTTTTCTAGCAACGTCCGCCATTAAGGTCATGTCGCATATTTAAAAGTTAAATTAAAGATTAAAACCAGCCGTATTTAGGACTTTGAATAGTCAGAACATTGAATAGTCAGTCTCGTGACGAATTATTAAAGTTTTTTATACCAAGGTAAACTAATTAATTATGTATTATGTATTTATAGGCGACATTCGCAAATTGACGGTTATAAACTTTGCATAAATAAAGCTCTCATACTATAATGTTGTAGAAATGTGTGTTATGTTTGTTTGAATAATGTTTGAGAATTGTTTTAATAACGGCATCTAAGGGTCTTCCCATATTTATCGACATAGAATCTGTTTAATCTGAGTGTGTATCACCAGTCACCACAGCTCACATGGCATTGAATATCGCCGAAGTTCGGATATTACGGCTCAAGCCGATTCAGAGTCGTTATTAGGTATGGGGAGACCCTTAGGGCTCTTTTTCACACGCCGTGAAAAATCACGTTTTACGTTATACGGTCACAGTGTTGTATGACTTGTATGGACTATGGAGCACAATAGGAGCTTGTTAACATGCACGCACGGCGGCACTAAGGCCCAGCGCACACCAAGAGCAGAGCAAAGCAGAGCATTTTCTGAGAACGCTGAATAATTAACTTTACGAATATTGACATACCCTGCAAAATTAAATGTACTTCAAAACGCGAGATAAACCATTATGGTCGAGCGTGGCGTTTAGAAGCACTTTCAATTTTGCACGGTAGAACAATAGTTGTAAAGTTAATTATTCAGTGTTCTCAAAAAAATTTCTACTCTACGTCGCTCTTGGTGTGCGCTGGGCCTAAGACGCTCCGTACGGCGTGGTTTACGTCAATGTTGTATTGGTTGTATGGCAGTCGGGGGATTGTGAACGGCGCCGTTAACAAGCCCCCTTAGGCAATATTTCAATGCTCCTGAACTTTCCAGCAATGGTACAGATTCGACAATTGGAGCGAAGTCGGCCAGCTGAGCATCACCGTACACGGCGCGAGAGGGTTGACCGCGCACAACATTAGCGGCAATGTGAACGCCTACTGCGTGCTAGAGTTGGACAACTCAAGGATCCAAACCCATACCGTTAAAGGCAGCTCGGAACATAATTGGAATAAGAACTTTAATTTGTAAGTAATTCCATCTTTGAAGACTCTAATGGATGTCATTCGGGTAGTAGGTATTCTCTATTTTTTTGGCATTTCAAATTACAAACAGTCTTTCGGTGCACAACGGCCATTAGTTACGATCAAAAAAGTTACTTTTCAGTGGCTACTATCTGAATGGAACTCGAGCTAGTTTTTTTTGCCGTAGTCGGCTACGGCAAAGCCAAAAGGAAGTGTTATGATTTTAGCAGTCTATGTACACGGTATGTATGTATGTGTCTAATTTCTGTATGATATTCTGTGTTCCACCGTAGCGCCTAAACTACTGTACCGATTTTGATGAATGAGGTGTCAATTAATTCTATGTTATAGTCCGGGTGACATAGGCTACATTTTATATACGAACAAAATCGAGAAGCAACGTCCGACTAGCTAAACTAGAATATTAGTTAATTTTGGATAGACAAAATAGATGGCGCCACTAGCTGCTTGCCCCGCGCTTTCTGCACACTAAATTATTATTTTATATTTAATTAAATTACTAAGCGTAGTCGGGTTTTCGGTTACGAACTTTATCTCTTGTGACTACAGAGTGCTTAGTCTCAGTTTGAAGCGCTCCAAAACTAAAAGCATACTATAAGTTTAAGTATACTATTGATCGAATCACAAATGACTTCAGAGCAAAATGAACCCAAAGACTCTTATTTTAGGTCCATTTTACTCTGAAGTCATTGTGATTCGATCAATAGTATACTTATAGTATACTATAAAGTTTTGGAGCGCTCCAAACTGAGACTAAGCACTCGGAACTTGTCCGAGGATGTGCATTGTGCGTGATTGACATCATTTACCGAAATCGTTCAATTATTCAATTGTGGTCAGGCCGAATCCTATAGATCCCATTTGTATCCAAATACAGATAAGAGACCAAATGTAATTCCTCCATATATTGCTCCAAATTAACACCTTGTATATACCAAATATCATACTAGTATGTAATCGAAGCTAAGGCTATAAAGTAAAGCCTATACTTGTAGGTAACACACTGTTGATGATTAAACTAACGATGAAAATAATAAACGCTTCGCATTAAAAAATTAATAAAAGGTGTGAATTTGTTTACATCAGATAGGTAATGAAATTATATTGACTGTTCATATTATAATAGGTAAACCTACCGACTGGTTTTCCTCGGTAGGAATAACAAACTTAGCTGGTGCCCATTGGATGTTTTTATGTTTAAATTGAATTTAAAACAGTCAATACGAGTCCAAAATGTAAACAAACATATTTTTGAGGTTTTATGTGTTTGTGTGTGTATGGAAGTAAGTGAGTATAAAATGATCAACACAAGTATGTACTTACAAGTATAACCTACCTTTACACACCCGTCATGGAAATGATGCTGCTTAGCGCAACCCGATATTTAATCGTCGAAAGCGAAAAATGATTCGAGAATTTGGACGAATAACTCGAGAAATTCGACCATCTAAACAACACTCCTATATTAGGTATCATAGGGTATATTATCATATTATACATATATATATACATATATATATATATATTTGCATCTCACCGCCTATCCTGCGTCAGACATGACTGCTTTTACCAACCATGCTGCGTCCGACTGACTTACCACGTCCTGTATACGGACGCAAGATTGACTAGCCTCGATATTTTACCGGTAGACGCCATATTATCGTAAGAGAGTCTGGGCTAAATTTTGGCATGGACGCAATTTTGACTTGGGAATGAAATCCGGCGCATAATTTAGTTCCGCGACGTGCCGCACACACCGCGAGGTCGCTCTGAGCGCGGCGTATATCGTCGCGCCGTATACACCATTTTTATCACCATCCATTTCACCGCTTAAAGTGATACCGTATATTATAGCAAAAAATATAAGTTTTTATCAATATAAACGACGGATTTAATTACGTCCGCAAATTAGAGACACGAATCGGTGAGGTCGACCCGTGCGTGGGGTGAGGGGGTGGGAAGCCCGTGGTTGAATGTTTTTATTTGAATATATTATCGCTTTACCGGCCGGCCGCCGTAACGACGCGACGCCGCAGTGAAAATCTATACATATAATAAAATACTACATCTATAATATAATAAAACTGTAACAGATCCAATTCTGTACATTGAAGATATTTTGAAAATTTTTATTGGAGGGCACTCTATAATCGATACTGAAGCCAAAACTGCAATTTTTTTCATTTTTGTCTGTCTGTCTGTCTTTCTGTCTGTCTGTCTGTCTGTCTGTCTGTCTGTCTGTCTGTCTGTCTGTCTGTATCTTGGCCGCGCATCACGCCGAAACTACTGAATGGATTCGAATGAAACTTGGTACGATTTGAGTTTATACTCCGAGGTAGGATATAGGATACTTTTTATCCCGAAATTCAGCACGGTTCCCTTGGGAGAGGGGATGAAAGTTAAAACGTGTATTTAGCTGTAATTCACTAATGCGTTGTTCGATTTCACTCATTCTTTTTTTGTTAGAAAGGTAGTACTTTATGTAATGCCCCGTAAATATTTCAAGGTCATAGGTTTTTTAGTTTAGAAATGACAGACATTACAATCCTCAGTATTGGGTTCAAATAACTTGGGACCCGGATCTTTGAACGTACGGCTTATTTTAAACTGGTGTGTGTTTAAATTTATGTTTGTCGGTCTATCTATTTATTCCAGCTAATCTCCGAAACGGCTGGATCGATTTTAATGGAACTTTCAATGTTATAAGGAGTAACGTAGGCTACATTTAGTTTAGGTACATAAAAGTATTATGGGATCCGATCCGATCCTATATAAAAACCTATATCTACGCGAACGAAGTTGCGGGGTTCAGCTAGTAATATAATAAAATCGTAGGACGTAGACTTGCCGTATCTGTACATTAAAGATATTTGCAAAATAATGACTGGGAGATGTTAGGGATAAGTAATTGAAAGTAAAAGCTATTTTTGAAATTTTTGTCTGTTTATCTGTTTGTCTGTTTGTCTGTATGTTTGTGCACGCATCACGCAAAAATTTACTGAATGGATTGAAATGAAACTTGGCATGATTTAAGTTCATACTACGGAGTAACATATTATAGGATACTTTTTATCCCGAAATTCAGCACGGTTCCCTTGGGAGAGGGGATGAAAGTCAAAATGTGTACTTAGCTGTAATTCGTTAACGCGTGGTCCGATTTCATTCATTCTTTTTTGTTAGAAAGGCAATACTTTAAAGATTACTGGCTAATCTCTAAAAGGCTGGATCGATTTTGATGGGACTTTCAATGGCGGATGTTTACATCTTGATCTACCTAAACATCCGCCAGTAAACTTTTAATAGTTTTTAGAAAGGTATGAGCTCAAAGGAGCTTAGGAAAAACAAAATGAATCTCACGGGATGTTTAAAAACCAATATCCACGCGAACGAAGTCGCGGGTTTCCGCTTGTGTTTAAATATTTGTGTTGAGTGGATATTCAAAAGCAATCTCTAGATACTTCAGTTAACTACATGTACTTACTCTCATGTCTTGCCGCTCCACCTAGTACTTACCTATTCAAAAGCAATCTCTAGAAACTTCAGCTACCTACATGTACTTACTCTCATGTCTTGCCGCTCAACCTAGTACCTATTCAAAAGCAATCTCTAGAAACTTCAGCTACCTACATGTACTTACTCTCATGTCTTGCCGCTCCACCTAGTACCTATTCAAAAGCAATCTCTAGAAACTTCAGCTACCTACATGTACTTACTCTCATGTCTTGCCGCTCAATCTAGTACCTATTCAAAAGCAATCTCTAGATACTTCAGTTAACTACATGTAATTACTCTCATGTCTTGCCACTCCACCTAGTAAGTACCTATTCAAAAGAAATCTCTAGAAACTTCAGCTACCTACATGTACTTACTCTCATGTCTTGCCGCTCCACCTAGTACCTATTCAAAAGCAATCTCTAGAAACTTCAGCTACCTACATGTACTTACTCTCATGTCTTGCCGCTCAACCTAGTACCTATTCAAAAGCAATCTCTAGAAACTTCAGGTACTACAGCTACCTACGTCCTACATGTACAGTAGACAGCAGGTCAAGTTTGACACTTTGACATTTGTACTATTCTTATCTCAAAGCAATAAAGACGCTTTTTGAACTACAATGTCCAGCTGCACGTGCTGTCCACTGTAGGTACTTACTTACTCTCATGTGAGCCGCTGCACCTGGTGGTACATCTAGGTAAGAAATTAAAGAAAATAAATTATTTTCTCGACTGTCCAACCAGCGGGAGCCGGCAGACATAATTGATTTATCGATTGTTACAATCCTAATCATCGACATTCGATGACGATAAATTATAGCAACATTACCTAAGTATATGTGCGTATTAGCGGTCCTTTTCCAGAAAAACAGGAGATTTATGGGGAATATCAGTAAAAATAATTCACAATATTATTGATGTTATTGCGCCATATCTTGCTGTAATTTTAACAAGTCCATAGATTCGGGATCATTTCCCGACCTCATGAAATGTAGTAAATTGATACCTCTGTTTAAGTCGGGAAGTAAAACTGATCCAAATAACTATAGGCCGATCTCGATTCTACCAACTCTCAGCAAGATATTTGAAAAAATAATGCTCAACCAACTGCTCCTGCACTTTAATTTAAATAAATTACTTCACTCTAACAGTATGGGTTTACTAAGGGTCGTTCAACAACCGATGCGGCCGCAAGGCTGTTACGGCACATTTTCGATGCATGGGAAAAGTCACAGAATGCCATTGGTATCTTCTGTGATTTGTCAAAAGCATTTGATTGCGTTGAGCACGAGACTCTTTTACGAAAATTAGGCCACTATGGTATTAAAGAAACTGCACTCAGTCTCATTGCGTCTTATCTCAGCGATCGTATACAAAGGGTATGCATCAATGATGTTAAGTCATCCGGATCAGCCTCAGTAATGGATGTCCCCCAAGGCTTTATTCTAGGTCCATTCATGTTTCTGGTTTATATTAATGACTTACCACATTTCGTCAAAAATGCTTGCGATATTGTACTATTTGCTGATGATACGTCTTTGATTTTTAAAGTCGATAGAACTAAAGACAATTTTGACGATGTAAATAATACTTTATCTCAAGTTTCACACTGGTTTACTATAAACAATCTACTTTTAAATGCTATAAAAACCAAGTGTGTCGAGTTTTTATTGCCCAATACAAGGATTACTAGCAACAATTTAAAGATAAGTGGTCAGCCATTGAAAACTGAGGACACAACTGTGTTCTTGGGAATAACCCTAGATGCAAGGCTTCAATGGGGCACCCATATAGCAACACTTGCTGGCAAGCTTAGCTCTGCTGCTTACGCTGTTAGGAAGATTCGACAGTTAACAGACGTAGAAATTGCAAAAGTTGTTTATTTTGCATATTTCTATAGTATTATGTCGTATGGAATCTTACTATGGGGTAAAGCAGCTGATATTGGAAAAATTTTCATTTTACAAAAAAGGGCAATTCGCGCAATTTATAATTTAAAACCGCGGGATTCCCTTCGAGAGAAATTTAAAGAAATAGGTATTCTTAAATAGGTAGTAGCTTCTCAATATATCTATAACAACTTAATTTTTGTTAAGCAAAACATTCACAGTTACAATAAAAAGTGTGAACTACACGATAGGCAATTAAGAAATAGAAATAAACTCGTGATTCCTCAATTACGCCTCAAGAAGGTCCGAAAGTCGTTTGTGGGAATGGGCGTAATGTTCTGTAACAAAATTCCACAAGCAATCTTAGACTTGCCTTTACACAAGTTTAAGAACTCTGTTAAAAGTATGCTCATAAAAAAGCTTATTATGCAATTTAAGTTTATATAAACGATAAAAAAGCATGGATTTAACTCGTTCCAGCAATGCGCGAGACGGCATTTCAATCATGTACATAAATAATTGTTATATTGTTATTTTTAAAAAGAGCAACCGCCGAGTTTCTTACAGGTTCTTCTCGGCTGGAACTGCATTCCGAACCTGTGGTAGATTCAAATTGACGATTCAAAAGTACTTGTAAAAGTTTATTTGAATAAAAAACTTTTCTATTCTATTCTATTCTATTTAGCTAGCCATGGTGCTGTGCAAAGGAGGTATAAGTTAAAAAGTAAATGGACGTTAAAAGTGAGTACAATGCACAAGAATAATATACAATGTGTCACAAGGTTACTGTTATAAACGGACGCCTAAAGAAAGGCAGAAATTATGTGATATATCAACGAAAATATACAGAGTTCTCAATGATTACCGTTAAAACGGACGTAGAAGGAAACCACAACGCACGAAATAAATACGACAGTATACGCGCACCACTTGATTACCATCATGAACGGCCGTACTAAGAATAGTACTATGCACGAGATACATACTACAATATACAGTGTGCCACATGAGTGCCAGTATGAGTAGACGCCCAAAGTGACCAAGAATTGTTCAAAATCGAATATCAGCATACCATGTTTAAACGTAATATCCTTACGACCAAGTCCTTAGTAAGCAAATAAAATAACAATATTCACTATTAAACACATTGAAATCGTACAAGAAGTGGGGGACGCAATAATATACGAATATAAAATGACGCAGGAAAACGTCTGCGATGTAAATATATATATATTAATACATATATATGTATAATTACTATATATAAATATATATATAGTCATTGGCAAAGCGAAACTTTTTATTGTTTGTAAATAAAACAACTTCATAATACGGCTGCAAATACTGGTAGAGCAGCTGAAGTTATATTGGTTCAGCCTAGCGAACTGGCGGTATGTTTAATACCCTCAATACATTTACTAATTAACTATCCTTTTTCAGTGAAGTTAGTGACATCACATCAGCGTTAGACATCACAGTATACGACGAATCAATAATACAGTCGATGAAGGGTGAAAAAATAGGAAAAGTCTCGATACCTTTGTTGAGGATAAATAACAATGAGAAAAGGTGGTACGCGCTGAAAGACAGCTCGAAAAAGAACAGTGCAAGAGGCAACTGTCCTAGAATACTTTTGGAAATGTCACTCGTATGGAATCCGGTAAGACCTTTGTGAAAATAGATCTCTGATGAAATTCAACATTCAACATGTACTGCATATTTTAATAATTTAACATGTACCATTTTTTGTGCAATAGAATAATAATAAAATGCGATAAAATTAGAACTCAGTAGGTACATTATTAGAGTTGATGAAAATGAGTGAGTTCGAACTTTAATATCGACACGGAATTCTGTCTACGTACCTACATGTTAAATATATATAAATAACAAAAAGTTTATAACGAGCTCTTAACCATATTTTGTTTGAATCTCTGCGTTTTTAAATACCACAATTTTCCATTGTCATACTATTGTTTGCTGTCGTGTTTAAAAAGATATTAACTTGCAGGTAAAGGCATCCATGCGTGTACTGAGCCCAAAAGAAACGAAGTATATCCAAAAGCCGGCGAAATTCGACATCCCTCTCATTTATAGTAATTTAATTTTCGTCAAAAACATATTCAAAGTTTTCCAAAATGGAAATGAACACTTGAAGTAAGTTGAAATTCATTATTCTATTGTAAGTCAATACGATTTATGAATATTTATTATGTTCCGTTCTATATTTACGAGTTCAAAGATTATTGACTTACATCAAATAGATACTATTATTTAGATTTTACTAACACTGATTTTAAATAATTTATCTTTAAACACGATTGATTTTGTTTCAAATACTTAGTTCGGCACTAAAAATTACCTAGTGCTTTGCTATCGTTGAACTCTTTTTCACTTAAAGTGTTATAATCTTATCTAAAATCAAGTTTCAAGCTGATTTTAAAATTGATCTTATACTTAGATTGTTTTATGTTTTTTGGGATTTCACAAATAAAAAAAAAGTTTAAATATATTGCATGTATTCCCAAGTAAATACAACGCAGGTTTGCGCCTGCTCTATCAGTCGAATAGTGCATTAAAAAATTCATGGTCATGAATAAAAATAACCGTCATTATGTATGAAATGTAATCATACTTAATGAACAGCTAATCGCGTTATGAGTTTTCAAGGAAGTCATAAGTTTTTATTACTAGCAGTGATTTATTTCGCATTACTAGAGATACAAGCGACTAAAGCTAAGTAGGTATGTATCAAAAAAATTTAAATTGTCTATTTTTGATTTGAAATACAACAATAGTTGCCTCTTATTTTGTTTATGCAACTCAAACACGTCTTTGAATTTTTTCGATCTGTCGGTCCGTCAGTGTGTCCAAGGTTTGTCCGGACTAATCTTCAATGACGGCTTAACCGATTTTGATGCGACTTTCACAGACAAGTAGGCTATCATACGCGGTATGATGTTTTCTTTTCATCCCGAAAATATATGGGTTCTTGCGTAAAAAATATAGACTTTTAATATTCTAAGGAACAATATAATACAGATTAATAAATTTTTATCATCTAAGGGCTGAATGAAAGGCACAAAGAAAGCGTGTATCCCGAAGCCGTAACTTATGCAAAAAATAGATATAATAATTGTTTCATTCATTATACCTAGTTACTTAATTATTTTTTTTTCAGGCGAGTGTTTGAATGGGACAACCAAGAAAAATCGGTCTGTGCATTAGTCGGATGGCTGATATTTTGGTACTTCTTCAGAATCTGGATGACGCCGCTTTTATTGACCTTGCCTTTTGCCCACTACTGGCTTATCCAAAGAAGTGAGTTACCTACCTTGCTTTTGTATAATATTGTATCCTTAAAATGTACAAAATAATAGGGTTATAGAGATATTCATTTCACAAAGACGCGCAAATCGTAGCAATATTTCGTAACCTCTACACTAACTTTGACTTTCACACTAACTAATAGAGATATATCCAACTTTAATGTCTGTGTATAATTATAACCATATCCCTACATACCTAAGTACTCTAAGTCTACTTAGAAAATTAAAAAAAAATTAAGTCCAAAATTGATTTTCAGATAACAATATCCCTGTTTCCTTACACCAAATAGCTGATGAAGAATATCAAGAGGAAGAACAGGAACCCAAGGTAACATATTATTTTCACCTACATTTATTATCTAGTGCTTTCAAACGTAGAGCACCTAATAGATACGTACCTACTTTTGCAGATAATAATTTATAAATACAGGGGTAGGTATATTTTATTTCAATATATTAAATTGAATTGAATTTACTGGACACAATTATTCGTACATTTATAAAATATTTTTTAATTTAATTAGCATTTATACCTATTATATATAGGTAAACAAGTTTCGTCGGTATAACAGCTATAGGCTTTTATTTTGTCATATATATGTATATAAACAAAATCCTTGATGTTTGCTTAATGATTTCCGTTAGATAGGTACCTACTTAGTATACATATAATATTATCAAATACATTTTCTTCCCATTTTAAGAGCATCAGAAACATGCAAACTAACGAAATACACACAGATATTTTCCTAAATATAGGCATTGAAACATAACATATATTTATAAAATAAAGCAGAACGAATAACTATAAAAACTTTTGTGCCACTTAAAAATCGTTGTACAACATCGCTGTCCATATCATAATTACGTCCATATAAAATATAAATAAAATGTACCATATAAACCTGTTTAACCGGAGCTTCAAAAGCTTCGGTTAGGTACCTACATCGCATATAAAAATTCCTGATTGAGACTTTTCCGCAAGCTTTATTGACATGACGCTGGGTAATTTATATGTACACGTAGTACATAATTATAAAACATGATACTTAATGAAAGTTTTGCAAGTTTTTGCTCCGAGGGGTAGCTTTGTCACTGGGTTTTTTCGCATGAGTCATTGATTTCCATGTAGAAATTATCTTGGAACTTAATTAAAAAGTAACCGCAAAAGTCTATTAAGTGTGACCTCGCTCTATGTTTATGACACGTATATAATAACTATATACTTATTTTTAAGAAAAATAAAACTTAATGATTTTGTATATACCTACCTACATATAAAAGAAAATATATTAAAAAGTATCCGCAAAAGTTTATTAAGTGTGACCTCGCTCTATGTTTATGACTGTATAAATGTATTTTAAAATATATTAAAAAAAACTTTATGATTTTGTATTATATTATGTAAGTACCTACCTACTTATAAGAGAAAAACTCGAGAAAACTCGAGCAACGGAATAAGATTTCACACCTGTTACAGCAGGTAGGTATTAGTTGACGATCAAATGAGTCAATAAGTTATCAGGTAGGTAAGTAATATATGTATATACAGTCTGTAATACATCACATACCTACATAGTAGGTAATATACGAAAAAAAAAAATAAAAGCTGCAAATTGGTCCTTTAGGTAAAAATAGCTTTTTGTTTCGTGTGGAAATGGTTTAATGTGTTACTTTAATGTTCCGACTTCAAATGTTATTTCCTAGTTGACATTATTAATTATGTATGTACCTACAGTCATTAAGTAATCAGTAAATATTTCAAGATAAATTCCTACCTACGTTTAATATTGGCAATGGATTTTCTTTTAACTTAGTCTTCGCCCGTACACTGTGCCTAGGGGTCTAAATTGATTAGATAATAATAGCTAGTCGATCGGTTTATACATTTTTATATCATTTATATCTTTCTGAAGTCGTTATATAATAAATAATTTAAAGTAAGTGCATGGAAGCCTGGAAGGCAAACATAATTTCAAACTACCTAATAATTAACGCAGCTGAGCTGGCATTAGCCGAATTTTAGACCAGTGATCGTGATAAAATAGGTAGACTCCCATATATTCTCCATCTAATGGAAAATACCTATACATATACATCACATTTTTATAAATACATATATTAATCCAATTAAGAAGCTAGAATAAGCGATGTAGGTAGGATTCAGGGGCGTAGGTACACAAATTCCGAAAACCTGTCTTCTTCTGTGATGGCCTACTTTTAATATATAAGTACCTACTGAGCTACAAATCTTTGATTTATATTTATATCTTTTAGGATGACAAGACGATCAAAACTCGGATCAATGAACTTCAAGATCTCACATTAACCATCAAGAATGCAATCGACTATGTGGTGTCACTTCTTGAAAGGATAAAGAAGTAAGTAAAAGCCGTTCTGTACGGAAATATAACAAGAGTAAAAGAGATCTAGATATTATAAGAATCTACTTAATTCGAATGGCAATCAAGTGACGTCTGCGAATCGCCGAAATTAAGACCAAATGCAATCTAATTTTTTTTTGTTCGTTTACAGCTTGGTGAACTTCAGCGTGCCATATTTGAGCTACTTGGTCATTATAAGTCTGGTTGCTTTGTCGATAGCTCTGTTCATTATACCAGTAAACTATTTATTCATGGCTCTTGGTAAGTAGCATTATAATTTAGTTTTTTATCCGACTACCAAACACCATATACCCTATATGGTGTATGGTAGTTACGTGTGTTTATTTATTTCCTTATCGGTTCATAGGTTACCTCATAAATCGTAACTAAGCGGTCCGAATGTAGGTTTTAATGGCATGGCAAATTCAATAATATGGTCTATTTGATATCAAATAAAAGCTTTGAAAATATAATATTAATAAATAAAACCTGAAAATGGTGTCCTTTGTTACAGGTATTTATAAGTTCACTCGTAAGTTCTTAAATCCGACGAGGGTTCCTAATAACGATCTGCTAGATTTCATATCACGTGTTCCTGATGATGAGATGTTGGTAAGAAATAAAAAATACTTATATAAAAATAGTACCTACCTACCTGCAATGAAAAGGAAATTATCTATATATATATATAAGGTGTTACGTTTTCCATACTAACTTCATGTTACCATTCAAGAGCGAATGGATTATATATTTACACTGAAATTACATCGCACAGCCTTAATATAATTTTTAATTTGCGCGAAATTATATTTACATAAAGAAAACATTACATAGACAGCTTAATTATTATAATAGCCATCTATTAAACCATAGATAAATGAATAAGAAGAGATATGGCAAGGGGGCGTGGTTCCTGAGAACTTTTCTGGTGTTAAATACACCTGAGAACCGTTTCTGTCTTTAGTCGAATGTCGTCCACCGATCGCTTCACCGCTCTCGATTTTTAACAAAATGCCGTGTTGTTCAGTGGCTGTTTGAAAAAAATCAAGCAAAAAAGGGAATCACACGAAAGATGGCATCTCATTTCACACTTAAGTACAAGTTATTGTTGTTATTTTCCATAAAAAACAAGAAAACATTATTATGTATATTTACATTATGTTCAAAAAGTGTTAAATTGAGAAGTCTGTATCTCATTATGGACAAAATCCATTGCTTGCTTAGTAGAAATCAAACATTGAATCGGTCGGTCTTAGGACGCAATGGTACTTGTACTATATAAATATATTCTTTCACTAAAACTTTAGACCTTTCATGGAACGGGCGCCTTCACTCAACATCGATAACGTGTGATGTACGGTGATTGAAATTGAACGCTGTGTACTAAACGATAAAGTCTATATTTGCTGGTGCTGCTTGCACTGATCTATCAGTATGCAATATAGCATTTTGTAGCAAGTGGTGGGGACAAACTAACGACAGCAGGTTTCCATACAATTTGATGTAAAGGGCAATTCTCCCTCTTATTCATTATTCTATGTATTAAACGCTGTTTTGCCTAGCTGACCGAGATGGCTTTACTTCACCTTTAGCTGTTTATGTAATGTTTTCTTTATGTAAATAAAATTTTCCGCAAATTAAACATTAAATTAAGGCTGTGCGATGTAATTTCAAATATATTATCCATTCGTTCTTAAATGGTAATAATAAATTAATATGGAAAACGTACCACCTTAATGTAAATTCCAAGGACGATCGATCAATGACATTTTTATTACAGAAACAATGGCACGAGTTGAAAGTTCCTGAGCCGAGTGCGAGTCCATCAGATCCAGCAAAAAGCAGATAGTGAAGAACCAACAGAAGAATTGGTTGAAACATTGTTATACTTATTATGGATTCAGTGCCATATTGAGCGAGACAGGGTACACCGTCGATGGATTACAAATATGGGACGGATCGAGCGTGCAATATAACTTAATATCCTTTAAGAAATAGATAGCAGTCTGTAATTTAATTAAGAATGCTCATTCTTAAAATTTTAAGTTAATTTTATTGCATTGCCAAAAAATTGCTCAAAAGGAGAAGTTGTAAGAGTAATAGATTTAGGTTTGTTAGATTAATTAAGATCGAATGAAAGTAAGCTGAGAATAAAGCTTAGGTATCTACCTAATATGTGACAGTATTAGCAAAAAGTACTTACCACGTAAAAATAACGATTAATGATTGATAATAATTTATTGAAGTGTGTGTGTCAGTTGGGCCGCGAGAAACCTCAATTTGGTAGAAAATATTTCTCGCGCATTCATACATAAAACGTCGACTCTATCATTACGATAACTCTTTTGAGTTTAAATGATCGTAGGTACTTACTACTTACATATTGATGCACTTTTCCAACATATTTATAAAATACCATTTCAGCTATTTATTACTCAGCTTGCTTTATGTAATTAGGTATGTAGGTACCTATATGAAATGATATTTCCAATTTAATATTGAAAATTGGTTTTATTTAAAAATATTGTAGTGAATAATATACAAATTATATCCAATTAAAGATTACTTCAAGTTAGGGGTACTTATAGATCTTAGAAAACTGTAAGATTTGCGTTGGCATTCTTGATTTGGTTCTGGGACACCTAATTCTTTCCACTCTTTCTGTAAATAAAATTCAAGTCGTAATTAATTTCATAATCATGTTATACACATTCAATTAACAACAATTGTATTTCATGAAAATGCGAGAAAAATAGGTAGGTAGGTACAATATAGTTAACTGTAGGAATTCAGTTGAAATCAATTAAGTTTGTTCACATTGATAAAAATATTTAAAGAAATCCTTTTCTTTTTACAAAATACATAACTGAGCTGTGATTTATGTTGCATTCAATTACCTACAATATTACTTAGTAGGTACTTATTAGTTGTAAAATTTACAGTTAGTATTTATAAATTAGTCAAGTATTCGTAAGTTATTAAAATGTATAATAGAGACTGAAGTAAGTTACCAATGTTCCGTTGTCCGGTACTCTTGAAAGAAAGTCTATTAAATCATTATTTGGCACCCTGTCTGGGTTTAAATATTTCCTCCCGAATTTGTAAATTCCTGCAATGGTGTAATGAAAATAATTAAATTATAGAACATAAAATTGAGTCGCTCATCTCAAAAACCACCAAAGTCAAGTTTTTCAAATCATTTTTTTTTTGCAAACTCATCCTTATAGATAGACGCACAATCGAATCGGAGTGAATATCACACAAGTCACTAGGTGTACGATAATTCCTGTTTTAACAATATTCTGTATAATTATGTCGTTTCTTGCATAAACAACATAATATTATGATTATGATCTAATAAATGTCATACACTCAATCTAAAGGATAAGTGATAATAAAAATGAATTACCTAAACTCATAAGAAAGTAATTAAACGGGATATAATATAATGCGACTGATGCTGCTAGCAGTATACTCATTGCAACGAAGCTCAAGAACGGCACTTTGAAAGTTAATAAACTGAAACAAAGATGAAAGTTCAATAACGCCCATAAATCGTGAAGTATAATATGTAGTCTGATTTTTAATTCGGTGGAATTCTGGCAGTTGACATTTAAAAATAGAATGAGTTATTGGTATGAAAAACGGGGTTACCACCTGAAGCTCGATTTCACTCCAAACTCAAGTACGTACCCGAAGTATATACGAGTATCAGGCATTTGTGATAAGTATCTATAATGAGGCAATTGATTTTTATTTATATCATCATCATCATCATCATGATCAACCCATTACCGGCTCACTACAGAGCACGGGTCTCCTCTCAGAGTGAGAAGGGTTTTGGCCATAGTCTACCACGCTGGCCAAGCGGATTGGCAGACTTCACACACCTTTGAGAACGTTGTGGAGAACTCTCAGGCATGCAGGTTTCCTCACGATGTTTTCCTTCACCGATAAAGCAAGTGATATTTAAATACTTAAAACGCAATATTTAAATAACGTGATATTTAAATAACTCCGAAAAGTTAGAGCTGCGTGCCCCGGGATCGAACCCACGACCTCCGATTAGAAGTCGGTCGTCCTAACCAGTAGGCTATCACACCTTCTCAGCTCTTATTTATATGGAAGTTTTGAATTTATTATCTTTTTTGTGGGAGCTGTTTTATCTCTGGTAACATTAAGAAACGTCAGAATTTCACGGAATTAAGAATCAGAGTAGGTATAGCGTGATTTGCATAACAAAGCATGCTTGCAGATATAATATCGGTTTTTGATTGTTCAAGCTTGTCTTGAAAGTGTGTGTTGGCTTGCTTTTGCAAATTGCCCAATAAACTTGATCGTGTGTGGCAGGCATTACTATAAAAACGGCAAAACTGTTAGGATCCGAACTTACTTGAAAAGTCTTTCAACGTATGACACAATAAAATCGATCCCATTTGTAATAGTTATCGTCATCTTTTGTAAGTCCTGTATTCTTCCAGCCACAGTCTTCTCTTCCTGAAATTATGGAGATAAATAAATATTTTTCTAAGTAAAAATAATTCGATTTATTTTATCAGAACTTTAATATTATTAAACATTTTCATGTTCATTATTATCATAACAACTTGGCCGATATAATTGGAAATACGCTCAGAAAACTTCCATTGCAAAAGATTCTGATTTAAATAAAAAAATAATATTTTAATATTATTTCAATATACACTATTAAACACTATAAAAGATTTCATTTCGCAAAACATCTTTTGGATAGTGGACATAGAATAGACGAGGGTTATACTTTTGAAATTTTACACACATGCTGTAAAAGTTTGAAACTGTGCGTGTTGGAACAATTGGAAATAGTTGGACACAGCGGTGGGAGTATCGAATTGCTGAATGAGCAAGTAAATGTGTCATCGTCACCGTTGCTCATCATATTTAGGGGGCGTGGCCAGAGAGAAAGTGAAAGGAGGGTAGATGACTAAGCGGGGATAGAACATAATACAATTGCAAAGTGACGAACGTGTCAAATGAGCGGTCTTACCGCTCATTTGACACGTTCGTCACTTTGCAATCGTCCGTTGTGAAGTCAACATCTCCTGAAGATGCTCCGGTGTCGGAGCGAAACGATCGTCGAGTTCATTTTGTGGTGAATTTGTGTGGTGTTGTGCCTACAAAGTCACTGTTAGCGGATTATAGCAAAGTAATTTTATATTCATTATATATCATGGAATTCCGCAAAGTAAGCCTGCTTCTATTCAACATAGGACAAGTTTCGCACTTATTACTTTTTTTAATCATAATTGGTTTACGCTTGACGACAATCATGCCCGATGGAAAACAATAATGAGGTCCGTTGGAACGCGCTTGCCTATTTACTCTTGCCTTGAAGGAACTTAAAACGTACAGGCCGGGAGACACGAACGCCTGAAGAGCCTTCCATACCCTGTGATCCGTATCACAAACGTTTAAGGGTTTCGTGCGAGTAGACTGGATGACAACCACAACAACGCTCACACTTCTCGCTGTTCTGTAGTGGAACGGTGAAGGAGGAACTAGGTTCTGAAGTTCCTGGCCAGAGTTCAAAAAGTGTACAGTGTACCTACTTTGAATAATAGACGAGAATGAAGGTATGCAATTAAATCAACCCCATACATCCAATCCAACATGGCAGCACGTTTTTGCTAACGAGCCACGATCAAAGCTAATAGACCAGATCTGAAACAATTTAGAAATAATAACTTCCCAAATACCACCAACAATGTCAGTAATCAATCACATAATCCACTGCGTCGAAGGTCGTCAAAAGTCCATTATGATAAAACTAACAAACTTGACCTACCTACCTTATTTTCGTCATCGTTTGCGCAATCCTGTACAATATACACATTATCTGAAAAAAAATATAGGTCATTATCCACTCGTAACTAGATTTCAAACAATACTGGACGGTCACAACCTGATTAAAATACATAATATGAAGGAGTTGCTATTTTTATTATTAACAAGCGGACACCCGCGACTTCGTTCGCGTGGATATATACCTATTGGTTTTTAAAAATCCCGTAGGAATCATTTTGTTTTTCCTAAGCTGCTTTGAGCTCATATTATGCTAAAAACTGTTAAAAGTTCACTGGCGGATGTTTTGGGTAGATCAAAATGTAAACATCCGCCAATGAAAGTCCCATCAAAATCGATCCAGCCTTTTAGAGATTAGTCGATAATCTTTAAACTATCTACTTTCTATCAAAAAAAGAATGAATGAAATCGAACCACGCGTTATTGAATCACAGCTAAATACACGTTTTGACTTTCATCCTCTCTCCCTAGGGAACCGTGCTGAATTTCGGGATAAAAAGTATCCTATATGTTACTCCATAGTATGAACTTAAATCGTACCAAGTTTCCTTTCAATCCATTCAGTAGTTTTTGCGTGATGCGCGCACAAACATACAGACAAACAGATAAACAGACAAACAGACAAAAATTTCAAAAATAGCTTTTTTACGTTCTATTACTTATTCCTAACATCCCCCAGTTATTATTTTGCAAAAATCTTCAATGTACAGATACGGCAAGTCTACGTTTTTATTATATGTATAGAATATATAGACTAGCTGATGCCAGCGACTTCGTCCGCTTGGATTCTTATAAATCTCATCCCCTATTTAACCCACTTGGGGGTAGAATTTCCAAAATTCCAGAAACTTTATTTTTAACCGACAATACGAATACAGATTTTCATTGATATAACTTTAAAATGACGGATTTTCATACAAACTTTCATCCCCCATTTAACCCACTTGGGGATAGTTTTTCCAAAATTCCTTAAACACATAATCTTTATTTTAACCGAAAACCTAAAATACCAATTTTCATATACCTTGAAAAATGACGGACTTTTTTAAAAACTTTCATCCCCTATTTAACCCGCTCAGGGGTGGAATTCGCAATAATCCTTTCTTAGTGTGCGCCTAAGTCATAAAAGGCAGCTGCTGTGAAAATTTCAAGTTTCTAGCTTCAGTGGTTTAGACTTTAGACTGTGCGTTGATGATCAGTCAGTCAGTCAGGATAAGCTACTTTATATTATAGATACCTAATCTGAATGTTGTAAATATAAATTTTGTGTATGTTTGTTTATTGCGGATTTTGTACCCAGTTAACATATCATTATAACTTTATTAATTCATTTTATTGGTTTAGTCATAGTGATATCAGGTTTCAGATTCTTTATTCAAATAAGTAATTTCATTGGTACACTTCATGAATGTGAATAAATACAAGTAGTAGGTACAATGGTACAAATATACAAGTATATTTATCACGACAACTTATAACAGCATTGCGTGCCTTGAGATAAAGCCACAACAAACTCGCTCATGTACCTATAGTCAAACTTTTAATTATCTGCAGTAATCTGACGTTTCCTAATGTCATTTCGTAAAATAATGTTGCCAACCCCATTTCTATAGTGATGTGATACGTTCAATTCATTCAATTTCATTCACAAAAGTTTCGTTCAAAGTTACTCTTTCATTATCATCATAATTTTATTTATCTATTAAGTAAATCGATGGCTCCTACGTATAAAAGCCAAATTAACAATTTTGTCATCTTGACTTTTTGTGGCAAACGCATCCTATTGGTACAATTAATTATATGAGCTTTAATTGAAAAAAAAAGTAAGAAGTACTATTTCTATTGCAATAACAGCCTATGTGTGTTGACGATATCTGTCATAGTTAACATATTAAGTTGCTACTGCCCTTTTATTACAAAAAAAAAATATATTTTTAAAAGAATACCTACTAGTTATTCAGAAAAAAATATATTTAACATTATAATAACATATTTACATATTTTTGGAATCTACTTATAATTTTCTAGATGATTTTGACCTCCCTGGCGCAGTGGTTTTGGTCTTTTTTTTATTTATTTTTTTAATTTATTTTATTTACAATACATAATATTAATATTTTTACATTGATTACTTCGTGTTCGTAAGCGCTTATAAGTGGGAGGTCCCGGGTTCGATTCCCGGCAGGGGCAAGTTGGGATTTTATAATTTCTAAATTGTCTTTGGTCCTGTCTGGTGGCAGGCTTTAACCGTGGGCCGTGGCTGGTTAGCACCCGACCGGCAAAGCTGTGCCGGCCGGCCGCCAAACGATTTAGCGTTCCGGTACGATGCCGTGTAAAAACCGATCAGGGGTATGCATACCTCTCTCAAGTTTGCCCGCTTCCGTCTTCGACAGCATCATCACTTACCATCAGGTGAGATTGCAGTCAAGGGCTAACTTGTAGTTGAATAAAAAAAATAGATAATGATTATGAACTTAATCTGATTTTTAATTATTTTTTTTTCAACTTTAGTCTTTAACTAGTGTTGCGCTCGGTGCGCGAGCTGCAAGCAGCTCGCGGGCCTTGTTGTCTCTTCAGTATACGTAAAATAAAGAAATGGGGGGCCATACCAAATACCAGAATATTCTGGAGAGTCTCTTGAAAGATAAAAAGAAATATTGGTATCACGTTTCGTATCTTTTCTGAAAGGACACTAATGAGTTCTATGCATGCATTTAGTGGGAAAAAAAGATCTATACAAAAATGTTCTGGAGAGCCACTTGAAAATTAAAAAGAAATTTTGTATGAACACGAATTTTTTTTGCTCCGTAGCTATCTTCTATCTTTTTACTGGCTCCCCAAAGGGACTAAGGTCTTGAACATTTTTAGTTTCGGGACCATGCCTCTATGATTGATAGTTTTTGAGGGCCGTTAGGGTACTCTGGTAATTTTTCCACATTCACTACGTTTTGTATTTTTTGTGAAAAAATCTTAAAGTTCTATTTATACGTGTAGTGGGGGGAAAACGTTCCATACAAAAATGTCCAAGAGAGCCTCTTGAAAAGAACACAAAAAATTTGTATGGAGACGATTTTTTTTGTTCGGCGGCCATTTTTTTTTAACGGTCCACCAAATAGTCCAAGGTCTTTGACAACATTTGTTTGGGACCATGCCTGTAAGACTGGTAGTTTTAGAGGACCCATGAGGTACTCTAGAAAATTTTCCACATTCTTAACGTATCGTATTTTTCCTGAAAGGACACTTATGAATTCTATATATGCGCTTGATGGTGGGAAAAAGTTCAATACAAAAATGTTCTGGAGAGCCTCATGAAATTTAAAAAAAAATTTGTATGGACACGAAATTTTTTTTTGTTTGGTACCTATCTTTTTTTTACTGGCTCACCAAAGAGCCTAAGGTCTTGAACATTTTCAGTTTCAGAACCATGCCTCTATGATTGATAGTTTTTGAGAGCCGTTGGGGTACTCTAGTAAATTTTCCACGTTCATGACATTTTATAATTTCTTTGAAGGAAAACTCAAAAGTTCTACGCATATAAATAGTGATAAGAAAAAAGTTCCATACAAAAATGTTCAGGAGAGCCTTTTGAAAATTCAAAAAAAAAATTTTTTTGGGCGGCCATCTTTTTTTTGCCGGTTCACCAAATTGCCCAAGGTCCTTAACAACATTTGTTTGGGACCATTCCTGTATAACTGGTAGTTTTAGAGGACCCATGAGGTACCCTGGTAATTTTTCCACATTCACTACGTTTTGTATTTTTTGTGAAAAAAACCTTTAAGTTTTATGTATACGTGTAGTGGGGGGAAAAAGTTTCATACAAAAATGTCCAGGAGAGCCTCTTGAAAAGAACCCAAAAATTTGTATGGAGAAAAAATTTTTTTGTTCGGCGGCCATCTTTTTTTTACCGGTTCACCCAATGGCCCAAGGTCCTTAATAACATTTGTTTGGGACCATGCCTGTATGACTGGTAGTTTTAGAGGACCCATGAGGTACCCTGATAAATTTTCCACATTCATGAAGTTTCATAATTTTTCTGAAGGAAGACCCATAAGTTCTACGTATGTAAATAGTAAGAGGAAAAAGTTCCATACAAAAATGTTCTGGAGAGCCTTTTGAAAATTTAAAAAAAAATTTGTATGGACACGAAATTTTTTTTTGTTTGGTACCTATCTTTTTTTTACTGGCTCACCAAAGGGCCCAAGGTCTTGAACATTTTCAGTTTCAGAACCATGCCTCTATGATTGATAGTTTTTGAGAGCCGTTGGGGTACTCTGGTAAATTTTCCACGTTCATGACGTTTCATAATTTTCCTGAAGGAAGAACCATAAGTTCTACGCACATAAATAGTGAGGGGAAAAAAGTTCCATACAAAATTGTTCTGGAGAGCCTCTTGAAAATTAAGAAATTTTTGTATGGAGACGAAAATTTTTTTTGTTTGGTGGCCATATTTTTTTCACCGGTTCACCCAATTGCCCAAGGTTTTGAACATTTTTTGTTTGAGGATGGTACCTCTCCGACTGATAGATTTCGAGATCCCTTAGGGTACTCTAGTCAGTTTTCCACATCCAGCTCTCTCTATAATTTTGTAGACCTAAATTTTTTAAATTCTACACACACAGAAAGTATGGTGAAAAAGTCCCATACAAAATTGTTCAGGAGAGGTGATCAATACGTAACTTCAAGTAGCTTTATATATATAATGCGGGACCATGGTCATCACATCATTTTTTCTTAAATTTTACTAGCCTATGTCACCTAGAATAAGCTAAAGATTCTAACGATACCTACCTTATTCATCAAAATCGGTTCCGGCATATATAGAAGTTATGGTACAACATACAAACATACATGAACCCTGAAAACAATATACTCCTTTTTTTCAGGCAGTCCTTTAAAAAGGTTCTTTATGTCGATTCTTTTAAACACCGATAAACGAGGTTACGCTTTTTCAGGCTGCTGTTGACGCTGTTGACACTGAGGGCGTTTGTGCACTTATTCGTTTTCGATTCGTTTTCGTGTTTCGTGAAAACACGATTCGTCATAGCCTTCCTTATAACTGTATGGGCGTTTGTGCACTTAATCGTTTTCGATTCGTTTTCGTGTTTATATATTCGTGAATTCTTCACATCGAATCGTTTTAAAATTAGGACGCGAGTGGAATGGTGTGTGGAAAGAGGGCAGAGATGAGTCCTGATGTTGTGAGGTATTTGGAAAACATAGGTATTTGCATTTCTTGAATTCCAACAAAACATGATTCAACGCAGTTGATTATTATTAAAAATTAATACCTACTTAGTTTGGCATTAAAATAAATCGTTTGTTTCATTCAAATTAGTTTTACTTCGAGTAAAATACCTAAATATTGTAGTATAATCAAAATTTCCATACCTGTGGTTGGTAGTCAAAAACTATCAGCAAAATATGAACATTTCATAAAAAATATCATTTCTGATACTTAGTTGTTACTGTTTTCTTACAAGAGCGTAATGTCCACTTGGGATGTTCACAAAATATATGACGTATGCTTAGATAATTTTGATACTAACCGTACCGTGTGAAATATTCATAATCACTTACCTTAGTGTTACTGCCAGCATTTTTTCTGGAGTTATGCATTCTCTAAAACGTGTGTCTTGCCGAGGAATCTTTTTTTTATATGACACAATATGAAATCGAAAGTAGCAACATTCTTTCGATAGTAATTAAAAAAAGTTTTTTCATGATGTCATGTCATGTCATTAAGTGATGATCGCCTACGAATGTATAAGAGAAGTGCGAAAAGCTGACGACGATTAAATGCAGCACACATGAACACGGTTTTATCTACGAAATGCTTAAAACGTATAGTGAAATCACGATTAAGTGCACAAATGTCATTCGTGAATTTCGTATACGTTTTTATGATGTTCATTAAAAAAACGAACACGAATCGAAAACGAATCGAAAACGAGTAAGTGCACAAACGCCCTCAACGCTCGGCGAATATTTGCCGCCGAACAAAAAAAAATCTCTCCATACAAATTTTTTGGGTTCTTTTTAAGAGGCTCTCTTAGACATTTTTGTTTGAAACTTTTTCCTCCCACTACACGTATAAGTAAATAGAACTCAAAGATTTTTCACAAAAAATACAAAACGTAGTGAATGTGGAAAAATTACCAGAGTACCCTAACGGCCCTCAAAAACTATCAATCATAGAGGCATGGTCCTGAAACTAAAAATGTTCAAGACCTTAGGCCCTTTGGTGAGCCAGTAAAAAAAAGATAGCAACGGAACAAAAAAAAATCGTGTCCATACAAAATTTATTTTTAATTTTCAAGTGGCTCTCCAGAACATTTTTGTGTAGATCCTTTTTTTTCCACTAAACGCATGCATAGAACTGATTAGTGTCCTTTCAGAAAAGATACGAAACGTGACACCAATATTTATTTCTATCTTTCAAGAGACTCTGCAGAATATTCTGATATTTGGTATGGCCTCCCATTTCTTTATTTTACGAATATTGAAGAGACTACTAGGCCCGCGAGCTGCTTGCAGCTCGCGCACCGAGCGCAACACTAGTATATTATATATATAAAGCTACTTGAAGTTACGTACTGATCACCTCTCCTGAACAATTTTGTATGGGACTTTTTCACCATATTTTCCGTGTGTGTAAAATTCAAAAATTTAAGGTCTACAAAATTATAGAGAGAGCTGGACGTGGAAAACTGACTAGGGTGCCCTAAGGGATCTCGAAAACTATCAGTCGGAAAGGTACCGTCCCGAAACAAAAAATGTTCAAAACCTTGGGCAATTGGGTGAACCGGTGAAAAAAACATGGCCACCATACAAAAAAAAAATCGTCTCCATACAAAAAATTTCCTAATTTTCAAGAGGCTCTCCAGAACAATTTTGTATGGAACTTTTTTCCCTTCACTACTTATGTGCGTAGAACTTATGGATCTTCCTTCAGAAAATTATGAAACGTCATGAATGTGGAAAATTTACCAGAGTACCTCATGGGTCCTCCAAAACTACCAGTCATACAGACATGGTCCCAAACAAATGTTATTAAAGACCTTGGGCCATCAGGTGAACCGGTAAAAAAAAGATGGCCGCCGAACAAAAAAAAATTTTCGCCATACAAATTTTTTGGGTAATTTTCAAGAGGCTCTCCAGAACAATTTTGTATGGAACTTTTTTCCCTTCACTACTTATGTGCGTAGAACTTATGGGTCTTCCTTCAGAAAATTATGAAAAGTCATGAATGTGGAAAATTTACCAGAGTACCTCATGGGTCCTCCAAAACTACCAGTCATACAGAACTGGTCCCAAACAAATGTTATTAAAGACCTTGGTCCATTAGGTGAACCGGTGAAAAAAAGATGGCCGCCGAACAAAAAAAATCTCTCCATACAAATTTTTGGGTTCTTTTTAAGAGGCTCTCTTAGACAATTTTGTATGAAACTTTTTCCCCCCAATACACGTTTAAGTAAGTAAATAGAACTTAAAGATTTTTTTTTTTTCACAAAAAATACAAAACGTAGTGAATGAGGAAAAATTACCAGAGTACCCTAACGGCCCTCAAAAACTATCAATCATAGAGGCATGGTCCTGAAATTAAAAATGTTCAAGACCTTAGGCCCTTTGGTTAGCCAGTAAAAAAAAGATAGCTACGGAACAAAAAAATTTGTATTCATACAAAATTTCTTTTTAATTTTCAAGTGGCTCTCCAGAACATTTTTGTATAGATCTTTTTTTTCCCACTAAACGCATGCATAGAACTCATTAGTGTCCTTTCAGAAAAGATACAAAGCGTGATACCAATATTTCTTTCTATCTTTCAAGAGACTCCAGAATATTCTGGTATTTGGTATGGCCTCCCATTTCTTTATTTTACGAATATTGAAGAGACCACAAGGCCCGCGAGCTGCTTGCAGCTCGCGCACCGAGCGCAACACTAGTATATATATATAGCTAATATACTAGCGGTCTCGGCAGACGTCGTCTTGCCTGGTGACATACCAATATCAGCGCCACCTACCAAGACCCAGTAGGTTAGCTGTACTTAGCGGGTAATAGTGTTTTCAAACTATCCAGGAACCCATTGAAATATACACACAAAATTTCATCCAAATCAGTCCAGCCCTTTAGGAAAAAGTACAGAAGAATTATATCGGTACGGGTGAGAGAGTTCCGTATCGACAGGATGAACATTCAATGTTTGACAGTTACGAAACCCATGAACATTTTGTATGGGAAAATGTTTTTTCTTTTATTTTTTCGTCAATTTTCCAATATTTTTAACAGTTATTCTGCTATTCGGGACGAAGACTAATACAACAAATCAAAAACCATGAAAATCGGTCCAGCCGTTCTCGAGTTATAAGTGTTCGAACAAACGAGACTTTGTTTTATATATTAAAGATATACGTATTTATATATATACTATATATATAAATATATATATGTAACTTTTGTACATAAAATATAATAATTACTTAAAATAAAAACTTTAATTTGAATAAAATAATTCTGTGCCTCCTGTGATGAGTGATCTAAGTCGAGTTGTACCCTTTTTGAGATTTTTACATAGAAATGATCAGAAAAAAATAAGCTTTTTTTTGGTCTAACCCACGTTCTTCTAACTATTATAGTTTCGGAGATAATTTTGTGCAAAGTGATATAAGTGGCAGCATTTTTGCAAAAATATCGTGCATATAGATATATTTCAAGTTGTAACCTCAATAAGTAATTTTCTGCATGCATTATTTTTCGTGCTTCGTGGTATAAGTGCAATTATATTAATTTTCACATTTTATTTTTAGTATATTTATCGTGAATATTGATATAATTAGAGTTATATCACTTTGAACAGATTTTTTTCAAAACTGATTAGGGTACAATTATACATATACCTAATAATCACAATCTAAATTTATGCCTAATTTGTGATCAGTGATACATCTCGACTTGTATCATTGTGTACAAATCAACATTATCTGTGTAAACGAATATAAATTGAATTGTATCTAAAACTCAAACCAAATCTAGAAAAAATGTATGAAGAAGGAGACGTGCTAAATGATACAAGTGAAATAGTCAAGTCATACTCTTATGGAGATTGACACCAACCATGCGTTAATTGAGCGTAAGAAGAAGCACATGAGTATGGTTATTCACTTGCAAAGAGATTGGTACCAACTAGTGCGTACAGCTTCAAACAAAACAGCAAAGTTTAGGTAGGTACTGTTATCTAAATGACTTGTGATTCAACATGTTTTCAAGCAATTTCTTACTCTTGCATTGGAAAGTTGATGTGGTGTGATGTTCGATCTGTTTTGCATACCAAAGAAAATATTCCCCGTTTTTCTTACACAAAATGAATTCAAGGATGATGAATACAAGACTATGGATTGTTTGAAACGAGGTAAAGCTTACATTATTACGATTACAATAAAGACAGTACCAATAGCCTACCACTTCAAGATTACTGTTTCAACCGATAAGAAGTAATATCTGTTTTGCTATGCTTTATTCAGGAGCACAATCATGAGTTTTACAGAGTTTAAATATTAGGACTTTGTTATTGAATTGTTTTCCTTGCAAGAAATTGACTAAATTCCGAAAAAAGTAGTAATCTGTTGAAGCAAACTCCCGGGGAGAGTGATGGGTGTTGGAGATATTTCAATCGCAGCACTTAATTTAGCGACTGTCTGTTGTGAAGTATGAGGTCTAGCGTTGGTCTAAGTTAACAGCATTGGGCAAGAGAAATGACCAGTTTCGGTTGTTTAACTGCTGACGTTTCCATCATGGTTTGAAATTGTTGATCTATCTTTATTGTCTGGCCAGATCTTAGGAAGCCATAGTGTATGATACCAGCACTGGTCCACCAAACACACACCAGTAGTTTTTTTTGAGTCAACTTTCGTTTGGGACAGTTTCACCAGTTGGGTTTCGCCAGTTCTCTTGGATTCAACCACTGTGATGAGCATTTCCGACTATCGTACACCATTTTTCATCACTGATAACAATACGATTCAAAATTCCGTCGTTATTGTGACAATTGAGTAATGTAACGCAGCACTTAATGCGTGTTTGTTAGTGTGCTCCACTCAATTCATGCGGTAGGTACCTATTTCTCGAGTTTTTCACTTTTCAAATTTGTTTTCAGTGAATTAATATTATTATATCACTCACACCGAAGCCTGCCACTAACTCTAACATAGTTTGCGATAGATCCGCTACCACAATCATCTTTAATTCTTCATTGTCAACTAGGGTTTCCAGCTGTCCACGGGGTTTGTTTTTAGGTCAAAATTTCCAGAACAAAAACGTTGGAACAAAAATCGTACCATGCTTTATTTTACAGTAAGGGTTTCCCCATACTCATCATTAATCCTTCGAATTGTTTTTGCAGTACTGGTGCCACTGTGGAACTCGTATTCGTAAATAATGTGATAAGTTTTCCATTTTTTGAACAGATCGATGTCAAAGAAAAATCAAATTGAGCGAAAACAAATGAATCACTAGATTCAAAAAACAAATACATAAACCACTTTTGAAATAAATTTAAATTTAGAATACGCCAAGATATATGAGATCATAGTAGCCTGTTCGATAAAACGCCAGTTTCATAATATGTAAGGACTTAATCCATACTAATATTATAAATGCGAATGTAACTCTGTCTATCTGTATATTATGCTTTCACGCCTAAACCGCAAAACCGATTTTGATGAAATTTGGAACAGAGATAAATTAGACTTTGGAGACCAACATAAGTTATCTTTTGTTGCGAAATAAAGGCTTGAAGGGGTTGAAATAAGGGTTAAATCTTTGTGTGGGAGTCCATCATATTGAAGATAAAAACCTTTATATTTTTGCAGTTTAAATCCTGGAAATCGATATAATATACTTCTAAGAATACACCCGAAATGAAGTTGTGGGCATCAGCTAGTATTTTATTAGTGAATTATTGGTTTAGAAGAAGTTTCACAAACGTTGATTTATTTTTGTAAAACTTGTATTTATTTGCACCATAAAAATGCATTTTAGTGAGGGGTATAACATGAGTTGTATTATTTAACACATTTTTCAGAAGACCAAAATTTTAGCAAACTGATACAATTCAGCTAAATTGTTAAAATAGGGGACTGATAAGTAAAAAAATCTCATCTTTGAGATATTACATTTATCCTTTGTTTGAGCACCATTGGGTTGGGAATATATTCTAATGAGTTATTAGATATTTTTACTTTATGTATATCAATTTACACGAAGACAATATAAAGGTGTAACGTAATTTAACTGTACTTGTATCATTTATCACGTAATTTTAGCATCGATTAGAAATTAAAAAAGGTACAACTCACAGGTTTTTCAAGAATTACTTTAAAACTATAATATTTACCGCAAAAATTTAAATACACGGTGAAAGTGAATGTTTTTATCTACAAAAGAAAGCACTCAAGTTTAACCTAGCCCAATTAGATCGCGAACTAGAATTTTTTTAATCTTGTTTTTGCTCTCCTGTAAAATGGTGATTTTTGACTTGTATCACCTGTCACAGGAGGCACAGATTGAATGATTCAAATCAATCACCTGTACCCCATCCCTATTTTATTTTCGTTAAAAAGTGACAACCCACGAAACTTCACATTACTGCATACAATTAAAAGTCGAAGTATACCTATTCTTATAAGGCGCGCGTAATGTTTCCTAAAATTTCTTTCTTAAGGCTCTTGCACATCCCTGATGCTGTTCTTGCAGCCGTGTGTAACTTTTTTACCCGACTACGGCAAAGCCAAAAGGAAGGGTTATAATTTTAGCAGTCTATGTATGTATGTATGTATGTATGTATGGATGTATGTATGTATGTATGTATGTGGCCGATTTTTGTATGAAATTCTGTGTGTACCACCGTAGCGCCTAAACTACTGGACCGATTTTGATGGATGAGGTGTCTATTGATTCCTTGTCATGGTCCGGGTGACATAGGCTACATTTTATTTACGAAAAACATCGAGAAGTGACCTTCGCGCGGCTTTCTAGATTATAAAATTATAATTTCAGATAGACAACAGATGGCGCCACTAGCTGCTTGTCTCGCGCTTTTGCCCACTAAATTATTAAGCGTAGTCGGGTTTTAGTTTACGAACTTTACTTGTTTAGGTAAGTAAAGATAAAGACTAGACGCTTAAGATACCATATTATGAAAAATGTTACTAGTTACTCCTATAACTACGATTGCGTGAATACTTTACCTCTATGCCGACCGAAAATCCATTGATAAAAGAAAGGAATCAAGACAAGGAGAGGAATATTCCACAGCCTAAGATAATAGCAGAAGATCAGCCATCCGACAAGTGCACAACAAGAGTATTCTCTGTCGTCCCATTCAAACACACGCCTGTTAAACAAGCAAACTCGTTTTTAAAAATTCAACAGAAAGGAAACAAGTCAATTAATATAACAACTTACAACTTTGCAGTACCTAAGAGAAAGAGACCCCGCAGACATACAATTTCAAGTTGGCCAACTAAATCGCCTGGGTGCAGTAGTGTACGAAAGTGTTCCTGCACCCAGCAAACCAAAAGAGAGAAGGAACACCGTGGGGTTTTAGTTGGTGCAGTCCAACATAACCACCGTGCTTCCCCGGGTACGGTGGTATCCATGACGGATTTCCCCACGTAAAAAAAAAAAAAAAAAAAAAAAAGAGTATAGGTACCTACCGACACACATCATAACCAACTAAATCGTTCAACTAAATAATTGGACGACGATTGTATCAGAATCGAAATTCCCTTCCGATTACGTCCATTTTAAAAGTTGGCCGATTAAATTGTGAAAGTTCGCGATTTAGTTGTTCGATAGTCAGTCATGTCTGCGGGGTCTCTAAAACAGTTTTAATACCTACAATTTTCATTCAGTACCGATAGAAAGTGTAAGTAAATATAACCTACGTCTTAAAATCTCTTAACTCTTAAAATAAAACTCTTAAAATAAATCACATAAGTATGTTGTTGTACATCATACTTATGTGATTTATTTTAAGAGTTATTAAAGCTGTAACATTACTTACTTATAATATTCGTTTACTTCTGCGGTCAGATTCAGAAGATCTGATATGTGTTTCGTATTACTGTAAACCAGTGCGAGATCAAATTTTGGTGGTTTCTTGATATATTTCACCTCTTTGGCTTGAAACAGTCTCAGCGTTGCTTTTACCTACAGTAAAAAAAGTTATCCTTAACTTGGGACATCATGGTCTTACCAAGTAAATATAGTATCCTTCTCCTGATAAGAAAAGATTAAGCCCTCATACGCATTTATATTTTTATATGCAACCGCTCATTTTGTACGCACTAAACCGCGACGAAATTCTATGAAGAGGCTAGCCGCGCGGTTAGCCGCGTACGCGGTTGACCGCTAATGCGTATGAGGGCTAAGAAAGTATGGTACCTATACTACTATACTAGGTTCTGCCCGCGGCTTCGCCCACGTGAATTTCGGTTTTTCACAAATTCCGAGGGTATTGTGGATTTCCGGTTTCCGTTCCCGCTCCCTTTTCCAACCTTTATACCTACTTTCAAGGAAGTTTGCTAAACAAAGTAATCTACCTATAGCTGTAGCTAGATTTTGGTTTTTTCAAAATCCCGTGGGAACTGTGGATTTTCCAGGATAAAGCCTATGTGTTGAGTCAGGGCATAATCTATCTCCATTCAAAATTTCAGGCGAATCGGTTCAGTAGTTACGGCGTGACACTGCACGCACGCACGCACACACACACACACACACACACACACACACACCCAAACTTCCGCCTTTATAATATTAATGTGATTAAGTATAGTATTCTAACATTGAGCAATCTGGTCTATACTAGGATAAATATAATTATTCCATAATGTTTACAAAACTTTCGTACACTGCCTATTAGATTTTTCAAAAGTTTATACTCACTGGACTCCAAGCTAAAGACATCTGGAGCTGAATCCTTGGACAGTTCCCCTTAGCATTGCTCCGTTTTCTCCTATCTTTCAAGGCGTACCAACGAATCTCGTCATTGCTTATCCTGAGTAACGGTAAGGATACCTTTCCTATAGACTCGTTCAGAAGCGCATTCTTCAGTGAACTGTCGTACACTTTTATATCGAGAGTTGATGTTACGTCGTAAATTTTACTGAAAAAAGTTATCAAAAGCTACATGAATTTTTAGAAATGGTATGGAAGACGTGTAAAAGATTCAGAGAGAAAAGCAAACACCCTATACCTACTGCGATCCTAGTCTAAATCTTTATTTATTTTTTATTTTTTTATTATTTCAACTACACCTCGACCAATAGATGTACCACCATCACCCACAAATGGACATAGGTAGAGACTCCACATATTGCAGAGTTGTGCGGCTTTCTGCGACTCGATTAATATCATATTGACCATCCGAACATATTTGGCAGTGACCCCAATGCAGAACTGTATCTATATAATATGTTTCTCTATTTTCTGTCATAATGGTATACCTCCCCATAAGTTAAATAGAGAAACTTAGAACTTACAAAACATAGCATTTGTTCCATCTTGGTTCAGAGCCTGTGCCAGCGCGATTCGTTTCGACTCTCTCGTTATCTATTTCCAATGTGCAGTATGCATTTGGTTTACTGATTAGACCTTTGGCACCTATAACATTAACATGTAAAATTCCCACTACAGACCAGTCGCATGGATCGTTTAGGATTTTCTGGAATAAAATATTGGATTACTTTTATCTCCCACTTAACTATTTGCCTCCAAGTATGTTTTGCCTTTTAGCCTGTGGTATGAACCTACGTGTGTTACATACTATTCAGTAATTGCCGAGTATAAAAATTCTATTGAACATTCAGCCACATAGATACTTTAAATTGTGCATCTAGGTAAGATACTCCTTCATTATGTAATTTCTCTTTTTCTTTAATAATGCACATTTAAATTATATTTTTCATATTTCAGTCACGCAATAGAGATTTCTTCATTTTTAAGACGGATCTCGCTAATTTTTGATTTGATGATGTCCTATTTCATAGTACTTAAGTAGTTGAATACTTACATGATCTCTAACACTATCTCGTAAATCGACCAAGCAGTTGCTTGTGTTTTCCGGCGAGCGTATGGCGCACATCGTTACTGAAATGTGGACCATGCCGTAACCGGCGTCTAACTTCTGCCAGATCTCGTGTGTGCACTCCTTCTCGTACTTAGACAGATCTAAAATACAACTTGAGTACAGGAATTATTAATTGTTATTCTAATATAATAAAATATCATAATGTGAATTCGGATAAAGTCACAAGACATGAAACTTTATTAATTATCTCTTGAATTATTAAACTGCTTAATTAATAGGCATTGACCTAAGTAGGTAGGTAACTGCTGTGATTTAAAAGATGTAAGTAGGTATCTATGTACACAATTTTTTTAAATGAAAACTCCTTTAGGCGCTTTGAGCACTTTGTTGGGTGGACAAAAATCATGGAACTCGTGTCATCGTTACCGCACGCTTCCAGTTTTCACTTCTATCGGCAGTCCGCAAAGACTGCCTCGCAGTTTTAAATTTCTTTTTCGACCGAAAATAATCTATCTATCTATCTATCTATCTATTCTATTATTAATAATATAAAGTAGCTTGTCCTGACTGACAAACAACGCACAGCCTAAACTACTGAAGCTAGAAACTTGAAATTTTCACAGTAGGTAACATAATTTTATAACGTAGGCGCACACTAAGAAAGGATTATTGCGAATTCCATCCCTAAGGGGGTTAAATTGGGGATAAAAGTTTGTATGAAAGTCCGTCATTTTTCAAGTTATATCCATGAAAATTGGTATTTAGGTTTTCAGTTAAAAATAAAGAGTTACGAGTGTAAGAAATTTTGGAAAAACTACCCCCAAGTGGGTTAAATGGCAGTTGAAAGTTTGTATGAAAGTCCGTCATTTTTAAAGTTATATAAATGAAAATCGGTATTTGTACTGTGGGTTAAAAATAAAGAATTACGTGTTTCAGGAATTTTGGAAGTTCCACCCCCAAATGAGAGTTATAAGAATCCACGCGGGCGAAGTCGCGAGCATCAGCTAGTTAATGATATTTGACAATAAAGTGTTTCTTACCTGCCCATGGAGTTTTTCATTTTTCCTTTGTCCTTCAAAGATATATTCAGTACGTAGTGTTGATAGAGATGCAGTCGAAACCTTTCCTTCCATTTCGGATTTTGACTGCTCGGAACACTTTTAGATCTAAACGATTCCGATCCCAACCTTAATTAAACAAGGCAAACAAAAATCAATAAAAAATAAAATAAGTAAGTATACCTACTTAAATAATTTTATTTCGAGCAAAGAATATTTAAGAGAATATTTCTAGTAGATATGTAAGCAATTTGGAAATGTCAGTCTGTCGTTAATAGTACGGCAGCCCTGGAACAAATTTTTTAGTGATTTATAACACGCTGAATTTTCGTGAGTATGTTCGTTTCGACAAGACGAACAGTTTTTTTATCTAACTACCTCCATTTTACTTTTTACTTTATATTTTTTAACTACCTCCATCGAGAATTTTCATAAATAAAAAACCTGTTCGTCTCGTCGAAACGAGCCTACTCACGAAAATTCAGCTTGTTATTTATTAATCACTAAAAACTTTTTTCGAGGGCTGTCGTACTATAAGGGTTGCTCTACAATCAGTTTCGAACATTTTTCATCTTCTGACGAAATCAATGTAGCCTACCTATCTTAAAAATTTTAAGAAGATCTTGTAGAAGATTTAAGTATAAATGCTATGTACCTACCTACTTAAATAGTGCAGCAATTTTTTTTGTTTGTTCAATAAGTTAATACATACCGAAATTTACAGTATAATGTATGAGATACTCCATCGTCTGGAACTGGTGGAAGACACTTGGCTTCAACTAACACTATAGTTACGACGGTATTCCAACTTCGATCAAAAATTTTAGCCTGCAAATTGCAATAGGTATTATATCACTAATTAGCTAATTACAAATTAGGATTAATATTCCAGAATAATGGTTAAATGTTATTTCAATTAGATCTTACTAATAATCTAGGCAATAAGTTATTTAGGTAGATATGTAGTTAACTATGTAGATACTTAGTTGTAGTTTGCGTATAAGTAAATTATATATTATTATAAATTACAAAGAAACTTAAACTATTAAATAATATGTATAATGATATTGTTTTTTTTTTTTTGCGTATAAGACGATATTATAGTTATGGGTTATAAGAGTTGGTGGCAGACCAGTCTAGGCTTGTTTAAGAAAATATCTTAGTCTGTATTGTATGGTGTTGTGATGTACAAATAAGAGTTTAAAAAAAAATAACATTGTTTTTTAAATAAAAATCAAACCTGCATCATGCGACGATAGTTGCGACCTGCCCGAGAGAGGACGTTCAACTAAGTATTTGTTAGAAAATTAACAATACAAGGACTACTTACCTTATCTTTTATTTTTGATACAGTTGAATCCACTATAGAACTGCTACTGCGATTTACGCTAGACAAACTAATTAGTGAACTTGGACGCCACCTGTTACCGTAACAAGTGTAAATTGAAAATTTAAAAAACCCCCGAGATTCGCCATTTAGTGGCGGCGGCCATCTTGAATTTGCAATAGTGCTATTCTACTAGTCAAGCCCTTTCATTTGATACCCATATCAAGGGAGTTGTGAAAAAATATATCATCCGCCATTTTGTAGCGGCGGCCATCTTGGACCGATTTTCATCAAACATAGCTAAGAACACTCTCGACTAATTTACCTTTCAAACAAAAAAAACCGCACTCAAATCGGTCCACCCGTTTGAGCGCCACAGGGGAACAGACAGACACACACACACACACACACACACACACACACACACACACACACACACACACACACACACACACACACACACACACACACACACACAGACACGTCAAACTTATAACACCCCGTCGTTTTTGCGTCGGGGGTTAAAAACATTTTATAAGAACTCTGCCATGATGGTAGAGCTTCTGCCCTCTACCCATGAACTTCGCCAGATTTCCGACTGACTCTATCTCATTTCATAAGATTTATTTCTAGATATTAAGTTAATTTCAAGCTTGATTTAAAAAATATCACAAACTATCAAGGTAAGTAACGCGGGTATTTTTCACAATCAGGATTGAGCCTGCTTTTCAGCAATTAGCAATAATAATACTCAACCTAACTATTAGTAAACTAGTATGGCGCGTGGGTGCGCGGCCCGCAAGCGGACCGCGAGGATTCGAGTAGTTTTTGTTTGAGCACGTCCCACCTATCTTCAATACCCTCGCCGTGCTCTTCATCCGTCTCCAAAATCTTCGATCATCAGCTCTTTCCGTATTTTTCCATCAATAATTTTTTTTTTGTGTAGAAAAATAAATTCCGCCATCTTGTTTTTTTCTGTTCATCAAGTAGACTTTTAGGTCTTGATCATCTTTTTCCCAGAAACCACTCTTCCATCTTTTATGCTTGGTGAGATAGACTCTGACGAAATTTGTATAGCCGCCATCTTGAATCCGCCATTTTGTTTTTTTTCAGCTCAGTGCCAATTGGATGAGGTTTTGAGTAATTTTTGTTTGAGTACCTCCCATCTATCTAACATACCCTGCCCGGGCTCCTCATCCATCTTCCAAACCCTCAATCATCATGTCTTTCCATATTTTTCTTTGAGAGTTCTCCAAAGAATCGCATCAAAGCCTTGCATAGTTTACAACTTGTAGTCTCTTCAATATTCGCCATACATTTTCTATGGAAAAATAAATTCCGCCATTTTGATTTTTTCAATTCATCAAGTAGACCTTTGGATCCTCATCATCTTTTGCGAAGAAACCACTCTTCCATCTTTTATACCCTCCGAGATGGAGACCGATGAAATTTGTATGGCGGCCATCTTTTTTTCGCCATTTTGAATTTTTTTTCAGCTATCTGCCAATTGGATGACGTTTCGAGTGACATTTGTTCGAGCACCCCCCACCTATCTTCAATACCTTAAGCGTGCTGTGTGCTTAGTCTAAAGCGGAGCACTCGAAAACGAACTCGAAAACTATTGATCGATTTCAGAGTAAAATAGACCTAAAATGTCTTGTATTAAGGTTTGAGTTCGCCAATACATTCAGCATTGTTCGAATGCTGAATGTATTGGCGAACTCAAACCTTAATACAAGCCATTTTAGGTCTATTTTACTCTGAAATCGATCAATAGTTTTCGAGTTCGTTTTCGAGTGCTCCGCTTTAGACTAAGCACACTGCTCACCTGTCTCCGAAATCCTCAATCATCAGCTCTCTCCATATTTTTGTTCCGAATGAATTTTTGTCCTCTATACGAAACCATTAGTGAAAAAAAAATTTTTCATACAAAATTTTACAGGAGGGGTGATCAATCAGTGAGTCAGTCAATGAATCAGCACGAGCAGCTATATATATATTAACTAGTAGGGTGCTTGGCTGCGCGGCCCGCTAAAGCGGACCGCGAGGATTTCAGTATTATTTTTGTTTTAGCAGCCTCCACCTTCTTCTATCATTTTCAGCATCTTTAACCCTGGCCGTGCTCCTCATCCATCTTCCAATCCCTCGATCATTATCACCCTCCATAATATTTTTTCTCCGAATCATTTGTCAGAATGAGAGTTCTTCCATAAAAAAAAAAATTTGAAAAGGTACTGTATCATAAGTCTTGCATATAGTTCCCAACTTATATTCTCTTCAATATTCGCCATATATTTTGCATGGAAAATAAATTCCGCCATCTTGTTTTTTTTTCTGTTCATCAAATAATCACGTCTTGACCATCTTTTGCCAAATAACTACTCTTCCATCTTTTATACTCAGTGAAATAGACACCGACGAAATTTGTATGGCCGCCATCTTAAATCCGCCATTTTGGACTTTTTTTTCAACTCACTGACAATTAGATGAGGTTTCAAGTAATTTTTGTTCGAGCACCTCCCACCTATCTTTAATACTCTGACCGTGCTCCTCATCCGTCTCAAAAATCTTCAATCATCAGCTCTTTCCAGATTTTTCCTCGGCATGAAAACCAAAAAACCACTCTTCTATCTTGTATACTTGGTGAGATAGACACCGACGAAATTTGTATATCCGCCATCTTGAATCCGCCATTTTGGGTTTTTTTTCAGCGCAGTGCCAATTGGATGAGGTTTCGAGTAATTTTTGTTTGAGCACCTCCCACCTATCTACAATATCCTGCCCGGGCTCCTCAAACATCTTCCAAACCCTCAATCATCATGTCTTCCCATATTTTTCTTTGAGAGTTCTCCAAAGAACCTCATCAAAGCCTTGGATAGTTCACAACTTGTAGTCTCTTCAATATTCGCCATACATTTTCTATGGAAAAATAAATTCCGCCATTTTGAATTTTTTTTTCTATGCATCGAGTAGATCTTCTGATCCTGATCATCTTTTGCGAAGAAACCACTTTTCCATCTTTTATACCCTCCGAGTTGGACGCCGACGAAATTTGTATAGCGGCCATCTTTTTTTCGCCATTTTGAATTTTTTTTCAACTCATTGCCAATTGGATGACGTTTCAAGTGACATTTGGTCGAGCACCCCCCACCTATCTTCAATAGCTTAAGCATGCCATTCCCTCGTCTCTGAAATCTTCAATCATCAGCTCTCTCCATATTTTTCCTCTTAATGAATTTTTATCCTCTATACGACACCATTATTGAAAAAAAAAATTTCATACAAAATTGTTCAGGAGAGGCGATGAATGAGTCAGTGAATCAGAACGAACAGCTATATATATATTTCTTTGAGAGTTCTCCAAAGAACCTCATCAAAGCCTTGGATAGTTCACAACTTGTAGTCTCTTCAATATTCGCCATACATTTTCTATGGAAAAATAAATTCCGCCATTTTGAATTTTTTTTTCTATGCATCGAGTAGATCTTCTGATCCTGATCATCTTTTGCGAAGAAACCACTCTTCCATCTTTTATACCCTCCGAGATGGAGACCGACGAAATTTGTATGGCGGCCATCTTTTTTTCGCCATTTTGAATTTTTTTTCAGCGGACTGCCAATTGGATGACGTTTCGAGTGACATTTGCTCGAGCACCCCCCACCTATCTTCAATACCTTAAGCGTGCCCGTCGCTCGTCTCTGAAATCCTCAATCATCAGCTCTCTCCATATTTTTGTTCCGAATGAATTTTTGTCCTTTATACGAAACCATTAGTAAAAAAAAAAATTTTCATACAAAATTTTACAGGAGGGGTGATCAATCAGTGAGTCAGTCAATGAATCAGCACGAGCAGCTATATATATATTAACTAGTACGGCGCGTGGGTGCGCGGCCCGCTAAAGCGGACCGCGAGGATTCGCTTTGGTGTATTTTTTGTTTCAACAGCCTCCATCTATCTTCCCCCATATTCCTAACCCTCGATCATTATCACTCTCCCTATTTTTTCTCCGAATCAACACCGACGAAATTTGTATCCACCATTTTAGACTTTTTTCAGCTCACTGCCAATTGGATGAGGTTTCGAGTAATTTTTGTTTCAGCACCTCCCACCTATCTTCAATACCCTGACCGTGCTCTTGACCCGTCTCCAAAATCTTCAATCATCAGCCATTTCCAAATTTTTCCTCCACATAAATTTATGTTTTCTACACGAAACCATCAGTGAAAAAAAGCTTTTTTGTGAAAAAATAAATTCCGCCATCTTGATTTTTTTCTGTTCATCAAGTAGACCTTTAGGTCTTGATCATCTTTAGCCAAAAAACCACTCTTCCATCTCTTATACTTGGTGAGATACACACCGACGAAATATGTATAGCCGCCATCTTGAATCCGCCATTTTGTTTTTTTTTTTCAGCTCAGTGCCAATTGGATGAGGTTTTGAGTAATTTTTGTTTGAGCACCTCCCATCTATCTACAATACCCTTCCCGGGCTCCTCATCCATCTTCCGAACCCTCAATCATCATGTCTTCCCATATTTTTCTTTGAGAGTTCTTGAAAGAACCGCATCAAAGCCTTGCATAGTTTACAACTTGTAGTCTCTTCAATATTCGCCATACATTTTCTATGGAAAAATAAATTCCGCCATTTTGAATTTTTTTTCTATTCATCCAGTAGATCTTCCAAACTTGATCATCTTTTCCTAAGAAACCACTCTTCCATCTTTTACACCCTGCGAGATGGAGACCGACGAAATTTGTATGGCGGCCATCTTTTTTTCGCCATTTTGAATTTTTTTTCAGCTAACTGCCAATTGGATTACGTTTCGAGTGACATTTGCTCGAGCACCCCCCACCTATCTTCAATACCTTAAGCGTGCCATTCGCTCGTCTCCGAAATCCTCAATCATCAGCTCTCTCCGTATTTTTCCTCCGAATGAATTTTTGTCCTCTATACGAAACCATATGTGAAAAAAAAAATTTTCATACAAAATTTTACAGGAGAGGTGATCAATGAGTCAGTCAGTGAATCAGTCCCAGCAGCTATATATATATTAATATTAGGACCAAAACTGTGCGCTCAAAGTTATAAGTATCAAGACGGACCTACCTATTTATAATACACTCATTTTAAAGTGATTCAAAACCAGGAAAGCAATGTTTAAAATCTGCTGGACTTTTAACTTTAATTAGTAAGTACATACCTACTTATCATCAAATAATACACATAAGTAGCGATTTTAAATTTAAAAAAATGCCAACAGAATTGCCACCAGTAGGTAGGTACCTACCCATACACACACTGTTATATACCAGTAGTATATATTATTAAGTGTGTGTGTATCAAGTTCTACTGTAAAATACTCGTAAGTAATAGATAATATAATATGGATCTCTAATATAAAAATTACTTACAGGCTTCCATTCCGTTGTGTATTCAATTGCCTTGCTGAATTTGTTAATGTGGTATCCATTGGTAGATGGGTAGTTCACAAGTCGAAGAATAACGCTACATTGATTAAGCAAATACCTACGTACCTATTTCATATTTTCTTTACCAACAGTAGTAATTATCTTATCAATATTAATTTATGATAAAAATGTTCGATCCGTGTTTTAATTGATGAGATTTAATGTCCCAATAAGTGATAAGCGAAGCTTACATATTAGGTAGTTACCTAATAGTCCAGGCACTCACAATATCTTTCACAATCGGTAGATCCCTAGTCCTCAAGATTTAAGCAGTAAGGGCGTTTGTGCACTTATTCGTTTTCGATTCGTTTTCGTGTTTCGTGAAAACACGATTCGACATAGCCTTCCTTATAACTGTATGGGCGTTTGTGCACTTACTCGTTTTCGATTCGTTTTCGTGTTTATATATTCGTGAATTCTTCACATCGAATCGTTTTAAAATAAGGACGCGAGTGGAATGGTGTGTGGAAAGAGGGCAGAGATGAGTCCTGATGTTGTGAGGTATTTGGAAAACATAGGTATTTGCATTTCTTGAATTCCAACAAAACATGATTCAACGCAGTTGATTATTATTAAAAATTAATACCTACTTAGTTTGGCATTAAAATAAATCGTTTGTTTCATTCAAATTAGTTTTACTTCGAGTAAAATACCTAAATATTGTAGTATAATCAAAATTTCCATACCTGTGGTTGGTAGTCAAAAACTATCAGCAAAATATGAACATTTCATAAAAAATATCATTTCTGATACTTAGTTGTTACTGTTTTCTTACAAGAGCGTAATGTCCACTTGGGATGTTCACAAAATATATGACGTATGCTTAGATAATTTTGATACTAACCGTACCGTGTGAAATATTCATAATCACTTACCTTAGTGTTACTGCCAGCATTTTTTCTGGAGTTATGCATTCTCTAAAACGTGTGTCTTGCCGAGGAATCTTTTTTTTATATGACACAATATGAAATCGAAAGTAGCAAAATTCTTTCGATAGTAATTAAAAAAAGTTTTTTCATGATGTCATGTCATGTCATTAAGTGATGATCGCCTACGAATGTATAAGAGAAGTGCGAAAAGCTGACGACGATTAAATGCAGCACACATTATGAACACGGTTTTATCTACGAAATGCTTAAAACGTATAGTGAAATCACGATTAAGTGCACAAATGTCATTCGTGAATTTCGTATACGTTTTTATGATGTTCATTAAAAAAACGAACACGAATCGAAAACGAATCGAAAACGAGTAAGTGCACAAACGCCCTAACACTGGCCACTGCAGAATCACGTAGAGGAGTTAGGACCTGGATTAGGGTGAATGTTCTATAAGTCAGCACTTTAGGGGTCGTGTCATGTTTAAAAATTTGTAGATGTGTCAAACGAAGCAATTTCAGTATAATGTTTTTTTCTTCTAATACTTGATGCTTTTGACTATTTGAGTCGGGTTGGCTTTTGAAACGTGCCGCCCTGATAGAGCAAAAGTGAGTTTATAGGGGTGTCTTAGAGGGTCTGTCGATGCCCCCGGAACAAATTTTTTTTGCCGGACGCGCGATTTTTTTTTACAAAAAATACGAATAATACGTATATTTTTAGGTTAGAAACGTAAATTTTTGATAAAAATTTGCGTGAAATGAAACGTTGTTTGACACGACAAGTGCAGGGTGGCCATTTTGTGGGGAGTTTCCCAACCTGCGGGGAGATTTGAAATAGATTGGGAATTTATTGGATTTATTTATAAATAGGTTTTGTTTTTTTAACCACACTTTTGGTAAATCCCCATTAACAAGTAGGGGTGGGAAGAAGCTAGGGTAGGTTAGGTTAGGTTAGAAAATAATCCCGTGTGGGGTTGCTGGTCCCCCATCGGGCGCGTCCCCCCGGTGGCGGATGGGGGAACGCCTCCCAGATATGGGAGGTACCGGGGAAACCCGGCGCGGACCAAAACCAGCAGGGGGTTGCCGCTTGGAGGATCCTGGTACTTCTCTGTTCATCAGAGTGGACTGTGGAGACTCCGGGCGGTGACAATTGGGGGGGAGGCTTTCGGGCCGGGAGGAAGAAAACCTCGTTAAAAAATTACAGGAGGGGGTGGAAACGCCCTGCGCGGCGGGTCCGCTGGTCTTTATGGCCGGTGGGCGCTGGCTTCGGCCACCGTCGGGCAACCCGTAATCCGCACTGAGCGGAACCGGGGGCCCCACGCACTGAGCGAGGGGCCGCGAGGAAGAAAACCTCTATAAAAAATTACACGAGGGGTGAACCTCTTGAGGGTCGCCTGCGGGTGTGGCCCTCTTGAGGGTTGCCTCTAGCGAGGAACTCCGGGTGATGGAATGGTGTATCCGTCGCCCGTTGAGACGCCTCGGGTCGGGAGGCGCACCATTATGTTCCTGGTGCGCCTCAGACGGTGTTAGGGGGCCTTTAGGTCCCCCGGTGGAGGGTCTGCCTCGGCGGACGGCGCCGGCTGGGTCGCGGATGATTGCGCAAGTGTACCCGTAACCCAGCCACCAGGCGACACGGAGGAACATCGCTGGGTTTTAGTGGGTATTCTGGCCACTTCTTGGCCTGCCTGAGTCCCACACTACCTTCCGGAAGCGTCGCAGTCCGCTGCGCTACTTCCGAAAGGTGTGCGTAAATGCATTTCCCAGCGTAAAAAAAAAAAAAAAAAAAAAAAAAAAAAAAAAGGTTAGAACATAAATATTCATGTGCCCGGCCGCAGGCCGGGCACTTAGGTTCTATTGGGTCCTTGGTCGAATGTGGTCCAAATCGAAATCAGAGCACCCCAACCCCAAGCAGTCTTGTCTTGATGACGTACCCCCTTCTTCCCCCCTCCCCTCTCCCTTCACTTAACGAGGCGACTCGTTTTAAATGTTTTACTAATGTCAGTTTCATCAATATTAAAAAAAATATTAAAAAAAAAGTATGCGTTTCCGGCAAAGGGTTTGAGGGGGGGATGACTTACCTTCCTCCCCTCCCCCCTCCCCCACCCTCACCTACCCCCTATCGGGGCGGCACGATTCAAAATATTAACCTTTGAGTCAATTGCTAATACCCGCTTTTAGTATAAAGAAGTATTTTTTTAATTTATTAAAAAAAAGTACTAATTTGCCTAAGCTCGGCACCTTTGTCCCTTTCTCCGGCACTTGTGTTCTCAAAGTCGGCCCTCATGTTTTTATTAGAAAATTAGCTTTTACCCCCAATATTGTCCGCGAAAATTTATGTTTTTTTATTATTTAATCGCAATGGGTATTTTTTTATTTAGTATTGCTCCAATGGGGAAATAGTTCTAAAACAAGGCAGTCCTTTTTTGCACCCCTTTCCCTCAATTGTCGCATAGAACGAGCGCGAGTGCCTAAATCACTGAATTTCTTACAAAATTGCTACTTTCCGAGCGTTGTTTGGTAAGAAATAAATTACGTATTATAATATTTAAGACTTGTTGTTGCGATTTAATTGGTTTTACGTAATATTTGACATCGTGTTATAGTGATTTAACTCAATTATTTTGCGTAGTTAAAGAAAAAACAGGGGTGTCGGGCTAAGGAAAACCAGTAGTATGAGGTGCCTGAGGTCGGCAGGGGGTGCCGACTTAAGAATTTGGGTTATTCCTAAGGTCGGCCCTATTGAATAAACTTGATATTATCTAAATAAAAATTGTCTGATTGTTTGTCAAGGTTGTTAAAAAAAATTCAATATCTATTTCTTCAAAAATTCTATCAATTTCGAAAAAGTGTATATTTATTGGCGAGAAAATGAAATAAAATGAAAAAGAAAGAGTTCCTATAAATATTTAAAAAAACAAAAATTTTCGCGAACAAAATAGGGGGTTAAAGCTAATTTTCTAATAAAAACATGAGGGCCAACTTTGAGAATACAAATGCCGGAGGAAGGGACAAAGGTGCCGAGCTTAGGCAAATTAGTACTTTTTTTTTTAATAAATAAAAAAAAATACATCTTTATGCTAAAAGCGGGTATTAACAATTGAATCAAAAAGTCAAAAGCATGAAGTATTAGAAAAAAAAACATTGTACTGAAATTGCTTCGTTTCACACGTCTACGAATTTTTAAACATGACGTGACCCTTAAAGTGCCGACTTATAGAACATTCACCCTACTAAACCACTATACTACAAGTGCCTAGGTAGTTTAACAATATGGCGCTAACTTTTCGAGAATGGTCCCCTAAGGTGGTCAGCACCTACCTGCTACCTCTGCATCATCACCAGCAGCACATTACTTAAAACAAAAAAAAAACACTATTGCAGCGTCACCTGGTGTAATGAAAAAACCGCATCAAAATCGACCCAGTACTTATTACCTAAAATAGTATTTCAGAAAAACGGTGATGGAAAATGGTAACAGTAAATAATTCAAAATACGATTGCAGTGCCCTCTTTTGGCCAGTAGCCGTAAAATATATATTTTATGATTTTATCCAAGAACCTGCTAAAGTATATTATGAAGCCCAGTTAAGCTTCCTTTATTTATTATCAAAGACCTATCTATCGATGCTTATTTTTAGTTATTTGAGTATTATCATGACTAAAAGAAAAATTCTAATAATTACAAACAGGCAAGTACCTACCTCAGTAAAAGTAGATTGTACAAACGCCTTTTGAAAATTGAGAGTAATTAATTAGTTTGGTAAAGTCATATTTCAGAAGGCAGATTATTCCACAGTAAAATATTATATTTGCGCGAAAAGGAATCACCATCATAGTGAGCCATTTCAAAAGAGCTATAGGTACCTATTCGAAAACGTGATCATCATACTTACTACGTATTTCCGTAGCCGGAGCCTGAAGACTTTATAGACACTCGAGTTTATTGAGCTGTTCTTCAGTTAAATCAAGATAGGGAGAGTCGTCATAATCTAAGATTGCAAAAGAAGAGCTAAAAAGATAGTAGGTAGGTATGTTTTAATAAGGTTCAGAAATCTCGGAGAAAATGGTAAAACAAGAAAATTTACATGGAAAAAATACCTCTGAGCGGGTTGTATGAAATTAGCAACTTTAAAGTTCAATAACTTTTTCAGTTTTTGAGATAATTTAATAATTCTTTCAGATTTTTGTTTTATTTAACTTAAATTTTTGTAATAAATTAAAAAAAATATATTGGAAACTTGTCCATTCACGGTCATTGACCGCGGCGTTCTACATATACAGCATGAATCGCTCGCCAAAAACGCCATCTATTGCTGAAATTAAAATGATAAGTCGACTTATTTTCTCTACTCCTCGCTACGAGCGCTAGTTTGAGGCGTCCCGTCGGTAATATACTCGTCGCGTCCGCAAAGAAGCGGTGGCGCTAATGTCACTGATTCGTTTTCGTATTATTATTTGATATTTCTATGATCGGACGAGTGTTTTAATTTCCGTACTTCCGTAGCGTAATATGAGGTTATGTAGAAGTTATAAAATTATTTACATTTAAGTGCAGTGCAGTGTTATGTTTCTCATTTTGGTTAAATCGTAAAAATGGAAAACAGAAGGGAGAATTTAGGTTTTGTGAAAGTATGTCGCTTTTGCCTCGCGCAAAACAGACCATTAGGAAGTTTGTATGAGAAATGCAAATCAAAAAGTACAGTAACACTTCCACTGAAAATCTTAACAAGCGTATCAATTGAGGTATGTTTGCTGATAATTTACATTTGATATTATTAATTGTAAACGAAGAAACGTAGATTACAATGAAGTGCAGAATGCCAATGGACGCCACCTATGTTTAATCGAGATCTGTCCGCCTGTCGTTAAGGCGTCTTATTTTTATTCAACACAAATAACGAGCATTGTATTTCACGAAATAAAAATTACAATTTGGGGCCATTTTGGAGCTAAAATAAAATTATTTGGCCCTTATATTGATCAAGCTCATTTTGGTGACATTAGAAGCGCCACCTAGCGGATCACAAAATGTAAACATGTTTTAACTTTTAGGGCTTTTTAACTTTTTTAATTTTTTACATTACAGGTACTCCCATCAGATAAAAAGCCCACATATATATGTGACAGATGCAAATTTTTTATGAATTTATTCTATGAATATAAGTACATAGTTCGCCAGGCTGATGAATCTATCCTACATACTATACAAAATGGTGCGCCGTTGGCGACAATCAACTGGCCTTCTTCTCTATCAAAGGTATTTTTTTATCCTATGCACAATACAGCTAATACTGCAGATATACATTTTATGGTACTGACAATGACTTAGGCTGGCCTCACACAGCCGGAATGATTCAGAATCTGAAATTTTCAGATTCTGAATTCCGGCTATGTGAGGCCGGGCTCAGACACATTTTGTCCGATCAATCTGAAAAATTAAGAATCTGAAAAAATCAGAATGGTTGTGGGGAATAGTGAAATTGTATGCATTTCTGGGCTTTCTGAATTCAGATTCGGAATTCAGATTTTGAATTCCGGCGTTCATTCCGGCTGTGTGAGGCCGGCCTTAAGCAAGCCACACATGCAAGGATGAACCTTAGAGATTTATCTGAAACTGCAGGTAAAATGGATGTATGTTGCCAAAACCTGAACTTACACACACACTTTGTTTTCACTGTATTTTTGTTCAAATAATATGTAATTATTAATAAAAAGAATATTGGGTAGAATTGTATGTAGAAATATATTAATTAATGTACCCACTTGTTTTAATTTTTGTTGCCCTGCCTTCACATGTTTGCCCCACAATTGCATCAATGTTAGCAGTTGGATAGTCCTGTTCTGTCATAGTAACTTGTTGGGGCCAAAGTGAGGAGCTGATCTTAAAAGAATGAAGAGCTGATCTTAGAAAAGGTTAACAAATTAAAAAGGAAAACCTTTTTTTTTTCCAGATATTTCGTCACATAACTGAACCGGAAACAGTTAAAACAGTAGTTGAGGGTGGAGCGACTATTCAAGTCACATCTCATAATGTGTCTGACACTGATGAAGAAGATGGCAATGTGTACAATATTAAGGTCAGACAATTGTATAGTCCTATATACTGTAAAACTTCCTGTGAATAGTCCTTCCTACAATACACACACACCCCCGACAGAGTTCAGTTAAAAACACTTATATAAAGTAACTAGCTGATACCAGCGACTTCGTCTGCGTAAATTTAGGTTTTTTTAAAACTTGGAACTCTTGGGAACTCTAGGATTTTAAAAGTAGCCCATGTGTTAATCCAGGGTATAATCTATCTCCATTCCAAATTTCAGCCAAATAAATTCAGTAGTTGAAGCGTTAAAGAGTAACAAACGTACACACAAACTTTCGCCTTTATAATATTAGTGTGATTTATTGTAGATTGGTGATGATGAAGACACAAAGGCATGTGTCAAAGTTGTAACAAGCAAAGATGTGAAGGCTAAAGAAAATGCAAGGGGTAAAGGTAATTTTGTGTGTGCTTATTTTTAATTTTTTCGTCATAATATATATTTATTTTTTTATTAATTTGCAATCCTAATTTATGTATTTAGATGCGTGTGTTCATAGCTGTGTCCTTTTTATTTTCTTATTTTTTTGTTTGTAAAGACATACGAAAGATCTCTCACTGCATGCTAAGGGATTTTGGTACACATAAGTAGCTCACAATGTATTGCAGTGAGGTATATATGCTCTAGCATGTGTGTATTGCATCCAAAATTTGCATTTAATGCATTCATTGCATGAATATCTCAGTGAGGTATCTTAGACTGTCTTTACCTTAATAGGTTTATGAAAATTAAATACATACTGCAACATCACCGAAAAATTTAAGCACATCTTAAATTTTAATAATTGACATGATTTAGGGATTTTATATTAATTAACCATTACTTTAATATCATTGTGGTGCATTCATTACTTTATTATAATACTAGCCGACCCCCGCGACTTCGTCCGCCTGGATATAGATTTTATATAGGATCGGATTGGATCCCATAATCCTTTTTTGTACCTAAACTAAATGTAGCCTAAGTTATTCCTTATAACATCACCAGAAAGTTCCATCAAAATCGATCCAGCCATTTCGGAAATTAGCTGGAACAAATAGACAGATCGACAAACATAAATTTAAACGCACACCAGTTTAAAATAAGCCGTACGTTCAAAGATCCGGGTCCCAAGTTATTTGAACCCAATAAAGGCCTGTCATTTCTGAACTAAAAAACCTATGACCTTGAAATATTTATGGAACAATATATAAAGTACTATCTTTCTAACAAAAAAAGAATGAGTAAAATCGTACAACGCGTTAATGAATTACAGCTAAATACACGTTTCAACTTTCATCCTCTCTCCCAAGGGAACCGTACTGAATTTCGGGATAAAAAGTATCCTATAACCTACCTCGGAGTATAAACTACAATCATACCAAGTTTCATTCGAATCCATTCAGTAGTTTCGGCGTGATGCGCGGCCAAGATACAGACAGACAGACAGACAGACAGACAGACAGACAGACAGACAGACAGACAGACAGACAAAAATGAAAAAAATTGCAGTTTTGGCTTCAGTATCGATTATAGAGTGCCCTCCAATAAAAATTTTCAAAATATCTTCAATGTACAGAATTGGATCTGTTACAGTTTTATTATATTATAGATTATGGTGATGCTGAAGATGTGATTGCATATTTTTCTCTGTGAAATCTTCATCATCAAGGTTAAAATAGGTTAAAATGTTAAAATGCATGTTCATATTTTTGTGTATTTCAGTGTGTTTAAGTTAGCTATTTTGCATGATATAAGGTAATATTTATATTTTTTTTCCTTTAATTTACACAAGTTCACTCTTTTGTTACGAATTTGTTTAACCACATGTATATGCTACATATACAATATACATATTATGTATGTACATAAAAGTTTGTTAACTTATTTTTCCGCTAAGTATCATCACTTTCAGTATTTTCAGTAGACAATACTTGCCCATTATAAAATCTCATAGTAAACTTCGACTACATAACACCTTATTTTACTGCATGGCTAAACTTGTTTTAGTATTCCAATACAAAGTCTATAGGTATACTGAATTGGGAAATATCTCAATTTGGTATTCTGATTAGATCTATTAAACCGCCATAGTTTTACATTCCATCATCACCTACCATCAAGTGAGACAACAGTAAAGATAAAAATTGTCAACTGTATAAACATGTCATCCTATATACCTATTATAGCACATTGCTCAACATGATAGGTAACATGACAGCCTAAGAAAAAGGGTAGAGTCTCTTTAAATTCACTTTATTAGCATAGCACATTACAATATACATTTTCACATACATAATGATATAAACTTGGCACCAAATAAATCGAAACATATTGATTTCAAACAAATTTTTAACAGAATACAAAACAAGATCAGTTTTAACATCGAATAAATATTAAAATAATCCTGATTTTCTTATCCAATCCAAAAAAGAGACGAAGTGACTGGTCTATCGTGAGATAACTCTGTGGAGACAAAGTCGTGAAAATTTGAAAAAATGTATAGCCAAAGCTATCCACAGGACTTCAGTATTTTGTTTGACAAAGAACCTGTGTTCTTATACGGGTTTGTTAAGAAATTCAGGATAATTTGACCTTTCAAGTCTGTTCAAAATCAATCAATCTTTGCATTCAAGATTTTTTTTTAAAAAGATCTTGGATGCAAAGAAAAAAATCCAAGATATGATTAATTTGCAGCCGAGGGTATTCAATGCCTCGTTGATCTAGTGGTTAGCATATTCAACTGCAGATCACGAGGTCCCGGGTTCGATTCCCAGGTTGGGCAAATAATTGTTAGGTACCTATTGGTTTTTTCTGTCAAGAAATTCTCATTGTCACCCCGGAGTTGGTAGTTGGCGGTGTTTCACCCCCGTGCCTTGGAGAGCACGTTAAGCAGTCCGTCCCGGTTATTATCACCATCATGTGACAATAGTCGTTAAAGCCCGCCAACCCGCATTGGAGCAGCGTAGCGGGTCTAAGCTCTAAATATCTCTCTCCTATGAGAGAGGAGGCCTGTGCCCAGTAGTGGGACGTAATAAAGGCTGTAGTGGTTGTAGAGGGTATTGCACGGTGCACGACCTCGTATTATATGTATAGATCGTTTGTTCAGATGCGCCAGTTGTTGAGGAGGGTAAGGAGGAGAGGACGATAGCGGAGGGCTGCTACCCGTGCGACGAGTGCGACTGCACCTACCCGCTGGAGCAGCTGCTCGACCTGCACAAGATGAAGAAGCACCGGAGCCGGGACGTCGCTTGCAACCAGTGTGACGCGTAAGTCACTTTTGAAGTTTGTTTTTGACGACCTCCTTGGCACCGTGGCGAGCGGAGTGGTCTTATAAGCGGGAGGTCCTGCGTTCGAGTCCCGATAGGGGCAATTTGGGATTTTAAAATTTCTAAATTGTCTCTGGTCTGGTCCGGTGGGAGGCTTCAGCCGTGGCTAAACCACTCTACTGGCAAAGCAGTGCCGCCAAACGATTTAGCGTTCCGGTACGATGCCGTGTAGAAACCGATCGGGGGTATGCATACCTCTTCCAAGTTAGCCCGCTTACATCTTAGACTGCATCATCACTTACTCAGGTGAGATTGCAGTCAAGGGCTAATTCGTAGTTGAATAAAAAAAAGTGAAACTTCTTTAGGATCGTTGTGCATTTGAATATTCGATGAAATGAAAAAGATTAATAGCCCACGATGGCCAGACCTTCGTTATTTTATAAAAGTTGAAAGGTTTTCTGTGTATTGTCCCCAACACAGGGAGGAACGAGCGGCGACTATGAAGTCGATATGATGGTTAATTTGGAAGATAACAGGTAATAAAAATGTAAAAAATCTTACTTCAAAGTATAAAGTCTAATTTTTATATATTTTCTGCGGAATAGTATTAGAAATCACGTCATTCATTGCCGGACACTTACCCGGCCATTACAGTTGCTACCCCCTGTCAGACACCCTTGAACTTTTAAACTTTAAGGACGTCTGGCAGAGGGTAGCTACTGTAATAAGTGTCCGGCAATGGATAACGTGATTTCTAAAGTTATCCTGGAGAAGAATTTGACTTTATACTTTGAGGTAAGATTTTTACACCTTTATTACCTGTTATCTCCCAAAGTAACCATGATCTCAACTTCATAGTCGCTGATCGTTCCTCCCTGTGTTGGGGACAATACACAGAGAAACTTTCAACTTTTATAAAATAACGAAGGTCTGGCCGTTGTGGGCTCTTGCTCTATAAAGTTATGGTTAAGGTTACTTTTCTGAAGTTTGACTTCTGCCATGTGTGACTTGCACACACACATTTTTGACGTGATAACGTCTTATAAATCGATGAATGCTGGCTACACGCACAAAAAAGCATGACTCATTATCACATTGTTGTTTATCAAAATTTGTATGAAAATTTCTGAAAACACGTTGATTCCTTGAAATGTAGCATTTCTAGAAATAATAGCGGGTTCACACAATTCGATTTTCGTTGCTCAACTGTTAAAATCGTATGCTATCTTTATTTAGCAACAATAATTATTGTAGGTTAACTAAAATGGAACCGTGTGAACCAGCTGTGATTGTATCGGTGTTTTTATTTTCAGTAAATTTTTCACAAAATACGATTTAGCCACACACCAGCTGCGGCACTCTGTGGACACGCCGTTCCAATGTGTAGCGTGCGGTAAGAAGTTCAAGCGGCTCATCCTACTCAAGCGCCACGAGAAGGTGAGTAAAACCAGCGAAAAAAAAATTTTTTTTTTTTTCGAAAAAATCTATGGGACCATTTTGTTGACCAACAAAAATAAAATCGAGTTATCTTCCCCACTCATTTTATTTTATATTTCAGATGATACACCCTGATTTACCACAACTGATGTGTCTGAACTGCCCGGCCACATTCCTATCTATCGAAGAGTTGAATACGCATCAAAAGAAGCACGTCCGCGTTCAAAAGCACCCTTGTACTCAGTGTGACAAAAAGTGAGTTTTTATTTTAAACTGACTTCAAAAAAAAAAGAGGAGTACTCATTGGAATCTTTTCGAAGTGAAAACTTCTTTAGGCGCGTTGAGCACTTTTTGGGTGAATAAAAATCAATAATCATAGAACTCTCGTCATCGTCACTGAACGCTTTCCTTCAGCTATATGTATACTGTTTAAAGGTTTAAACTTTAATCCTTGATCACTTCTATCGACTTAAAACTTTAATACAGTTTTCACTTCTATCGGCAGTCCCCAAAGAGTGCCTCGCATTTTTTTCCCCCGATTATTCAAAGACGCCTGGACCAATTTGGGAAATGATTTTGTTTAAAAGAGTACACTTCCCAGATAGTCCCATTGTCATCAGGTCAGGCTCTGTTGATGGGACCATGTAGAAATTGAGGGAACTCTTCTCTATGGTATATTGAAGCTGGTTTAATTTTTCCCAAAATATAGCTTGTTCATCTAGCTCTCGTACATATCTGGTAATCTGACGTTTCGTAATGTTACCAGAAATAAAAGAATTCCCACAAACAAGATAAAAAATTCAAAACTTATGTAACTAAAAATCAACTGCCGCATGTAGATATTTGTCATAGCCTTCACAAACACTTCATGGTGATAATGTCATTCGACTTCCATTGAATAAATTTTTTCAATGTGCTTCTTTTGTTTTCTATTTTAGGGTGTAACGACTAATATTATTACGCGGCTTAGGGCTTTTTAAGTTGACAGGGAATTAAAGTAGTTTGGGGTAAAATCGTACTTCGTAGATGTTAACCCTGTTTTCCATACAAATAACTCATCTGTAAATGAGACAATGACAGCTGTCAGAATTCGACCGAATTAAAAATCAGAGTATAATTCAACTGTCTCGTTTTCAGATTCCAAGAGAAGTCAGCACTGCAGCGACACATAGACGTAGTTCACAACAAAGAGGCCACACTCCGCTGCGAATACTGTCCGGAGCGTGAGTCCACGTCACCCTGTCCCCCTGACGAAAGCTATGAACATGCGCGTTTTATACTAACACACTAAATTATTCACAGTACATTTTACCACCCCTGAATTGCGAGGTAAATTGGAACTGCGACGAAACCAAAGTGTATAAACTGATGTGGGTGTTTTTGTAGGTTTCGGTTCGATATCCAAACTGGCGCGTCATGTGAGGACGCACGTCGGCGAGCGGCCCTACCCTTGCAAGTACTGTGAAAAGAGCTTCACAAAATCTCATCACTATACCAGGTAAGATGTTTGTTTTAAAACACTATGAAACCGACCGGCCGAGCGTCAAGCGTTCGTTTCGTCGCTTCTTTTTATGCAAAAAAATATTTTTATACTTTACAGTCATGTCGTTTTAAGAAATATTTTCTGTTCACTTTTTTTTATGCAGGTCACTGACCACGACTTCGTCTGTTTGGATTGGAGTGCATTTTTAATGTTTTTAACATGTTTCATCAGGGAAACTTTGCCACCACTTTTTACACTTTTAGGGATGCTAAATCTTCCTGTTCTTATCCCACCCTATGTGGGGTCGTCGGCACTACATGTCTTTTTCTACCACTCACTTCTATTATACAACAACGCATCATTCACATCTTTTACACGCATATCCTCTTTCACACACTCCATCCATCTTTTCTTTGGTCTTCCTCTACTCTTTTTTTCCCTCCACATGCATATAACATTTTTCTAGTAATATGATTCTCTTCCCTCCGCATTACCATACCATATGCTAGTGCAAATTATTTACAAAAAAATATTATGACCAACCATTGACCGTTTTGTATCTTTGTTCACATTGCGGTCTCGCTAGAAGTGCTGTACAAGTCGACATATAAATATTTTAACTTTTTAAGTAGATCTAGTAGCCGGTCAAGGAAATGCTGACATTTAATTAATTTCCACAGACACCTTCGTCTGCTACACCGCCAGCAAACCCGTCCTGACGACGGCGCCGGCGCGACCGACCAGGAGCAGTACCGCTGCGACCAGTGCGAGGACGTGTTCGAGGCGCAGGACGACCTCATCTACCACTCGGCGATCCACGCCACGCAGAACCTCACGTGCCCGCTCTGCCAGGAGAAGTTCCAAGACGTGGAGGCCGTCACCGCGCACATCAAGTCGCACGTCAACGGTATGTCGACACTAGTAGCCCAGTGCGAGGACGTGTTCGAGGCGCAGGACGACCTCATCTACCACTCGGCGATCCACGCCACGCAGAACCTCACGTGCCCGCTCTGCCAGGAGAAGTTCCAAGACGTGGAGGCCGTCACCGCGCACATCAAGTCGCACGTCAACGGTATGTCGACACTGTAGTAGCCCAGTGCGAGGACGTGTTCGAGGCGCAGGACGACCTCATCTACCACTCGGCGATCCACGCCACGCAGAACCTCACGTGCCCGCTCTGCCAGGAGAAGTTCCAAGACGTGGAGGCCGTCACCGCGCACATCAAGTCGCACGTCAACGGTATGTCGACACTAGTAGCCCAGTGCGAGGACGTGTTCGAGGCGCAGGACGACCTCATCTACCACTCGGCGATCCACGCCACGCAGAACCTCACGTGCCCGCTCTGCCAGGAGAAGTTCCAAGACGTGGAGGCCGTCACCGCGCACATCAAGTCGCACGTCAACGGTATGTCGACACTGTAGTAGCCCAGTGCGAGGACGTGTTCGAGGCGCAGGACGACCTCATCTACCACTCGGCGATCCACGCCACGCAGAACCTCACGTGCCCGCTCTGCCAGGAGAAGTTCCAAGACGTGGAGGCCGTCACCGCGCACATCAAGTCGCACGTCAACGGTATGTCGACACTGTAGTAGCCCAGTGCGAGGACGTGTTCGAGGCGCAGGACGACCTCATCTACCACTCGGCGATCCACGCCACGCAGAACCTCACGTGCCCGCTCTGCCAGGAGAAGTTCCAAGACGTGGAGGCCGTCACCGCGCACATCAAGTCGCACGTCAACGGTATGTCGACACTGTAGTAGCCCAGTGCGAGGACGTGTTCGAGGCGCAGGACGACCTCATCTACCACTCGGCGATCCACGCCACGCAGAACCTCACGTGCCCGCTCTGCCAGGAGAAGTTCCAAGACGTGGAGGCCGTCACCGCGCACATCAAGTCGCACGTCAACGGTATGTCGACACTGTAGTAGCCCAGTGCGAGGACGTGTTCGAGGCGCAGGACGACCTCATCTACCACTCGGCGATCCACGCCACGCAGAACCTCACGTGCCCGCTCTGCCAGGAGAAGTTCCCCGACGTGGAGGCCGTCACCGCGCACATCAAGTCGCACGTCAACGGTATGTCGACACTGTAGTAGCCCAGTGCGAGGACGTGTTCGAGGCGCAGGACGACCTCATCTACCACTCGGCGATCCACGCCACGCAGAACCTCACGTGCCCGCTCTGCCAGGAGAAGTTCCAAGACGTGGAGGCCGTCACCGCGCACATCAAGTCGCACGTCAACGGTATGTCGACACTGTAGTAGCCCAGTGCGAGGACGTGTTCGAGGCGCAGGACGACCTCATCTACCACTCGGCGATCCACGCCACGCAGAACCTCACGTGCCCGCTCTGCCAGGAGAAGTTCCAAGACGTGGAGGCCGTCACCGCGCACATCAAGTCGCACGTCAACGGTATGTCGACACTGTAGTAGCCCAGTGCGAGGACGTGTTCGAGGCGCAGGACGACCTCATCTACCACTCGGCGATCCACGCCACGCAGAACCTCACGTGCCCGCTCTGCCAGGAGAAGTTCCAAGACGTGGAGGCCGTCACCGCGCACATCAAGTCGCACGTCAACGGTATGTCGACACTGTAGTAGCCCAGTGCGAGGACGTGTTCGAGGCGCAGGACGACCTCATCTACCACTCGGCGATCCACGCCACGCAGAACCTCACGTCCCCGCTCTGCCATAGTCGGTCATAAGTCGTGGCAAATAAGTCTCGTGTTGACCTTCAATGCCGAAAATAAAATTCGAAAATAAGGTATCTTCGGGCGGTGAAGGGGTCGCGGGGCGGGCTTGCGGATCGTTCGTAAGCGCTGATTGGCTCTCCAATCGTACTGTGTCCCACTCATACGACGCTGCGCGCACTACTCTCGCTCAGCGCTAGACTTAGTACATGCTGGGAGTTATATCATTTATTCATCATATTCAGTTATATGTAGTACCTTAAAGTGTTGAGCAAAAGGTTGTATTGTTTGCAGGTGTAGAGTTTATGTGCGACTACTGTGAGCTCATTTTCACGACACAAGAAAAACTCGACGCCCACCAGCTGATGGTACACGATGATGAAATGCAGAATGTAAGTTTAAAATGAAATTAGTATTTATGTGAAGACATTTTTAGTCGTGCCGAGTACTTTATTTTGTGGGTATTAAATAAATAAATACTCACATACGGACGTCTGTTCCTAAGGTAGGCAACTTAATGCTTGTGTACTATGCCTGTAACTTAATATGTAACAGCCGACTTGATTTTTTAAATAAAGGTAAGTATAAATACATATTACATACTTATATACATAATACACCCAGATTCAGGGCGGGAATCGAACCAGCAACCCCGTAGCGGAAGGCAGGGCCTATACTCTGCTATACTCGCTCCACTTTGAATATAGAACAAAAAAAATGTATTTCATATTATTAACTACGCCTTGAAGAAGTTTTTGCTTCTGTCGTGTGGTTTTTTTACGTTAGAGCTTTTTCAAATGTTGCTAAATACTACAGTATTGTGTCAGTGACAAAAATTTTTTTTCACAACAGGACGAGTCCTCAATGGAATTGGAGGTAGAAGACGAAGAAGATGATAATGGAATAAATGGTAACATCCTTTTAACTTTAGTTTAAGTACATACCCTATTTAAAACAATATTTTTGTCACGGGCATTATTCAAAATGCCCAGACAATATTATTGTTCTTTACTAGTCAGTGTTGTACCTCACCACTGAGTTAACTCTATTTTTTATTTATTTAATAATAATAAAAATACTACAATATTTGGTTCTTCGCGTTCGTAAGCGCTTGGCGGCTTGTCTGAGCACTGCATTTCCGTTTAAACAAAGATAGAAAGTCGCAATTAAAAATTATAATAAGATTAATAGGTATCTAACAATAAAAACAAAAAGCAAAGCAGTGATATAACCCCCGGCACGTAAGTCAAGCGGTGACCTTCAAGTGCGCGCAGCGTCGTACGAGTGAGCGGGACACAATACGATTGGAGAGCCAATCAACGCTTACGAGGGATCCGCGAGAGCTAATCAGTGCTTACGAACGATCGCCACGCCCTCCCCGTGACCCCCTCACACCCCGAGATACCTCATTTTCGACTTCTGCGCATTGAAGGTCACCGCTCGACTTATTTGCCGTGACTTGTACCGCTATGTAGTTCGTAGGTATTTTTTACAAACTTTTGTGTAATCATAATCAACTAAATACGGTTGCGTGTAACTTGTGGGTAGTGTTGAAAAATTTGCAAACAAACGAGTTTTATCGCATAAAATACAACCAGAGTAACTGTTGCGAGAGATTTTCTGATTATTTTTGATTACCACAGAGAAACACATTTCTGAACACTGACAGTAGAAATCGTCTATTCGCATTTGTATAAATCATACAACCCGGTTATTTTTAACCCCCGACCCAAAAACGTCGGGGTGTTATAAGTTTGACATGTCTGTGTGTATGTATGTGTGTGTGTGTGCGTGCGTGTGTCTGTGATCCCCCGTAACGCTCAAACGGGTGAACCGATTTGAATGCAGTTTTTTTTTTTGTTTGAAAGGTGATTTAGTCGTAGTAGTAGTGTTCTTAGCTATGTTTGATGAAAATTTGTCCAAGATGGCCTCCGCCACAAAATGGCGGATTAAATATTTTTCACTACTCCCTCAATATGGGTATCAAATGAAAGGGCTTGACTAGTAGAATAGCACTATATAAATCCAAGATGGCCGCCGCCACAAAATGGCGAATGTCGGGGGTTTTTTTAATTTTTAATATATACATTGTGAATAATGTTCGTTTAATCACATCGCCTGGTATACACTAGTTACACAGTTATAACGATAGATAAGTGAAATGTTTGTTATAATTCGATTTATGTTTGCAGTGAAAGAAGAAGGTGACGATATGATTATCGAAATAAAGAAACCTGATAATTACCGCGTAAGTATTATTGATTCTTTAAATTGACATAACTATATCATGATCCGGGACACAATGTGGTGAATTTTTTTTTTTTGATTACAGGTTAACAACATCAAAGAGCATAATATTATAGAAGAGAAAATGGATAACACAAACTCTGAAGGTAGGTTATAATTTGTAAATAAAACACCAGTCTTATTGTAATTTGTTTTGACTCACCGAGCATCGCGTGGTTTTGGGTCGATTGATCTGTTTGCAAAGACCGGAACAGGTAGTGCAATTTGGGGTGAACGACCTGGAACATTATCAATAGTATGGATATGACTGCGGGATATCTGTCTTGCGCGATTTTGATATCTCGTATAATGTTCAGTATCGAAGAGATTTCTCTTTTTCATGTTGTACTAATAAAAACTGAGTAAGGAAACCAGGGATAAAGGGCTTTGAATATTTTGCCCTACCTACCAGTCCGCCATTTTCCTTTTTTTTTTCAAATGAACGGCCACGCATAAAACCTGATAAAACCTGAACAAACAACAATCAGACAACAATAGTTAAGATACAAAATTTTACAAAAAGTACAACTTTGATAGCTTATATCTCGAAAACGTGACACTTTTGAAGATTTCGTCTTACAACAATAGTTGTTTGTATTCATGCCAGCTATTGATTTATGCAGGTTTTATGCGTGGCCGTTCATTTGAACAAAAAAAAAAGGAAAATGGCGAACTGGTTGGTAGGACAGGCTCCATACAAAAATATTCAAAGCCCTTTACACACGAGTAGTGAATCTACAGAGGGGAAACTTCCACAAGCGGCCCGCTGTAGGTATACTCACACAAACACACTCACCAACGGTTCACGGACGCGCGCTCGTTCCACTAACCGGTACAGTTGGTGACAAACATGCGCATATGTGTGAGTGTACCTACAGCGGGCCGCTTACTAGAAGCTTCCCCTCTGTAGGTACTCTGTGCCCTTTATGAATTGGCATATCCACATTATGATATCATGCGAAATTGCCCTGTCCGATGCTTAGTTATAAGCTGAAGATAAATAAATTCAAATCAATGAGTCGTCTGACAGAGAGCGAGAGCGAGGTGACATACACGGAGCTGCAGACAGTGGACACGCTCGCCATACTGACGAAGGACGTGAAGAGCGAACCCGTCACGCCGGAGAAAGTGGTCGAGAAACCCGCCGCCACCACCACCACCGCCACCACCACCACAACTCTGACTGCGAATAACAACAAAATTGTCAGCAAAACCGTCCACAATCAGGTAAAAAGGTGGTAGACTCAATCGACGATTCAAAAGCACTTGTAAAAGTTTATTTGAATAAAAAACTTTTCTATTCTATTCTAAAACGAACTGACTCACGCGCGAAGGGTTCCGTACCTGTAAAAACGGCAAAAAAAATAATTTCTGTTGTATGTGAGCTCCCTTAAATATTATTTTATTCTGTTTTTTTTTAGTATTCGTTGCTATAGCGGCAACATAAATACGTCATCTCTGAAAATTTCAACTGTCTAAAGCTAGGTTCACATTATTGTGTCGGGGTGTGTCGTTGTGAACGTAGCCATACTAAATATATGAAACCGATAGCATTCTGTCGCGACACGACACACCCCGACACGATAATGTGAACCTAGCTTAACTATCACGGTTCATGAAACACAGCCTGGTGACAGACGGATGGACAGACAGAGGGACAGCGGAGTCTTAGTAATAGGCTCCCATTTTACCCTTTGGATACTTAATCACTTCACATTATTAAACAAAGTTCCCCACTGCATCTGTCTGTCTGTCCGCGATAAACTCAAAAACTACTGAACGGATTTTCATGCGGTTTTCACCAATAGACAGAGTCAAGCCGCCTGGGAGCTTTCATCGAAAACACTGCCTAATCCCATTGAGATATAATAAAACAGAGTATGGGAGGATAGTAGCTGGTAATTACTACCCGTGCAAAGCCGGGGAGGGTCACTAGTATTTGATATTATTTCAGCTTTTTTACATAATATTATGACGTTATTTTGTTTCAGACGATAAATACCTTACGAAAACCAGAAGAAATAAAACGCAAGGTGTTTCAAACTCCGGATGAAAGTGATGCAGGTATGGTTGTATATCCCTAACAGCCCGCGCACACTGGGCCACTAATGGCGAGGACTAGTGGCCGCCACAAGTCGCGGAAGAGATTTTTCATACATTTTCTTGTGGCTCGAACGCGGCCACTCGAACGCTCAGTGTGCGGCGGTAACGTATAAAATGTAAGAAACATCTCTTCCGCGACTTGTGACGGCCATTAGCCGTCGCTACTAATGGCCCAGTATGCGGGGGCTGTAAGGCCGATCGCATATTATTATAAGATATAAGAACTTTCTGTTTCGATGTATCATTCTATGTACATCACTACATAGTATAAAACAAAGTCGCTTTCTCTGTCTCTATATCCCTATGTATGCTTAAATCTTTAAAATTACGCAACGGATTTTGATGCGGTTTTTTTTGTAGATAGTGTGATTCAAGAGGAAGGTTTGTAAGTAGAAAAATTGGACCCGGCAGGTGGCGCTAATAGCGGGCAGGACGACGTCTGCCGGGTCCGCTAGTTGTACATAATTCGAGTGATAAAAATTTCTGATAATATGCGGTTAGGTTACGTCCTTGAAAGTTATGAAAACTTCACCTCTGTTATTTTACTGTGGTGTGGAGTAAAATAATTGTTCTCACACATTCGTATGTTTAAAATCTACTTTTTTACTGTTTAAATATGATTTTTTCTTTCCTAATCCTTTTCGATTATGTCGGCATGTCCAAGTTAACGATGTATTTTTCCAATTTTGCGACATTTGTTATAGATAGTTAGATACAGACTAACAAAAATAAACTTATTTTCAGTGATTACAAAAAAAAGTAAACCTGTCGCAAAAGTGGAGAGCAGCAACAGCGGCGGCGCCAGCGACAAATCTCTGCGATTACTAGAAAAGGAACTTCAAGATCTTAAGAGAGTGAGAAATATTAAACTTTATTTAATTCAATTTTGTGTAAACAGTCTAAAACTATTTCTATTTTATTTGTCAGACATCCGTAAAAATGAGAGGCCTTTTTTACCAGACTGGGTTATGTGTTTCACCTGTGTGTATGTATGTCCATTCCTATGTCCGCGTGTAACTAATAAACGGCTCAACGGATTTTGATAAATGATACGTCATTAGATTTGTCTTCATGACGCGAGTGTTATAGGGTACCTAAATTTAAAAAAAAATTAAAATGGCGGACTTTATGCGCTTTAATGTGCGAGCTGAAAAAAAATTTTTTCCTCAAGACCCTCGAGTGGGGTATCAAAATGAAGGGATTTAAAAGGCAAATACAAAAATGTATACAATTATATATTTGAAAATAAGTTGGAGTGATAAATCACAGAAAATGACCGTTTCCTATGTCAGTTCGTAACTACTCAACGACTCAACTTATTTTGATAAATGATACGTCATTAGATTTGTCTTAACAGCGCAAATGTTACTGTGTACATAAAATTCATAAAAATTCAAAATGGCGGATTTTATGCACTTTAATGTGCGAGCTGAAAAAAATTTTTTTCCTCAAGACCCTCGAGTGGGGTATCAAAATAAAGGTCTTTAAAAGGCAAATACGAAAATATATACAATCTATGTGTTTGTAATCAGTTTGGAGTGACAAATCATAGAAAACAAAATAAATAACAACTACACTGTGAGTAAATTGGTGGTAATTTATTTAAGATCCCTTCCCACTCCACTCTACCACATTCCACATAATCCCCCCTACACCTCCCCCCTTCCCATCAATTATTGTAACACTAATAATTTAACCTTAAATCGCCAAACACTAAAATAATACAATAATATTATGAAGGACCTTATTAAAGTTTCTAGTGTTCAACAGATGGCGCTAATAGTGGTCTTAAACGCGCTATTACCTACACGCGGAGTGACACAGGCCTGTCTCTTGTAAAAATATGCATTTAAAAATTTTTCATAGTTTTGCACTAAAAACCAAGAAATAAATTACGTAATTAAAAAAACTAAAAACCCGACTGCGTAAAACAAACTAGTTCTGGTAACTGAAAAGCAAAAAACAAGCTTTGTACTTTATAAACTAGAATTTGATAAGATCATAAACATAATTAATGTTAGAAAATGTATGGCAGGCGGGGGCATTACTTAGCCATACTAGGACATATTAGGACTATTAGTTCGCCCCCGCATGCCATACATTTTCTAACATTAATTATGTTTATGATCTTATCAAATTCTAGTCTTATCAAAAAATATGCATTTAAAAATTTTTCATAGTTTTGCACTAAAAACCAAGAAATAAATTACGTAATTAAAAAAACTAAAAACCCGACTGCGTAAAACAAACTAGTTCTGGTAACTGAAAAGCAAAAAACAAGCTTTGTACTTTATAAACTAGAATTTGATAAGATCATAAACATAATTAATGTTAGAAAATGTATGGCAGGCGGGGGCATTACTTAGCCATACTAGGACATATTAGGACTATTAGTTCGCCCCCGCATGCCATACATTTTCTAACATTAATTATGTTTATGATCTTATCAAATTCTAGTTTATAAAGTACAAAGCTTGTTTTTTGCTTTTCAGTTACCAGAACTAGTTTGTTTTACGCAGTCGGGTTTTTAGTTTTTTTAATTACGTAATTTATTATACAAAGTTCCCCGCTGAATCTGTCTGTCTGTTCGCGATAAACTCAAAGGGCCTTATAGGCCTTTTTATAGGCCTTTTTTCAGAGTTGTTAAGTTGAAAAAAAAAAAATACGGAATAAGGAAACCTGACAAACTACATACACAGAAATTTTCAAGAGTGTACCCGTAAAATTGCAAACATTGACTTTGGTTAAAATGCATATAAGAATAAAACTTCGTTTCTATCGTCTTTGTATCTTGCAGACAAACAGTCGGAACACGGAGACAAATAAAGCCTCCGCTAACAAAGTCTTAGAAACACCAAAAAGCAAACGGCCGCAGCTACAGACCTCTACACCCAAATTAAGGTCAGTCAAACTGAATATAATATTGATTTTGCGATTTATTTTATTTTAACGGTTTTATAATTGAAGAAACTGAGGCACACGAGTAGTAAATCTACAGATGGGAAGCTTCCACAAGCGGCCCGCTGTAGGTATACTCACACAAACACACTCACCAACAGTTCACGGACGCGCGCTCGTTCCACTAACCGGTACAGTTGGTGACAAACATGCGCATATGTGTGAGTGTACCTACAGCGGGCCGCTTACTAGAAGCTTCCCCTCTGTAGGTACTCTGTGACTGAGGGGAGGCCTTTGCGCGCGTTTGGGACGACCTTTAAAATCTAAATATATTTGAAGAAGAAAAAATCGTTTTAAAAATGTATATTATATTATTATAAGAAAAAATAATAAAAAAAACAACAAAAAAAGATTCCAAAAAATAATTTTAAAAAGTAACTAAAAAAATTTGGTTGTTTGTAAAGTCGGTTTACCGACGATAATTTTACGTGATAACGTCATAAGAAAACAAAGAGATAGATGCGTCACAAGCCGAACGCTTAAGCCGATCGTGCCTTCTCTATCGCTTGTTCCGCGCTCTCGCTTGCACGCGGTACATGACATTGAGTCATGCTTTTTCGTGCGTGTAGCTGGAGTTCATCGATTTATAAGACGTTATCACGTCAAAAATCTTTTAGTGGAAGGCTATTCTCTATCATTGAAGTTTTTTTTTATTAGCTTTATTTAGGGCCTGTTTCACCCTGCCTGACCTGGATAAGTGTCGTATAGCTTATTCACAATTTTTGTCTTTGTCACTTGACATAAAGTAAGAAAGTGACAAAACTTACGTTTAGGCTATCTGACACTTATCAGAAGGTGGTGAAACAGGCCTTTAGTATATTATAATATGTAATTTTTACAGAAGCGCCGATGATAGGAAACAATTAACAAATAAATCCCTCTCTGTAGAGAGGAAACAACCGGAGAAACGTGCAGTAACCAAAGAGAATAAAGAGCCAAAAGAAACAAAGGAGGTTAAAAATAGTTATGGTAGTTCTAAGGAAGATAAAGATAACAGGGAAAAGGAGAAAGATAAAGATAGCAATGAAAAAGATACGAAAGAAAAGGAAAAAGATAAAGGAAAGGTAACACCAAAGGTTAGTGTGATCTTTCATAAAATTTCACTCAGTTTTAGGTACTATGTGTGTTCTTGTTTCTCTAACTTTATTTTACTTTATACTAATTAAACGGTTTATCCATTTTATATTAATTCACATTCAGATTCAAAAAAAATATACATATAATACATAATACTATCACAACTATTTTTAGATACAGATTATTTATTATGTTAATGTCTAAATATGTTATGAGTTTGGCGGGAAAATCGTAGGAATTGTATATACCTAGCTCTCGTTTTTTTTTTTTTTTCATTAATTTGCTGCATTTTAGAGTTTTATTGCATAAAGTAGAAGGCATTTTATTCAATATAGTTATGTAAAGGTGCACAAGTGAAGTGGAGATGAGATGAGCAAGAGTGTTTTATGTGATTAATTCGATTTTCTCGCAGGACTCTCTAACAAAAGTTTTGGTAAGGTTGCCTTCGCCTTACTAAAACATGACATGACTTGACTTAGGACCGACTGACGGACAATTATGGCTATATTTGACCACTTTCGTCCAAATTGGGCAAATTATTTGATAAACATTATTACTTGAGGACTATGGCTATATGCAACCATGCGAAGCCATAATGTAAACAAAAAAATATATATGTTACTAGAGAATGCCCGCGGTTTCGCCCGCGTGAATTTCGGTTTTGCACAAATCCCGAGGGAATCGTGGATTTCCGGTTCCCGTTCCCGCTCCCTTTTCTAACCTATACCTACTTTCGAGGAAGTTTGCTATAGTAATCTACCTATAGCTGTAGCTATAGATTTCGGTATTTTCAAAATCCCGTGGGAACTCTTTGATTTTTCGGGATAAAAAGCCTATATTTTAAGTCAGGGCATAATCTATCTCCGTTCAAAATTTCAGCCAAATCGGTTCAGTAGTTGCGGCGTGATTGAGTAACAAACATCCAAACATGTAAACATCCAAACATCCACACTTTCACATTTATAATATTATTAGGATTAGTAGGATATTGATCGAATGTAACTAAATATCGTCGCTGTAGAATATAATGAAAAACGGATCGGCCAACGAGCGCAGCAGCACCGAGGAGGGCGTGCGGCGGTCCACGCGGCCGTCCAAGATCAAGGACTACGCGAAGATGATCCGCGACCGCGCGGACGACTCCGACGACGACACCACCGAGGACGACGACGACTACTGTGAGAAGACCACCGAGGTGCGGTTTGTATATCACTAGCGGACCCGGCAGACGTCGTCCTGCCCGCTATTAGCGCCACCTACCGGGTCCAATTTTTCTACTTATAAACCTTCCTCTTGAATCGCTCTATCTATTAAAAAAAACCGCATCAAAATCCGTTGCGTAGTTTTAAAGATTTAAGCATACATAGGGACATAGGGATATAGGGACAGAGAAAGCGACTTTGTTTTATACTATGTAGTGATTTACAATGACACGAATAATTTTAAAATTAAAAATTCACCATTTTGTGGTGGCGGCCATCTTGGATTTGCATAGTGCTATTCTACTAGTAAAGCCCTTTCATTTGATACCCATATTGAGAGAGTTGTGAAAAAATATGTAATCCGCCATCTTGGACCGATTTTCATCAAACATAGCTAAGAACACTCCCGACTAATTCACCTTTAATACAAAAATAAACCGCATTCAAATCGGTTCACCCGTTTGAGCGCTACGGTGGAACAGACAGACACACACACACACATACACACGGGTGCATTTATGCGTGTAACTTCGTACATAAGAATGAGAGGTGTGTTATATACTAAAACCTTCCTGAAAGTATGTAGATTACGAAAGCGAAAAAGTCATCAAACATTTCATTGGTTTTTGAATAATCGCGAATACGGAACTTCCTTTTTTGATGTCGGTTAATGATTGTACTATAGAGTCGCAGACCGCGGCGGCCGACTACGCCGGCGAAACCTGTTCCAGTGAAGATACCGCCCCCGGCGACCCCCGCGGCGACCCCTGCCGCCCCCAAGCGGAAACGCGGCCGACCGCGGAAAGAGCCCAAAGAAGTGTGAGTGTCATTATTATCATCATCATCACCATCATCATCATCATCATCATCATCATCATCATCATTATTAACAAACCGTTACCGGCCCACTACATAGCACGGGTCTCAGTATGAGAAGGGTAGAGGTCGTAGCCCAACAGAGAGATCGAGTGCAAATTGGTAGACTTCATACGCTTTTGAGAACATTATGGAGAACTCTGATTCAGGCGTGCAGGTTTTTTTTTCTTTTATTGTTCAATATAATTCAATTTTTTTTTTTTTAATTTTTTAATACTATTTCGGCCATCCTCAAGGAAACTTTGCGGTTTCCTCACGATGTTTTCCTTCACCGTTACAGCGAGTGATTTTTAATTGTTTAAAACCCATATAACTCTGAAAAGTTAGAGATTGGCCAAAGATTGAACTTGGTGCCCCCGAGCTATGGCCAAGTGGCCATTGTGTAAAACCTCGTACACAGTGACCACTTGGCCTAGATTGGCCGCGTTCGACCAACGCTTGCCGATTTTAATCTTTTTTATTTTATTTTTTAGTCTGATTCCATTAGAAGTATTAAGATTGTTCACTAAAAAAGGGCGGCAGTCTGAAATTACCAACTTCGTAAGAAAATCTTACGGTAGTGTTTATGCTCTTATTATTAATTTATCATCGCCGTACAGGCCTGAAAAAATGAAGAAACAAGAATCCGAAGACGCTGTGCAAGAATCAAACACAACAATTTCAGAAAAGTCAGTAGAAACTACCCTCGATGTCACAAGTACAGTGACGGACAATGATCAGGTAAAAATAAATAATAATCTATTATTACTCGGTTAATTATGTCTAGGTTCCAGGTTTATATTTAGGTTCGTACTCACTTACATACACGCAGAAAGCTTTGCTGTGTTTTTCTATGTGATCAAATAAAAAATGAGGAGATCCGTAAGATAACCAAAAAAACTGTCCTTATTCCTTGTCTACATTTTAAAGGGTATCTATCAATTACCTATCTTTCCAAGGTTCATATCTAATGGAGATCCTAATATAAATTGAAGATTTTTCTTGAGCCTAATATAAATTTAAGATTAATCTCATTGAAGTGAAACTTATTTAGTATCGTTGTGCATTTGAAAATCGATGAAACGAAAAAGCGACACCAAAATTGTCAAAAACGTCCTCAAGGTGACAGGAGGTCGTTTGAGTTCCCAGGCGCTGCACAAGTGCCAGAGAGGGACAAACATACATATTCATATAGGATTTAGCCTGCGAGAGAAAGATAGAATACAAGTCGGTTTCCATGACGCTCCGCTTCCGCTCTCCGCCTACGTTCCGTTTTTGAAGCCAAATTTTATTTCAAAATATTAAACAAGGTTTTAATGTTTAATGTTTTAATTTACACAATATTTTGAAACATTCGAAAAATTGGAATATAAGTTTCACTTCTGTCGTGTATGAATTGCACACAGACACTTTATTATTTACTAGAGAACGCCCGCGGCTTCGCTCGCGTGAATTTCGGTTTTAAACAAATCCCGAGGGAATCGTGGATTTCCGGTTCCCGTTCCCGCTCCCTTTTCCAACCTTTATGTACCTACTATCAAGGAAGTTCACTATAGTAATCTACTTATAGCTGTAGCTATAGATTTCGGGTTTTTCAAAATCCCGTGGGAACTGTGCATTTTTTCAGGATAAAAAGTAGCCTATGTTTTTAGTCAGGGCATAATCTATGTCCATTCAAAATTTCAGCCAAATCGGTTCAGTAGTTGCGACGTGATTGAGTAACAAACATCCAAACATCTAAACATCCAAACATCCACACTTTCACATTTATAATAGTAGTAGGATATCTTTAATATATAAAATAATTAAATATTAAATATATTCAATTTATATTATTTAATTTATTGCAGAGTGGTAACAAGACTCCGGAACCAACCGATAGCCCGCCTACGGACGTGATGGTCTCACCTTTAGGACAAACTTTGAAAAAGGTATATTATGATAGTACCTTTAATATGTCGCGCCAGCTTTTCCTAATATTTCCGCGTGAAATGTGTATTTTTCGTTTATTAATTATTATTATATTGTAGATCTCGTAATTTTTTTTGACGTGATAACATCTTATAAATCGATGAACGCCGACCGCACGCACTAAACAGCATCACTCATTGTCGCGTGCAAGCGAGAACGCGGAACAAGCGATAGAGAAGGCACGAGCGGCCGGCATTAGCCATGACTAATATTCTCCTTTCCCCTTCAATTAAGTGGAAACTTGTGTTAGGAGTGGGTACGGCAATAGTGTAACGGGTGGGGTTTGAACCGACGACCCTACGGTTCCCGATTCGCGCCCGACGACCGTTGCGCTATTGAGGCTCTAAATAAAATCTTTATAAATTACGAGTAGGTACGTCGATAATGTTAATCTGTCCATTTCAAGGATTTGCCCAAATAATGACCACGCTGGGCAGGCGTGTTGGTCATCGCAGGGCTAGACTGTTCGCACCGGTGTCGCTGCTGCCCGACACCGGCCTCTGTCATTTACTCAGTCTAGCTAGTTTTGGATGGTTATACCGCCATCGGTCGGTCGTCAGGGCCTCGTTGGTAAATCAGCAGGGGGCACCGCGTGCAGGTGAGGTTGACAATTGGAGCTCTAGATGGAGATGAGCTCCCTTACCCCCCGGTTATGGTAACGGCGGGGCAGGGGGTGCTAAGAATCTCCGGAAGAGATTCCGCTGCCAACCCCGACGACTAGACCTGGCAACATACAACGCACGCACATTGAGGACTGACGAGAAGATTATCGAGCTGGAGGAAGCAGTGAGCAAGTTGCACTGGGATATTATAGGATTGTCTGAAGTCCGAAGAGAGGGGGAGGACTCGATAATTCTCAATTCCGGCAACTTGTTCTACTACCGGGAGGGCGACCAACAGTCCCAGGGTGGTGTCGGATTCATCGTCCACAAGTCCCTCGTCAACAGCATTGTTCAAGTCGAGAGTGTGTCGAGCAGGGTAGCGTACCTTATACTCAGAATCACCAAACGGTATTCGCTGAAGGTCATACAGGTTTACGCACCGACATCGACACAACCCGACGAGGAGGTGGAGGTACTGTATGAGGATATTTCTAAAGCCATACATGCCTCCAACACTCACTACAGTGTTGTGATGGGGGATTTTAACGCAAGGCTGGGTGAACGAATCGGTGCAGAGGTGAGAGTGGGGCAATTTGGATATGGGCGAAGGAACCATAGGGGCCACATGCTGGCCAACTTCATGGAGAAGGAGGGCCTCTTTATGATGAACTCCTTCTTCAAGAAGCGGCCACACAGAAAGTGGACGTGGATGAGTCCAGATGGTTCCACGAGAAACGAGATTGACTTCATCATGTCGACCAAACGGCATATATTCAATGATGTCTCAGTGATCAACAGGGTGAAAACCGGAAGTGATCACCGTATGGTAAGAGGCACATTGAATATCAACATAAAGCTGGAAAGGGCCAAACTGGTGAAGTCTACACTCCGACCTTATCGTGCTCATATCCAAAACCCCGAAAGCTTTCAGCTCGAACTGCAGAACCGATTCGATTGCCTAGCAGATTGCGACTCTGTGGACGATCTAAACAACAGGCTGGTGGAAACTGTCCATACGGTTGGGTCCAAGTATTTTAAGACCCACCGTGCAATCAGAACCAAAAAGTTCTCAGACCAGACTCTCAAGCTAATGAATAAGAGGCAAGAAATGAGACTGCAGTCTTCAGCAGATGCGTTTGCTTACCGGCAGATTAATAGGCAGATCTCTAAGGCGCAAACGCGAGACTTGCGTAACTTTAATACAGAATGTATTAAAGATACGATCGAGCGAAACAAGGGCTCAAAAGTCTTCGCAAGAGATCTGTCTATCGGACAGAGCCAGCTGACGCGACTGAAGACCGACAACGGTAGTCTCATTTCATCAAAGCCTGAGATCTTGAGAGAGGTAGAGAACTTTTACGGACAGTTGTACACCTCAACTCAGAAGCCTGTTGAAGATTTGGCTAAAGATCCCAGAGCCAAATTGACCCGACACTATACCGGACGTCAGCCTATACGAGATTAGTATGGCTCTCAAACAACTGAAGAACAACAAGGCGCCAGGCGATGACGGAATCACAGCGGAACTCCTGAAAGCAGGTGGCAAACCAGTTCTTAAGATCTTTCAGCGATTGTTCAATTCCGTCATCGACGAGGGTATAACGCCAGAGGCATGGCACAGGAGCGTGGTGGTTCTTTTCTTCAAAAAGGGTGATAATACCTTGCTGAAGAATTATAGACCCATCTCGCTGCTGAGCCATGTCTATAAGTTGTTCTCGAGAGTCATTACGAATCGTCTCGCTCGTAGGTTCGACGACTTCCAGCCTCCCGAACAGGCCGGGTTCCGAAAAGGCTTCAGTACCATAGACCACATCCATACGCTGCGGCAGGTTATACAGAAGACCGAAGAGTATAACAAGCCACTTTGCTTAGCGTTTGTGGACTATGAGAAAGCCTTTGATTCGGTGGAAACTTGGGCTGTATTGAGATCACTACAGAGATGCCGGATCGACTATCGGTATATCCAAGCGCTGAAGTGTTTGTACGAAAACGCCACTATGTCAGTCCGTATACAGGATCAGACTACAAGACCAATCCAATTGCAGCGAGGAGTGCGACAGGGAGACGTCATCTCCCCGAAGCTCTTTACCGCAGCATTGGAGGACGTCTTTAAGCTTCTGAATTGGAACGAACTTGGCATCAACATCAACGGCGAGTACATCACTCACCTGCGGTTTGCCGATGATATAGTCGTGATGGCAGAGTCTCTGGAAGATCTCAATACAATGCTCAATGACCTCAGCAGGGTTTCTCAACAGGTGGGCCTAAAAATGAACATGAGTAAGACGAAAATCATGTCAAATACTCATGTCCCGCTTCACCCGATAATCGTTGAGAACTCGGCGCTCGAAATTGTAGACGAGTATATATACCTAGGACACACAGTCCAGCTAGGTAGGTCCAATTTCGAGAAAGAGGTCAACCGCCGAATCCAACTCGGATGGGCAGCGTTCGGGAAGCTTCGCGATGTCTTCTCGTCCAAAATTCCTCAATGCCTGAAGACGAAAGTCTTCGAACAGTGCGTGTTGCCAGTGATGACATACGGATCCGAGACATGGTCGCTAACTATGGGCCTCATAAGAAAGCTCAGAGTCGCTCAGAGAGCGATGGAGAGAGCTATGCTCGGAGTTTCTCTACGCGATCAAATCAGAAATGAGGAGATCCGTAGAAGAACCAAAGTCACCGACATAGCTCAACGGGTTGCGAAACTGAAGTGGCAATGGGCGGGGCACATAGTTCGGAGAACCGATGGACGTTGGGGTCCCAAGGTGCTGGAGTGGCGACCTCGCACCGGGAAGCGCAGTGTTGGTAGACCCCCCACTAGGTGGACCGACGACATCAAACGAGTCGCAGGGAGCCGCTGGATACAAGCGGCACAAGACCGTGGCAAGTGGAAGTCCCTTCAAGAGACCTATGTCCAGCAGTGGACGTCAATCGGTTGACAACGACGACGACGACGACGACGTCGATAATGTGAATAATTTGGGGTTTTGAGGAGTAATTTTAATGTATGGAAAAGTTAGCATAGTTGGGCTAAGTTTGACAAAGTATAAATCACTTAGTATAAATCTTTGAGCTTGTGTAACTTTGAAAATTAAAATATACATATTTACGAAAATCTGACGAAACATTAACACAGATCTAAAGATAGATAGTTTCTATCAAACGTTGATTTTGATTGTTTAGTATTCAATTTAAAATTAAACTTCGTTTGTATGAAACGCATTCGGGAGAAACCACTTAGCAAAGATTAATTGCTAAAAGTTCCTCAACACACAAGAGAAGTGGAAATAACAATAATTTTGTATTCGTTTCACAGGTCCGAGTGGGTGAGTTGCCGCCAGGAGTAAAAGCTGTGCCACTATCAGCCACTGTTAGATGTAAGTTATTTTATTTAGATTTTACCTTAGCTTCATTTGTGAGTTACGCTAAAAAAAAATCCGCGCAGTAATATCGCTATAACTTACAAAAGTGGTCGTACTGTATCCACGACGGAATTGAGATGGTGTATCGCTTTCAAGGCATATACGTATAGAGAAGCAACGCATAATCCATTTTCCTTAAAAACTGCTGTGTCCAATTTTATGTTGTTTTTATAAATTAATAAATTGACTTAAATAAAATTATATCTACCACCACCACCACTACAGCCTTAACGTCCCACTGCTGGGCATAGGCTTCTCATAGGAGAGAGGGATTTATTATTTATAAGTACTCGCCACGCCGCGCGCCGTTCCAATGCGGGTTGGCGGGCAAAAATTGTATATCCATCTAATCCATATATAACTTCATCACCAGATGAGTTTCACAAGGCTATAGCTTAGCTATAAGGCTTAGCTATATAGTATTTTCGTGTAACTGGCTAGAGGATTTAGCGACACCGGCTTTTTTTAAATTATAGGCCTGTTTTACCTCCTGATAAGTGTCAAGATAGCCTAAACGTAAGTTTTGTCACTTTCTTACTCTATGTCAAGTGACAAAGACAAAAAAAAGTGGTAAATAAATTATCCGACACTTATCACAAGGTGGAAAAGAAACAGGCCCTTATTGTTTTTTTTTGTTTCCAGCTAGAGAGCTCTGTGAAATGCAAATAGGGACGAAACTTGTGAAGGTGCAGAAAATAGTCATGACCAAAGCGGAGGTCGAGGCGATGGCCAAGAAGGGTCTAGTCGAAATGAAGGTGTGCAAAATCAAACAAATTATCATTTATTTTCATTATAACCCCCGCAGATTGCTATTGCGCTGGAACCTTGTCACATTAATATCGGTCGTCTATCTAGTGCTGACGTCACTAAAATGGCGGCCAGGTGCAATACCTATTTGCGGGGTTAATACATAGATTTTTAATTAGTTCAAAGGAGAATGACCACCCCTGACCCAAACATTTACACAAAATGTAATTTATTAAAAATTATCTTACGAATATATGACAATTTGAAAATTAATAATTATTAATGCTACACTTCACGATAAAAAAATGTAATAAAAAAGGAATTAAACCGTCTTTTCAACTTCCCGTTTAAGTCTGACGGCCATTTGCATTACATTCTACGCATAGGTACATGCCCAAATAAAAAGAGGTTTGTTATTTTAAAAAAAATAATTTCATTTAAAATAGAACGGATACTAATTATTTAAATGCATTATTTTATTTGTTATTTGTTGTAAATCGTACAATATATGCTTAAAGTAAATAAGTAATAATTAATATATTTTTTTATAATATTGTTTTAACTTCGTTGCGTTTTGTGCAATGGAATATAATATAACTACAACCTTTTTGATTTTGTGTAACGAAACTTATTTCAAGATGTCAATGTGACATGTCATTGTTTTAGTTGTGTGTGACGCTAGTGACGTCTACTCTGTTTACATTTTGAATGTTTATTGTAGCACAGCGGAGACCAATATTAATTTGGTTTATTGTTTTTGTATTGGATATCGTTGGACAGGTATGTTAAGTATAGTGCGCGCCAAACAAATAGTTCAAATCGGCAGGAAAGATACATGGCTTTCCTTACTACTTTAACAATTATAAACTACACATAACCTAGAATCATTTTCAAACTTAAACTTAGATTTATTTAAAACTACAAGTCCTAGAGGTATTAAAATGGTGTGTTTGGTTATCAGGAATAAACCTGCAATAAATGCTGCATACAACACACTTGTAAACGACTGGGTTACACGTCCATAGATTTTTGGGCATTCTCCTTTCAAAGTATATAAAAAATATATTTTCCTAAATACTTAGGTAAATGGAATACCTATATTTTTTTATACATCATATTATAGCGTACAAATTCTGAGCTATTAATTTTTGTCTAGTTTAGAGATTGTGGTTAACAGAATTAGTATCATTGTAAAAAAACCTTTGGTGCTTTTTGGATTGCAAATATTTTTGAAATGAATGTGTGTATTGAAAATCACACAAATATTATAAAGGCGAAAGTTTGTGTTTATGTATGTATGTGTGTATGTTTGTTACGCTTTAACGCCGCAACTACCAAACCGATTTGGCTGATTTGGCTTTGGAATGGAGATATATAATACCTTGGAATAACAGGACATAGGCTACTTTTATCCCGTAAAAAGTGTTCATGTAGGATTTAATAGATATAGACTTCCAAAACCGCGATAGATGGCGCTGATTGTTCTTAGGTACATCACGCTCACATAACATATTATTGCAATAGTTTGCTGTCGTTGCATGCATTTATATGCGTTTGCATGAATTTGCTGTCGTTCTCTTTGCTAAGTTACTCTTAAAAGATTCTGTTCAAGTATTTTTATGGTTTATATATTTTTATACTTATTAACCGGGGGTAACATCGCGGGGCATAGCTAGTATGATTCAACATGACATTTTGTTGTTCCAGGACGGTACAATGCTTTTAAAGCAAGGTATCAAACTATCTGCAGCCGCGGACGCCGCTCCAGTTAAATCAACGGCAGTGGCCGATGGAGGTAAACATTAAGACTTGCTTAAAAGTAAAACATTATTCGTTATATTAAAAAAATAATAAAAATAAAATCATTTTATTTCAGGTCGGTGACCCATATAAAATAAAGTACAATATAAAAATAAAAATAGTACAAAATTATATGAAGATTAAAAATTGAAAATTAAGATTAAAAATGATTAATCATTTTACGTTTGGGGTTTACATTTTACGTTATCTTCCCTAAGATGCTTTTCCGTGTGCGAAGCGGCTCAAAAAAGCAAAAAACTGTATAAAGACGACGAAATCTTATTTTCTATAACGTAAATTAAAAATTCTCATGCATTCATTATACTTTCTTTTTTTTTTTTTATTTGACAAAATATTTTCATTCGAAGAATCTATTTTTTTTTTTGGCGTGATAACGTCGTATAAATCGATGAACGATTGCACGAAAAAGTATGACTAATTGTCACGTACCGTGGAACGTAGCGCGGAACCAAGCGTTCGACTTGTGACACATCCATCTCTCTGTTTTCTTATAACGTTATCGCGTAAAATTATCGTCCGTAAATCGACTTTACAGACAACCAATTTTTTGTCAATCACTACTTAGTATAAAACAAAGTCGCTTTCTCTGTCCCTATATCCCTATGTCCCTATGTCCCTCCCTATGTATGCTTAAATCTTTAAAACTACGCAACGGATTTTGATGCGGTTTTTTTTAATAGATATAGTGATTCAAGAGAAAGGTTTATAAGTAGATAAATTGGACCCGGTAGGTGGCGCTAATAGCGGGCAGGACGACGTCTGCCGGGTCCGCTAGTAATATAATAATACGAAAATGAAAATGTATGTCGTTAATTTTTTCAGACGCAGCCAAGGAGTTCAAAAAAGACAGTTCAGCACCAACTCGTTGTGACCTTGGGGATGAATCATAATCGTATTACATACATATTTTATTATTTACACTAGTAGTATTTAAAATAAAACTGTTAGCCCTCATTCGCATTAGCGGTCAACCGCGTGTGCGGCTAACCGCGCGGCTAGCCGCTTTTATATTTTTATATGCAACCGCTCATTTTGTACGCACTAAACCGCGACGAAATTCTATAGAAGCAGCTAGCCGCGCGGTTAGCCGCGCACGCGGTTGACCGCTAATACGTATGAGGGCTTAGGGTAACACCGCACTGAGCGGAACTGCACAGAAGCAGAACGGCGCTACAAGACGATGTCCTATATTTTGTAGTTGAAAGTAGCAGTAGATAGTTTGAAAGTCCGTTATTTTTCAAGTGGGTTCAGTGGGGGATGATGGTTTGTATCCATCATCCATGAAATATTTAGGTTTTCGTTTAAAAATAAAGAAGTACGTGTTTAAGTAATTTTGGAAAAACTACCCCCAAGTAATTTACCCCAAAGGTTAAATAGGGGATGAGATTTAAAAGAATCCAAGACGATGAAGTCGCTGCCATCAATAGCTCAGCTAGTAAACAATATTTGCCGCATCGTCATTCCACTGCAGCACAATGCCGCTCAGTGGTGTCTTACCTTTATTGAAATTTAAAAATCGAAGAGAAATCCACAATGTATTTTTATGTTATTGTATGTAAGCATCGTAGATCTTTATTACTGATAATGATTACAGTAAAATAATGTCAATATGGCCTTTAATAAAGTTATGTAAGCCTTTTTTGTAACACTTTGTCTGGTGTATGAAATACCTAATGGCGGCTACATACCATCACTTTCCACTGACGACAGTTTCGTCACATTTACAAAATATGGAAATAAAATATTCCATTATAATAACTGATAGTTCAAAAACTGGCAGTTTTCATGCAACACAACCGCAGTTTTCACTGTTAGTTTTAATTGATCAGTGTAAACTTTAAGTGAAAAATATTTTTATTTATCGTATGTAGCTGCTAGAAGTAATATAATATATTATATTTTGTACGTAAAATTATGTTTTAACAAAACCTAGTTATAAACCACAGATTATCTTAAACTTTGTAAGATCGTTTTACAGGGCAAGCTTAGGTTGCTCTTGAGTGTTTGGAACTAATGATTTAATTATAATAATGCATTATTAAGTAGAAATTTCAGTTTATATTTTTTTTAATATGTACTATATTAATGTCTTGTTAGTTAAGAAGATTGATTAATTATATCATATTATACATAATAAAATAGTATAAACAGCGAAACTTATTTTTATTTACGTATAAGTGTACATAAACATATTTTCCAAAAATATAGAGCTTCTATAAGCTCCGCTCCGTGGTGGCCTTTAATCTTAAAACATCTTAGAACCTGCTCTGCTTGCTGTCTCGAGTCCTGTATAATGCACTAAAACTCCATCAAAATCGGACCGGTAGTTTTTCAAGAAAGAGATAATAGTGTAAAACTGTAATGCTATTACAAAGTATTAAGTTACAACAAACCGCGTTAAATACAAACGTATTATAATAGAGAGAGTAACCAACACTTTTTCAAAGAACGCACAAACACATTGAGAAATTAATAATACACAAACCAAAGTATAAGACTATCCCGAATTACCAATTTCGCGGAATTCTGACAGCTGTCATTGTCATTTACAGATGAGTTATTTGCATGAACCTATAGAAGAGGACTTGGCATAATGTCCTATAGAAAATAGTGGATCGGAAAATAGCTTAAGCTTATCAAAATTTTCATAAGTGTGTAAGAGACAACACTACATTTTTAAACATAACAATAAATCAGATCGTGGCAGAAATTTTATTGCAACTTCCCTTAAGATGGCCTCCCTAAAATGTATACATGAACACTCACACACGCACAACTTGAGACATCACAATGAACACGCGCCATTTTATGTTACAGGATTGTGCGTGTGTGAGTGTATTTTTGGCACGTTTTTAAGGTAGGTATGCCTACTCTACTTATTATTATTATCTCTATGGTTATTTGTATCATATGGAGAACAGGGTTAACATCTACGAAATACGATTTTACCCCAAACTACTTTAATTCCCTGTCATCATATAAAGCCATAACGTGGTGGCGCCAGTTATGGACAGGGTTAAGCGCCGAGTCAAACATGAGGAGCTGTAACTTTTTTATTATTGAATCTTGAGTGTTATAATTTTGCAGTGATATACTCAGATTTATAGAGCTTCTCACTAACTACTAAAATCTAGAAATAGTCTAATGAGTTTTGAAATATGAAAACCTAAAAAACGATCAACTGCAATATGTACAAAATCCTTATGATGGACAGTCTAAATCCAGTTATGGACACCCAGTGATGTACAGTTCGTTTTTACCCAACTACTGCAAAGCCAAAAGGAAGGGTTATGATTTTAGTAGTCTATGTATGATGTATGTATGTATGTATGTATATATATGTATGTGTGTATGTATGTATGTTTGTATCCGATTTATTGTTCCACCGTAGCGCCTAAACTACTGGGCCGATGGCGCCATTAGCCGCTTGCCCCGCACTTTCTTTCATTATTACGCAGTTGAATACACGTTTTTCTGCACATTAAATTGTTATCTATACATATAACAAAATCGTAGACTTGCTCGTATCTGTACATTAAATATTTTTGCAAAATAATAACTGGGGGATGTTAGGGATAAGTAATAGAACGTAAAAAAGCTATTTTTGAAATTTTTGTCTGTTTATCTGTTTGTCTGTATGTTTGTGCACGCATCATGCAAAAACTACTGAATGGATTGAAATAAAACTTAACATGATTTAAGTTCGTACTACGGAGTAACATATCTAAGGATACATTTTATCCCGAAATTCAACACGATTTCTTTGGGAGAGGGGATGAACTTCAAAATGTTTACTTAGCTGTAATTTATTAACGCGTGGTACGATTTCATTCATTCTTTTTTTGTTAGAAAGGAGATACTTTAAAAATTACTGGCTAATCTCTGAAAGGCTGGATCGATTTTGATGGGATTTTCACTGGCGGATGTTTACATTTTGATCTACCTAAACATCCGCCATTGAACTTTTAACAGTTTTTAGCAAGGTATCAGCTCAAAGAAGCTTAGGAAAACAAAATGATTTCCACGGGATTTTTAAAAACCAATATCCACGCGAACGAAGTCGCGGGTATCCACTTGTTTACACTATTATTATTACGAATAGTCTGGTTTTAGTTTACGAACGTTATCTCTGTTTTTTAACCCCCGACGCAAAAACGACGGGGTGTTATAAGTTTGACATGTGTATATGTGTGTGTCCGTCTGTTCCACCTTAGCGCTCAAACGGGTGAACTGATTTGAATGTGGTTTTTATTGTTTGAAAAGTGAATTAGTTGGCAATGTTCTTAGCTATGTTTGATGAAAATCGATCCAAATGGCCGCCGCCACAAAATGGTGGATTACATATTTTTTCACAACTCCCTCAATATGGATATCAAATGAAAAGGCTTGACTAGTAGAATAGCAATATGTAAATCCAAGATGACCGCCGCCACAAAATGGCGAATGCCAGGGGTTTTTTTTTTAAATTTTTAATTTATACTTGTATTTTATATGAATTGCGGGCAAATGAGCAAGATATTGGTGATTGTTGAGTGTTGACCAGTCACGGCTGCAGCCTCTCACTAGAGACAATAATAGAAATCCTAAAATCCCAAATTTCTTCTGCCGGGAATCGAACCCGGGACCTGCCACTACAGCTATAGGTAGATTATTACTAGATAGCAAACTTCCTTGAGAGTAGGTATAAAGGTTCGAAAAGGGTGCGGGAACGGGAACCGGAAATCCACGATTCCCTCGGGATTTCTTTAAAACCGAAATTCACGCGGGCGAAGCCGCGGGCAGACGCTAGTTAAACTATAAAAGTTTAATTTTAACCTGTGTACGTAATTGTTTAATTGTGTTGAAATTATAAGAATAGATAGGTCCATGATTGGATTTTTGATGTGTTTTCGATCCAGTAATGTACATCCCCTCTTAAACTTGAAAATAACTCTATGTCGCATTTATTCCTTCACAAGCATGTTTTGAAGTTTATATCTAAGTGATTTAATCATTGTAAATTTACATTTTAATCAGAAACGAGAATCCATCGATCAAAACGTTTATTTACCTTCTTAGCGATTTGCTTAAGAAAACTATTGAAATCGAAAGATATTTGCACACAACATTTTGTTCGCCTTGCCATTTTAAAACAAAATGGCCGTTTCATATGATATTTGTCAATATGACAAACAGGATCAGGACAGGATCAGGACAAACAGGATCCCTATTCTACATGGTTTAAGTGTTGCCAGCGGTAAAACTCTAATCTAGCTCTTATTTTTGTTAAAAATGGTGAAGGTGGTCAGCTACTGGTGCCTGGTCCATATTTGGCGACACCACGTTATGCCAAGTAATAATATTACTCGTTTCGCCTTAAAATAGAAAACACCAAGAGTGGAAACTAGAAAGTGCACACTAACCGCAATAGAAAACAAAAGAAGCACATTGAAAAAAATATTCAAAAATGGATGTCAAATGACATTCTCACCATGAAGTGTCTGTCAGGCATTTGTCATATCCATAGAGATAATAATAATAAGTAGAGTAGGCATACCTACCTTAAAAACGTGCCAAAAATACACTCACACACGCACAATCCCCCAACCTAAAATGGCGCGTGTTCATTGTGATGTCTCAAGTTGTGCGTGTGTGAGTGTTCATGTATACATTTTAGGGAGGCCATCTTAAGGGAAGTTGCAATAAAATTTCTGCCACGATCTGTTTTATTGTTATGTTTAAAAATGTAGTGTTGTCTCTTACACACTTATGAAAATTTTGATAAGCTTAAGCTATTTTCCGATCCACTATTTTCTATAGGACATTATGCCAAGTCCTCTTCTATGGGGGGTGTTACACTATCAGTATTATCACGCGATCCGCGATACGCGATCCAATTATTGATGGTTTGGCCGCTTTTTTACGTCAATACTGATGGATTTCCGGATGGTCTTGAAATCCGCGATCCGTGGATCGTGATACGGTATTGATAGTGTGACAGGCCCCTATAGGTTCATGGTCATATCTACATGCGGCAGTTGATTTGTATTTGCATAACTTTTGAATTTTTTTCTTTTTTGTGGGAATTGTTTTATCTCTGGTAACATTACGAAACGTCAGAATTCCGCGGAATTAGTAATTCGGGTTATACGTCTTGAGATGGTCTTGAGTTATGCATAACGTTTTAGTCGCTATTCGTTAATAGATGGCGTTTTCCTTTGGATGACCCATGTACCTCCCCTACGCAGTACATAGATGTCGCTACTGGTCTACTATGAAATATACGTTACGTTTCCCGCCAAGAAATCTTGTCGAGGGCGGCGTGTTCAAATTAAACAATCAAACGACATCAAAATCGCGTACGAGCCGGGTGTGAGTGAATTAATCCGGAACAAAACCGAAATATTAAAAAAGGACTTTACTACTTTTTCAGTGTAAAAAGTGTTAATCCATAAAGTTATAAAACTAACCCCGTAGTGTTTATTTACCGGGTGAGTTTAAAAAAATATTTATATATTTTTTTTATTTTATACATAAAAAAACAATGTAAAAAAAGAAATAAAATAAGTAAGTTAGATTGCAAAATTTACAATAACTTACACGTAGCTCATTACAACTTTTCTATAAAAATCTTAGAATATATTTTTTTTATTAAAATCGCAATGCCTTAGATCTAAAATTAAAATTCAGATCCAAAAAAATTATTTGTTTCTTTTTTATTGTTAGCATAGCTTGCTTTTAAAGTGCTTAAAGGGTCATAGATATTTACGTAAACAATTGATAATGATCAATAGGATAAGATAACAATTACTATCATTCTATGGTGTACTATCATTCTTGCGGCTTTCTTAAACTAGCACAAAGGGCTTAGCGGACTATTGTTTTCGTCTATTCATATTTTCTTATTAAACATCATAGCTGATAAACATCTAATTACCTAGCTACCTATAGGTACGTACTTTTGTTTTATTTTAATTTGCATCTTATAATCTTATTCCACAGTTCCACACTAAGTTTTGGTCGTCTGTTGAATAATCTAGGTATTGTGTAAACACGTCAGCGTGGTGTCTTAACGCGGCAAAACATTCGAATTTTCGGCGAAAATATTTACGCCACATAATATTTACACAATACGCGCACCTAAGTGGCCGGCCGGAAATATTTACATATACCTCTATCGACACTACTTATTTATTATTTCAGATTTTTCGCTTTGGTGTTATGCGATGGGGGATTGTTTCATGTTTAATAAGAGACCACTCGGCTCTCTTCCGAGGTTGCCACAGTATGCTTGTCCATTGATGATTTTTAATCCAGATAGAGATTAAGATAAATAAAATTATTTTGTTCTTTATAACCGACTTCCAAAAAAGTAGGAGGTTCTCAATTCGGCGAGTATTTTCCAAATAAAAATACATTAAAAATAATAAATTACTAGAATAATTAAAAACAAGTAGATAGGTAGTACACTACTAAGTAGGTATGTCGCGATCAAGGGTTTAGCATTTTCCGTCTTAATCGCTGCATCTACATTTACGGTTGTCGGTTGCCATCGGAATAGATCATAGTCAAGCGCAAATCTACCTATCATAGATAAAAAATCAGCCACAAAGTGCAATAGTATTTTCCACTATCTATGTAGGTATAGCATTGAGACACGAAAATCACAAACGCATATAAAGCAAACTAGCATACGTAAGAATGTTTATTTAGGTAGTAAATTAACATCAGAATGACAAGCACAAATGTCCCAAACCAACTCGCTAATTAAATATAAGGCAGCTAGACGTTACCGGAAATAATTTCAGCCTTTTGGGGTTTCAAAAAATCTTTTGCTTGTAACCTGCTTATGTGCCCATTTGTTATGTAGCACACCTCGATGTAATGTAACCTAGCTCGAGGAACCGCGGGAAATTTTGAGGAGGTGCTTGATACTTGTAAAAGTTGAAAGCTCCTAAAGTGTTTTGTGCATAAAAACTAGACCTATCATATCCTCTCGGGATTTAAATAAATTCAGACTCGCGCACCAAGGGTTCCGTACACATTATATTTAAAAACTGGAACCCCTTTAAATAATTATTTAATTCTGTTTTTTGTATTTGTTGCTATAGCGGCAACAGAAATACATACATCTGTGAAAACTTGAACTAGGTATCTGACTATCACGGTTCATGAGATACAGCCTGGTAACAGACGGACGGATAGACGGACAGACAGACAGACAGCGTCTAGTAATAGGGTCCCGTTTTACCCTTTGGGCACGGAACCCTAAAAACCTAAACTCCACGCGGACGACGGGACGCGTCGTCGCGGGTAAGTAGGTACCTACCTACCTACCGCATCTAGCTGAGAATATTTTTGCGTAGCATCAGGGGCGTAGCTACCGCCGTATATGCCGTATCAATTATACGGGGCCCCCAAGCCACGGGGGCCCCCGAAGTGCGTAAGCAAAATTGACAAAAACTTCCCAAATTTTTGTTTATTTCAGAAATGACAAAAGTCAAAAAATGTTGTCCAAAAAGTTGTCCATAGAGGCAGAATCTTCTTCTTCATCAGAAGAAGTCATCATCAGGTATAAATGATTTAATAAATCAGTTTGCCGAAAAAAAGGCAAGGAGATATATATTTAATTTGAATTGTTTGTAAAAATTTTAGAAAAAGTGACTTATGCAAACATTTTTTTTTCTTTTGTGAGTAATCCTTACCCTTCATAAGGGCCCCCAAACAAATTATACGGGGCCCCGCCAAGGTACGCTACGCCACTGCGTAGCATCATCCATCAGATATTCTAAAATCCTGTTTAGTTAGCTTTCTCTACAGTAATGAATTAGGAGATAACGTCACTTTATTGAAATGAGTGCCAGTAAAATTGGTAAAGGCACGAATCTCGTATAAGTATATCGACGATACCGATATATACGAGATAAAACTTTCTTCTGAAAAAAAAAATTGGTTGTCTATAAAGTAGATTTACGGACGATAATTTTAGATGGTAACGTCATTCGCGAGCAAGCGAAAGCGCGGAACGCGCTACATCCTTTTATAATACGTTATCACGTCAAAAAACAATAAGGTATTACTTTTATACAGATAGAAGTTCTGCTCAGCCGTGTGTGCGTGTTTACTACGTAGAAAGTAGATAGATACCTATTGCCTACTTTACCTAGCTACGTACCATTCATTGTTTGCTTGCGTACAGAGATTTACAAGTACCCAACTATCTAAAGTAGGCAGTAAATAAATTATCAAATCCATTGATAAGTTCAATAATATTGCCACACCTCTAGTATATAGATTATTTATCTATCGCATTATATCTAGATTCTAGACGTCTTATGTAGAAATCGTAGCATTTGTATAGAGATGCACTCGGCGCGCGCAGCGTTCTGCAAGCCTATATTCCATACACATTTCTCCATTGACTCTATGTAATGTAGTCTGTATGAAAAGTGTCCAACAAATAGGAAATATCAGACTCAAGATAGAATTTAAATGGGTAAAATTGGGACTATGAGAGTGAGGGAATAGAGCGCGTACCTACCTGTGTTTGCGCAAACAGTTTTTTGCACTAAAATATCTCCTGCGTAGTTTGCTAGTCACCGCTGTTTGTCACCGTTGCTGCCTCGTTAGTCTAACGGTTAGCATGTTCGACTGCCGTCTGCCCATCACTAGATCCTGGATTCGATTCCCGGATAGGGTCATGTGTCAGGTATTGAGTTTACCGTCAAGAAATTCCTAGTGCCAGCTCGGAATTGGTAGTGGGTGATGTTTCGCCTCCGTGCCTCAGAGAGTACGTTAAGGCCCAGCGCACACCGAGCGCAACGCAGAGCAGAGCATTTTCTGAGAACACTGAATAATTAACTTTACGACTATTGACCGATTTATCGGCCCCGATTATTATCACTATCATGACGACGTGACAATAATCGTAAAAGCCCGCCAACCAGTGTTGGATTAAGCAAGCGCGGGGCCCGTAGCAAACTCTTTCAAGGAAATAGTCGGTACCGATTGAGGTGGATTGTATTTGTTGCAAAAGTTATAACGTTATACGTTTTTGTGTCATCAAGTAAATTCAATATACTACATCTTAATAGGTTTCACTCAAAAAATTATGCTCAGGAAAAGATGAGTGGGTTTAAATATGCGGGGCCCCCTTCCGCGCGGGGCCTGTAGCGATTGCTACTCTTGCTACGTCCGGCACTGCTGCCAACCCGTATAATAACCCCGCAGCGTGGCAAGTATAGCTCTAAATCCCATTCTCTTATAGGAAAGGAGGCCTGTGCCCAGCAGTGGGACGTTAAAATGCTGTAGGTATATAATTAGCACTGAGGACATTATAATTACACTTATAATATGTAAGAATATAATAAAACTGTAACCGATCCAATTCTGTACATTGAAGATATTTTGAAAATTTTTATTGGAGGGCACTCTATAATCGATACTGAATCCAAAACTGCAATTTTTTTCATTTTTGTCTGTCTGTCTGTCTGTCTGCCTGTATCTTGGCCGCGCATCACGCCGAAACTACTGAATGGATTCGAATGAAACTTGGTACGATTTGAGTTTATACTCCGACGTAGGACATAGGATACTTTTTATCCCGAAATTCAGGACGGTTCCCTTGGGAGAGGGGAAGAAAGTTAAAACGTGTATTTAGCTGTAATTCATTAACGCGTAGTTTGATTTCACTCATTCTTTTTTTATTAGAAAGGTAGTACTTCAAGTATCGTCCCGTAAATATTTCAAAGTCATAGGTTTTTTAGTTCAGAAATGACAGATATTACAACCCTCAGTACTGGGTTCAAATAACTTGGGACCCGGATCTTTGAACGTACGGCTTATTTTAAACTGGTGTGCGTTTAGATTTATGTTTGTCGGTCTGTCTATTTGTTCCAACTAATCTCCGAAACGGCTGGATCGATTTTAACGGAAGTTCCAATGGCAGATAGGTGATGTTTTAAGGAGTAACTTAGACGACATTTAGTTTAGGTAGGTACATAAAATAATTATGGGATCCGATCCGATCCTATAAACACGCGAACGAAGTCGCGGGGGTCAGCTAGTGTAAGAATAAATCACTACCCGACCATGGCACCATACTTTGCTAAGACAGGTGTCGGAAGCACAATGGCAGCGGGATTCACGATCATGAATACTCACTGAATGTCAGCGCCGCCGGAACGAATCGTCTCACGCGCACGACCACCTCACCACACGAGTAGAAAAGGAACAGAGAGGAAGCTACCTACAAGCGTCCCGCAGCAAGTACACTCACACATAGCGTCGCTCACGCACACACGGGCTGTCACGGACGCTCCGCTAGTGAACAGTTAGTTGAATAACGTCAAGGCTGTCGTATGGTCGTGTCGCGTGCGCATTAAATTATTAGCGAGAGTTATTAGCGAGAGTTTAGACAACTGTGTACTTAAAATAGTGTAAATTATACTTATAAAAAATTAAGTGTTGTGTTTAGACAAATATGCCTCAGTATTGTACAGTATGTTTAAGTTCCACTATATATATCTATACTAATAAATAAAATTGAAGTGTCTGTCTGTTATTTCGAAATAACTACCTCATATTAAGCTCATACGGTTATTTGAACTGTACCATAACGGAATCACACGTTTTTAAAATTTTTGTCTGTCTGTCTGTCTGTCTGTTTGAACGGGCTAATCTTCGGAACGGCTGAACCGATTTTGACGGGACTTTCACATTCAAGTCGAGAATTAACCAGGGAGTAACATAGGCTATTTATACATATTTTTTAACCGACTTTCAAAAAGGAGGAGTTCTGTTTTTCTACCTATGTACACCGATATCTCCGAGATTTCTGAACCAATTTGCGTAATTTTTTTTTTAATCGATAGAAAAACATTGCGACCCTGTTCTATAAAAAATTTGGATTCCAACTCCTCAATCCTGATGCTGTAAGGAATTGCATTCCGAAATCGTGGGGATCCCACGGGATTTTTGCGTTTTGGGGACGGGTTACTACAGATAAGCTACTTTTTGTCCTGGAAAATCAAAAGTTCCTACGGGATTTTAAAAAACCTAAATCCACACGGGCGAAGCCGTGGGCATCATCTAGTAAAAAATAAGGATATTTCTTTTTTTGTACCCTAGAGATCAAGTGAAGTAAGTATACCTACCTTTACATAATATTATATTATCTACACAAAAAATCAAACCAAAACGGAAATCAGATTCTACTCAATAGAATTAGGTAAAACATTGCCAGGTAAGTTAAAATAGCTCCTGTACACAATGGACCATTTCGATGGGCCTATCTAAGGTACCTATCTAAGTAACTAGGTACTTAATTCATTCAATTTACTAAAGTAAGTAAGTATCTATAAGGTAAGTAAGTATTATAGGTACTGTCACGCGGGCGAAACCGCGGGCAGAAGCTAGTATAATATAAAAAACATTTTATTCCAATCATTACTACATATCTTGCTATACATATATACTAGTATATAATATTTTTATTTTTACCCATAATTTTTCACATGCAACAGGTGACAACCCTATCAGAATAGGTATAAATTTTGGACGTTCTTAGGTAGCTTCCCTTCTGGTTATTCTGTGACCTCACTGTTCCTTTGTACATTTATTGTCTAAGTAGGTAAAATAATGGGAAAAATTAGACATGTTGTGTAACAGACTATTTAACTACGGTTTATGACTTGTACATTGTCGAAACTTTGGGCTTGTAATTAATTAAACGCTTGGTTACATCGTTTAGTTATTATTAACTTTTTACTGAGAAAATTGCAATTTCTAAAATCTGCGGTTTATTTTGATTTATAAATATATTTGATTTCTGGTTTTACGAGAAACTCGCAACGTCGCGTCGTCACATTTCTTGATGTACCTACCTACTTATTACTTACCTAATTGAAATTTTAAATTTTTGGATACACAACGAATTTCTGCCTATAAACTTAACTGTAACTATCATAAATTATGACAACCATTATATATTATTTTATTAACCATTATAATTTAAAAAAAATAACCATTAGGTAGGTATAATTATGCATTTTTGTCCCAGGTATTATATGTATAATAGAAACAATTTTGTAGACTGAAAGATCTTCAAATGGACAAAGCAATACATAAGTAGGTATCCTACTAATATTATGAATGTGAAAGTGTGGATGTTTGGATGTTTGTTACTTAATCACGCCGCAACTACTGAACCGATTTGCCAGAAATTTTGAATGGAGATAGATTATGCCCCGAATTAAAACAGGCTACTTTTTAAGCCGAAAAATCAAAGAGTTCCCACGGGCATCAGGGAGTGGGAACGGGAACCGGAAATCCACGATTCCCTCGGGATTTGTGCAAAACCGAAATTCACGCGGGCGAAGCCGCGGGCATTCTCTAGTAGGTACCTTATAATTGACATAAGTACCTATTACTCATTCTGAGAGGAAACCCACGGGCCCACTACAGGGCACGCCCTGTAGTGGGCACTGGGCCGGTCATGGTTTCATAGGTAATGATGCTGATGATGATGAATACATAACTTATAATTTGCTTATCTACGTCCATGATTTCGAACCACTAGAGTTGGGCGTGAACGAAACTCACTGACTGAAGCGACTGTAGACAGGTCTATTTTTACGGGGTGTTATAAGTTTGACGTGTCTGTGTGTGTGTGTGTGTGTGTCTGTCTGTCTGTTCCCCTGTGGCGCTCATACGGGTGGACCGATTTGAATGCGGTTTTTTTTGTTTGAAAGGTGAATTAGTCGAGAGTGTTGTTACATGTTAGCAATGTTTGATGAAAATCGGTCCAAGATGGCCGCCGCTACAAAATGGCGGATTACATATTTTATCACAACGCCCTTAATATGGGTATCAAATGAAAGGGCTTGACTTGTAGAATAGCACTATGCAAATCCAAGATGGCCGCCATCACAAAATGGCGAATGTCGGGGGTTTTTTAAATTTTTAATTTATACTTGTTAAATAATAATTTATGCCTAACTAGCGGACCCGGCAGACGTCGTCCTGCCCGCTATTAGCGCCACCTACCGGGTCCAATTTTTCTACTTATAAACCTTCCTCTTGAATCACTCTATCTATTAAAAAAAACCGCATCAAAATCCGTTGCGTAGTTTTAAAGATTTAAGCATACATAGGGATATAGGGACAGAGAAAGCGACTTTGTTTTATACTATGTAGTGATGCATAAAACCTTAAAACCTAAAAAAAAAAATTAGAACCTAACTTTGAATTAAATTGAACTTGTTTACCCACATTACAATTTATTATTTTATTGCAGACTAGCGGTCCGCCCCGGCTTCGCCCGTGGTACATATAGCCTATAGCACTCAAGGATCACGTACATATCCAACGGTGAAAGAATTTTTGAAATCGGTCCAGTAGTTCCTGAGAGAGATTAGCGCGTTCAAATAAACAAACTCTTCCGCTTATATAATAATATATTAGTATAGATTAGCAGGACGTAATAATATTATGTACGTAGGTACTTACTTACTTAAATCCACAAATACGTAAAACAATACGTAGAACCTTATATTATTAAAATTTAAATGCCTTTTCCCTATACCTAGGTAGGTACTTATTAACTAATCCCTTTACGTTAAAAAAAATTATGTGACAGTTTCTTACCGTTGGTACTGGACATAAGTCAACATAAAATATTTGTTTAACGTTATGGACAATGCACATAATAGGGTATACCTACGTAGATAGTTCTATATGTTTATACTATAAATACCTATGTACATATTACGTATATACCTACCTATCTACGACATGTAAAATATCAATTAACATAAAAATACTTACCTTGAAAATCTGTAATGTTCACAAAGTTTACACTAATTTCCTTTTTGATACTAAGTCAAATATTTGATAGCGTATATCTTTAATCATAGTAACCTCATAAAATTAAATCAAGTTTTATTATTCAGCTCATCATAAACTTAAGTAGGTACTAAAATGATTAAATAGATATATAAAATATACCTACCTATTAGGTAGGTATCTACAATTTATCTAAATATATGTATAAAAAGACAAGGTGACTGAGTGACTGATCTATTCAACACACAACACAGCTCAAATCACTGGACGGATTAGACTGAAAGGCCTGCAGATAGCTATATGTATAACGTAAACATCCGCTAAGAAAAGATTTTTGAAAATTCTATTTTCAATTCAATTCAGGGGGTTAAATAGGGGTTGAAAATTTGTATGAATTAAATATAATTATGAATCCAATCATTTTTCGATTTATAGATCCGTTTGTAAAATAGATGTTTTAAAGTGCTAATTTTTATTAGAGTCAAGTGTCCCCCCCTCTATCAGCCAAATGGCAGTATATAGGAATTAGGAACTTGGAAAAATTCACAGCAGTAGTATATATAATCAATTTTAAAGGAAAACTATCATGGCTAAGTAGGGTTCACAGGTTAAGGAGTTACATCTGTTTTTCGAGGATTGTGACTACGGAACCCTACATTGCGCGTGGCCCGCCACGCACTTGGCCGGTTTTTTTAATAAATAAACAAGTTAATTACCTAACGTAAAGTTGTTAATTAAATCAGCTTCACCCATTTTAAATAAGTATTTGTAAATCGATAAATCCTGTTTTGTACCAGCACCAGGTTTGCGGAGTTGGAAGTTGGAACCCGAAGTCTGTATCTAGATAGGTACTTCTTACCCACGTTCTTACCCATGACCATTTCTAATCCGTAGATTCTAAATACTCGCCGTTTATTGGTAGGCAGTTACTGTAGCGGGCAGAAATATAATAGTAAACTTCAAGAAGTCGGTTAAAAATCCAGCATTTTTATTTTAGGAGTTCAGTAGTTATACCTACCGTACACCACTGCAATAAACAGAGGCCAAACAAATACAACCTTTGACCTACTCGTACTAGAAGATACAGAAAAATAGTAGTGTTAAATGAATAATAAATTACTTACTTATAATAAATTAAGCCATTAGTCCATGGCAGTGCGCCACCCTGAGCCGTGATAGGGAAATGCGGGTCGGATTTCCGCTGATATATTACCACATTTAAATTAAGGTAGAATCACAGTAGGCACTCCACGACGCGGCACGCGTGTTGGGTCTAATAAAAACTTAGTAGATGATATTTTGTGCCAGTCTAAACATTACCAAAACCGGACGTATATGTACCCCGCCACCACATGCTAAAAAAAGATTTAAAAAAAAAATTCGAAAAAATCTATGGGACCATTTTGCAAACAGCTGGCGATTAAAAAACAATCATGCAAATCGGTTCAGTAATCTCGGAGAAATTGTTAAAGCAAGTAAAACGTAGAAAAAAATCCCTGAAACCGTACCTTGCTACCTTGGATGACGTCACACGCTGGAGCGCCGCGTTATCGTCAAAGCGAAACTTTCGATAACTTTTCAGTTTTTGAGATAATTTAATGATTCTTTCAGATTTTTATTTTATTTTACTTAAATTTTTATAGTTAATTAATTTAAGAAATACATATATTTGGAAACTTGTCCATTGTACAATAGGTAATAGGTATGTCTTCACTCAGAAGTCACGTCGTGTCAGACAAAAGTTCAAATATGTTTCTATCATTACCGTACCTACCCCATGCCACCTTGAACCTTTTTGCATGCGCTAGAAAATGGCGATAGAAAAGAAATGCGTTATACATACGAGTATGTACCTATTTGTACCTAAACGCCATTCTATAGAGCCACGTTAATGCTAATTACTTTGATTATGGAATTCTTTTGCTAATTAATTACGATTCGTAATCATTTTGGTATAGCTTTTTATTTTCAAATCACCTAATAACATTACAAATTCGAACAAGTTAAAGTTACGTATATTAATAGTTGAATTAATTATTTTTGCTATTTATAGACAATGTAGGTACCTATAACATGAAACCGGTAAATGTGAATAAAGAAAATTAGTTATACCTATATGCACAACATTATACGTGTAAGTGAAATTGTCGAAATGTACCGTAACCTACCTACCTATTTTCACTATTCATATAGTGTTAGTTATATTATATACTAGCTTCTGCCCGCGACTTTCCCGCGTGAATTTCGGTTTTTCACAAATCCCGAGGGAATAATGGATTTCCGGTTCCCGTTCCCGCTCTCTTTTCCAACCTTTATACCTACCTACTCTTAGGAAGTTTGCTATAGTAATCTATCTATAGCTGTAGCTATAGATTTCAGTTTTTTTCAAAATCCCCACGGGAACTGTGAATTTTCCAGAATAAAAAGCCTATGTGTTAAGTCAGGGTATAATCTATCTCTATTCAAAATTTCAGCCAAATCGGTTCAGTAGTTGCGGCGTTATAGAGTAACAAACGTCCAAACATCCAGACATCCACACTTTCACATTTATAATATTAGTAGGATATATTTTTATGGCCCAATGGGTTATCGACCTTACGTTTCGTGGTACCTGGTTACCTAACCGGTTCTTTGAGGTTTGATTAATTCGAGTTAGGACGAACAACAAAAAATAGTCCAACTATTATTTCGATACTAAGTTTCTGAAACGGAGACTTGATCATACAGTCTATAAGGGGTAGACAAAACTCGATATAAGATCATCTACCACAAGATAATAAGTATTGTCATGATGGTGCAATCAAGTTCTTCAGAAATAACTCATGAGGGACCGACTAGAAAGACATATCGTTTAGTAAATTAAAACCAATAAGTACCTATACCCTGATTTCTAATTCCGTGGAATTCTGACAGCTGTCATTGTCATTTACAGATGAGTTATTTGTATGGAGAACATCTACCAAGTACGATTTTATTTAAGAATTATAATTAAATATTTATTTTATGATTTATTTTATGATGACAGGGAATTTTTATTTAAGAATTCCCTGTCATCATAAAAAGCCATATGCCGAACAATAATATTAGTTGTTTCGCCCTAAAATAGAAAACACCAAGAGTGGAAACTAGAAAGTGCACACTAACAGCAATAGAAAACAAAAGAAGCACATTGAAAAAATTCATTCAAAAATGGAAGTCAAATAACATTCTCACCATGAAGTGTCTGTTAGGCATTTGTCATATCTACATGCGGCAGTTGATTTTTATTTACATAAGTTTTGAATTTTTGTATCTTTTTTGTGGGAATTGTTTCTGTGCCTCCTGTGACAGGTGATACAAGTCAAAAATCACCATTTTACAGGAGAGCAAAAACAAGATTAAAAAAATTCTAGTTCGCGATCTAATTGGGCTAGGTTAAACTTGAGTGCTTTCTTTTGTAGATAAAAACATTCACTTTCACCGTGTATTTAAATTTTTGCGGTAAATATTATAGTTTTAAAGTAATTCTTGAAAAACCTGTGAGTTGTACCTTTTTTAATTTCTAATCGATGCTAAAATTACGTGATAAATGATACAAGTACAGTTAAATTACGTTACACCTATATATTGTCTTCGTGTAAATTGATATACATAAAGTAAAAATATCTAATAACTCATTAGAATATATTCCCAACCCAATGGTGCTCAAACAAAGGATAAATGTAATATCTCAAAGATGAGATTTTTTTACTTATTAGTCCCCTATTTTAACAATTTAGCTGAATTGTATCAGTTTGCTAAAATTTTGGTCTTCTGAAAAATATGTTAAATAATACAACTCATGTTATACCCCTCACTAAAATGCATTTTTATGGTGCAAATAAATACAAGTTTTACAAAAATAAATCAACGTTTGTGAAACTTCTTCTAAACCAATAATTCACTAATAAAATACTAGCTGATGCCCACAACTTCATTTCGGGTGTATTCTTAGAAGTATTTTATATCGATTTCCAGGATGTAAACTGCAAAAATATAAAGGTTTTTATCTTCAATATGATGGACTCCCACACAAAGATTTAACCCCTATTTCAACCCCTTCAAGCCTTTATTTCGCAACAAAAGATAACTTATGTTGGTCTCCAAAGTCTAATTTATCTCTGTTCCAAATTTCATCAAAATCGGTTTTGCGGTTTAGGCGTGAAAGCATAATATACAGATTACATTCGCATTTATAATATTAGTATGGATTAAGTCCTTTCATATTATGAAACTGGCGTTTTATCGAACTGGCTACTATGATCTCATATATCTTGGCGTATTCCAAATTTAAATTTATTTCTTTAGTGGTTTATGTATTTGTTTTTTGAATCTAGTGATTCATTTGTTTTCGCTCAATTTGATTTTTCTTTGACATCGATCTATTCAAAAAATGGAAAACTTATCGCATTATTTACGAATACGAGTTCCACAGTGGCACCAGTACTGCAAAAAACAATTCGAAGGATTAATGATGAGTATGGGGAAACCCTTACTGTAAAAGAAAGCATGGTACGATTGTTGTTCCAACGTTTTTGTTCTGGAAATTTTGACCTAAAAACAAACCCCGTGGACGGCTGGAAACCCTAGTTGACAATGAAGAATTAAAGATGATTGTGGTAGCGGATCTATCGCAAACTATGTTAGAGTTAGTGGCAGGCTTCGGTGTGAGTGATATAATAATATTAATTCACTTAAAACAAATTTGAAAAGTGAAAACTCGAGAAATAGGTACCTACCGCATGAATTGAGTGGAGCACACTAACAAACAAGCATTAAGTGCTGCGTTACATTACTCAATTGTCACAATAACGACGGAATTTTGAATCGTATTGTTATCAGTGATGAAAAATGGTGTATGACAGTCGGAAATGCTCATCACAGTGGTTGAATCCAAGAGGACTGGCGAAACCCAACAGGTGAAACTGTCCCAAACGAAAGTTGACTCAGAAAAAACTACTGGTGTGTTTTTGGTGGACCAGTGCTGGTATCATACACTATGGCTTCCTAAGATCTGGCCAGACAATAAAGATAGATCAACAATTTCAAACCATGATGGAAACGTCAGCAGTTAAACAACCGAAACTGGTCATATCTCTTGCCCAATGCTGTTAACTTAGACCAACGCTAGACCTCATACTTCACAACAGACAGTCGATAAATTAAAGGTGCTGCGATTGAAATATCTCCAACACCCATCACTCTCCCCGGGAGTTTGCTTCAACAGATTACTACTTTTTTCGGAATTTAGTCAATTTCTTGCAAGGAAAACAATTCAATAACAAAGTCCTAATATTTTAAAACTCTGTAAAACTCATGATCGCGCTCCTGAATAAAGCATAGCAAAACAGATATTACTTCTTATCGGTTGAAACACTAATCTTGAAGTGGTAGGCTATTGGTACCGTCTTTATTGTAATCGTAATAGCGTAAGCTTTACCTCGTTTCAAACAATCCACAGTTTTGTATTCATCATCCTTGAATTCATTTTGTGTAAGAAAAACGTGGAATATTTTCTTTGGTATGCAAAACAGATCGAACATCACACCACATCAACTTTCCAATGCAACAGTAAGAAATTGCTTGAAAACATGTTGAATCACAAGTCATTTAGATAACAGTACCTACCTAAACTTTGCTGTTTTGTTTGAAGCTGTACGCACTAGTTGGTACCAATCTCTTTGCAAGTGAATAACCATACTCATGTGCTTCTTCTTACGCTCAATTAACGCATGGTTGGTGTCAATCTCCATAAGAGTATGACTTGACGATTTCACTTGTATCATTTAGCACGTCTCCTTCTTCATACATTTTTTCTAGATTTGGTTTGAGTTTTAGATACAATTCAATTTATATTCGTTTACACAGATAATGTTGATTTGTACACAATGATGCAAGTCGAGATGTATCACTGATCACAAATTAGGCATAAATTTAGATTGTGATTATTAGGTATATGTATAATTGTACCCTAATCAGTTTTGAAAAAAATCTGTTCAAAGTGATATAACTCTAATTATATCAATATTCACGATAAATATACTAAAAATAAAATGTGAAAATTAATATAATCGCACTTATACCACGAATCACGAAAAATGATGCATGCAGAAAATTACTTATTGAGGTTACAACTTGAAATATATCTATATGCACGATATTTTTGCAAAAATGCTGCCACTTATATCACTTTGCACAAAATTATCTCCGAAACTATTATAGTTAGAAGAACGTGGGTTAGACCAAAAAAAAGCTAATTTTTTTCTGATCATTTCTATGTAAAAATCTCAAAAAGGGTACAACTCGACTTAGATCACTCATCACAGGAGGCACAGGTTTTATCTCTGGTAACATTACGAAACCTCAGAATTCCACGGAATTAGAAATCAGGGTATACCTACTAAATGTAGATACCTTCTTAGTGGTTTTCATTGGTCGACAACTTGTTCGAGAAGCAGCTTCAGCTTAGTTGGTTAGTGCCCAAAAAATAATTTTCCGGCCTTGTATGAACATTGCATTGAAAATGCGGAAGCTCAAGAAACAATCTAATTCGTCAGAAGTCAATTTCCTGCTGTAAACGATAAATGGTGCCAATTCGCTTCAATAAATGACCAAGAACACAAACACGTACCAACCCATGTATAAGGAAATCACACACTACAGCTGCAAGATAAGCAAGCTCCTCTGGACGCAAAAACTGCCGAAATCGGTTCAGTGTACCGCGACGCTTTGCTGTGTAGCCGCGTTATATCTATCTGCGGCGTCCTACATAAAAAAATTCGTGGTAGATATGCCCCAATTTTGCAACGCATCTTGGCCCACCACAACTATACATTGCAAAATGTCACTTGTTGTTGTCACAAATAGGTAAAATTTGTCACTTGCGACGTCGCACCAACAGTGTGGCATATACAATCCGACATAATCGCTGCATCGTGGCACCACAACGCGCCGTGTGGTCAGCAACATTAGGTGAACCGTAAAATCCTCTGCTGACGTCATTAACATTTAAATTTAGTCGCTGTCATCACATGCATTTTCATGAATAAAAAATTCATCGCGTTGCGGCACTGAAGCTAGCAGCGCGCTTCCTTTACGGGTATTTACGTGGTAGGTATGCGATCGCCTTTAAAGATCATAGCAAATTGCCTCGGTTGCGTGACGATTCACGGAAAACAATATGGTATATTATTATAAAAATTATCCTATGCAGATGGAATCATGTCGGCATTTTAGATCACATCATCAATTCACAAGTTAACTATTCAGTAGTACCTACCTATGTATTTAAATAATTAACATAGAGAAGTTTTTACGATTTCAAAAACTAAAATGTTTGTTTCCACCAACAGACAAAATGGTTAGGTTAATCAACTTTTATGCATTAAAACTCATCTTAAGTAGGGTATTCTTACCGGTTATCGTCCATTTAGTGGAGTTACTGAGTTTGAGACGGTGAAAATATTGTTCTATAAAAAAAAATTAAACAAAAACTTGTTGGTATATACTTCTAATATAGTCTACATATTTTCATTGCACGTTAGTATTTTTTTAGTCAGATAACTAGTTTTTTTTAATCCTAATAAAAAGCTGAAAATGCCGATTTCACCGGTTATCGTCCACTAAATCTAGTTATCGTCCACCCTTGTACCTGTTATCCGCCCACTGATTTCTATGAGAAATTTACTATGAAAAAGTATGCATGTAATGTGTAAGTAATTGAATATGTAATATTAACACCACTTTAATATGTATTTAATATCTATACCAATTAAAATTAACTTCCTGTCCGTGTTTTCGAAATATATGGGTTTTTATTAGTGAACTTATGTTTACTTATACATTATTAAAAAGCCACCATTTATAAAAAAAAAATTCTGTTTTTGTCTATTCATAATACTTACTTTTCAAAACAGCTGAACCTATTTTGACAGAACTTTCACAGGGTGATAGAGTACTTTATACAAAGTGATGTGGTCTTTCTACGCATACGCAATAGCAGTCAACTGCTTGTTTTAAAATAAAACAGGTAAAAAAACTATAGCCTTGTTAACGCAGTTTATAGGGTCTACAATATGATATAATATCTTTACCAGCTTTGCGCCTATCTATCTTGCATCGTCTTTTACCACATCGCACTTACATTATATAAAAGTAGGTACATATAATTTGGCAGCCTCCCTGGCGCAGGGGTGTATTATTAGTGGAAGGTCCTCTACTTGATTCTCGGCAGAGCAATTTGGTAAATTCAATTTAATAATTTCAAAATTGTCTCTAGTCTAGTATGTCTTACTTCCAAGTCATTTAGCGTTTAAGGGTACGGATTCTGCCGTACCTCTTTCAGGTTATCCCGCATCCATCTTAGACTGCATCGTCACTTAACATCAGATGAGATCGCAGTCAAGGACTAACTTGTAGATTAATAAAAAATAAATTATAGATATTTGAGTAATAATCAAAATTCGCCTAAATAATGACATAATATTAAAAAATATATGTTTTTCATACAGTTTAAAATATAGGTGGACGGATAACGGGTGCACTTCAGATTCTCTATTTTAAATTTCGTCCACAAATTATAATGATCGACAATACTATCTTAACTTATAAATATATCGAAGTTCCAAAGAGAAACACATAAAATATAAGGTAATTCTTTTGTTAAACAAGTTTAATTATTTATATTTTTACTAAATCTATTTAAGTATTTTCAAATAATAGCTTGGCGGTCGAAACTTAGAATATTTATTCAGTGCAAATTTAGATATCGTCCACGCGTGATTTTGAAGACCCATAGTTTTATATACAATGAGAAAAAAGTGGACGAAGACTAGTCACTAACTAGTGTATGTGTATAGGATTCGAATTAATAAACTTAATTCCAATTTTGTGCACACCTCGATTGATAATAGGAGTATCTAAAATTAAGACGCTAAACCTGTGTTTGACCGCCCGGACGATAACAGGTTTTCTTAAGAAAATAGTGAACTAGTTGTCGTCCACCCCTTTTTTTTTGTGTTCCAATATAATCAAAAGTAAAAAAAACACGTTCACAGTATTTTATGAAACATAAGTAAGTGCTACAAAGAAGAATCAAACAAAATCTTATAGTAAAATGTTTAATAACTTTCCGTGATAGTTGAAGCATGCCACTAATTTTTTTGCTCCACACGGCTCGTTTTCATTTCTTAATTGCATACTCAAAACTCGATCGCTTTGTTTTCGAAGAAACTTAAGTGAAATAGACTTTTTTCTTTCTCTGTGTCTTGATAAGACATTCAAGTTGGCATAGAGATGCATTATTTTTATGTGAGTCTTATAATGTTTCTATTTTTAAGCATTCCGTAAGAGTGATCCGCTCGGTGGACGATAACAGGTGCGTGTCCGGAAACCGGTGTTCCAACCCTACTTATAACAAGCGAGGTCTTGAACGAATTAATCACATCTATCTTACATACGAGTATAAATTAGAAATTTAAAAAACCCCCGACATTCGCCATTTTGTGGCGGCGGCCATCTTGGATTTGCAATAGTGCTATTGTACTAGTCAAGCCCTTTCATTTGATACCCATATCAAGGGAGTTGTGAAAGAATATGTAATCCACCATTTTGTAGCGGCGGCCATCTTGGACCGATTTTCATCAAACATAGCTAACAACACTCTCGACTAATTTACCTTTCAAACAAAAAACCGCATTCAAATCGGTCCACCCGTTTGAGCGCTACAGGGGAACAGACAGACACACACACACACACACACACAGAGACACGTCAAACTTATAACACCCCGTCGTTTTTGCGTCGGGGGTTAAAAAGTAGGTGAAGTCCTAGCCAGTCAAGCGTTATGAATCACGTGGACTTCAGAAAAGCTCGTTGAAATCTAATACTTAACCGCACTATGTGATCGGTATCAGGGATTTTTACATTAGTCAGCCGCGGAAGTTGCAACATTCTAGACTCATTTTATTTTCAGAAATAAAAAATATTCCACCACGGCTTTTACTAAACGGGGAAAAATATTTTTGCTTTCAAGGAAATATGCATAATAAATTATGTTAATGTATGTAAGCTATTCCTACGCGAAATGCTAATGTTAAAGTCTACAAAACTGTTAGAATATTTATTATATATTGTAAAAATAATTATGTAGAGGTATCATCAACGTACCTATAGCGTGACGTAAGGTACAGAAATGGAAATTAAAAAAAGCTTTATATTACCTATGTCGTTTGATAATGGTATGTTTTGTTTAGCTATGTCCTATAATAGTTCCTATATAGTAGTAAATGTCCTATTATGTCCTATAGTAGTCAGTTCACTATTATATTGTCTATAACAGTGAAGATATTTTATTATCTAAGTTGGTAAATAGAAAAACAAGTATTTTCATAAACTGATAAAATATTATTTTAATAAATGGACGAGTCTTCTTCAACGGAAATTTCTAGCATGCATGATCAGGATCAATAATCATGAATTTATTGAAGAGTGCATGAAACTTTATAATGTATGTACATATAACTTTATAATATGTACCTATTCCGTCGGTCGTAGTGACACATAATTTTTCTCTAAGTGTACCTACATACATATAATTACGAATGTGGACCACAGGGAGACTTCAAAGTTTGACAGAAAATATTTGACCGATAGGCAACTCCACTTACTCTATGGGTAGCTATTTCATTATAGCATTAGTTTAAAGCCTTCAGTATCAGATATAACCTTGACATAGGAAAAGGAACCAGTTCTCATTGTACTTACCTACCTATCAGCTGCAAAAAACAGACGATTTTCGATTTACGATCTTGAATACATTTTAATATGAAATGTATTGTGACTGGATAGCAGAATGTTGAATTTAAAAAAGTCAAGATCGGTTCAACGTTGAGGACGTAAAAATTTATATACCTACTTAATCTATGCTTAAATAGTAGATTGTATCATAAGGGAGCAAAATAATATTTTTAAGGCGAGGGCGCTTTTTTGAATCCAGAGCGAAGTGAGGGATTGTATAGTAGAATCCCGAGCGTAGCGAGGGATTCTTTAGTACAATCCTGAACGTAGCGAGGGATTCAAAGTATGTCGCCCGAGCCAAAAATATATTGCGCCCGAGTGATACACTCTACTTTTCATCACCCTCCTATGAGGAAATAAAAGGCGCCTCATATTTTTAACCCCCGACGCAAAAACGACGGGGTGTTATAAGTTTGACATGTCTCTCTGTGTGTGTGTGTGTGTATGTCTGTCTGTTCCCCCATAGCTCTCAAACGGATGGACCGATTTGAATGCGGTTTTTTTGTTTGAAAGGTGAATTAGTCGGGACTGTTTTTAGTTATGTTTGTTTGATGAAAATCGGTCCAAGATGGCCGCCGCCACAAAATGGTGGATTAATAATACAAGTGTAAATTAAAAATTTAAGAAACCCCGACATTCGCCATTTTGTGATGGCGGCCATCTTGGATTTGCATAGTGTTATTCTACTAGTCAAGACCTTTAATTTGATACCCATATTGAGGGAGTTGTGAAAAAATATGTAATCCGCCATTTTGTGGCGGCGGCCATCTTGAACCAATTTTCATCGAACATAGCCAAGAACACTCCCGACTAATTCACCTTCCAAACAAAAAAAACCGCATTCAAATCGGTTCAACCGTTTGAGCGCTATGGGGGAACAGACAGACACACACACATACACACACAAACGTCAAAATGAAAGGTCTTGACGACAAGACCTTTTATTTGATACCCATATTGAGGGAGTTGTGAAAAAATATGTAATCCGCCATTTTGTGGCGGCGGCCATCTTGGACCAATTTTCATAAAACATAGCTAAGAACACTCCCGACTAATTGACCTTTCAAACAAAAAAAACCGCATTCAAATCGGTTCAACCGTTTGAGCGCTACGGGGGAACAGACAGACACAGACGCACATACATACACAGACGTCAAACTTGTAACAACAATAACAACAATCGATACTATCGTTCGCGCCTAGCCCGGTGGGACCACGGGCCCTTCATCTTCAATAAGTGAGCCGCAATTATCTTTTACGCGCACTTATAAATAAGTGCGCGTAAAAGATCTTTTAGGCGCACTTATAAAACTGAGCCGAAAACACCACCTTTGGGTGCACATAAAGGCGAACCAAGTCGTCCTTTTCGAATAGATGGGATGAAAATAAAATCGTAGACTTGCCGTGAGATAATTGCAAAAACATAACTGAAAGACGTTAGGGATAAGTATACCTACGTAAAAAAAAAGCAATTTTTGAAATTTTTGTCTGTCGGTTTATCGGTTTTTGCGTGATGCGCGCACAAACATACAGACAAACAGATAAACAGACAAAAATAAAATAATAGCTTTTTTACGTTCCGTTACTTATCCCTAACATCACGCAGTTATTATTTAGCAAAAATCATTAATGTACAGACACGGCAAGTCTACGATTTTATTATACATACTGTATAGATAGATTAATTAAACGAGATATACCTACATAAGGTTTTTTAAATTTATTTTTAATGATCTCTACTATAAATTACATTACAAAACCATTAGTGAACACTGGTTAAATTCCTAAAAATTGTGTAGGTCAGACAATATTAAAATCTTAATGAATAAATAATTACCGGCTAATCTCTGAAAGGCTGGATCGATTTTGATGGGACTTTCACTGGCGGATGTTTACATTTTGATCTACCTAAACATCCGCCAGTGAACTTTTAACAGTTTTTAGCAAGGTATGAGCTCAAAGAAGCTTAGGAAAAACAAAATGATTCCCACGGGATTTTTAAAAGCCAATACCTGGTAGTACACTGTTACCAAAAAATATTGTAACACCATTTCACGTGTATTTTTGCAATAAATAAATGAATTATGAATTATTATCCACGCGAACGAAGTGGCGGGTATCCGCTTGTATTACATATACGAGTATGTGAAGGAAAATACCTACAGTAAGTAGTGTGTATTTTCAATATGCACGTGTAATTAAATCTACAAACTGTAAGGGTACATAAATTGAGATTTGTCAGCTGCTTATCCAGAAAGATGCTTCCATAAAATATTTTGAAAGAACCTGTAGGGCTATTCTCTAAAATACCATCTCGATATCGAAGCTCACTCTAGTGAGATAACTCGCTTCGAAAGCAAACTCACTTCACCTTGGTTTGATATTCTGTAAACATCTGTAGGGCTATTCTCTAAAATACCATCTCGATATCGAAGCTCACTCAAGTGAGATAACTCGCTTCAAAAGCAAACTCACTTCACCTTGATTTTATATTCTGTAAACATCTGCTACGCACTTGCGAAGTGAAGTGAGTTTGAGTGAGAAGACCTGTACTATCGAGTTTTACAGAGCACAAATTAGCAAACTCATCTCGAATTCACTCTCTATAATTCGAAAATGGCTTTACAGAATAGCCCTGCTGCTACGCACTTGCGAAGTGAAGTGAGTTTGAGTGAGAAGACGTGTGCTTAGTCTAAATCGGAGCACTCGAAAACTATTGATCGATTTCAGAGTAAAATAGACCTAAAATGGCTTGTATTAAGGTTTGAGTTCGCCAATACATTCAGCATTGTTCGAATGCTGAATGTATTGGCGAACTCAAACCTTAATACAAGACATTTTAGGTCTATTTTACTCTGAAATCGATCAATAGTTTTCGAGTTCGTTTTCGAGTGCTCCGCTTTAGACTAAGCACACAGTACTATCGAGTTTTACAGAGTACAAATTAGCAAACTCATCTCGAATTCACTCTCTATATTTCGAAAATGGCTTTACAGAATAGCCCTGCTGGCCTAAGCTCTAACCTTATCACTACATAGTATAAAACAAAGTCGCTTTCTCTGTCCCTATATCCTTATGTATGCTTAAATCTTTAAAACTACGCAACGGATTTTGATGCGGTTTTTTTTAATAGATAGAGTGATTCAAGGGGAAGTAGAAAAATTGGACCCGGTAGGTGGCGCTAATAGCGGGCAGGACGACGTCTGCCGGGTCCGCTAGTACATAATATAGGTAGGTACGGTAGAATAGTTATTTTACGTTGTGTTCGCAGTTTCATACATAATATTATTGTATGTAGGTACCTACCTCAAATTAGATATACTTAATAATAAAAAGCTTAAGACGTTATCCTTCTTGATACAAATCCGTGCGAGTTTGATTTCTATGGGAATCATAAATAATAATTAACATACTCGTAGGATTTTACCTGCTTAGTCAGATTTAATTCTAAATCAGTGACTCCTTAACTCTATGGCAGTTAAATATGACGTCAGTGAGAACATTTTACTTTATTGTTAGGTACCTAGATTGTTACTTGTTAGACTATGATTAATATTTGGTTTTTATATAATTTTATTAATTTTGGGGCAATTTCAACAAAGCTGTTTTTTCTTGAATTTCGGTGGACTTTTTTATTATTAAGCTTTTTCAACTTTGAACTATGGTTTATTGTTCTGCTTGTTATTGTTTATGCTCTTATTGAATGCCATCAAAATATGTCTTATAAACTCGTGAGAATACGTGTTTAAAATTTTAATGCCACCGAAATGATATAAGTAGCCACCGAAATGATAGAAACTGTCCACCGAAATTAAAATTCACTGAAAATATATTAAATATACTACTGAACAGCCTCAACCATACACTTTAACTAAATAGATGCACTCTTAGCAAGTGTGAAAGGTTGTATACTATCATGAGTGACAATGTGTGAACCTAGTTACGTATGTTCTACTTAATTTTAGATATTCCTCTGGATTTCACACAAAAAAATGCACCTACCTACAATAAAAGGAATAGAATAAAACTAAATGAAAATACATATATTTTAATTAACGATTTTAATCTTAGCTTAGCAATAATCAGTCTTTTAATTTCTACTATTCTAATAATTTCGCACTTACTTAAATACAGTGTAAACTCTATATTGCAACACTTAAGGGGCTTCAAATTTTATGGAGTTATTAAGATTTCAGAGTTGTCGTTAAATGAAGAGAAAAAAAAAATCAATATTATGATGCATACAGTGACTAATAAAGTATACAGTTTGAAAGTCTGTGACCAACCAAGAATATGATAACGTATAGATAATGCAGATGCATTATTTGACTGTGTATTTGAAGTTCCATTAGATTCTAAATCATCATTGATAATTGAGTGTGCCACTAAGGTTTGTTGAGTTGTCTGAATTTTGTATTTTTTTTTTCTTATAATAATATGCTTTCGAACTGGCTGCGTTTTTTTTTTTGCGTTGATTTCGGAGCTTGTGAGAATTTAATGCACTCCTCGAAAAAATTAATCCTGTAGCTTTTCTTCTTGCATATCTCTCTCTATCTTTTCTAAGAAACTCTTCTCGATCGCTTTTAATTCGTTGTTTTTTTTTCTGTTCGTATAATCTTCTTTTTCTTTTCTCTCATCTTTGGTCAATGTTCGTCTCGGCATTCTAAAAAAAAATACGTCAATGATAGTTAGTAGATTAGTAGATTACATTTCAACTTTGAATTCACCTGACACTTTAAAATAAATAATGTTATGTGCGTAAGTATTTAAATATCACTTGCTTTAACGGAAATAATCGTAAGGAAACCTGCATGCCTGAGAGTTCTCCATAACGTTCTCAAAGGTGTGTGAAGTCTGCCATTCCGCTTGGCCAGCGTGGTAGACTATGGCCAAAACCCTTCTCACTCTGAGAGGAGACCCGTGCTCTGCAGTGAGCCGGTAATGGGTTGATCATGATGATTTTACAAAAAACTGATGAACAAAAAATCAAAACTTACCTATATTTTAATATACATATCGCTCGTTATCTACTAGAATTTTCCTTTTTGGTTTGGTTTTCGTTTATTTTTCAGTGTTTTTGACCACCTACCTTCTACCTACCAACAGTTCATGTATTCTTTTTGCGACCATTTCATAAACTTTCTCTATTGAGTAAAAAAAATTAGTGTAGAACCAAATATGGAGAAAATCGGTGTACAGGTTCAATATTTTGATGACATAAGTAAGTGTACACTTATGTCAATTTGTACATATGAATTATATGAACGTAGGTATAATATAGTTACTAAAAACTCCCTGAAAGTATGTTAATTACGATAGCGAAAAAATTATCAAAATCGGTTCATTAGTCTTTGAGATAATTGCGGCCATACATACATACATACATACACTCGTACGGGTCAAATACATAAACTCTTTTTTTGAAGTGGTTTAGTTAAAAAATTACCTGCTGGCCTGAATTTTCATCGAAACAAATAATAATCTACCAAAATAATAAATCAATCCACCGAAATGAGATAATTAAGATTTAAAAAAACCGAAATGAGAATTTCTATCATTTCGGTGAGTTTTTTGTCATTTCGGTTGACAATTTAGCCCACCGAATCCACCGAAATGATAACACCGAAATTAGAAATACGGACAAAAATTAGCATTACAAGAAGACTATTTATTACAAGATGATATGAATATTACACAAATAAACGTATTGCCATTACGCACACTTGAATAGTTTTTTATATGTATTAACTAATTGCAAGACAAGTTATACCTGTACACGGAAATGATAAGAAGTTTGTCACATGCCACCGAATTGAACTACTTACTTTTTTTGCGGGAACACGCAGGCAAGCGGCGCATTTCCTCCTACGTTAAGCACATAGACCACACTGTTACCTACATTTTAAGCGCACGAGGGAGGAGCTAGAGTTGTCCTATGCAAAACTACAATCGATTAAAAAAAAAACACCGAGATGAGAGGACTTTCTGGGACACAAGCATTTTTACTTACCAGTTATTAAACTAAGTAGATATTATCATAAAATTATTTTATAACTATACTGTCACTATTCACAATTTAAATAAAAGTAGCCATAATATACCTAAATAAGCAATACTTTTTGATTTATGAGGGAAATTACATTGAAAAAGGTTGTGAGGACAGCTACCGAAATGATAAATTCGGGGCTTTAAAAATTTTTTATTTCCTAAACTGCAGTCCTGATCAATAAATATTTATTGTCTCGCATAGGTATCTACCTATTCTACCTAGAAAAAAATAAGGTACTTAGGTCGAATATGGCCAGCCGGAAAATATGGCCAGACGCCTATCCTTAGTTTTTCACCGGCGATCCGACGATCACTAGTATACGTATTAGATAGTCTATGTGTGTGTAAGCAACCGGCGCACGGACACCCTCCCCGCGCTTCCGCCAGTTGCCCAAAACGAATGGAGAAGGAACGACGCCTTGCCGTTACAATTTTTCAACCGTAAGTTTTAATTGTTTTGAGCGTATTATATTAGATTGTGCGTAGTAGTATTAATTATATTTTTGTCGTTAGTAATCATAGATTACATACCTATGCATACTATTTAGGTTCTTTTTACATTTTTTAGGTTATAGTTAAATTTTTATCTATACACAGTGGAATGAAAATATGGCCATTAAATGGCCATATTTTCGATAGCGATTTTGATATTTAATTTTTTGCAATTTAGCGTCTGTTTTGGGTTTTGTTTTTATTTTGTTTTTGATTTGTTTTAGGTCATGGCACCACGCTATATATGTAAATCGATAAGAAGTACTTGGAGTGAGAAGAGCATGCAATCAGCTATATCGGCTGTTAAGCGTGGAGAAATGAAGGTTTTAACAGCTTCCAGACACTTTAATGTTCCTAGGCGAACTTTCCGACGCTATCTAAAAGAGAACAAGGACACAAAATCAAAGCTGGGAAGAAAGCCACTTCTTACTGCTCAAGAAGAAGAAGAGTTATCTTACCGTATCATACGACTTAGCGATGTTGGATATCCTTTGACTCCACGTGTACTTCGTATGTGTATCAAGAAGTACTGTCTGGTAAAAAATATTGCGGAGAGCACCAGTGGACCTTTAATAGGAAGAGACTGGCTTCGAGGTTTTTTGAAACGGTTCACAAATATTCGAAAAAGAAAAGCTCAAAATTTAAATCCCGCTAGAGCCCAGAAGCTCAACAAAGCTGTTGTCTCAGACTATTTTAAAAAACTGAAAAAAGTAATGGAAAACTATGATCTCTTTAATAAACCAGAACGCATTTATAACATCGACGAGAAAGGTTGTCAACTAAAGTTGCACAAGACACCTCAAGTATTAGCTGAATGTGGTGCTAAAAGAGTGCACTTAGTAGCCCCGGAGCACGCAGAAAACGTTACTGTGGTTTCGTGTGCAAGTGCTATTGGCTTCGCAGTACCTCCAATGCTTTTATTTAACGGTAAAAGAATGAAGCCAGAATGGCTAGATTCTTTGCCACCGGGTGCAGTTGGCCAAATGACTCCCAAAGGCAGTATGACAGTGGACGCTTTTGTTAACTGGATACACCATTTTGCAAAGTATAAACTAACTGGGCCGGTCTTATTGATATTTGACGGAGCTAAATGCCATTTGGATCATTCGATCGTAGATGCTGCAGACAAATTCGAAATAAAACTTTTCTGCCTCCCTAGCAACACAACTCACGAATTACAGCCTATGGATAAGTCAGTTTTCAGAGCTTTTGAATACTACTGGGATGAAGAAGTATTGAAATACTGGACGCAGCATCAAGATAGAAGAATCACTAAACAGAGATTTGGAATACTTTTCTCCAAAGTATGGGACAAAGCTCTCACCCCAGCGAATATAAAAGCGGGGTTTGAAGCTACGGGAATATATCCGTTTGATCCCACAAGGATTCCGGAAGAAGCTTTTGCACCGAGCATTCCAACGCATCGGCCTTCTCTTGCTGCATCTAATGAAGATCAAGATCTCACTGAAAATAATCCATTGACTGCATCAAGTAATTCAGTGCACCGTCTTTCTTGCTCTAATGAACAAATTGAAGATAATATGTTGTCTGCAGCAAGCATTCCTACACGTAGTCTGTGTCCTGCTGATTTCAATGAACTTACTATGGAGAATCCTTTAATTGTGTCAAGCTCTCAAGCGCATCGCCCATCTCCTGCTTCTACTAAACATACCGAAGGGGATTCCTATAGCAGTGAAGATGATATTCCCTTGGTAAATCTACACCAAAGAATTGAGCTCAATAATACAAGCCCATTAAAATCAATTACTGATAAAAATGACACTTCTTTTCATGATATCCTACCAACACCAGAAAAAACTTCAAGTTCAACAACTACTCCGAGAAGAAAGGCTGTAAACAGTCTAGCCGTAGAGCTAACCAACCGAATGTTTGATAAGAAAGACACGTCCGGACAATTAAAAACGAATCAAACTAACAAACAAAAGACAAATAAACGTATGGTTCCAAACAAAGCCAAGGGACGCGGAAAAGGTAGAAATGCTTCTGATATTGGAAGTTGGTACTGTTTTGTTTGCGATGAAGACAGAGTTGCTGATATGAGGCTTTGCGTCGGTTGTGGATCGTATGTTCACGAAGAATGTGTTGGGCTTACGTCCAAAGACAAAGAAAATTTTATTTGTGTAAAGTGTGAGTGATGACGAATTGATAATGAAGCTATATCTTGTTCAGGGACTTGATAATGTTGACTTCTACTTGAGTAATTTTTGCCAAAAATGATTATTATTGATTCCTAGTATTTTGATCTCAGAATGTGCCAATATTATTTTTTTAAGTTTTATTATTTTAGTGCTATAAGAAAGTTTGCTTAATTTTGATATTTTCTTTAAGTAAGTAGGTACAAGAAATAAAATGTTTTGTTAATTTACTTTAAAATTGTATTTCCTAATATAAAACTAGTTTTTTATTCAGAAATTTACTTTATTTCAATATCTGATCCTGTATTAATAATAAATTATATGTGTGTTTAATTCATAATGGTAATATGGCCACGCAGTGGCCATTTTCACCTACACTATCGGAAATATGGCCAATTTCCCACTTAAAAAAAAAAATTGTGCAAGAAGAGTTGTACTTGCACTTCAATTTCTTAATACCTATATTATGTTACCTAGATAGATAGACGATAAAATAAAAAGAGATTAATTACCCCATGTGTTACATAGAGCGAAAGAAATTATGTCAAACCTTATGGTGGCCATATTCGACCCAGGTACCTTATTAGATCTTTATACTAACGTTGGACAGTACCGATTTCACCCATGCCGTGCGAATTTTGTTGTTGGGAAATCCACCCTTTTATCTTCAATTACCTATAGTTCGTTCGGTAACTTAGTGTCGGTACAGGCGCAGGTGCTCTTAGTATTCTGCTTTTATTTTTATTACTTTTTTTCTGTTTGTATTTTTTTTTCTATTCTAACAGAATATCCGAATAGTCTGCCAATCCGCACTTGGCCAGCGTGGTAGACTATGGTTAAAATCCTTCTCATTTTGAGAGAAGACCCGTGTTCATGAGAATATTATATTTTATGTTTATGGTTATATTGTAATAAAATACGAATATAAAAAAATATAAAAAGGAAAGAGAATTTTAATTAAAAAATATGAGTAGGTATAAAACACCAAAACCCCATGTGCCTGTACACCCCGCGCGGCATGCTTTGAAGTCACGGCGGTGTCTTTGGCAAAACACCGCGCGGCGGAGGCGGCTAGACACAAAAGGAGACCGTAAGAAAACGAACAGACTTATACCTGAATACGTCCTACGTCTATATCCTAATGTATCTCGGTCCTTCATAAGGCGGGTTAGAAGACGCGTATAGTTGATGCGGATTGGCAGACTATTCGGAGATTTTGTTAGAATAGAAAAAAAATTACAAACAGAAAAAAAATAATAAAAATAAAAGCAGAATACTAAGAGCACCTGCGCCTGTACCGACACTAAGTTACCGAACGAACTATACTCGCATTATGACTATAACAATAATAGATAAATTTTATATAAAGAACGCTATTCTCAAAGATTAATTTTAAGAAACCTAGGTTAGACCATAATTGAAGAACCTTGTTGGTCCTTTGCGCCGCCAGAACCTAATAGACGAAAGAGATATCATGTAGGTAGTTTAAGTACTTTCGTACATTAAAAAAATAAAAATAATATGTAGGTCAGTACCACAGGATCAGGTAAGCTGTGATAGCCTAGTGGTTAGGAGGTAAGCTGTGATAGCCTAGTGGTTAGGACGACCGACTTCTAATCGGAGGTCGTGGGTTCGATCCCGGGGCACGCACCTCTAACTTTTCGGAGTAATGTGCGTTTTAAGTATTTAAATATCACTTGCTTTAACGGTGAAGGAAAACATCGTGAGGAAACCTGCATGCCTGAGAGTTCTCCATAACGTTCTCAAAGGTGTGCGAAGTCTGCCAATCCGCTTGGCCAGCGTGGTGGACTATGGCCAAAACCCTTCTCACTCTGAGAGGAGACCCGTGCTCTGTAGTGAGCCGGTAATGGGTTGATCATGATGATACCACAGGAATGTAGGTAGGTATTATTTGTATATAAGGTAAGTATATAAAGTCATCAAGTAAATCCAACAGTGTGACTACTGGAATAACGTTAAAAAGTATCTTATCTGTGTGTGCAAGACAAACACTCAGATCAGTATGTCATGATAACCCGCTTAATGTAATTATTTGTCTTTATTATATACCTACTTACCTGAATATACCTATCTACACATCAAGAGATAAAAGTACAGATACAAACATCTTAAAGGCAGAATAGTGAATAGCTAATAGGTATCAGAAAATACACATTTTAATATTATGTTGTAACTTGTAACATATTATATTATGTGTATATATATGACGTATTGTTCAAAAACTTAGTAGGTAGGTATAGTAATTAGCTTACGTATGTACATTTATGATAATGCTCGTGTTCTAATGATGCTCTACAATTACTTTTTAAATTTTCTTGTTAGGTACGAAATGTACATTTACTCTCAATTTTAAATTGAACTACTAATTTACTAGCATGTATTCAGTTTTACTGAGTTTATATCGCTCTTGAACCAATTACATAAATAACGATTCATTTTTTACGCGCCTACCAGATAAGAGTATAATTGGTCTGTACCTATGCCTATTATCTATGGCTCTGTAAAACTTACAACAAAATATTTCTACTTTTTCTAACCTGCGTTATTAGAGCAAGAGATATTGTGAAAGATTTAGTTTTTTTTTTTTTTCATAAAATCACCTCGTCATGCGGACCCGCCGAGCGTAATTCCATCACTGTGCCTTCTCAATTCCCGGTATACAATTACGTTTCACGTCAAACCACGAGCGTTTGATACGAGGCTAATACCCACTCAGTCGTCGAATACGACCAAAAAATGGAGATAATTACACGGTGCCCGTGTGCGTTGGTTTTTTCCCCAAGGCACCTTTCGGCTTTTTGTGGACCACTGTTCCGAGTAAAGTCCCCACAAAATGTCTGAATGTATCATAACACTTATTCAGTAATCGGTCATTATTATCATTTCATATAGGTAGTCACCCAACACGCAAATGCACTTTTTTTATTACCTAACAAAAATGCCTTTCGTCTGTTAGGTTCTACTCCGAAATTTTCAAGATCACTTCCTTCAAATGCCTCAGGCTTTACGTAAGATAGTAGATACCTTCAGCTGTACCAATCAGTAACAGATTCTGGATCACAAAATTCAACACAGTGAATTGAAATAAAATATGTCTACCATTCCACTACTTATCATACAATTTTGTTGGTTCTTGGAAATTGGAATACTTCTATGTTTCGACTGTTTGAGAATGTCGATAACTGATAGTGTTTAAGAGGGAATTCCAAGAAACGATTGCAGACTATGATTAAGTTAGTAAAAATATACCTAATTGCAGTTAGGTATTTAAAGTGGAACCAGACAACCTTTGACGAAGAACAAGGACATAATTATTGATGCATGACGAATAACGAATGCGATTTTTATTAGATATATTAAAATTAAGACCCACTATGTACCTAGGCACTTAAAATAAGTTTCAACTTTCAGCGTAGGTACCTAGAAGCTATTATAATAAATAATTATAATTTGCTTTGAAAGTAAAGATCAGACGAAAGTTTTTTTTTTACCGCTCTCTGCTGCTCTTCAAGAAATCCGTGGTAATGTGGTAAGACGTCGAAAAAACTAGTACCTAGACCGTAATATCGTCTCATCGATTAATGCGCTTCGATGTATCTTTATTTGTTACACATTTGTATCTAGATAAGTAGGTATATTGATATTGAGGTAGGTATATTCTCCTGTTTAAACATGCAATCAAAGAGATGTGGATAATCAAAGCATGCAATACTAAACTTTTTTCCTGGGGACTGGGGTTCAAACCATTTTTTTATATAGGTATCTACCTAACCTAATATTAGATATAGTGTATCTTACCTACTTCAATTTTAGCCGAGGCGTGTCAGCAATGCTTGGACACGAAAAATATAAGTACTTACCTTACTTAATTACTGTCAATAAAAACTTTGGAAAATATGATGTTTCTCAGATGTATAGGACGTGCGTGTCTGCGGAAGGTTTGAAGATATTTCGTGTCACCGCGTACCAGTTCCCTGTTTGACTCGTCTGGGACAAATGTTAATGAAACAATTGCTAATAGCCCATTAATCATTTGGGTATTATTATAATGAGCCGTAAGAATCGGTCGTTGATTGTTATCTCTAGCAGGCCATAGAAATAAAAACATATTTGAAGTTTAGTAGGATTTATTTACATGCGTAATTTTCATTTCATTATTCATATAAACAGATTAAAACACCATAAAAAACATACACACTTAAGTACTATAAATAACTAGTATGAATTACCTTACGAAAAGTCATTACGGCTGAATTATTTGTACGAAACAAAGAGCCAGATTAAATCTACTTATTTTATCTGGCTCTTTGTATTAACTCATTTAGATTTCTTAAAGAATATAGACTGATGTGACTGAGACGTCCGAAGATCACAACTAGGTCATCACAACTAGGTATAAATTAAAAATTAAAAAACCTCGACATTCGCCATTTTGTGGTGGCGGCCATCTTGGACCGATTTTCATCAAACATAACTAACAACACTCCCGAAAAATTCATCTTTCAAACAAAAAAAAAACTGCATTCAAATCGGTTCGCCCGTTTGAGCGGTACGGGGGAACAGACAGACACGCACACACAGACACGTCAAACTTATAACACCCCGTCGTTTTTGCGTCGAAATACGGAAAATTCAGCGTTCGTGCATGTGAAGGAACAGTCATAAAGTAAATTCAAATGCAAATTGAAATGCAATTTCAAAATTAAACGGGCGTTGAAGCCGTTAACGACACTCCTGTAATATCTACTAGCTACCGCGAATCGAAAAGCATATCAGAAATGAAATATTATGCCATTCCACTTGTTGCGGCGCACCTTCCCCGAAGGAAGTGGGCTATTACCCCATCGCCATTTGTGCCTGCTGTCCACTACTTAGTGTCCCGAGACCCGAATAGACTTGTGAATTGCTGCTATTCGCTAAACGACCGACAAATAATCCTCTTGCCAACTTCTCACGGCCCACTACTACATTTTTGTAGTCATCTTTAAATGGGTCATGGTTTCCTTCTCCTGCAGATTATGTCGGCCGTCTTCGATTGCCTTTCAAATTTAGAAATTGCGGGTTGTCTAATAATAGAAATAATAAATTTAAAAAAAATACTCTTTCAAGACAAGCCAAACTTTTAATATACTTCGACTATAAATAGTGGTCGAGACAACAAAACAAATGAGTCCAAACTCGACTGGCCTTTGAATTTCCAACCCACTTCCCTTGTCCATCAACAAGCCCATCAGGTGTATTGAAAAATACCTGCTTACTCATGAAAAGAAAACAAAAAATATGTTCAGTATGTTCAAACTCGACTATTCCCTTCTCTTGTCCATCATCAAGCCCATCACATGTGTTGAAAAGTACCTACCTACCTACCTACTCATGAAAACAAAACAAATAAGTTCAAACTAGACTATTCGCGTGCCATCAAGGAGTTCCAGTGCTCATTTCTAGCCACCATCATCAGAAAGTTTCAATGGTATTCAAACTAAATGAGGACTCAATTTATTAACATTTAAAATTCAAATTAGGTATAGTTAACCTTTAAATCGGGTCGATCGGCAACCGGGAAGTGGCAGAAAAATCACAACATACGAACAAAGCAAGCTAATATTGTAACATGAATTTTACAACATATTTACATTAAACATGTGTAAATTCCATCCAGTTTTTAGACACACTCATACGCTACGAGTTGACGTGAATTTACATACGAGTATTATATAGTCACTATTCAGATTTCAGTCATCTCAGTACTTCTATACTACTAAAGCTCCAAGATAATTAAAAAAACATTCACAATATTTTCTGGAAAACAACATCAAACGGACGACAAAGGCACGCTATAATTATTTATTTATTATAAACTAGCGACCCGCCCCGGCTTCGCACGGGTAGTAGAGTATATTATGCGTAGGTACTACCCGCTCAGGGTATAATACGGGGTAAAAACTTGGTTTTTTGAACTTTTCACATAAATTTTGAGGTTATGTGAAAAAAGTGTAAATATGAAAGTTGTAGATCTTTTTATTAACTACAACTTTGCGATTTTATTTTTTTCCATAAGACTTCTAGTTTTTTTTTTTTTTTTTCTGACGCTGGGAAATGCATTTACGCACACCCTCCGGAAGCCTTACAGCGAACTGCAATGCTTCCGGAAGGTAGCGTGGGACTCAAGCAGGCCAAGAAGTGGCCAGAATACCCACTAAAACCCAGCGATGTTCCTCCGTGTCGCCTGGTGGCTGGGTTACGGGTACACTTGCGCAATCATCCGCGACCCAGCCGGCGCCGTCCGCCGAGGCAGACCCTCCACCGGGGGACCTAAAGGCCCCCTAACACCGTCTGAGGCGCACCAGGAACATAGTGGTGCGCCTCCCGACCCGAGGCGTCTCAACGGGCGACGGATACGCCATTCCATCACCCGGAGTTCCTCGCCAGAGGCAACCCTCAAGAGGGCCACACCCGCAGGCGACCCTCAAGAGGTTCACCCCTCGTGTAATTTTTTATAGAGGTTTTCTTCCTCGCGGCCCCTCGCTCAGTGCGTGGGGCCCCCGGTTCCACTCAGTGCGGATTACGGGTTGCCCGACGGTGGCCGAAGCCAGCGCCCACCGGCCACAAAGACCAGCGGACCCGCCGCGCAGGGCGTTTCCACCCCCTCCGGTAATTTTTTAACGAGGTTTTCTTCCTCACGGCCCGAAAGCCTCCCCCCCAATTGTCGCCGCCCGGAGTCCCCACAGTCCACTCTGATGAACAGAGAAGTACCAGGAGCCTCCAAGCGGCAACCCCCTGCTGGTTTTGGTCCGCGCCGGGTTTCCCCGGTACCTCCCATATCTGGGAGGCGTTCCCCCATCCGCCACCGGGGGGACGCGCCCGATGGGGGACCAGCAACCCCACACGGGAAGACTTCTAGTTTTGCCGGAAATCAAGATAAACCGTTTTCTACCCTTAAAACTCCCCCCCTTTTTTCCCGAGCTCAGATCGCCCGTAAATTATTTTTCCTTGTATTTTTATAATATTCTCCTCCTTTTCCAATGGGTTTCATCCTACGTACTGTGATTTTTTTTTTGTTTCAAAAATTATCGACACTGGGCTATAGGGAGAACCGCGGCCACCGACGCGCTTATAGGCACGCCCCCGCCCGCCGCAATTTTTAAATCTGTAATATCTTCGAAAGTATTCATTTAAATCATATACTGTAAAAGGCCATATGGATTTATATTAAATCAACAATGTATTTAAGGTATTTAATTAGATAAGGATTAATGTTGTATTGGTTGAAATCGCTTCGAAAATTAGCCATTATTTGTCGTAAAAAGTAAATGACAAAAAAATGTTATTGTGGGATATCCATAAGAGATAGACATATACCATCGCGGACTTTTCTGTAGACCTTTTCAATGTGTACAATACTTAGTACATTATTTTGATAAATCTCGTAGGGTTCAGCCTGCGTTTGCAATGTAAGCGGAAAAAATGTAATTATTTACGACATCACATTAGAAACCTCAAAAATAACAGTATTTCTCCACTATTTAATGGATGTTATTATACATATAAACCTTCCTCTTGAATCACTCTATCTATTAAAAAAAACCGCATCAAAATCCGTTGCGTAGTTTTAAAGATTTAAGCATACATAGGGACATAGGGACGGAGAAAGCGACTTTGTTTTATACTATGTAGTGATGGAAAATGTTTCTAGACGCTTTGCCATGCCTCCATGCAAATAAAGGTAGGTGTAGGGTAATTAGTAATTATACTAAGCCGTGACGTACCTATACAACATGCATATTTGTTGCAAAGCGAACACCTCTGCGTCCTATGTATTTTTCTATAACGTCCATTTAAATCTATTTAAATAAACTACTAACACCTGGAGTGAGGCTCAAAGAGCAGAAGTATTCCTTGATTAAACTTTAATGAAATAAAATCGAAGAAGGAAGGAAAGACGTTCTATAGATCTCAGCTTCAGTCTTGCTACGCGATGCCGCCAACATTTACTTTATATTTTTAACCGACTTAAAAAAAGCAGGTTTTCAATTCGTCGGAATCTTTTTTTAACCCCCGACGCAAAAACGACGGGGTGTTATAAGTTTGACGTGTCTGTGTGTGTGTGTGTGTGTGTGTGTGTGTGTCTGTCTGTTCCCCTGTGGCGCTCAAACGGGTGGACCGATTTGAATGCGGTTTTTTTTGTTTGAAAGGTGAATTAGTCGAGAGTGTTCTTAGCCATGTTTGATGAAAATCGGTCCAAGATGGCCGCCGCTACAAAATGGCGGATGATATATTTTTTCACAACTCCCTTGATATGGGTATCAAATGAAAGGGCTTGACTAGTAGAATAGCACTATTGCAAATTCAAGATGGCCGCCGCCACTAAATGGCGAATGTCGGGGGTTTTTTAAATTTTCAATTTACACTTGTTTAAATAATAGTAAGTATGTTCCCCGGTTAAGAACTCAAAGACGCCTGGGCTGATTTGGAAAACTCTTCTTTTGTTTGAAAGGGTATATACTTGCCAGGTGGTCCCATGATCATCAGGTCAGGATCCCGTAGAAATAGAGGGATCTCGAACGGTTTATTTTTCCTAAAATATGACTAGTTATCTTTACACTTGCTAAAATTGCCTCTACCTTTGAAATGTAAAGGGAATTTTGGCGACATCGCGTAGCAAGAAGCACGAGGCAGCGATCGGAACGTAACGATATGGATTTTACTCAGACTTTACTTTCGGGCTAAAATGAGTTAAACCTGTTTTAATTTTTGAGTTGAAACGCGACAGATTTATTTATTTGTCTCGTTTTAACGAACGTAAAGTCTGAGCAAAGTCAACGTAGATACGCCCTATAGATTTCTGCAGCTTGAGATTTTGGCTTTTTAGCATACTTATTGTTCAAAAAATGTTTCAAATGTTTTTGAAGGAACTTGGTAAAAAAAAGTATTTCAAAAACTATTTCAAACTAAATTGAAGATTTTCTTTGTTGAGGCTTGAGTCTACGGCCCGTTTATTTTTAACTAGCGGTCCGCCCCGGCTTCGCCCGTGGTACATAATATATAGCCTATAGCACTCAAGGATCACGTACATATCCAATGGTGAAAGAATTTTTGAAATCGGTCCAGTAGCTTCCGAGATTAGCGCGTTCAAACAAACAAACTCTTCCGCTTTATTATATTAGTATAGATAGATTCGTCCTTTTAGGCTACGCTGACGTAATTAACAGTTTAAAAATACTTATAAAGAATGATTTTCACGAATTCGATGTATCATAGGTGCGAAGTTATAGGAAATAAATTATCTCCGTATCGGACACTATGCAGCATTTTTTATATAAATAAGGCGAGAAACTATATCGATTAATTATCGACGTAGGTAGGTGATTTCACAATCGTTTTCTCATAATCCGTATTTGCAAATAAGGTCATCACGCTCATTATAGAGTGACGAAGGCTGTTGTGGAAAAATTATGGAAATCGTCCCTAAGGGCGGATTTCTATCATTGGAATACCCTAGAGCGTTGCATGGCCATTCCTCATTAATAAAAGCGATTAATATCTTGCTAATTTATATTTATTGTAAGTGTGATTGTTTTATTAATGTGGGCAATAACTTTAATAAGCATCTACGATACGAGCCTGCCTATTAATAAAATTAGTGTTAGCTGTTAGTGGTGTGGGCGCTTTTGTATCTAGTATCTACCTAGGTATAAGAAAAAACTATAAGAATAATGTTATATTGTTCTATTTTCTAATTTTTCACGCATATTGAAGTTGCACCTAGAACAGATTTACGCTTTGGTTATTTTATCATCTCCTTAGAAATACAATATACCTACTTACCATAATACTGAACACACGTAAAATACTTTTTATAAATGAGCCAACCATAAATTAAATCATGAAATGAATAAAGTCCCACATTACCCAGCCGGGAATCGAACACGGGGTGACCTCCCACTCAATTCATATCTGACCACAGTCCACAGAGAGACAACAGTTTTGACGGCCTCCCTGGCACAGTGGTGAGCGCTGTGGTCTATATAAATGGGAGGTCCAGGGTTCGATTCCTGGTAGGTGCAATTTGAGAATTTGTAATTTCTAAATTGTCTCTGCTTAAATACTCTAACTGGTCTGGTCTGGTGGGAGACTTCAGCCCTGGCTAGTAACCACTGGTCTACTAACCACCCTACCGGAAAAGCCGTGCCGCCAAGCGATTTTAGCGTTCCGGTACGATGCCGCGTAGAAACTGATAAAAGTATAATTAATTGGTTTTATAAAAAGTGCCCCATGCCTCTCCCAGGTTAGCCCGCATCCATCTTAGATGTCTTAGTCAAAAGCTAAAATTTAGAAATGAAATTAAATGAAATGATATTATTATTTGCTCAAAACATGGGTAACAAATAACAATAAGGGGTTGTCCATTAATCACGTGTGGTTTGAAAGGGGGGGGAGGGGTTCGGCAAAAATCACGAAATATCACAAGGGGTGACGGGGGGTATAGTAGGATATCACGTGTACTTATTTTTTCGTCAAACGCGTGATTTCTAAACCGAATTAATTTTCTAGAATTAAGGATTAGATTTTACTTTATGTCAGTACTTAAAAATAATATTATAAAAATTTTAACATTCTTTGTAGGTATTAAAAATACACGTAATTTTGGTGTTTTCTAGAATTAAGGATTAGATTATACTTTATGCCGGTACTTACTTAAAAATAATATTATAAAAATTTTAAGATTCTTTGTAGGTACTAAAAAATGCACGTGATTTTTGGTGGGGGTGGGGGGGTAGTCTTAAACCTCACCACGTATCACCATGGGGGAGGGAGGGGTTAAAAAATGTTAAAAAAACATAACGTGATTAATGGACAGCCCCTAACATGGATAGGGCTATAATAGAGTTCCGTACATGCTTTGCCCCAATCTAGGCAGGTCTAGATGAAAACAGTAGGTACCTACTCATTACTGAAGACGTCTCAAAAAAAATATAATCATATAACCATATTACCCATAGCTAAAATACATACATATACATAGGTTATCTTTATCAGTTGTGTCATAATTTCATAATGTGTAAAGACGCGGTGACGCCACCGCGCTAAACTTCAAAGAGATTATAAAATTAACATTTCCCCAAACAATTTTCTTTTAGATAAAATTTTTATCGTGACAAATACAATTGTTTGACAATGTAAATTATGGCTTGTCTATCTATACAAATACAAAACTATAATCTATACAAATTACAAATACAATACATAATAAATTACGATTGAACTGCCATACATCTACTCGTGTGGGCCGTCCGCCGTACTTTGATTTCGAAATAGTTTAATCAATGTACCTAGATAGAGTAGGGTTATACTTAGATGTTATATACTTAATATTTTAAGTATATAACAAGTATATAACCTTCTGATAAGTATTGGATGGCTATCTACAACTTTTGTCTTTGTCACTTATCATAAAATAAGAAAGTGACAAAACTTACGTGGCTATCCGAAACTTAGCAGATGATGGTGAAACAGGCCCTAAGTATACTTTCTATGACGTTAACCAGCATGTACGCCGAAACTTCCACAAGGTCATAGTCAGTTCAGCGACCTAAAATGCCCTGGTACCCTTCATGTGGTAAAAAGGTAATCTTATCAAAAATCATCCATCAAAATATAACGTTTTTATCTGAGGAACTCCGTCAAAGGAGAGTGCAAGTGCAGCCTTGCATAGATAATATTATCATAAAATGTTATAAAATCTTTTAAAAATAAAGATTAAGAAGATAAGATTTCAGTCATATCCATAACATCAAAGAGATTCCGAGTTCTGAAGAGATGGCAAAATTACCGTCGTGAAATGAATTTCGAAGAATTGGGGATTATTAAGTAGTTAAATAAGTATTTTTTTAGTGACGAAAAAAAATACACTTATACCAAATTGCGGATTACATATTTATTCACAACTCCCTTAATATGGGTATCAAATGAAAGGGCTTGACTAGTAGAATAGCACTATTGGAAATCCAAAATGGCGAATGTCGGGGGTTTTTAATTTTTTTAATTTTATACTTGTGTGTTCACTGAACGTATCATTAGAGAGTTGGCACGGCATCTAAACATTTCCACGTTACGGTTACGACCGGCCCCAAGGCTCGCTGCAGCGGCAGTCGGCACACGAGCAGTACACAATACACAAATCGTAAAGGCGCGCTAATGCGTGTGTTACGACCGGTTTTGATGCCAGTGCAATCAACAAGATGTTAGTGATGGGAAACAATCCTTACAAGTTATTTGTTAAGACAAAATTAGCATGTAATTTACCTAACTAATCAGCGCATTGGTGAAATGGATTTGGGGCCTAAGAGGCTTTTTTTGGATGAAGCTAACTGAGTCGTCGATCTGAATATCTGAAAGATAACTAGTGATCTAGTAAAAGCTATCAATGCGATTTATGACACTTATTCAGCGCTTTTTTTGAGATCTAAGTAGGTAGGACCTCTATTTCCAGTTTCAAGCTATGAAAAGTCTCAATTGAAAACTGGCTTCAATAAAACTTAAATAAAGGTTTAGATAGGGAATGTAAGGAGTAAGGACAACTTCAAATCCTTCATTGAATCATGAAATACGATTTACGTCTAATCGAGGGCGTCAGATCGCATTCACAGTGCAATAAAATAGCATTATTATATAACAAGCGGACACCCGCGACTTCGTTCGCGTGGATATTCATTTTAAAAATCCCGTGGGAATCATTTTGTTTTTCCTAAGCTCTCTTGAGCTCATACTTTGCTAAAACCTGTTAAAAGTTCACTGGCGGATGTTTAGGTAGACCAAAATGTAAACATCGGCCGGTGAAAGTCCCATCATAATCGATCCAGCCTTTCAGAGATTAGCCGGTAATCTTTAAAGTATCTACTTTCTAACAAAAAAAGAATGAATGAAATCGGACCACGCGTTAATGAATTACAGCTAAGTACACATTTTAACTTTCATCCCCTCTCCCAAGGGAACTTGTGCTGAATTTCGGGATAAAAAGTATCCTATATGTTACTCCGTAGTATGAACTTAAATCGCACCAAGTTTCATTTCAATCCATTCAGTAGTTTTTGCGTGATGCGCGCACAAACATACAGACAAACAGACAAACAGATAAACAGACAAACAGCCAAAAATTTCAAAAATAGCGTTTTTACGTTCTATTACTTATCCCTAACATCCCCCATCATCATCCCAGTTATTATTTTGCAAAAATCTTCAATGTACAGATACGGCAAGTCTACGATTTTATTATATGTATAGATAGATAGATAGATATAGAAGATAGAAGAAGAATATAGAAGAAGAATATAGAAGATAGATGTATAGATTTGGTTTTTAAAATTCATATTGTGCCAAATAAATCTGGAAATCCTCACAGGCTTTTCACGCTTTCCACGGAACTTTATTTAATGCAAATATGAACTTTAAATGTCAAATTATACATTTTCTATAATTAATTTCATTGTTAATTGCGCTCTGCCGCGATCCTACGCGCTTAGTTAGATGAGAATCGTACTTAACAAAAAGTCTATAACAAATGGATGTAGTGTAATCGAAGTCATTGTCCAAAATATATTACCTATATTTGGATAATCCTTTAAGTGAACCTGAAAGTTCATCTAGGTCTAGGACCACGATAGGCTGTACCTACTACAATCTTATGACGCAGCTATAACTATTGCGTGTGTAATGATGGTTTTTTTGCATTAATCGAACCAAGCGTAGACAATAGTTTATTTTCCATCACTAATGCTGTTACATCAGACTTCATCTGAACACACGCACATCATCACATGCCATACAAATTACAATATTACTAAATTACTATCTTCGCGTGAACCTATTTATCGCTGACGTTCAACCTCGTTCAAACACATGAACCTACCTACACGTAGGTATCTACCATACTATAATGTTAGCTACATTGAAGTCTGCTTAACATAAAAATACCCAGATAATCTCGCTTTTATTATATGAGCTTCACCTGTAACTATTTAGATTTTAGACAAATCGAAATCTTTGAAACTTTGCAAATGTTTGTAATAAGTAACCGATGAATTACATACCTACATTTGCTGCTTTGACAATAATGTGGTTTCATGCTGAAGGTGCATAGTGGAACTCTTCAACAGCTTTTATTAAACTTTTTGGGCTCATTTTATTTGTTTACCGCGTCGAATAGGTACATCACCTTAGAATAAATAGGTAAAGAAAGGCAGTCGTCGACGCGGCGATAAGCCGTTTTTAGCAAGCCTCGGAGGCTATCGTCGCGTCAGTGCTCAAGGTACTCATGCGCTTGTGTGCGTGTCGGCAAATGTAATTACAGGGCACACATGGGTTGGTTTATAGCTTACGTTTCGAGCGGAAAGTTAGAAACTTCCATTCTAAGCGTAATAGTTCGATGTACATCACACTATTATCAACAAGGGTCTGATCATGATCAGTCTGCGTCTGTCTAATTCCCAGTTCCATGGAACTGGGAATTAGAGAGACGCAGACTCCACAATGACTACTATTAGTAGGTACCTCCCTAAATCCCTCGTGTTTTAGTTTCGTTAAATTACATATCGTTTATTTTTGCTACAATAGCTGTCCATTTACGCCCTTTTAGTAGATAACAAACCTGAAAAGCTTTTTCATCTATATACATATAAAATCGTAGACTTGCCGTATCTGTACATTAAAGATTTTTGCAAAATAATAACTGGCGGATGTTAGGGATAAGTAATAGAACGTAAAAATTTTTTTTTGAAATTTTTGTCTGTTTGTCTATTTGTCTGTTTATCTGTTTGTCTGTTTGTCTGTTTGTCTGTACTGAATGGATTGGAATGAAACTTGGCATGATTTAATTTCATACTAAGGAGTAACATATAGGATACTTTTTATCCCGAAATTCAGCACGGTTCCCTTGGGAGAAGGGATGAAAGTCAAAATGTGTGTGTACTTAGCTGTAATTCATTAACGCGTGGTCCGATTTCATTCATTCTTTTTTTGTTAGAAAGGAGATACTTTAAAGATTACCCGGGTAATCTCTGAAGGCTGGATCGATTTTGATGGGACTTTCACTGGCGGATGTTTACATTTTGATCTACCTAAACATCCGCCAGTGAACTTTTAACAGTTTTTAGCAAGGTATGAGCTCAAAGGAGCTTAGGAAAAACAAAATGATTTCCACGGGATTTTTAAAAACCAATACCCACGCGAACGAAGTCGCGGGTGTCCGCTTGTAATCAAATAACAGACACGAACGTATTCAAATGAATTTAGACAACACCTATTTAGGTGCCGTACCTACTCAGCGGAAATAACTGTATGATAACGTACCTACTTATTGTTATTGTATTCGTGAACTTTTTTCGAAGCTATTATTACGTCATTATCAAGCAATGTAACATCCATATAAAGCCAACGAAATATTCCTAACGCATTAATTAAATTAGAATCCGGATATCCATAACGCTTGGCGCATATATGATTGTAATAGCCATAAATAAACATAGTAAATGACCGGTATTTAAATACCATAAACTGACGCGTCTATGTACTTTTATAGTAGGTATTAAAAAAGCTATAGCACTGACGGAATTTTTTATGCATCAAATATAATACGAATGTGTACCTAGATACCTGTATCAATGATTTTGTAATGATTCCATGATATATGGTTCCACAATTTGGTAGGAATGATATTGTATAGTATAGGTAATAGGTATATGCTTTCTGAGTTTTTTTCTGTACTACATAGGTCTTAGATTACATTATTACCATATCTACATCACCGATTTAGCATTTTGATACCATCAGCAGCGACAGAAGCTTCATCTTTAAACTTAAAGGAACCGATGCAATTTGTAAGACTTGAAGATTTCAGCACTTTTCTTGTAAAAAGAAAACAGCTGAAAGTCACGTCAATCGGTGTAAGTACTACTTAGTTACAAACCCGTTCGGAGTCCCATATCTAACGAGCTGGGTCGTACCTACGCGTTGTTTAGTTATTTTAGTTTGAAGCTTTGGTCAGTAGTCATTTTCAATGTACGTGTATTTTAAAATCTTCGGAAAAAGCATTACTTGATCCTCGTATGTCGTCGTATTATTTTGCTATTTCAAACTTCCATTGTTCCGTGATTACCTAATTCGTTTTCAATCGTCAATCGTAGATCGGCAATGAACATTATGGACAACAGCTGTTTAAAATTTTAATCAAGCATTCATTAGTGAGCACTTGAGGAGCGATTTGGTAATCATGTGTGTTACATTCAGATCATAATGATATCCCTCGGGTAGGTGTCTATCTAGCCTGCGTGCTTATTTTGTCGTGAGCTGAATTTAATTTGTCCTAGCGTTGATGGTTTGTGTTTAAAGTTATTATGAACTTATTAGATGATTTTATCATTATCCAATTTTATGTTTATAAAATATGCCATTTCCGTTGAGAGTAGCAGCTTAGATAAACGCTGTTGTAATAAATGTTCGCGTAGGTAGAGGTAGGTAGGTAGGTACCTCCGTCAGTTTTAAAAAAGGACTTATTTAGAAACGAATAAATAATCTGGAATCTTTAATTTAAGACGCAAATATGCTGATGATGTATACAAGATGATGAAACAATAAATCAGGTTAATTTGTCAATTGACAATTGGCATCGTAGGTAGATCAATGAGGCGCTATCTTAGGGCCCATTAGTATCTACCCACTTAAAGATTGGCACCTTCATGTTAAGTAATCAGTCGCTTAAAGTACCTAAAGGTGCGTCCAGCGAAAGTTTCGCCGAACTGTTACGCAGTAACCCATCTCAAGCGCTCCAAGCGCGCCGTCCACATTGAGCGTAACAAGTTCGCCGAAATGTTCGCTGTTCGGTTCGGTGAAATGTTCAAGTCTGGGCGCACCTTAATAGTTAAATGCCACCACGTTTAGCCAAAATATCGTCATAATTTAGTTGACAGGTAGTTAGGTTGTAGGTAGTCAGGTACCGAGCGCGCGAGATGTGTGCCATCTTGTGAAAAGCGCAAACTGTGCTGTGACTGTGACCTAGTTGTACATATCTACGCACAGAAAAATTTACACTGAAAATATTTTATAATGATTTTACGCTGAAATAACAAGTGTTGTATATATATTTTACATCTTTAAAATGTTCACCTAATGGCATAAATTGTGCCTTGAGTTACTCTTAAAATAAGGTCCATATTTTGCAAAAATTGGGAAAATTAGGAGGTTGCAATTGAAAACTAGGTAGGTATCCGTATCTCTATCTATATACATATAGCTAAATAGGTATTTTTTCACATTCAATTGTGATACAGATATTTAGAATCTGTCCTGCTTTAACCTTTGCTAGTGGTTAACCTGTTATTAGCCTAACATGTCAAACCATCGTTATAATCACAGGTTTTCATTCGGTATTTTTTAGGTGGAACACTTTTTTTATTTTAAGTACTAAAAGTTTTGAATTATTTATCACAGTAATCCATTAGTGCGCTTTCTAGAAAATCCTGTCATATTATTGGTAAGCGATGTTAGAATTACCCATAAAACCTTTTGACTTATCGTATTTTTTTTTAATTTTATTACCAGTTGCAGGTATCCATATACTTACTTAAAATGTGATAGGTAAGTAAGTAATTACTAATTTCACAAAGTAGGAAAATCATTTAGTTACTTTATTAATACAGATAAAGTAACTAAATGATTTTCCTACTTTGTTAACTATACGAAACTGATATAAAATTCAACTCGACGAAAGATGTGCTGACGACTCGAGGTGGATTCGTGATACACCATGATGTACAGATCGGCCATGCCGCAGTCGAGAACTGAATTTACTGTTTTGTGAACGAAGCATAGCTTTAGAACACATCAAAGGAGCAACGTTGCGGCGCGGCGTAGTATTTTAATTACATTGGCTTTAACATGGGGTTGAAATCAATCTAACATGAACAACGCTCCGGGGATCTACCCGGACGAGCTGAGGCGCGGTTCGTGTGTTGTTTCTATTATACCAATTTCAACAGTATCTCAAAGCAAGGGCGTCGCCAGCCGCTGGCCAAGGGGGGGGCAAGTTGATGATATTATAGTAGGTATGCGAAAAGTGTAAAATAGGCCAGTCATATTTGACACAAAAAATCGCTAAAATCGCAATCAAAAACCTAGTTCTGATTTTTTAGTATGTTGTTAGGACCACTACCAGTAGGTAGTCTAAATCCAATTTTGCCGTGCTAACTTTGCAGCACTCAAAAAACCACGTAATTTTTTCACTTTTTTTGTTTTTTTCTATATAAGTCCTAAAATATGCGTTTTTAAGAAAATTATTTTTTGTACGTTTTTAAAGTAGACTAAAATTACTAATATTTATTACTGAATTAGCTCTGTAAATTCTATATTTACTGAGATACGGCTCTCCAAAAATTGACAATTAGTTCCAAAAAAGTGAAATTTTAAGATTTGGTCAATTTTAAACCCCTATATCTATCTAGGTAAATTTAAATGAAAAAATGTTGTAATAAATATAATTAGTTTTAATTTAAACATAAAACAACGTCTGTAATTTAATTATAGTTTACCTACAAAATATGCTAAAAATTCAAAAAATGGGAATATTGCATTTTTCGCTTTAGTTTTTTTGAAGGTAGTTTGAAAGGGAAAACCATGTAGGTACATCCACAAGAAATATACATTTAAACTATTATTATATTATTATAGTATTTATATTGTTAATCTCATTTTATTGATATAATTATTGATTATACAAATTGATAAATATTGATATTATTTTATGAAGCATATCAATCTGCTTCATTAAGATTTGTGTAAGTAAGTAAGTACAAACACTAGCGTTATACAAAACTTAAACTTTAATACTAATCATCGGATGGTTAGAGGAGAAATCAATCTTCAACCACCAAAAACGACAAGAAAAAATATTGGTACCCAAAATATAAGTCAAATAAGTGAAATTGCCACCGAAGATATCAAAAAATCATTACAGGAGACAACTAACCATGAATCATACCAATCTTCTGATGTGACAACAAAATATAACACCATAGAGAAAGTGCTAAAACAAGTACCAAGAAAGTCAAGAAGCAGCAAAAACAGATACCTAAGTGATACAACTAAGAATCTATTGAAAGAAAGGAAAACTATAATAACAGGACAGAACAGAAAAGGAAATTTTTACAAGATTGCTGAAATCAGTAAAAAAATCAGAGAAAGCATGAGACGAGATAGAAAATAAAGAGGCTTGAGCGATTGGACTACCATATAAGAAAGACAGGAGGAGTAAGGAAAGCCTTAAAAGAGCTAAGGGAGACTGGGAATGAGTGGATACCAAAAGTAAAGAAAAGTTACAATAACATAAAACAGCGGAGAGAAATATACACGGCAGCTACAAACTTTTACAGCGAGCTCTACTCTTCGAAAAACTCTCCAAGATATAACATAGATCACACAGTACAAATAACTAACACTGAGCCGGTATTCCTAACAAGCGAGATTGAAAGAGCAATAAAAAGTCAGAAAATGGACAAAACCTCAGGACCAGATAAAATTTGTAATGAACTCTTAAAAGGGACAATAGACGAAATAGCCCCAGTACTCACTTCAGTGTTCAATGAAATCTTAACTACTGGAAAAATACCCGATCAGTGGGGGAAATCACACATCATTCTGATCCACAAGAAAGGGGCAAAAGATGATTTAAGTAACTACAGGCCTATAAGCCTTATGTCTAATGTGTACAAGGTTTTTGCAAAAGTCATCCTTGGTAGAATAGAGGGCAAGCTAGACGAAAACCAACCGGTAGAACAAGCTGGCTTCCGCAAAAACTTCTCCACAATCGACCATATCCATACAGTAAAACAACTGATAGAAAAGTACAATGAGTATAATAAACCTCTGTTCATAGCTTTCATCGACTATGCTAAAGCCTTTGATAGCATTTACCACTGTCATATATGGACAAGTCTGGAACAACAAGGAATCAGCAGCATATATATAAACTTAATTAAAAATATCTACATAAACAGCAAAGCACGCATACAATTAGAAGCTTTAGGAAACGAGTTCCCCATAAGAGGAGGTGTCAGACAAGGAGACCCGCTGTCCCCAAAACTGTTTTCTTCTGTCTTAGAAAGTATCTTCCGGAACCTAAACTGGGAAGAAAAAGGCTTAAAAATAAATGGCCGCAGACTTCATCACCTCAGATTTGCGGATGACATAGTGGTATTTGAAGAATCGGCAACAAAACTGGAAAAAATGATACAAGAGCTGGCAACTGAAAGTAGCTACTATGGTCTGAAAATAAACGAGAGCAAAACAAAAGTTATGACCAATGTGAGCGGTGTAGTTACACCAATTACAGTAGGAGGAGAACTATTAGAATATGTAAAAGAATACACTTATCTGGGACAAATAATCTCGCCTGAGGATCAAACAAGCAAGGAAACAAACAAAAGAATTGCCATAGGCTGGAAAAAGTACTGGTCTCTAAAGGAAATTTTTAAAAGCAAAGACCTGAACCTGAATTTAAAGAAAAAAGTTTTCAACACATGCATCCTTCCAAGCATCACATATGCCTGTGAAACCTGGGCGTTAAACAAGAGCCATAGAGATAGCTTTGAGAGGTGTCAGAGGGCAATGGAACGAAGCATGGTGGGAGTAAAGAGGAGGGACAAAATCAGGAGCTCAGACATCAGAGAGAAAACCAGGGTCACAGATATATTGACTAGGATAGATCAGCTGAAGTGGAGGTGGACGGGTCACATGCTCCGAGACACCCAAGGGAAGTGGAGTACCCAAATAACACATTGGTACCCGAGAGACGGGAAACGAAATAAGGGCCGGCAGCAAAGACGTTGGGAGGACGAGCTGAAACTTACAGCTGGTCCATTCTGGAGAAGGGTGGCTCAGGACCGCAAGCACTGGAGAGAGCTGGAGGAGGCCTTTGCCGAAAGGCACTCAGAGCTTAGGGATTTTTTATAAGAAAATTTTATTTATGTAACATATACTCTGAAATAAAAGGCTATTTTATTTTATTTTATTTTATTTTATTTTATTTTATTTAAGTAAGTAAGTAGCTTCAGTAAGTAAGGTTTGCTGTTCATTGTGCTCAGATTTGTGAGTAAACTATATGGTCTAGAGACGTCGTTCTGTCCATAAATTAAAGCTTATTAGATTTGCTATAACATTTTCCCCTATAATTTTACTCGTAAAATAAGTATTATCCCCAAGATCGCGGTCAAAATTTGACCAAAACTTAAAATTTCACTTTTTTCGAAAAAAATCAATTTTAGCAGAGCTGCATCTCGGTAAGTATTGAACTTACAGAGCTGGTTCTGGTCTCAAATTGTAGCAATTTTAGTCTACTTTAAAAATATATAGAAAGTATTAAATAATGCCTAGTTTAGGTCTTATATTGCTCGGCACTCATAATGTCCTTGTAATGCAATGTTTCATAATAAAATCGATAAATATAAATAATAATATAAATACTTTTTTGTAATAAATAAGATTATAAATACTTAATATCAATACTTAATAATAGTTTAAATATATATTTCTTATGGATGTATAGGGTTTTTCTTTCGTTTTGAAGGTAGTTTACCTTCAAAACGAAATAAAGCAAAAATGCAACCATCCCATTTTTTAAATTTTTAGGATTTGTAAGTAAACTATATGGCCTACAGATGTCGTTTTATATTTAAATTAAAGCTAAGTAATTATATTTACTACAACATTTTTTCATTTAACTTTACCCGTCAAATGAGTATTTTCCCCCATATCAGGGTTTAGAATTGAACAAATCTTAAAATTTCACTTTTTTGAAAATAATTGTCATTTTTTAGAGTGCTGTATCTCAGTAAATATTGAATTTACAGAGTTGGTTCTGGTTTTAAATAGTAGCAATTTTAGTCTACTTTAAAAATGTACAAAAAATATTTTTCTTGAAAACACATAGTTAAAGGTAACTAAGGTACCTACTTAGTACATAGAAAAAAAAACAAAAAAGTGAAAATATTTTCGTGGTTTTTCAAGTGCTGCAAAGTTAGCACATAATACAGATATGTCTTTCGAAACTGAAAAATTGGAGACTACTGGTAGTGGTCCTAATAACATATTAAAAAAATCAGAATTTTCTTTTCAAACTATAAAATATTTATATTTTTTCAAATCTCTAGGGGGGGGCAGCTGCCCCCCCCCCTGCCCCTACCTGGCGACGCCCCTGTCTCAAAGTAACAAGTACAAATTGAAAATTTAAAAAACCCCCGACATTCGCCATTTTGTGGCGGCGGCCACCTTGGATTTGCATAGTGCTATTCTACTAGTCAAGCCTTTTCATTTGATACCCATATCAATGACTTTATTACACCTCACTGACCCATATTAAGTAAGGGAGTTGTGAAAAAATATGTAATCCGCTATTCTGTAGCGGCGGCCATCTTGGATCGATTTTCATCAAACATAGCTAACAACACTCTCAACTAATTCACCTTTCAAACAAAAAAACCGCATTCAAATCGGTTCTCCCGTTTGAGCGCTACGGGGAAACAGACAGACACACACGCAGACACGTCAAACTTATAACACCCCATCGTTTTTGCGTCGGGGGTTAAAAAAAGCTGTTTACATTTTTATCGATAAAAACGCTGCGCCTCGCCTCGGCAACACTCGTCTGCTTTATATATTACTAGATGATGCCCACGGCTTCGCCCGTGTGGATTTAGGTTTTTAAAAATCCCGTGGGAACTTTTGATTTTCCAGAACAAAAAGTAGCTTATGTAGAAACACGTCCCCAAAACGGAAAAATCCCGTGGGATCCCCACGATTTCGGAATACAATTCCTTACAGCATCAGGGTTGAGGAGTTGGATATGTACCTACTCGAGTTCATTCAACGATAAAGTCTTTAATTGGTACCCCCAATATCAATTTAAATAACCGAAAGTTTCTAAAACCCATTAGTTTTGGGGATTAGGTCCCCTACAGCACCTACAGCATCAGGATTGAGGAGTTGGAATCCAAATTTTTTATAGAACAGGGTCGCAATGTTTCTCTATCGATTAAAAAAAAAATTACGCAAATCGGTTCAGAAATCTCGGAGATATCGGTGTACATAGGTAGAAAAACACAACTCCTCCTTTTTTGAAAGTCGGTTAAAAAAGTAGCCTATGCTACTCCCTGGTTAATTCTCTACTTGTATGTGAAGGTCCCGTCAAAATCGGTTCAGCCGTTCCGAAGATTAGCCCGTTCAAACAGACAGACAGACAGACAGACAGACAGACAGACAAAAATTTTAAAAACGTGTGATTCGGTTATGGTTGCGTTCAAATAACCATATGAGCTTAATATGAGGTAGTTATTTCGATATTACAGACAGACACTTCAATTTTATTTATTAGTATAGATGCCCATAAACGCGGCACGCCTAATACACTACTAGAGATTTTTGTCTATGCCCCGAATCGCGTACTGTCTAATGTGAAGCCACCTTTACTTGTATAAATGTCAACGTACCTTACGCATAAAGATATCTTTAGACAATTTGATCATACCAATTTCAATTCCATACAAGTTGTTTTATAATAAATAATTGCCAAGCAACATCTACAAGCGTTGATCACATTCAGAACACAAGCGTCTCTGTCGTGCAATACCTGCACGTACCTTCCTTTGTTGTCCCAACTTATTAACATTAACCAAGTCCAACTATAAATCTTAATCAAAGGCAAATATAGTGACAACAAGAATCCACTCATAATAAAAATGATTACGCAATAATAATAATTTTGGTTATACTTAATAGTAAAACGAAGTGCTTATAATATTGTAGAATTTTCATGTTCTTACAATATATCCAATAAGTGACTTTGACTGCCTCGTTGGTCTAGTGGTTAGCATATTCGACTGTAGATCACGAGTTCCTGGGTTCGATTCCCGGGTCGGGCAAATAATTGTTATAGTCTGATTTTTAATTCGGTGGAATTCTGACAGTTGTCATTTAAAAATAGAATGAGTTATTTGTATGAAAAGCAGGGCTACCACCTGAAGTTCTATTTTACCCCAAACTAAAGTACCTACCTACCTGAAGTATCTGTTCTAGGCATTTGTCATATCTACATATTGTGGCAATTGATTTTTATTTATATGTAAGTTTTGTATTTATTATCTTTTTTGTGGGAACTGTTTTATCTTTGGTAACATTAAGAAACGTCAGAATTTCACGGAATTAAAAATCAGAGTAGGGTACATAGGCATTGGGTTTTCTGTCAAGAAAATTCTCAGTACCAGCCCGGAGTTGTAAGTTGGCGGTGTTTGAGCCCTGTAGCAGTGGCGTAACTATACCGATGGGGGCCCGTGGCAAATTAATCAGATGGGGCCCCGTCAATATAAAGAAGCTCGTCGTCGTCGATATCAACAGATCGACGTCCACTGCTGGACATAGGTTTCTTGAAGGGACTTTCATATGCCACGGTCTTGTGCCGCTTGTATCCAGCTTCCCGAACGCTGCCCATCCGAGATGGATTCGGCGGTTGACCTCTTTCTTGAAATTGGACCTACCTAGCTGGACTGTGTGTCCCAGTGTAGGTATATGTATATACTCGTCTACAATTTCGAGCGCCGAGTTCTTAACGATTACCGGGCGAAGCGGGACTCATGTCACATGTCAACATGTCAAATACTCATTATTTGACATGATTTTCGTCTTACTCATGTTCATTTTTAGGCCCACCTGTTGAGAAACCCTGCTGAGGTCGTTGAGCATTGTATTAAGATCTTTCAGAGACTCTGTCATCACGACTATATCATCGGCAAACCGCAGGTGAGTGACGTACTCGCCGTTGATGTAGATGCCAAGTTCGTTCCAATTCAGAAGCTTAAAGTCCTCCAATGCTGCGGTAAAGAGCTTCGGGGAGATGACATCTCCCTGTCGCACTCCTCGCTGCAATTGGATTGGTCTTGTAGTCTGATCCCGTATACGGACTGACATGGTGGCGTTTTCGTACAAACACTTCAGCGCTTAAATATACCGATAGTCGATCCGGCATCTCTGTAGTGATCTCAATACAGCATAAGTTTCCACTAAATCAAAGGCTTTCTCATAGTCCACAAACGCTAAGCAAAGTGGCTGGTTATACTCTTCGGTCTTCTGTATAACCTGCCGCAGCGTATGGATGTGGTCTATGGTACTGAAGCTTTTTCGGAACCCGGCCTGTTCAGGAGGCTGGAAGTCGTCCAACCGACGAGCGAGACGATTTGTAATGACACTCGAGAACAACTTATAGACATGGCTCAGCAGCGAGATGGGTCTATAATTCTTCAGCAAGGTGTTATCACCCTTTTTGAAGAAAAGAACCGCCATGCTCCTGTGCCATGCCTCTGGCGTTATACCCTCGTCGATGACGGAATTGAACAATCGCTGAAAGATCTTAAGAACTGGTTATCCACCTGCTTTCAGGAGTTCCACTGTGATTCCGCCATCGCCTGGCGCCTTGTTGTTCTTCAGTTGTTTGATAGCCATACTATCTCGTATAGGGTTACGTTCGGGATATCTTCGGTATAGTGTCGGGTCTATTTGACTCTGAGATCTTTAGCCAAATCTTCAACAGGCTTCTGAATTGAGGTGTACAACTGTTCGTAAAAGTTCTCGATCTCTCTCAAGATCTCAGGCTTAGATGAAATGAGACTACCTGATTGTCGGTCTTCAGTCGCGTCAGCTGGCTCTGTCCGATAGACAGATCTCTCGCGAAAACTATTGAGTCTTTGTTTCGCTCGATCGTATCTTCAATACATTCTGTATTAAAGTTACTCAAGTCTCGCGTTTGCGCCTTAGAGATCTGCCTATTAATCTGCCGGTAAGCAAACGCATCTGCTGAAGACTGCAGTCTCATTTCTTGCCACTTATCCATTAGCTTGAGAGTCTGGTCTGAGAACTTTTTGGTTCTGATTGCACGGTGGGCCTTAAAGTACTTGGACCCAACCGTATGGACAGTTTCCACCAGCCTGTTGTTTAGATCGTCCACAGAGTCGCAATCTGCTAGGCAATCGAATCGGTTCTGCAGTTCGAGCTGAAAGCTTTCAGGGTTTTGTATATGAGCACGAGTAGGCCGAAAATAAGCTCAACTAACGATAAAGTATTCATTTTATTTTAAACAAGCGTACACCCGCGACTTCGTCCGCGTGGATATATATATTGGTTTTTAAAAATCCCGTGGAAATCATTTTGTTTTTCCTAAGCTCCTTTGAGCTCATATCATGCTAAAAACTGTTAAAAGTTGACTGGCGGATTTTAGGTAGATCAAAATGTAAACATCCGCCAGTGAAACTCCCATCAAAATCGATCCAGCCTTTTAGAGTTTATGAACATTTTGTTCTGAAACAAAAAATGTCATGCAATTTTCATCTTATAGTGCTGCCACACCGCAGTTACAAATGTTAGTAAACATTATTGTTAGTTAACATTTTGTCACAAATGTTAGCAAAGTTTTAAATGTTTTCATGTTCATGAAACATTTTTAGCAAATTTTTATTAAACATTTTGCAACAAGTAAGTATAACAAATTATAACATTTGTTAAACAACATTAACCTGGGCGACTGCGAGACGTGCGGATTGTGCACACTTCAGGAAAGCTTCAAGAAATAAAATTATTATTTTTTATCTATCTACAATCTACAGAGTTATTAATATATTATAACAAAACTGTCCAATTCTGTCCATTGAATATTATATTGATTTTTTTAAAGGGCTCTATATAATTGATACTGAAGCCAAACCTGTAAACTTTTCACGTTGGCAACTTAAATTAATTAAAGATCATTGATGATAAATTGATGTAATATTAAATGTTAGGATACTCCTGTGCTCACGGCCCTCTCGGGTCGGGGGCCCCTTTCGGCACGGGGCCCGTGGCATTTTGCCGAAATACCACCCTGTAGTTACGCCACTGCCCTGTAGGTACCTCGGAAAGCACGTTAAGCAGTCGGTTCCGGTTATTATTATTGCTATCTTGTGACAATAGTCGTTAAAACCCGCAAACCCGCATTGGAGCAGCGCTGCGGGTTTAAGCTCTAAATATACCTCTCTTCTTGGACAGACGGACGGACTGGACGAACCCATATTACGGAAACTTAAAAAAGACAGAGAAAATGTCTCGTTTTCCGTGTGTCCGTCACAGACATTTCACTCAGAAACTGAAAAGCTATTTTACTCGCATAAAAACTTAACTTACCGATACTAAATTTCGTAAAAAAATCAGAACTCACGAGCCTATAACAATCGACAAAAATGATGCGTAGTTTTCACGAATAATATTATTGTAACAAACTCTGTTGCGAGCGACAAAAACTTCTTGCACGTCTGGTTTCTTATTTTACCGGTCAAACCTGAAAGCACTGTTGTTTTAAACATTTATGATATTGAATAAATTTTAATACATCTGAAAGGAAGGTAACTGTTTGCCATTTGGGAAAGTTTGTTTTTTCTGCGAATTCGTAAACTATTCATGATAATAAACGCATGAGGAAAAAGTTTTTTAAATCAAAAGGTCATTGTTAATAATTAGCACTCGGGAAAGGCATAAAGTTGCCTCATTTATGGTCAATGGTGTAGGTCAGCCAAGGCCCGGTCAGGGTGAGCCGCGAAAGCCTTGCAATGTGCATATACTGCATAGGTACTCTTGATGCATACACTCAAATATGGACCGCTGCCAACTGGTGCATTCACATTCAGCTCACCTCGTATTGTCAATGTTAATATTTAACAAGCTGTGCCGAAGATATATTTGCCTTATGTGGCGTAGCCTTACAAGGGGTCAATAATCGACTGTGATAAATAAATTAAAAATTTAAAAAACCCCCGACATTCGCCATTTTGTGGCAGCGGCCATCTTGGATTTGCAATAGTGCTATTCTACTAGTCAAGCCCTTTCATTTGATATCCATATTAAGGGAGTTGTGAAAAAATATGTGATCCCCATTTTGTAGCAGCGGCCATCTTGGACCGATTTTCTTCAAACATAGCTAACAACACTCTCGACTAATTCACCTTTCAAACAAAAAAAACCGCATTCAAATCGGCCCACCCATTTGAGCGCCACAGGGGAACAGACAGACACACACACACACACACACACACACACACACACACACACACACATACACACACACATACACAGACACGTCAAACTTATAACACCCCGTCGTTTTTGCGTCGGGGGTTAAAAACAAAACCTATCGTTTAATGCATCTTTCAGTATAAAAAGTGGAAACTAAGGGATGGTATTTTCCCTAGTTTAACTAGGTACTAATATATACATAATATATTTGTACTGTACATATTTATATAGGTAACGAAACCATTACCAATAGGTAAATTGATTTAGCATAGCATAAGTATAGTTTGTCATTTATTGGTCATTCTTATTGATTTGTTTTTTTTTTTTTGTTTCTAAATTCTATTGTAGAGTCTAGGGAGTGTTGGTTGGTTGGTATTTCTCCTAGGTGACGAATCATCTTGATCTCATCATCATACCTATATTATTATTTACTGTCCATTTTTTCTTTCTTGATAAAAGGACATGTACTTACTTAGTTTCGGGTATATATCTACTTAGTTCCAGAATTATGTATACTTAGAACCCGCCTGAGAGATATAGAAATGCGGAACCACGGTAAATGAATCATTGTCCTAGTCGTCAATGTAAAATGAGCGGATGGGGTCCACGGATGGATGCTACAGGAACTAAATGGTATTTTTCAATGATCCCATCACATCACTTTCTAATTAGAATAATTTACTTCCGTTTCAAATCGCCGGCTCATTTCCCTACCCGCAATTAATTATACAGTCAGTTGCAGACAAACCATCAAAGTTTGTAATTACAAGAAAAATATCCAGTTGTTTTCCCTATTTAACGCACGCCGTACCTACCACAGAGTACCTACAAGTACAGAGGGGAAGCTTCTACAAGCGGCCCGCTGTAGGTACACTCACACATATGCGCACAGTTTGTCACCAATTGTACCGGTTAGTGGAACGAGCGGGCGTCCGTGAACCGTTGGTGAGTGTGTTTGTGTGAGTATACCTACAGCGGGCCGCTTGTGGAAGCTTCCTCTCTGTAGATTTACTACTCGTGTGGTACCTACTCTACTTAAACATTGTATACATATACACTATAGTACATATACATACGTCAATGCCGATACTGAAATATTAGCCGGTAGGTAGTTTGTAAATACAACACTAACTAACAAATGCAATTAGGTACAAGACTTCGATGATTCTTCGATGATCCGATCAAATTTTTGATCTATAAAGCCATGCCGCCAAGAGATTATTGTTCCGGTACGATGTCGCGTAGAAACCGATCAGGGGTATGGGTTTTAAAAAAACTGCCATAAGTACCTACCTCTTACAAGTTAGCCCGCTTCCACCTTAGACTGCATCGTCACTTACCATCAAGTGATATCGCAGTCAAGAGCTAACTTGTAGATGAATAAATATCCATGATATTGTTTTATGTAGGTATACATACCTACCTACACATTAAACTAACTGTACTCGACTGATATTTTTCCCATAAAGTATTTACCGCCCTTTTGGTACCTACGTACTACGTACCTCCATAACAACTGTGAAAGCCGCTTTCCGTGAAAAAATGTTAATCGGCGAAAATATGTTATCAGATTTTCCAAAGCAACGACCCGTATCGCTACCGTGATCGGAATACCAATCATTGAATGCCACTAAACAATATGGGTTAAAAGTACTAAAACTTAAAAGACTTCAATCATTATTTTTATTTTGATATCGTAATAATCATTCAATCAACCAAAATTCCTTTAAGTAGTAAGTACCATATTGTGGAAAAATCGTATTTCCTTTAAATATTGTGTATCCGGCTCGAAGGACCATAATTTGGAATCAATATGGGTATTGTTTGCAGAATACATAAATTATGAGTTTTACAATCATCATGATCAACCCATTACCGGCTCACTACAGAGCACGGGTCTCCTCTCAGAGTGAGAAGGGTTTTGGCCATAGTCTACCACGCTGGCCAAGCGGATTGGCAGACTTCACACACCTTTGAGAACGTTATGGAGAACTCTCAGGCATGCGGGTTTCCTCACGATGTTTTCCTTCACCGTTAAAGCAAGTGATATTTAAATTCTTAAAACGCACATAACTCCGAAAAGTTAGAGGTGCGTGCCCCGGGATCGAACCCACGACCTTTTATATTACCAATCTCAAACATACCTACAAACACGAGTTTTACAAATCGTTTTGAATCTTCTTAAAATTAATATGCTCCTACGGCCTACGTATATACATCTATATACTTTTAATGTATCTTCGAAATAGAATGAAGGCGTCTTCAAAACCAGAATGGGTTCCAACTTCCAATGGCTGACTGCATTAAAATTATTACTTTGAAATTGGGTGTCACGTAGTCATTTATAATTTGGGTAGATGCATTTAAGGCAAGACCGCTTCGTCATGCCAAGTTTGAGTTTGATTGTAGTCAAAGAAGTTTGGATTGACTTTCAAGAGAATGAATGTGATACTTTTTTATTATTTGTCTAGTGTTTTCTGACCTATTTAAAGAAGTGGGATGTTCTAATGCAATGCAGTAGAGAACGCATCCTCATTTAATACTTAAAATACCTACTTAATATATATATAAACTATTAACTAATTTTAGGAAAACCTCCAACTTAATAGTACTTTTGGTAGTTAAAGTAGATCATCTTAAAAGAAACAATACATTCAAATAACGGTACAACGGTTTTTGGTCTTAATATCATATTGTGTGTACATACAAAGTACACGTTTTACAAGTAATATTCAGTTAACTGCTCAAATACGGCGTAAAAAACATTAACACCGCTTTAGTTGTATTCCGAGAAATTTAAGAATTCTGGATCCGCGCCGCCGAGTCGTGACTCGTGATAAATCGCTTTTTGTAAATGATAAGGAATAAAAACGTCAACGCACGTAAAATAAAACGCTTGCTCTTTTAATTATTCGAAGGATGTCGAACCGCATCGGTACAAAGTTTTTATCTTGTATGTATGTAAATCGCTTGTTTACACGTCGGAATACATTTTTTTTCAAATACCTGTCTATCAAAATATATTACAAGAAAATAAAAACTAGGTATAAGTATATCGTACATAGGATACTAATGTTTTATGATAATTTAATCAGTCAAATCGACATAAAACATTTTTTTTATATACTCGTACATATACCACTGAAATGGAATAATTATATCAGTTAGTTACCATACCTAACTTGTTTCTGTTGTACGTACCTTACTAACCTTCCTGTTCCTACCATAGGAAAATTGGCTAGTGGGACCATGAATTTTAGGCTAGTTAGACTGTTAATTTTATTGAAGAGTTGGCGTCATATTATAATTGCTGTAGATATTAGATTGAACTGCCTCGGTCTTACTCTATAGACTCTAGAGTATCATATTCGGTTGAGGTCCCGAGTCCCGGATCGGGCCAAAAAAGTTATTTTAAAATTATCAGTAGCAGCTCGGAGTTAGGAAATCGGCGATGTTACACCCTCGTGCCTCGGAGAGCACGCAACGGCTCTTTGGGCTAATCTCTCTCCGGTCGTGTCGGATTGTCGTCCTATAGGAAAAGAAGAGTATGCAGTGCTGTTTTTGCCTTTATGAAGTACACGCCACTGATGCTTGCGCACACAGTTGTGCACTATAATATCTCCCGCATACTTGACTAGTCTTCATTGAGATTAGCGCCGTGATCGAAATTCGGTCCGGAGAACGTGCCTATAGCCTAGGTTTTGTTTTTCTTTTTATTATATTCATAAAATTATATTTTATTATTTTGTTCCAGAATCATGGGTGAAATGGGTAACAAGCTCGGCTTCGATGAACTGTCCGGAGGAGCAAAAAAAATCAGCAAAGCTCTACTTGCTGAGTTTGTAGGTGAGTTAAACTTGAGAATCTACTGACTAATTGAGCAGAGCTAGGTTTGTTGTTTTTTCCATTTAGGGCCACTAAATATAAATACTTACCTAAGTTCATAAATATAATATATACTTATATACAAATAAGTACATTTGAAACTCTGTCACTTTGTCTGCTCTCTATCAACTCTATCACCGTATGTATACAACCTACATTAGTTCAGACTTCGGTCTTCGGACACGGATTGAAGATTCCGAACCGTTGATGGATTAACTACACAAGTTCTACTATACAGTGAAAAACAAAATTAGTTGTATAGTATAGTGTAATCCGCTGAAACACACAAATTCGTATGGTATAACATACCTACAGCAAGCGCTATATGCACAGCCGCGGCGCCCGCCCTCCCGCTGCTAAACATGCGGGAAAAAGTATAAATTAAAAATTAAAAAAAAACCATTCATTCACCAGACATTCATCATTTTGTGGCGGCGGCCATCTTGGATTTGCAATAATGCTATTCTACTAGTCAAGCCCTTTCATTTGATACCCATATTAAGTGAGTTGTGAAAAAATATGTAATCCGCCATTTTGTAGCGGCGGCCATCTTGGACCGATTTTCATCAAACATAGCTAACAACACTCTCGACTAATTCACCTTTCAAACAAAAAACCGCATTCAAGTCGGTCCACCCGTTTGAGCGCCACAGGGGAACAGACAGACACACACACACACACGCACGCACGCACGCACGCACGCACGCACGCACGCACGCACGCACACGTCAAACTTATAACACCCCGTCATTTTTGCGTCGGGGGTTAAAAACAAGCAACCAAGCAAACAATATACGCAGCAGTAGGTTGCAATTACTTTGCAATCTTGGATTATAAAGTCTACATCTCTTGGGAATGCTGCGGTGTCGGAATGAAACGTGCGTCGCGTGTGTTTTGGAGGGCTTGTGTGATGTTGCGTGGTTGTGGTACGTATTGTTTGTTTGGTTGCTTGTTTTTCTATGATTTTCCGTGATAAAAAGCCTAGATCATAACTTGTACAATTCTCTACCTGGCTGTGAAAATCCCATCAAAATTGGTTCAGCCGTTCTGGACATTAACCCGGGTCCCGGACAAATAGATATACAGAGAAAAAATTTGAAACGGGTGTTTGGGTCGGTCATGCCATTGTTCAAATAATTATAATTATGAGCATAATTATAAGAGACGGTTTGTTCGAAATCACTTACTCATACCTAAATGCAAAATACATTTTATACTAAGTAATTTTAATTGATCTAACCTCTAAATATATTTAACCTAAACAAATATTATTCGAAAACCATATTTATTTACTTATTTATCCTTAAACATATTCTAAGTACGTTTGACCTGATCGCATAAACAATTAATAGTTAGGTACCTACCTACTACCTAGAATTATTATTATCTACTGTTATATTATAATTCTAGGACATGGGATTCGTCATTTGTATGCATTTACTCGTAGTTCTAATTTATCTTCTTGTGTACATATAAAAATGAATCTCTATTTTCCGTGGTCACGGCATCATGCCTGAACGGCTGAACCGATTTTGACAAAATTTGGTATAGAGATAGACTAGATAGACCTTAGAGAAGGACATAGACTACTTTTTATCCCAGAAAATCATAGAGTTCCTGAGGGATTCTTAAAAACGCGGAAGAAGTCGCGGGCATCAGCTAGCTAATTCTTCTGTACGTATGTTTGTCACCTAACTTCTCCTAAACGGCTGCACCGATTTGGATGAAATTTTGTTCAATGGGTTCCTGGAGGGTTTGAAAACAATTACTGGGTAGGTAGGTACAGGTAACCTACCAGGTTTCAGTAGGTAGCGCTGATGTCGATTGTCGGTATGTCACTGGGCAGGACGACGTTTGCCGGGTCCGCTATTCTATCATAATTATGAATTCGTACTGGAAGACTACAATAATTTCATTGTTCTTTGTTTTTAACTAAGGATTTAATTAAATTGTCCACATAAATATTATTACTCTATAGTCAGGTCCTATATTATACTTGTACCTATTCATAATTATTTCAAACGAATCTATGAAATAATCCACAATGACTTGCGAAAAATGAAAATTAGTTTTGAAAAACATATTCTGGAAGATTAAGTAGGTAGGTGGTAGGTATCATCATCATTAATATCAACTCATTACCGATTACCGGCCCACCACAGGGCATGGGTTTCCTCTCAGAAGGGCTTAAATCAAATCAAATCAAATCAAATAAACTTTATTCAAAATTGGTACACTGTACACTTTTTGAACGTCAATTTAGGTACAGGCAATGGTGATAATTATTTACGGAAACTTAAAACTAAAACTACGAGGGTTCCAAACGCGCCCTGGTCTGAGAAGAGCCCACAACAAACTCAGCCGGGTTTATTTTTTTTTATTATCACCATCTTACAATATGGTATAATAGCCATAAAAATGATTTGAACTGTTGGCTTTTAGAGCAATCTATGTCCATGGATTTTTGTCATTAAAAAAATCTTTTAAGCTATAGTAAGACTTTTCAATTAATTTGCGTTTAATAAAACCTTTGAACTTATTGAGAGACATATCCAAAATGTTCTCTGGCAACATATTATAAAAAAGTACAGAATTACCAACAAATGATTTTCCAACTTTTCGCAGCCTAGTAGTGGGCAACACAAGTTTATCTTTATTTCTAAGATTAATGTTATGACAGTCACTTTTTTTCTTAAATTTATCGATATTTTTGTGTACATATATTAAATTTTCAAGAATATATTGGTTATAAACTGTCATAATTTTAACTTCCTTAAACTTATTTCTCAGTGACTCTCTGGGTCCCATATTATATATTGCACGAAATTACATTAATTATTATCTGTTATCTATAAATTTAGATTTTCTATCAATTAACTAGGTATTTTTATACAACTATATTTAACGTATTCTAAAAAAACAACAAATTGGCTGTATAATAAAATTAATAATAACAAAAAATATACACCGTCCAAATGATCGCTTATACCCATAAACGATCATTTGGACGGTGTATATTTTTTTGTACCTACCGTATGGCCTAAGGACCCTGGCGCTATTGCCAGGGTTAGCCGTTGAGCTAGGCTAAATAAGAGCCGGCTCTATGGTCACACTATTAATGAAAATGTTGAAAAACCTGAAAACAATTCGGTAAGTTCTTATGAGACTTGTGGTAGATAAGTACTTAGGTAGGTCTGTACCTACTTCTTTAAGTTCTCGATTAGAATAGGATCTATGTTTATCAATTTTTTGCTTATTTATCAAGCATAATATTGGCACGAGAATAAATAACCCGACTGCGTAAGACCGCATTCACACGGGGGCTTGACGATTTGTCAAAAAATATATTTTCGTAATCACCTTTTCAAACCCTTTAATTTGATACCCCACTCGGTAGGATTTGAAGAAAAAAAATTTTTTGAACCCCACATTATAGCGTCCAAAATCCGCCATTTTGAATTTTTCAATTTTTTATGTTCTCGCTGACACTCGCGCTGGCATAACATACGGGTCGAATACAGAACCTCCTTTTTTGAAGACGGTTAAAAATATATAAAAAAAATTTTGAACCCAGGAAATCTGTTGCTGAATCTGTTCGGGTGCGGCGCCTGCATCAACATCAAAGACGGCTTGGATGGCCCGGCTGACATCGTGCTTATTGCGCTCGCATTCGGTCTCGCAGTCTTCGCCATCGTTTCTGTAAGTATCCTCCTTTTGCTCATCGAACTTTTGCACACGACCGCGAAACCTAATGCTGTTGCTACACTGGTGTTATTAACATTTAATGTATTAAAACATTATTGAACATTAACTAAGTAACACATATTTACTAACATTTGTTAGATTTTGTTATGATTCGTTAGATGTTTTCAACGCTCCCACACTGATAAAAACGTTTAAAACATTGTTGCATAACATGAAAACATTTGAAAACTTTTGTTAACATTTTGTTAACTAACCATAATTATTCAGTAACATTTTCTAACATTTTTTAACTGCGGTATGGCAGCACCATAACAGCTTTTATTACACTTTTAATTGAAGGTGATATTATAGTCCTTAAAGTCTTTGATCGTAATGTACCTACTAGATAAGCTATCGGTCGTCAAAGTGTGCATGAAAAATTAGTCCTCACTCCTCACCTACGATTAGGGGCCTATTTTTGTTAGTTCGCTAGTGAAAAGGATAATAAACAAGTTTTACGTCTGAAAAGGTTTACCTAAGAATGAAAAGTTTTAAAGAAAGAAGAAAAATTGTATTTTGCTTTGCTCGTGAGAAATTATTATTCTTCACTTATTATTATACTTTGAATTAGAATTTGTATAGGACTGAATAACAATGGTACATTATGGATCGAAGGTTATAGTAATATAACACCTACAGATATCGAAGAGGTTTTCAAACCTGAATGAATAATTTATCAAAACCTGTTGTGCCAAACTTGTGAATATATAATGCATTCCTATCTATTAAGTTATTCATATTATTTGCCAAAACGTGAGTTGCTTGTCTAGATCCCGAGATTGGGACAACTAGCGATGCGTCATTGTAACCACGGCGCCACACGTAGCATACTTCTTTGAACACTTTTTTCAACACTTATTTTAACACTTGTTTGAACACTTGTGTGGCAGGGGTCTTTGATATTTGTCCAAAGTTTGAACACACATTTGCAATTTGCTATTCGGTATCGGTTTTTTGTGCGCACATCAAAGCGTTTAAACTTTAAAGTTCAGGTTTAAAGTTTCGCTTCATTTGAAGCGAACGTATTTGCAAAGTCTGTCTGGCAAGTAAACAAACCTTTGTTCTTTGGTAAAAAGTCTGTTCAAATGTTTGTCTGTGTCTGGCGCCGGGGTAATAAAGTATCCTGATTTGATGGGAGCTCCAAAAACATTCTGCAACATACGAGTATACCTACATAAATCTGTTTTAGTATACAACTTTATAATAGCTCCAGATTTCAGATAGAGGAAAAATTTATTGCATTATTATCACAAGACAGCATAATGAAGATTAACTATAATTATTATCTGTAGGTTATTGTTTCCTTACATAATAGCTCAGCGTTACGTTAACCGTTGTTATCAGATTAAAATTACTCGTCCTCGGTAAACTTTAGATGAACTACTTACTGTTTTGAGTCTGGACTTCTTATTTGACGACATAAAACGTATAAGTAGTTTCATATGTTATAGGTAGGACCTATTCGAATTGTGTATGAGGTTCATTGATGCTTTACAATTTAGATCGTTATTTTAAACGAGTGTATGGTAGGTAGTTAATTCGAATTGTTTAAGTTTTTTGAGCTCATTGTTATGTGAAACTGTTCCACAATTCGAATTTGCTTTTAACGATCTAGGTATGACTAATTGTATAAAATAACCATCCATTAACAAACTTACACAATCGCACCTCTGTTTTAAATCCGTTTTAATTTGTTTCTTAAATTCTTTTTTTTCTGTAGCATCCGTAAATAGTTTTTTTTTTTTAATTTAATCCGTAGGCCAAAGAGTTCAAAGGCATAGAGGGAGTAACGCGCTCGCAAGCAATACGCGACACACGGCCGCGACTACTGCCAATGTGTGCGTGACCTCGGTAATAGCGCCGTGTACGATACAACCTCGAATCGCAAATGTGTGCGCGCCTAGGGATACCGGTTATTTGGACAATTGCACAATTTTTATAGATAAATCAAGTATGGTGTAGGATAAAATTTTGTTTTTATTAATTATTTATCTTTAATCTACGTGTGTGTAAAACTGTTTGTTTAATGTAAATCAATAGTTTGCCATGGAAACAGCATTAGTAATTACTTGATTACAGAATATTCATTAGGTATCTACCTCATTATTTAAATATCAGCTGGACCGATTCTGATGGAATTTTCGGTGTGTGTTTGTGTGGGTAAGAAGATAGTTTGTATCTACAATTGGACCCGGTAGGTGGTGCTGCAGTCAGGTTCTAGGATTTTTTTTATTACGAACAAATTTTGTTGAAATTTTGTAAGTTTCTTGTCCCTGGGGAGTTTAGATTCATAATACCTAATTGAATCCGGTAGGGGGCGCTGCAAATTCGTAACACTAGATACTAAATAAAAATTATTTCTTGATTTAGTCAAATACTTTTATAATGCGTTTCCAACAGTCGTCATGTCGTGTCCTTCTGATGACAGCTGTCCAGCGATGTCTTAGTATTGGATCCGTTGGAAATCTACATTAAGTATTAATAATAATTATAAACTAATTAGAAAATTTATTTTTAAATTTTATTTATAAAATTTATATTTTTATACTTAATCATAATTATTTAGAATAATTATTATTTAAAAAAATTATTGAAGGTCAAAATTCAGTAAGTATAGTAATAAATTAATAATAAATATTTACTATATTCCGGGACTTCCCTATATTTGTGGCAAATTACCTCACTACTGGCAACAAATTGATTTTATTAATAATTATTAATGTTCACACACGTATAACATACAACAATATATTTTTGCACAATAATGTGCAAATTACCACATTGCTCAGCTGGTATCACCGGCCAGTTCGACGTACCTATAAAACATCGAAATTAAAAATCCTATTTTCTCAAAAAATTATACGCAAATGTAAAAACTTACTGATCATATGAGATCTTCGACCTCTTATTTTGCTGTGCAGGATAATTACGACATAATTTTACCGCACAAACCGGCATATTTTTTTATTTTGTGGGAGCTGTTTACTGCGTAGTTAATCAAGTGACACTGAAGTAGGTGAGAGAGATCCTTACAATTTAAGTCGACATTTTTTAGGCCGTTTTCGTGAGTTAATGCGCAATCTGTGTATCTGTGCCGTAGGCACTTATGGCATTTTTTTAGTCTAGGTCGGTACTTACCTACTTACTCATCGTAGTTTTATCAGTAAACTTATATTTTTTAGTATTCCTAAGTCTGGAATCAATCCCCTGGCAGGAGAAGAGTACCTAGTACCTACCTATCAGGTTAATTAAATATGTTTATCAGGGCTGAAATGCTCCTTATTAGGTTCTAGTACTACTGGGACCCAATAAGGAGCTTTTAACTTAATAGGTAGGTAGGTACAATACAGGACCGCACGAACTTTCTTCTCTGACCCCGCACCAAACCAGCATTAACTGACTTCAATTAGGTAATATTATGTATTTCAATATTACAAGTTTATCTATCAGAAGTAAGCACTAAGCAGGCACCTATATATACCTAATATTATATTTTGTTATTGAATTTGGCCTATGAAATACAGCTACCTACCTACCATATAAGTTGAATTTACAGGATAATAGTAGGTAATGACCTCCGTGAAGACTCAAGTCATTTGTGCTTTGTTTGTGTGATCTAGATATACATATTTTTCCTTGTGGTCGTGCATGACAGTATGTTCGACCCAGGTTCGACCTCTGTTCTGAAAATGCGGTTTCAACGAATAAAATAATAATAGCGATAACTCGTGAATAGCTTATCATTTTATGTTGGTTCTGCTGGTAATAATATGCATTACCAGCAAAAATAAATAAAGGAAGGAAATGATTTGACTTTATCGTATACAGCTTCCTTAGTAATTAAAACCATAATTATTCTGTCGAGTTAGGATTTATGTTATACCTAGGTACCTACCTACCTACTTCAGTTCTGATTTTCTAACTAAAGGAAAACTGGGAATCCCATATAATCAACATAAGTATTATTGGGATCTCTACTTATCTTTATTACGACTAACTGTTAAAAAAAGCAATTTATTTTTATTTCGTTTATTGGGCAAATTCTTCTTCTATAAATTGATTTAATTAAAGTAACTTTTACGGATAATTTATTCGAAAAGTTAATTATAATCACAAGTAAGTGGGTACAGTAGGTACCTACCTACTCTTGGTCGAACCTGATCGATCAAGAGTACTGTATAAAAAAATCGATCTTGGCGACAAATCCGGCGCACCAATCGGCCGGATTAGTGGCTGGCGACAAGTCCGCGGACAAATCTGCGTGTGAATGGTTGGGTTCGCGGTTCGCGATGAGGCTCGCGGATACCATTCGTCACGCAGATTAATTGTCCGCGAGCTTGTTGCCAGCGACAAATCCGACGGGTTGGTGCGCCCGTGGATGGTACGCTGCGTTCCGACGCAGTAATCCTTATCCTTAATCTAAGTTTAAAATTTATTTTCGCAGGCAATAGGGCATGTGTCCGGCGGTCACGTGAACCCAGCGGTCACCGCAGGCATGGCCGTGACCGGCAAAGTGAAGCCTGTCAGAGCGATTCTGTACGTGATCGCGCAGTGTGCAGGTGCGGCCGCCGGCTCGGGACTCTTGAAAGCTTTCACCCCCGACGCAGTGGCCGGGAAGCTGGGCGTCACGGCATTGGGCAAGAATGTCACCGCACTGCAAGGCTTCGGCATCGAATTCTTCCTTGGATTCGTGCTCGTTTTCGTGGTTTGCGGGGTAAGTGATAAACTGCCCCACACAATATTCTTTAAGGTTCCGTACCCAAAGGGTAAAACGGAGACCTATTAATGTCACTCTGCTGTCGGAAGCTGTGACCAAAAAATTAAACCGGCCAAGTGCGAGTCAGACTCGCGCACGAAGGGTTCCGTACCATTATCTATAAAAACGGCAAAAAAATCATGTCTCTTGTATTGGAGCCCCCATAAATATTTATTTTATTGTTTTTTTAGTATTTGTTGTTATAGCGGCAACAGAAATACATCATCTGTGAAAATTTCAACTGTCTAACTATCACGGTTCATGAGATAAGTAGGTACAGCCTGGTGACGAACGAATGGACTGACAGCCGGACAGCGGAGTCTTAGTAACAGGGTCCCGTTTTACCCTTTAGATACGGAACCTGACAAACATTTTTTAGTTGGTCATATCTATGTAGGTACGGAATTCTAATAGAATGAGGCCCAACTATCACTTGGCCGATTTTATTATTTCACAACCACACATTTAACCACAAAAATCTAAGTAGGTGCATATGGCTCAAAAACCCCTCGACCCACTTCTTTCGAATCCCCCTCGTTACCAAATACATTCATGGCTACGGCCTTGACAAGGGATTTAGCTCTCCCACAGATTACATTGGGGTGGTAGAACAGGGAATTTCAAATATCCTTCGGCCTACATAGAATATAGGTGTACACATAACAAAGTCGACCGGTAGTATATAGCCATATACCATGCACTTACATATTATTATGTAGACAGGTTAAGTTCGCGGTATCAAAGTAGCACTTGTAAGTTTTCGGTGTCGATGTCGGTTAATTCCTCGAATCTACTCTCATTTTTTTATAAATTCGGCGATAAGTATATTTATAGGTAACACAAACAACACTGTGACCTTATTTAAACCGGTTTCCTTTGTAACATGATAGTAGAAGTACCAACAAAGCTACGCGTCATTTTAATGAATAAGCTTGACTGAACCCTAGTGAGCACAAAAAGTTTCTTATGAATTTCTTGTTAAACTCAAATCGCCATTCGTGGCAGTAATTTTAGGTCTAAATTGTAATCGTCGTTTTCTTAATATCTATACAATAGACGTCTGTAGCTGAATATAATATGAGGTCTCTTTCAAGGATAAGGAAGGAAAGACACAATCCCCAGTTTGTGTAGAGTGGCTCTCAATGACTAGTTTGAAATCGTTCGACCTTCCTGGGGTCCTCCAGTGCTGCGGATCCTTATGCGGGGTCGCCATTCGAGCACCTTGTGATCCAATGTTTAACAGTTCCTCGAACTATGTGCCAGGCCATTGCCACTCAAAATTCGATGAGCGATTCGGTTACACTGGTTCTCTAACGGATCTCCTTATTTTTGATTTGATTACGCAGGGATACTCCGAGCATAGGTCTCTCCATGAGTGATTCTAAGTGCAACTATAACTTCTAGGCTCCCAATAAATTTTTGAAGTTATGCGCGAGAAAAAATGATGAGAATGAAATTCATGATGCGCGCGCGCGCAGGGTGACACGAAAACGACATGCTGAAGTTGCTCGCTAATCTCTCGACTATCAAAAGCTTCGCGTAGGTACCTACCGGCCGAACTTCGCATGTTCGTTTTTGCGTTTTGCACGTTCCGAACGTTTTGCAAGAAAAGAAATAATCTTACGCGTGTACATAAAGTACTTACACATACTTTTTTTATTAGTTTTATAATCTATACTTATCTATACTAATAAATAAAATTGAAGTGTCTGTCTGTAATATCGAAATAACTACCTCATATTAAGCTCATATGGTTATTTGAACGCTACCATAACCGAATCACACGTTTTTAAAATTTTTGTCTGTCTGTCTGTCTGTCTGTCTGTCTGTCTGTCTGTCTGTCTGTTTGAACGGGCTAATCTTCGGAACGGCTGAACCGATTTTGACGGGACCTTCACATACAAGTAGAGAATTAACCAGGGAGTAACATAGGCTACTTTTTTAACCGACTTTCAAAAAAGGAGGAGTTGTGTTTTTCTACCTATGTACACCGATATCTCTGAGATTTCTGAACCGATTTGCGTATTTTTTTTTTTAATCGATAGAGAAACATTGCGACCCTGTTCTATAAAAAAATTGGATTCCAACTCCTCAATCCTGATGCTGTAGGGGACCTTAATCCCCAAAACTAATGGGTTTTAGAAACTTTCGGTTATTTAAATTGATATTGGGGGTACCAATTAAAGACTTTATCGTTGAATGAACTCGAGTAGGTATACATATCCAACTCCTCAACCCTGATGCTGTAAGGAATTGTATTCCGAAATCGTGGGGATCCCACGGGATTTTTCCGTTTTGGGGACGGGTTTCTACAGATAAGCTACTTTTTGTTCTGGAAAATCAAAAGTTCCCACGGGATTTTTAAAAACCTAAATCCACACGGGTGAAGCCGTGGGCATCATCTAGTATCTAGTCTAGTAATATAATAAAGCGGAAGAGTTTGTTTGTTTGAACGCGCTAATCACAGGAACTACTGGACCGATTTCAAAAATTCTTTCACCGTTGGATATGTACGTGATCCCTGAGTGCTATAGGCTATATATTATGTACCACGGGCGAAGCCGGGGCGGACCGCTAGTTTACTTATATTTTAATTTACCTACTATCTTCATTCTTCGCCTTCGGATTAACCTATGAGAAACATCACATTTACTTACTTATTTATGTAGGTACAATGATTTACGACGGTCATTGAATACATAGTACAATTAACACAAGCTTCCGTGACGACTATCATTACTAAGGATCAAAGCACACACGATACTTTTAGCACAATCTTATCAGATTAACATCCGCAATTAGTGGGAGCTAAAAGCTGCATTTCATTTAGATCGTTATTGTATCAAGAGCTATGCGCTTTAGGTACACATTGGAACACTAATTGTCAAAACGCGTTTAAATGAGACTGTTAACCCTACATTTACAACGCTCAAGTCTCCTAACGCGATGCAGCTGCATCGAAGCAATTTTGATGCCGCGTCTGATCGCTTATCGTAGATACTAATATACTTACTATATCAATAACCTGTGCAAGTGTGCAGTGAGCAATGAGTCACCAAAACGCGATGCTACATCAAGGCGGTCACAAAATCGTTGATCGTCGCAATCCGATGATAAAAGGAGATAGCGCGTGTGCTTTGGCCCTAAGCGATTCGAGTTAATCTATCCACGCTTATTTATCTGTTCACTGCACGTTGAAATATTTAAAACGCTGCTAGGTAAGTACCTATTCGATTTGCAAGAGTTGTTTCCTTCACAGTACCTACTTAGGTAGGTAGTTACCTACCTATTTAGATGCACAACAAAAACAATCAATTTGTCTTAAACGAATTCTCAGACATTTTAATATGTCTAGGTAGGTAGGTATATTTTTGAGTAGTTTTTATTGCTAATAGAGCTACTGTTCCTAGCTGGGTAATATTTTGTTCTAGTGCTACCTATTATAAATATACTATATGTACCTATATCTTTGAAATATTATTAATCGAGTCTAAAAATGACTACCTATGTTCCCCACAGTTCCCTTTGCCTTCATTTAGTCATTTATGATTCCAACTAAGCCTAAAGCTACAAATGAACCTATATACAGATAAGTACAAATATGAAAGGAATACTATTTGTACCTATATGTAGGGTCAGTATGTAACTTACATGATTAAATAAAAAATGAGGAGATCCGTAGAAGAACCAGAGTCACCGACATCGCAATGGGCGGCGTAGTTAGGTAGATCGGAGAACCGATAGAGGTTGGGGTTCCAACTTACAAGGCGCTGGAAAGGCGACCTCACAACGGAAAGCTCTTCAGTTGACAGACCCTCAACAGGAGACCTACGTCCAGCTGTGGACGTACCTACTATCGGTTGACGAAGAGGACACGGACGACCTCCTGCTTACGAATTTCGCTACTTACCACCAATGAGCGTAGAGCTATCGAAGGCTATAAAATATGGAGATAATTATTAATTTAGCAACGGTCGTTCGCCTCAAAATTCGCCTCTGTCTGTAAATACTGTGCTTTGCGTGTCAGGTTATAGCATTCGACATGAACTGTTCTGCACCCACAAGATAAAATAGTAGATGGATAAGTAGTTAACACAAAACGTTCCAATCAATAAAGTTAAAGCCAAGTACCTATAACTAATAAATATTAAAGTAGTTGTACAAAATATGATTAACTACCTAATCATTTATGTATATTGGATTTACAAAAGCGATGTCAATTTTGAATGTTGTATTTGGTCCTTCCAGCCGGATTTTTTGAGCTACATAAGTAGATAGGTAGGTTAGGTATACCTATACATATACGCATTTACTTAGGTACCTAAGTTGGTTTATTATGTTTTGTATGTACCTATTGTGTAATTAGGGTTCTATATAGGTACCTATCTAGTACCTAGTTAGGCTTTGACGATTTTACTCGTGAAGTGGTATGCGCTGAGGACTTTTAAGAAGTGAAATCTGGGTTCGATGTCTGGTATAGTCAATTTAGATTCTTAATTGACACTATTCTTGTCTGGTTCTTCGGTTTGGCGGCGAGGAGTACCCCCACGCGATTTAACACGTAGAAAGTAGAAACCGATTAGGGGTAGGCACTAGGCATAGGCTTAAAATAAATTGCCGTACATCCCGCCATGTAGGTTAGCGCGCTTCCTTCTTAGACTGCACAACCATCGGATGAGATCAAGCTAAGGTTTAAAATAACCCTTTTTTTTATATAACTTTTCTGGTGATTCCTACAGGTTTGCGATCCGAACAAACCCGACAGCAAAGCAACCGCACCGCTCGCCATCGGGCTCACCGTGACGCTGGGACACCTGCTCGCAGTCGACTACACCGGCTCCGCTATGAACCCCGCACGCTCCTTCGGATCCGCTTTAGTTGTCAGCGAATGGGCTGATCATTGGGTAAGAAAATCAAAACTTTATGCTAGGTACGGAGTAAGCACAGATTGATGAAAGGTAGCATGTAATGTAACATGAAATGAAAGAATTTGCCGTCCACATTAGTGAACAATGTACTGTACCTATCATGCAGTGGCGTAACTATACCGCTTGAGGCCCGTGGCAAATTATTGGCTGGGACCCCTCCTCCCCAATTTATTGAAGCTCAAAAAACGTCAAAACTATAACAGGAAGATATTTTGAATTATTTTTTTTTGAGGGCACTCTATAATCGATACGTATGTACCTACTAAAGCTAAAACTGCAATTTTTTTCATTTTTGTCTGTCTGTCTTTTTATCCCGAAATTCAGGTTCCGACCAGGGTATACGGTTTCCTTGGGAGAGGGGATGAAATTAAAAATCTGCTGTTAGGATGCTCCTATACTCACGGCCCTCTTGGGCCGGGGGCCCCTCCCGACTGGAAGCCCGTGGCATTTTGCCGAAATGCCACCCTATAGTTACGTCACTGCTATCATGCAATGTAACACAATTCTCATAGTCTGGACGCCTTGCGACGATCTATGCATTTTCATCCACACTTTGTCCATCCATCCACTTGATCCACAAATTGTCGGTTGTTCGGACGAACGGGGCGCGCAGCGTGCTGTCCAGACCTCTCTTCCGAACAGGTCCAGAATCGAATTCGGCGAGGACATCGAACCAAACAAATTCCACTTAGATGATGTTACGTAGATTCACAAAATGAAGAATTTGAATTTGAATTGAATAGAATTTGAATTTTATCCCTTTCTTAAAACGTTGTTGTTGTTGTTTGAAGTTATTCCAACATTTCACCGAACAATGTGGGTTCGGAATAGATGAACACGAAAGTAGTGCCAGGGATCCGTAGATAGAATAGATGAATCCTGCATATTGTTACTATACCGATGTTATATTAGGTATTAAGATTATATTTATTTATGCCTAGATTATATTTAAATCTGTGATTTATTAAAATGATTCAATAGGCCCTAATATAGTCATAGTTGATTGCAAATAAGACTGAGCGTAGCGTGAGGTCATCAACAATCACGAAACCCTACATCTAAGTAGGTACCTACCTACTACCTAGTCGGTAGATATGTAACTTAGGTAAGTAATGATCGCATACGGCGCGGTTGGAACCTACGATAAAAAATACATATGGAAGATCCATTTAAGTATGCGCAAAACAACACCTGTTAAACACATCATTTAGGTCAATTAGGTGCACACTGGAAGTTATTTTGAATAGTTCAATATAAATGTTTTGACGACCTCCCTGGCGCAGTGGTCTAAGTGGGATGTCCTGGGTTCGATTTCCGGCGGGGGCAATTAGGGATTTTATAATTCCTATATTGTCCCTGGTCTGGTATGGTGGGAGGCGTCGGCCGTGGGTAGTTACCACGCTCCTGGCAAAGTCGTGCCGTCAAGCGATTTAGCTTTCAGGTACGACACCGCGTAAAAACTCCCATAAGTAGGTACCTCCTACTAACCTTTTTTAACCCCCGACGCAAAAACCACGAGGTGTTATAATTATAAGTTTGGCGTGTCTGTCTGTTCCCCTGTAGCGCTCAAACGGGTGAACCGATTTGAATGCGGTTTTTTTTTTGTTTGAACGTAAATTAGTCGAGAGTGTTCTTAGCTATGTTTGATGAAAATCGATTCAAGATGGCCGCCGCTATAATATGGCGGATTACAACTCCCTCAATATGGGTATCAAATGAAAGGGCTTGACTAGTAGAATAGCACTATGCAAATCCAAGATGGCCGCCGCCACAAAATGGCGAATGTCGGGGGTTTTTTAAATTTTTAATTTATACTTGTTTAACGACGCGACATGGACGCGACGAAGTTTATAGCGTGATGTAACATCGCAGTTTTCTATTTCGTCACGTTGAATCGAATTAAAAAAATCTTGCACAGAAATTATGTTGTCGTTTTATTAAGTTTTTCACGATTTTCATCAAATGCTCGGTTCATTTTCATTGTTTCAATTGCACATTCCTGTTACGTATCTAATATTTTGCTACTGATTTTCTATAGAGTAATTCTTTCGGTTTTTGTTTGTTTTTGTTTTGTTAGTTTTAGATTTAGTTTGTGAGTTTTATCACTGAAAAAAGGCGATCTAAGGTTTCTGAAGTTTTCTTTTAAACAGAGCCACTTCTTTCATGACCAAGTAATTAAATTATAGTTGTGTAATTCTACGTTTTTGTTTATGAACTGTTACTTTATTATCTATCTTCTATTACCTACTTTACTTTGATTAGGTAAATCAAAATGTTGTCATGATGTGTGTGTGTGTGTGTTTGTGATTCAGTTAACAATTTTATACCTAAAGCTCAGATATATTATTATCTCAGCCCTATTTTTGTAAATGAAATTGAGGAAGGATTTCAACATCCTTTGAGTAGAGTAGGGCGCGATCGTTCGATACAGCGGAGGCTGCGCGGTGCGCTGTAGCCCGGAAGTCTCAACCCGCCACTCATCCCTGAACCTCCTACGCATCTAATATTTCCTTGTTCTCGAACACATTTTGCAAATTTTCATCAACCGAGGGAGCTCTAGGTTCGCTGGACACCTCATCCCTTGCCAAATACGCAATAACCTTATACGTATTTATACGACGTCCTTTATGCGTAGGTACATAGGTATAATACCTGTGTGCTGCGTAGAAAGAAGTCTTTCAGTTCAGTGGTTTTAATTTAATGTCTTGTCAATGTACCTAATTGTAATGGAATATACTTAGTTAAGTAAATACCTGGGTGTACCTATAAGTAGGTAACTTTATGCATTCTATCGATTATGAAATCGATATTGGAGTCCTTGGCCACGTGAGAATAGATATTTTGTATGATTCCCTAATCCAGATAACGCTACCGAATTATCTATATTGGGTCTGTATCTGCAACTAAATTGTCAATACACCGTAATTACAGACGATATGATGATAACGAAAATGATAAATCTTTCAGTTAGATTTAGAGGAGTTTGCACAATAAGTAGATATTTGGTACCTATTGATGTATTTTTTATCAATCACATATAGCCTGATAAAAGTGCAATAATCCAATAAGCTACGCAAAGTACCTAGCTATAGATACCTACCAATGTACATATGTATCTAGTTATATATTTAATTCTATCTATCTACAATGAATTTCTCTTACACCTACCTGCTGGTGGGTCAAGCCGGTAGGTCAACGGAAAGGTGCATACTACTTATCTAGCTTCCAGGAATTGTTTAGGAGTCACAGCCATTGCACGTTGTGTGACCAAGCAGCTGACAGGTTGTGCGTTTTGCAGGTGTTGTTTAGGAGTCACAGCCATTGCACGTTGTGTGACCAAGCAGCTGACAGGTTGTGCGTTTTGCAGGTGTTGTTTAGGAGTCACAGCCATTGCACGTTGTGTGACCAAGCAGCTGACAGGTTGTGCGTTTTGCAGGTGTTGTTTAGGAGTCACAGCCATTGCACGTTGTGTGACCAAGCAGCTGACAGGTTGTGCGTTTTGCAGGTGTTGTTTAGGAGTCACAGCCATTGCACGTTGTGTGACCAAGCAGCTAACAGGTTGTGCGTTTTGCAGGTGTTGTTTAGGAGTCACAGCCATTGCACGTTGTGTGACCAAGCAGCTGACAGGTTGTGCGTTTTGCAGGTGTTGTTTAGGAGTCACAGCCATTGCACGTTGTGTGACCAAGCAGCTAACAGGTTGTGCGTTTTGCAGGTGTTGTTTAGGAGTCACAGCCATTGCACGTTGTGTGACCAAGCAGCTGACAGGTTGTGCGTTTTGCAGGTGTTGTTTAGGAGTCACAGCCATTGCACGTTGTGTGACCAAGCAGCTAACAGGTTGTGCGTTTTGCAGGTGTTGTTTAGGAGTCACAGCCATTGCACGTTGTGTGACCAAGCAGCTGACAGGTTGTGCGTTTTGTAGGTGTTGTTTAGGAGTCACAGCCATTGCACGTTGTGTGACCAAGCAGCTGACAGGTTGTGCGTTTTGCAGGTGTTGTTTAGGAGTCACAGCCATTGCACGTTGTGTGACCAAGCAGCTGACAGGTTGTGCGTTTTGCAGGTGTTGTTTAGGAGTCACAGCCATTGCACGTTGTGTGACCAAGCAGCTAACAGGTTGTGCGTTTTGCAGGTGTTGTTTAGGAGTCACAGCCATTGCACGTTGTGTGACCGAGCGCAGCTAACAAGTTGTGCGTTTTGCAGGTGTACTGGGCGGGCCCAGTGGCGGGCGGCGTGGCCGCGGCGCTGCTGTACGCGCACGGCTTCTCCGCGTCGCCGCCGGACGCCGCGCCGATGTCGCCGCGTTACCGCCCCGTAGCCGCCGACGAGAAGGAAGTAAGTCACAAGTGAGACAAGTTCAAACAAAAGGGGCCTCTTTAAGACAGCACTAACGACAAGTGTCAATTCAAGTGATACTAGCAAAGACCACACAGAATTATACTATAGTTGGGACATTACAAACGTGCGAACTAAGTCATAAATCATTTTTATCGGACTTCTAGCTCGCACTTATGGAACTGGAACCTGTTTTTCTGGGGTTGTGTGCAGTGGCGTGCACAGGGTTTGAAGCCAGGGTATGCAATTGGTAGTAATAAAAAAAATCTGCTTTTTTTCTTATAGTTTTACCTAAGCATTGTTTTTCTCAGGGTATGCAGGGCTTTTCTGCCTTTATAAAATGCACGCCACTGGTTGTGTGTAACAGTAAAAAAAGGATTTGTCGATAGTCGATAACATACAGAGCGAGGATAAGCCCTTACAACCATATGATCGTAATATTTTATGGCTCAGTTTGCACGTTTGTAATGTCGCAACTATAGGTTTATAAGGCCTTGCCAGCTATGATGACCCATCGCCGTGTCCTCAGTGAAAAAGGTGCATATAGGTACACTGTATAATCTTTGGTCCTCCCTATATACACGGTATCTTGCTATAATTATTATACATTGTAGCCTTTAGTCGCAACGCACGCCCACGGAGTATCTAATGGGGAGCCGCTAACAACGTCTTTTTTGGTAACATCTCAAACTCAGCTTTATTTAGGTACTTTGACACGGGAGGCTGGCAGGAGGCACGGGAGGAGTGTTTGGCAGCTGTTGTGTGTGTGTTTGTTGGTCGGCTCCCTGTTATCGCCGAATCGGATGATTTTCATGCGTATGTATCTTAGGCGGCTGAATGTCATAGGCTATGTGACATCATGACAAATTCAATATGGCGGTTACGAAAAACGAAAATATGGTGAGAAAAAAAAAAGAAACAAAGTTGCGGTGAATCAAGATTCTGATTTGGTAACACATGAAAAGTATAAAGTCTGATTATTAATTCGGCGGAATTCTGACAGTTGTCATTTAAAAATAGAATGAGTTATTTGCTAAGATATAGTAATACCTCCTCTTCGTTATTTGATGGTTATTTGTATGAAAAACAGGGTTTAACCACCTAAAGTTCGATTTTACTCCAAACTAAAGTACCTGAAGTATCTGTCAGGCATTTGCCATATCTACATGAGGCAATTGATTTTTATTTATGTAAGTTTTGAATTTATATCTGTTTTGTGGGAACTGTTTTATCTCTGGTAACATTAAGAAACGTCAGAATTCCACGGAACTAAAAATCAGAGTGTAGTGTTTGAAGTGTTGTTTGTTTTTGCTAGCGTTCTGGACGTCCAGCTCCTACGGCATGGACAGTGCAACAAACTGTAAGCTCGTTTTAGGTACATATTTCTGCAACAAATCATCTTAAATCTAATATTAAAATGCAATGCACTGGAGTCATCACTGCTTTTATTGAAAGGCGTTTTTATTGTCTTGACAAAAACCATTTTGCTACAGCTATACCCTATCCACCGAGACAAGTTAGTACGGTTATCAGAGGCTCGTTTGTGATTGGTCAGTGATAAGCGTTAACACTGTGTACAGAGTAAGTACGTGTTTATTTCAGTTTGATTGTGCTACCCGTGAAGTGTAGAATAGAATAGAAAAACTTTTTTATTCAAATAAACTTTTACATTGAATCGTCAATTATTATTGGTTACCATTGGTTCGATTGCCATTCCTACCGTGAACCAGCAAGAAACTCGGCGGTTACTCTTTTATGTAGGGAACGACAGCGTACGTATGTACTACGTAAATTATAATGAAAATAAATGATGTAAATATTTTGTTAATCTTGTTTTCTTGTTTTCGTTACATTCATTTTATTCAATTATTTATATTTTAGGTTTTAGGACCTCTTACTACCTTAATTTTTTCCCAAAGTAGACAATATAATAGTAGCGCAGTATGTACGCACACTGAAAATGGTTAACGCCCACTGACTTTTTTTGTCCCTGTCATTTGTATGGGATTACGAAACAGGGTGAGCGCTATACTAACTTGTCTCGGTGGACAGGGTATAATATGTATATAGAACATACTTATACAGCACATATTTATCCTATCGAGGCCTATCTACTTAAAGCACTGTAATATCATTGACACTGAGAGGTTGACGCTTTGATATATGAAACAATTACTCGTAAATTATCACGATGGCGTTACTGTGCCGGAACTGACTTCACTGATATGTGTGAATAGACTTTAAATAAGCCTCAACAGCGCAATGGTCGTCGGCTGTGGATCGAAAATCGAATGATCGACGGTTCAAACCCCACCCGTTACACCATTGTTGTACCCACTCCTAACACAAGCTTTGGAGGCGAAAGGAGAATAATACCTAGTCATGTTCATAATGGCTTAATATTCTTTAAAAAAAGTAGTTATGTCCTCAAATAAACGCCATTTTCCCATTTTCCAGCTGAAACGATTGGACGGCAAAGGCGACATGGCCTGAAGACGATCGCGGCGAGGAGTGCCGCGGCCCCCCTCCCCCCTCTCCGTGCCCGGCGACACCCGCCCCGCGCCGCACACCACCCGCCTCAACAACTACCTGCGACACCTGTGAATTGCAATTACCCAACAATAGTTGAAATTGTATTCCTGTATTGTGAAAATATGGCAAACCTTCCCCTAGTAACTCCATCCTGGGCAACTATGTATATAATAGGCCTATTTCATACTAATTATACATTCACAAAATGCGTTTGAATTTTTAAAATAATCCGTCTCTTGTGAAATCTAATTCTGTCTCTTTTTTATATTTTTCTGAACGTTTCATGAAAGATTTGACAACGTAGGTACAATTAATTATTTATTGTGCGAAGGCATTATTATTTCCAACTAAAAACACAACACAAACGTTTTAAGCGTGCAGTCGTCTGATGACCAAACCAATCTAATTTATCAAATCACATTGATTTTATTAGCGTGGTTTTTTTTTAATTTATAAGGGCCTTTCTATATGCATCGATGTTCGGGGCACTGTCATACCCAAAGTATGTTACAATGTTAATACAATGTTACAATGTTAATAATCCCAATAACTTCCGGAATTGTGTAACTTACCTCGCCTATTTAAAAATTTACCAAAAACAAGATTTCTATAGTGACCTGAAATACATATATAATTTGTAAATAAGAGGAAAATTACATATTTTATTCTTTGAAAGTGACTTATACAAGAAATGGAAATACAAAATCTTTATATATTTATGTAAATGAATAGTAATTTTAAAATTAAAGAAATCTCGTATTTGTATACCTATCTACATTTACACCCCCAAGATAGAATATCTTGGGGTGATCAAAAGTATTTTTATTTTTATACAGAAATATTTTTCGTACATTGTATTGAATATTAATTGGATCTTTACTGCCATTCTTAGGTACTACTTAAGTTATTGAACCGTAATACATAATTACTATGTAAGAAAATTTGTAGATACTTATCACATTTTATGTACCTAATGTATCTTCTCTAAATCACCTATTTAACATCATTTTAAATATACACGTTCTCAATTATATCCTTCCTCATTTTACTAATAAATTATTTTAGTAACTCATATTTTTCTACTATATTATAAGAAATAATTTTAATTACACGCTTCGAATTAGGTATTGCAAAAATAAATAAAATAAGTTATCGACATAAAAAGACAGTATTATTTTTATCTATCATCATTATGTACATGAAAATTTGTACTTATTATATTTATATATTTAATAGGTACCCCACATGTTACCTTGTACCACATGTTATCTTTAAAAATGTTACCTTTTTAAAAGCGATAATAATGTATTATTGCGAGTAGAAAAAACAATCGTGTGCTACATCTGCAAATTATTCAGATCTGTTTGCACTTTTATATAAATAAATAAGTACAATAATAACATAAGAGATTATATTTTAAAATAAATTCCTTGCTATAATGGCTCTTACACACTGCCTAATACAACCCAAAACTGCTTCTAACTATGGCTGATACGCGCCAAATATATGACGGAAATATGTGAAATGTACATATTATACAGTGTGTAAATATGTACATTTCACATGTATAGACAAATACCTGTTTGTCAAGTAATCTAAAATCCTAATAATGACATTTTTTGACGTGCTTAGAGGTGCTTTATTGAAGTTTTACCCTTTTATCTTGTATAAAATTCCAATTTTATTTCTAATAATTTTTGATTCTTGGAAATACTCTTTCAGCTCATCATACATTTTTATAACTAAATAGAAATATAATAGGTTAATACAAATTGTGTGTCAATGGTTCTGTGTTAGATTAAGTTCAATACATAATAATTATATTTGATTACATACTCAAATGTCTTTTTTTTCACGTATACCCATCTTGCTGTTAGTTAATGGCAGAAGCCATTATAATGGAGCAATTCATTAGAGTTAGATGGTTATGCATCACTCAATTCCGTCAATCATGATGTGCAGAATGACTTACTAAGGCCTAATTCGTACGAGCGTAAAAAATGCGTCGCGTTAAAACCCGGCGTTGGCGTTTTTAGGGTTCTGTACCTCAAAAGGTAAAAAAAGGAACCCTTATAAGATCACTTTCTTGTCCGTTTGTCTGTCCATCTGTCCGTGTGTCGCCACCGATTTTAGGATTTGGTACGGCTCAGGAACGGGTGGACCTAGCAAGTTGAAATTTATACCAAATACTAAGGTCTATGGTCCCTATTAGGTGTATAAAAATTAAGGTCCTGAGTCCACACAATAAAAAGATATGGGCAAATTTAGATTTTCACGAAAACTTGTAAGTACCAAAATTTATCACTTTTTTATTTTCAACTTTTTTATTTTTCGGAATTTTTCCTTTATTTGATCTGTAAGACCTTGCTTTTGACCAAAATTGACAAATCTAGGTCAACCGGAAGTACCCTATATTTTTTTGGGTTGAAAACCTAAATGGTAGTTCCAGTTGACCTGGAATAACGAAATTTGGCAAAAAGCCAGGTTTTACAGCATAAATAAAGGAAAAATTCAAAAACTAAAAATAAGTTGGAAATTAAAGGGTGTCCCCATACATACATAGTTGAGCCAATTAAGATAGACCTCTGAGTTGTATGAGTGCTCATACAATTTAGAGGCCTAGCTTAATTAGCAACTTTTTTTTTTTTTGACGTGGTGGAAACCTTTTATAGGTACCCCCGTTCTGCGGCCGAATGCGGCAGAACGAAGGTTATGTGGGACTCCGACCGGGTATACCCACTAAAACCACCACGGCATGACCCTCATGCTGTCTGTGCTGGACGCCTGGGGAACCCAAAGTATGCATCCCAGGTGTCCGGCAGCCGCCCCAACTGGGGCTCCCGCTCGCCTCTGGGCTGTCCCTCCAGAGGCTCGCGCCCTCCCGTAATTTTTTAACGAGGTTTTCTTCCTCCCGCGATGGGCATCGCTGCCCCCCGCCCCGGGGTGTCTCACCCCCAGTTTCATCCGCAGTGCCCTCTGCTAATCAGAGGGACACGCGGAGAAACCTCCCTCCGCCAGGTCATTGGCCATGGCTAACAATATCCCCGAAATTATTAACCATGTTACCGGGGCGCACCGGCCCGAATACTGCTCTTCCCCTCGGACGTATCCAAGAGGACCAGCAGCACCCAGGCACACTTGGAGGTTACCTGGCTAGCACCCCAGCTTAATTAGCACCTTACCTTTTAAGACAAACTAATGAAAAACAGATTGTACTTATACTTCTGGAGTACGGAACCGTCGGTGCGCTGACTCGCACTTGACCGGTTTATTTTTTTAACGATCGTCTGAATAATAGTAAGAAGTTTCGTATGGTCCATTTTTAACGCCCAACGCCGAGCGCTGAAAATAGAACACTGCGCGATAAAAATGCGTCTCGTTAAAAAAACTGACGTGTGAACATATACTTGGGAATACATTTGTTCTATTTGAACGCTTTTTTAACGTCCGTTAAAAAAACTCTCGTGTGAATTAGGCGTTATGCAGCAGAAAACGTCCGGATCGTTTTCTTTTTTATATTGGTTCATAATATTGGTTGCATTAGACTAGGTTATCCAAAACCAAAATCCTATAATGCTAGTGAAACCTATCATGCAATGGAATTCAGAGCCAGCGTTTACAGGGGATAGTGTACCGAGATGACAGTTCGCTACCATGACGATCGCTAATTATGTCAAAATGTTTAGTAACAAGTATAAATTAAAAATTTAAAAAACCCCGACATTCGCCCTTTTGTGGTGGCGACCATCTTGGATTTGTAATAATGCTATTCTACTAGTCAAGCCCTTTCATTTGATACCCATATTAAGGGAGTTGTGAAAAATATGTAATCCGTCATTTTGTAGCGGCGGCCATCTTGGACCGATTTTCATCAAACATAGCTAACAACACTCTCGACTAATTCACCTTTCAAACAAAAAAAAATCGCATTCAAATCGGTCCACCCGTTTAAGCGCCACAGGGGAACAGACACACACACACACACACACACACACACACACACACACACACACACACACACACAGATATGTCAAACTTATAACACCCCGTCGTTTTTGCGTCGGGGGTTAAAAAAGGTTAACTCACTTATAAAAATTTACTAAACACTGTAACTGATGATAAAGGTTACAAATCTTTCTGGGGAACTGATATATTTTAGTAAAAAAAACACATCTGTATAATTTCATACTATATTTCAATAAATCAACAAAGAAAAATAAAACATACAAATCAAAAGACTAAGTCAAAAGACGGCTACTGTACAAATCATCTTTGGAAACTTATGGGCACTCAATATCCTATGACATAAAATATTATACATATATATAGATACATATACAATTGCATGAGCTTAGCTTTATTGATATTTTGATCAAAATATTAGTCAGTCTTAAAATCACTATATTATACTAAAAAACATAATTCCTAATTTATTAAAACTAAACTGAAAAATTTATCAAAAAATGCAATAAAAAGCAAAATATGGTTATACAAGCAATAACTTAATTATACTCCCGTTTACTAAACGTACCCATTCGAATGTTTAAACTTTAAAGTAGTATTAAGTTGTATATCATCAAAGAAAAAAAGTAAACATTATTGCTTTTGCTACACGTGTCAAAAAGAAGCATACCTTAGTACAAGTGTAAATTAAAAATTTAAAAACCCCCGACATTCGCCATTTGTGGCGGCGGCCATCTTAGATTTGCATAGAGCTATTCTACTAGTCAAGCCCTTTCATTTGATACCCATATTAAGGGAGTTGTGAAAAAATATTATGTAATCTACCATTTTGTAGCGGCGACCATCTTGGATAGATTTTCATCATCATCATCATCATCATCATCATCATCATCATCATCATCATGATCAACCCATTACCGGCTCACTACAGAGCACGGGTCTCCTCTCAGAGTGAGAAGGGTTTTGGCCATAGTCTACCACGCTGGCCAAGCGGATTGGCAGACTTCACACACCTTTGAGAACGTTATGGAGAACTCTCAGGCATGCAGGTTTCCTCACGATGTTTTCCTTCACCGTTAAAGCAAGTGATATTTAAATACTTAAAACGCACATAACTCCGAAAAGTTAGAGGTGCGTGCCCCGGGATCGAACCCACGACCTCCGATTAGAAGTCGGTTGTCCTAACCACTAGGCTATCACAGCATGTTATAGCTAACAACAGTCTCGACTAATTCACCTTTCAAACAAAAAAAACCGCATTCAAATCGGTTCACCCGTTTGAGCGCTACAGGGGAACAGACAGACACACACACAGACACGTCAAACTTATAACACCTCGCCGTTTTTTCGTCGGGGGTTAAAAACTGTCTGTTCTAACGTAGACATTAGAATATGCATCTATCTCTTTCCCACACAGCAGTTCCGCTGCTATGGTTTGCGGAGCTGTGCTACCGCCCTTAATGAATATGCAACAAATAATTAATTTATAGTATAGCTAAACATAGCAGCATATTATTTTAAATTGCTTTAGTATCATCTAATAATAGTACAAGTATAAATTAAAAATTTTAAAAACCCCCGACTTGTAGTGGCGGCCATCTTGGATTTGCATAGTGCTATTCTACTAGTCAAGCCCTTTCATTTGATACCCATATTGAGGGCGTTGTGATAAAATATGTAATCCGCCATTTTGTAGCGGCGGCCATCTTAGATAGATTTTCATCACACACACACACACACACACTCACACTCACACACACACACAAACACACACACACACACACACACACACACACACGTCGTTTTTGCGTCGGGGGTTAAAAATTGTATACAATAATGAAGCTGCATGATTTCTTGCTTGACTTTTTCTGTGCACATTATATTTTAAGAAAGTTATTTATTTACAAATTTTCATCTAGTTATGACTACGATAATATGTACAAAAGTAGCACAATGTATAGACAAATAATAAGTAATACTTCGCATCATGTCATTATGATTTCGTATAATCAATTCAAATACATAAATGATTTTTTTCTCAAAATTATTGATAGGGTAAGTATATTTTATGTGCGTTCTCAAAAAATAAAGTTGTTTTTTAATAAAATGAGTATGTACTTCACTATTTTTTTCCTATTGTTTTGATGTACTTCAGAGTGTCGATTTTATACTTATTTGGACTACTTATACAACAGTATTGAACTTAAATTAACAAAGTTATATAAATTTAAAACATTTCTGTTTATCGTGAGGTATTCTCGTTTTGAATAGCACAGAATCGGCGCGGTACTGCGTCGATAGTAAAGGTGTATAACCCATTACCTGATTCAAGAGAAAATACACGTTAATATTATGTGCGATGTCGTAAAATAACGTTACGTCTGTTTATTAAAAATAACGTTACATATTCAAAATTTGCTTCCAAAATATTATGTTTAGTATAGTGGAGATTGTTGTCCTCACAAGAATAGTTCAGAATAGAAACAGAATAGACACATTCTGTGTCTCACCTGAGAGAAGAACTGTATACATTTATGTCGTTCGTGGAAGTGTGTCTCGTCCGCCGACAGCGTCACCGGGCAACCCGGGCAACGGAACGTCCAACGGGAAGTCACCTGAAACAGAAATCGTTTTATTGTAAGCTTACTTGAGCTACGAGTGTTTGTCCTCATTTCTGATTTGATCACGTAGAGAAACTGCGAGCGGCTTGAGATAGCTCTCAATTGCCCTCAGAGTTTTCTCTTTCTATGTTACATATTCACACACTCTTCGATATATTTTTCTTCATCAAGGCTTGGTAATGCGAAATACCAATTTTTCTATATTCATAAAGTACATTCATAGACTTTATTCGAACGAGCGTTACACAGCCGAGCGTGACGGCTCAGTCTCATTCAATATCCACAAAATAAAGTACTCCTAAAGAAGTTTTGACTTCATAAAGATACTCGAGGACGGAAGTAATTACCTTGACGGGCGGTTTGCGGGTGAGGTGCGCGACGAGGAAGTTCATGGCGATGTCCTCGCAGTTCATGTACTCGTCCACGTAGTCGCGCACGGCGGCCGGCAGCGCGCGCCAGTACGCCCACAGGTAGTAGCGGTGCACGAACGCCGCGCCCGTCAGCACCATGCTCAGCTCGCAGCTGGTTCCAGAGACATGATGCACGGAGAAAATCGCCCATGAGATGGGCCAATCGAATTAATTATGTCGCGGGCGATCTCTCGCACGAGTGTACCACGCTGTTGGCCAGCATGTGTGGCGAAAGTGGCGGCAGCAGTGGCGAACGGAACGCTCGTGAGGTGAATAATATCTGCCCTTAAGTCAACCACGACTGCTTTGCCAAGAGTGGCAAAAACTCTCTTGCTGTATAAATTCAACCAATCACCACACTTGAAACTGTAGCAACAATTGATACAGCTCTTCGATAATCGCGGATCTTGAAGTTAATAATATGTCCCCGACATAAATCTATCTAGTTTTAATTATGTCTTAAGTTTGAGCAAAGTCCGAGTACGCTCTATAGATAGGTCTCTCTATATATAGGTCCACTAAAATAAGAAACGAAAACGATTTCTTAGAAGTTTTATAGAATTTTTAATATAAATTAAAAATTGGAATTAATAAAAAGGAAAACGAAGATTCTACTATCTAATAATTATTCATAACTTTAATGTTTTACGAGGACCTCAAACTCCAAACTGATATGAATTTAACTTAACTCTTAAACTTTAACTTAAAACTTATTTCGACCTGATATGAAGCCCCCAGAATCGATTAGTCAACAATTAGGTTAGGCTTAGACCATTTGCACAAATCCTCTAGGCGTTCTAGAAACAGGCGCGACCTGTTCTCGCTTAGTCTTTTTACAATGCGGACAAACAGCAAAATATAGTCCTACAAACATATCTGACCTGGTGTCAGCGTCACTCACCGCATATTAAATGTTGTCAATTTCATAGTGGCGTCCGTCATTCCACCGGGTCAGATAAGTTTGTCTGACTTTGTTAATATGTATCGCTCTAAGGGCCTGTTTCACCACCTTCTGATAGGTATCGGATAGCCTAAATGTGATGCTGATCCTAGTTAAGGTTGAGAGTTGCATGCTAATCACATGGGTATTGTTAAAATGAAAGCTTTAGCTAGAAGTTATTTTTGGTGGCCGGGCATTGATGCAGATATTGAAAACACCGCTCGTAGCTGTACTACGTGCGCAGAAGTCGGCCCGACAGTTTGGTTTAACGAGAGAAGTCGTCAGTGACAATGGTCCGCCTTTCGTTTCTTCAATTGGTCTTTTGTGTTTCGATTTAAGCGGATATTTATTAGTATTATTAATGAAAGTGGACAACAGACATATCAATAGAAATGTAGAGCAAGTTTACACAAGTCTTACCTGTAATTTGAATTGTAAAGGAAGCCATTGTTAAAATTGAGATCCCACGCGTGGTATCTGCCGGGAAAACCGACGATTCGATCGCGATGTTCACGCCACACTCTGGAAAAGTGTAACAAGATACACATAAAATATCTTAATAAATTACATTCTACATTATTTCTGACTAATTTTAACCGAATCCCAGAAAAAGAAGTTTACAATTCGACATCTTTTTTTTTCTGTATGCCAATACGGTGTGCCAATTTCTCCAAGACCGATTTACATGATTCGTTTTAAGTCGATATAAGTCACGTGACTTTTTTTAGCAATTAAGTATCACTCGCTTTATTGGTGAAGGAAAATATCGCGAGAGTTCTCCATAATGTTCTCAAATGCCTGCAAAGTTTACCAAACGACATTTGGTCAGCATGGTGGACTACGGTCTAAACACTTCTCATTCTGAGAATAGACCCATGCCCTGTAGTGGACCGGTAATTATGATTATAATGGTGATGATAATGGTGATGATGATGATGATGATGATGATCATTATGAAGGTGATGGTGATGATGGTAATTGTGGTGATGATGATAATTGTGGTGATGACGATGATGATGATGATTATAATGGTGATGGTGATTATGATAATTATGATGGTGATGATGATAATAATGGTGATGATGATGATGAAAAAGCCGTGTATAGGTCGTGTTACCTGAACGCGAAGACGATCTCGTCGTGCCTCAGGTGCGCGTCGTCGTCCACGCACAGCACGGCCTCGGTCTCGATCACGCCGTAGGGCAGGAAGCGGTTGTTGAGCGAGTTGCGCGCCGCGCGCACCACCGCCACGGGCGCGCCCGACTCCGGCCACGCCTGCGTCGCCGAGGGCGCCGTCACGCCGTTCCAGACCACCACCACCTTACACATACGACATCATTACAGAGATGAAGGTGAAGTGTAACAATTTTTTTACTTTATTACATTAATGAAGATTTTATATCCTTTGAAGTTTGATATGTCCATACATATCAAAGCTCTTCAAAGTTAGGTTTCTTTTAAAGTTGCTTGAAATAAGCCTGATAATCAAAATATAACCTTCATCCATCAAGTTTCAAACGATTTGTTACACAAAGATTTTTGAATTTTCCGTTTTTCGATAAAAAGTCAAGATTCTTCGTTAGATACTTAGTAACAAATGACTGGGAATTTTCTGTCATAATCTCCCGATATATGTATATGCAAATTAAAAAGAAATACTTTACGGTACTGACTTTGTTTAGATATGGCAACCCTCGCAGTCGCGCTAGGGCCGCCGCCAGCACCGCTTCTCTCTCGTACGTCAGGATGACTATAGTGAACTGTTCCCTCGGCCGGTCCCCGCCGAGCGCTTCGCTGAACTCCTTGCCGGAGCCGCCCGCGCCCGCGCCGATCGGCCGGAACCCGGCCGCGGATCCCATGAACCGCGCCTCGGAAGTCACCGGGGGATCCCAAGGCAACTGCGGGTACAGAGCGAACGGCTCGCCCCATTCGTTCCACAACTCGTATCCGTGCAACAGGGCTACCGAGTAATTTCTACGGTAGGCCGGACTCGGGTACGGAGCTTCCGACGGCCCGAGCGTCTCCTCGGGTTCCGTGTCGACGGCGGGCGGCTCCAGTTTCGGTGGATAGTATGAATCGTTGAACGCGGGCGCCCCGAGAGTCGCGATCGCCGGCCGGGCCGGTATGTTCAACCGGGTCCTTATGGTCGCGAGCAACGAATCCATGCTGGCCTGCACCGAGCTCAAGTAGCGCTCCCACAGAACCCGTCCTTGCCTCCGAAACGCTAGGAGGTCCGCATCCGACAGCGCTCGCAGCAGAAAATGCAACTCCGTCGCCCGAGCTTTGGGAAGAGACAGAGTCGCTCGGCGCCAGTCGAGCACTTCGTCGAAAGGCAAGCGGATTCGATCCCCGCCTAAAATCAAGGGTATAGCACCGGACCGCAACGCTTCGTACAATCGGGCTTGTAGCAGGGCCGTCGTGGCATAGTCGCTATCGGCAGGAGCTAAAATTAGAACGAATGTGGAATCCCGCAAGACAGATCGTCGCGACCGGTCGGTGCCGCACAGCGCCCAGTCGCCGATCGGAATCACGGCTCGTCTCTCTATCGGCGGATCGCACTCGAATTGTAGGAAAAACACATCGGACGCCGGAGCCGAACTCGCTGTTTTTCGAAGCGTATCGATGAGGAATTTATCATTGTCTACGCTGGATCCCGTCGGCAGCGGTGTTTGCGAACCCTGAAAACTAAATTTTGCTTATGAACGTGTACTAACATTTAATTAAAAACTTTCATTTCGTAGCTGCGTACCTACCTAAGGATGTACTTCCGGCGTGCGGGTGCTATGGGAGCACAATCCGTCCATACATCTCCACCCGGAGGGCCGAGGGCAGGCGGCGTTACGAGATCGAAACCGGGCCGAAACTGTTGCATGGTGAATGTAGACTGAGCGACCATAGCTCTTCCCGTAGACGCAGTGTGAAAGGCATCGCCGGATCCCACTGACAGCTCTCGTCGCGCCAAGTTCAACAGCACATGGTTACGACCATCGCCACCCCAATACGGTAAGCTTTTAATAGCACTCTCGTTCAACGACAATCTGTATGTATCCGTTGTTGAACTGAAACACATTATTATCAAACAAATTTAGTTTTATCAATATTACAGTAAAAAATACTATACTATAACAACGGACAAAATCTTACGAGGGGCTCTTATCCAGAGGAAATCCTTCGCCGACCAGAACGAGATAAAGACAAGCTTCGTTAGGATTGTGCGTCAAATGTGAATTGTAGCTTAGCGTTTGTCGCAGAGTAGTCTTGAGAAAGCCGTCCACTTCGGCGCCGGCGAGCGGCGCATATTTTTCAGGATCGTAGAAATATATTGGAAAACCGGAGGTGAGAGAACAACGAGAATGGTCAAAGCATGAATGCATACGACAGTGGACCTCAGAGGTGGCACTGATAGGCGGAAGAATGGGCGGTGGTTGCGAGGGAAGGATTTGTGTAGGCGGAGCCAGTTCGGGGGAATCGCGCCGTATAGCCTCCAGCTGTGCGAGACGTGCCTGGTCTGCGGACACGCGCAGTCTCTGCAGCTCAGCCGTTGCTCGAGCGTACTCCGCTTTAACGCTATCCGCTTTAGCACTTGCGGCAGCCGCTTCTCTTTGTAGTTTTCCCCGCCTTTCTTCTAGCTCGCGCAATTCGGTTGACACTGAAGCCTTTGAAGCCAAAATAAAAATTACTCAATTTTAAGTCCAGTTTAAGTAACATAATTGCCTATAGGACATTAAGATTTTGAGTATCAGTAGATAATTTAAAGTATTGTGCAATTATTAAAGAAAAGTAATCATTGTACTTTTTATTATTTTTATTATAACTGCCTCGTTGGTCTACCCACTAGACTCTAGTGGGTAGCATATTCGACTGCAGATCATGAGGTCCCGGGTTCGATTCCCGGGTCAGGCAAACAATTGTTAGGTACTGGGTTTTCTGTCAAGGAATTCTGTTCCAGCTCGGAGTTGGTAGTTAGCTGTGTTACACCCCCGTGCCTCGAAGAGTACGTTAATCAGTCTGTCCCGATTATTATCACTATCATGTGACAATAGTCGTTAAAGGTCGCCAACACGCATTAGAGCAGCATGGCGAGTCTAAGCTCTAAAATCCCTCTCTCATATCAGAGAGGAGGCTTGTGCCCAGCAGTGAGACGTTATAAGGCTGTCGTGGTGGTGGTGGTATTATACAACGAACACAAAATTACTTTGCTATAATCCGCTAACATAGCCCAGTCAATCTACTACCAAAATCGACAAATAAAAATAAAAACTCTTATAGTTTTGGAAATTAGCCTAAAATGTTCTTTGAGACTTCCTCTATAACATATCCAAAACCCCCATATGGGGGGGGTGCGGAACCGGCCGCCATTTTGAATTTTAGGTCCCTTTTTTTGGTTTTTTGCACATATCTCGAAAATCTCTAATTCTAGCATTTTGACTACTTCTGACAAAAGTTTTTAAATAAAATTTGCTACAAAGGTTCCATTCATTTTTACTCTAAGGTTATTACTTTAGGAGCTACAGGGTGTTTAAGTTAACAGAGAGATAAAAATAGGTATTTAAGAATACGGCGTCGTTTATAAAAATAATATTCACTATCGCTCACATTTTTATTTTACAATAAGCAAGCTCATAGTCATCTACCGACCCAACATAAAAACTGGCCAAGTGCGAGTCGGACTAACACACGAAAGGTTCCGTACCATAGAGCAAAAAGAAAAGTTTATTGTATGGGGATTCTTTAAATTTTAACTTTATTTTATTTTCATTATTTTTTAGTAATAGAGACTATAATGATACTCATTCTCTGAAATTTTCAAATATCTACCTATTACGGTTCAAAAGATACAGCGATTGTTAAGGTCAAACAGAAAACGCCGAAAAAATGAAGTTTCTTGTATGAGGGCCCCCTTTAATATTAATTTAATTTTTATTATTTATTGTTATAGTAAAAATATATACTCTGTGAAAATTTCAACTGTATGTCTATTGTAAGATCTCATTTCGCAAAACATCTTTTGGATAGTGGACATAGAATAGACGAGGGTCACACATTTGAAATTTTACACACATGCTGCAAAGGTTTTAAACTGTGCGTGTTGGAACAATTGGAAATAGTTGGGCACAGCGGTGGGAATGTCGAATTGCTGAATGAGCAAGTAAATGTGTCATCTTCACCATTGCTCAACATATTTAGGGGGCGTGGCCAGAGAGAAAGTGAAAGGAGGGTAGATGACTAAGCGGGGATAGAATATATAAAGCCGCTCATTTGACACGTCCGTCACTTTGCAATCATCCGTTGTCAAGTCGACATCTCCTGAAGATGCTCCGGTGTCGGAGCGAATCGATCGTCGAGTTAAATTTGTGGTGAATTTGTGTGGTGTTGTGCCTACAAAGTCACTGTTAGCGGATTATAGCAAAGTAATTTTGTGTTCATTGTATAATATCATGGAATTCTGCAAAGTAACGCCTGCTTCTATTCAACATTTAAAAGTGGTGGTGGTGGTGGTATTTTTTATTTACATTTAGCACAGAAGGATTTCTAGGGATAGAGATATAACTACATACCTTGATCCGAAGCATCTCCTCAATTCTTATTTTAAGATCCACCACATTTGTTGTAGATAAATCCCCCAGTGCTTCAAGAGTGTGTCGCATATTATTAGCACCTGAAGACATGGATGAAGTTTCATACTGTGAAAAAGTAAAACCTCATTAAGAAATATTATAATCTATACAAATAATCCTGATAAGTTTCCATCTGTTATTTTAAAATTACTGCCTCTTATTAAGCTTTAAATATTAGAACCATGGTAGATAGTAGAACCCATTTTTAAAATTTTTAAAATTTTTTTACCACAAAAAACCACATTTTTAAAATCTTTATCTTTCTGCCAGTCTGTAGAACTGGGTGAATTTTCGGAATGGCTAAACCAGTTTTGGGGGAGGGTTTTGGATTATATAGTCAAGACTTAAAAACTTTCTTTGTTCTATTAGTAATAGTCTATTATATTGTTCAAATAAAATTTCCAAAGGAGTAGAAAAGAAATCAAATGGTTAGTCATTTCTAAGTAAATTGTGGGTGAAATCAGATTCCAACTGAATAATGAATACATAGTGAAAGTCTTGTAACATTCCAATCATCTGAATGAATAAGTTAGTGGTATAATATAATCATTGACATAATTAGTACAGTAGAATCCCGATTATCCGAACATCGATTATCCGGATATTCGATTATCTGGACTCATTCGTCTTGGCTCTAATTATCAATTTAAAAATGTTTTGACGGAGCAACGAGACATGTTACCACAAGTTTATTCCCGCCTCCGACAGTGTACATACTCCAGCTCTCATTTGTTTGCTGGATAGTTGTTATCAGCTATTACTATAGCTCATTTTTTATATATCGTATTATCTAAGTAAAACCCATTACAAAATAAAAAATTCGCCTCGCGCATTCCCCGCGCGCTCTAAGGACAAGTACAATGAGTAAATGCGCTCCGCAATCCGCCATACGCGGTGCGCCGTCACTCAGGACACAGCCTTAGAGGTGCGTGACGCGGATCGAACTCAGAAGGGAGGCCGAAGTCCTAACCACTAGGCTATCAACGATTCGTTTGTGTGCTAAGCACAATTACCTACCAGTTGGGATGAACGTTAGGGCCAACATGCGAAGCCTGGGATCTTTGATTGAGAGTAAATAATGAAAGCCTGGGATAGCTGGGCTTAGTGATATTTGGGCGCTAGCCGCAGGAAAAACTTCAATAAATAAGAAATTATTAATAAGAGCTCATTGGTACTTCCTACCTTTGATAAGTAATAGTGTGTAACAAGCGGCACTATGAATAATAGCACGGACACCGTCAGGATAACACGAGACAGCTTCAAATGCCCCAGCCATTGGCAAATACGTTCGTGTAGTAACATTTTAGTCGCAGTCAACTATGCGCTATAATAAATCCGTCATACTCTTTGTGTAACAGGCAAATCGATTCCCATTTAATTAGATTTTAGCGAAATAGCGAAATATATTATTATTATTTCTATGCCAGGCGGCAGGCACCAAACAACTCTGTGTCAACTGTCAAGTGCCAATGTCAAATGTCAATTATAGTCATAGAGATAATAATAATAAGTAGAGTAGGCATACCTACCTTAAAAACGTGCCAAAAATACACTCACACACGCACAATCCTGTAACATAAAATGGCGCGTGTTCATTGTGATGTCTCAAGTTGTGCGTGTGTGAGTGTTCATGTATACATTTAGGGAGGCCATCTTAAGGGAAGTTGCAATAAAATTTCTGCCATGATCTGTTTTATTGTTATGTTTAAAAATGTAGTGTTGTCTCTTACACACTTATGAAAATTTTGATAAGCTTAAGCTGTTTTCCGATCCACTATTTTCTATAGGACATTATGCCAAGTCCTCTTCTATAGGTTCATGATTATAGTCCGTAAACCATAGAGATAATTTATTATTATTATCTCTATGCCGTAAACCCAATAAGTATTATTATAATATTTCTATGATTTTACCCAACCCGTAAAATAAAGATAAGTTATAAAATATCAACGACGACATAGCCCCTAAAATATGTACCTATATATCGCAATCCAGCCAACGCAACGTGACGGTACCGAACTACCGACATCTGTTAGTGCTGACGTCATGAAAATGGCGGCCAGGCGCAATAGGGTATTTGACAACATTGAAAATATACTATTGATTGTGGTCATCTTATCAGATAATAGCCTAAAAAGACATATTTCACTCAATCAAACTAAACTATGTAATTTTACGCGATATTTTGCACGAAATAAAACATAATAATTTTTGAAATTTTATCAGGAACGTGAACGCTCTGGGATTGTTTGTGATGTCACTTGATAGCACGTAACTTGGTTGATATAATTGAAGTTTATCAAGTCAACCGAAACTAAACTTTATACTTGAAAGAATAAGATTGATATTAAAATGAGTAGGTATAACAATTTAGAACATTACGATACAGCAGTCGCCTTGCGTAGCGTCTCTGTCGCACGCACCGAGTTCCGAAAAGGAGCGAGCGAGAGAAGTGACTTGCATAGCGATTTGTGACTTCACTCGATAGCACGTAACTTGGTTGATATAATTGAAGTTTATCAAGTCAACCGAAACTAAACTTTATACTTGAAAGAATAAGATTGATATTAAAATGAGTAGGTATAATAATTTAGAACATTACGATACAGCAGTCGCCTTGCGTAGCGTCTCTGTCGCACGCACCGAGTTCCGAAAACGAGCGAGCGAGAGAAGTGACTTGCATAGCGATTTGTGACGTCACGCGTATCATGTGATCAGAAATGTCGTTTTTGGCGTGGTTTTCAAAACTTAAACTTTATCATTGATTTAATTCTTAATCATCGAACTATTACGCTTAGAATGGAAGTTTCTAACAAATTTCCGCTCGAAACGTAAGCTATAAACCAACCCATGTGTGCCCTGTAATTACATTTGCCGACACGCACACAAGCGCATGAGTACCTTGAGCACTGACGCGACGATAGCCTTTTAGGCTTGCTAAAAACGGCTTATCGCCGCGTCGACGACTGCCTTTCTTTACCTATTTATTCTAAGTTCTTAATACTGTAGATATTGCGAAAAATATCAATGTAGTGTGTTTTAATAAGTAATAAAGAATAATTTAAAACAATTTCCAAAAATTAGTCAAATACCCTATACTAATTTGCGGGGCCTATAGGTCAGCTCAGCTCAGCTCCACTCCGCCCAGCTCCGCTTCAATGTAAACACTTGCCACTTTTCACTGCTCTTCTCCGCTCGACTCCGCACAGCTCCACATCAATGGAAACGCAGCCTTAGCGGACCAATCACATCATTGAGATGACAAGCGATCTTAATTCTCACCTGATGGTAAGTGACGATGCAGTCTAAGATGAAACCGCGATACGAGTTTAGGGTTCCGTACCCAAAGGGTAAAAACGGAGCCCTATTAATGTCACTCTGCTGTCTGTCTGTCCGTCAGTCTGTCCGCCGGTCACAGGTCTCTAGCTCGTAAATGAAATGAGTTACAAACCTGGGTATTTGGTGTAAAACGTTGACCCAAAACCAAATATTGAATTAAATTATTTTTCAGGGGGGCTACAGGTAGTAGGTATAACTACATGAAAAAGGAGCCGGAAAAAAATTCTTACCCTAGCTTGTGGGGTATAATAATTGTTTAGAGCTTATAATTGAGTAGAGTACAAAATATACCTAGTTATATAATATATATTTTTTTATTTTTTGCTTGAAAAATAAGGAAATGGGGGGCCATCAAAATTGTCAGTTTTTAACCCCCGACGCAAAAACGACGGGGTGTTATAAGTTTGACGTGTCTGTGTGTGAGTGTGTGTGTGTCTGTCTGTCTGTTCCCCTGCAGCGCTCAAGCGGGTAGACCGATTTGAATGCGGTTTTTTTTGTTTGAAAGGTGAATTAGTCGAGAGTGTTGTTAGCTATGTTTGATGAAAATCGATCCAAGATGGCCGCCGTTAAAAAATGGCGGATTACATATTTTTTCACAACCCCCTTAATATGGGTATCAAATGAAAGGGCTTGACTAGTAGAATAGCACTATGCAAATCTAAGATGGCCGCCGCTACAAAATGGCGAATGTCGGGGGTTTTTTAAATTTTCAATTTATACTTGTAGACCATTTTTATGACGGGGGCTATCTCAAAAAGTAAACCAGTTAGGAATACGAAATTTCAGAATATTATGTAGGTACCATATATATTGTACTAGCGGACCCGGCAGACGTCGTCCTGCCCGCTAGTAGCGCCACCTACCGGGTCTAATTTTTCTACTTATAAACTTTCCTTTTGAATCACTCTATCTATTAAAAAAACCGCATCAAAATCCGTTGCGTAGTTTTAAAGATTTAAGCATACATAGGGACATAGGGATATAGGGACAGAGAAAGCGACTTTGTTTTATACTATGTAGTGATATAAACAACACTAAAAATAACGATTCATAAAGTAGTTTGTAAGCTGTGACCAAAACAAACGAACATTTTTTGGGCTTTTCTTTCACGGTTTGTCGCGATGTCTAGCTCGGAAATGAAATATTTCTTCTCTTCTTCTCTTGGTTTATTGGCTTTTTGAAATATTTCTTACACTCAAAATACTATGTTGTTCATAATAATTATATACGGAACCCTAAAAGAGCGAGGCCCGACTCGCACTTGGCCGATTTTATTATTAAACCCATACCTATGTCTGATTTCTATGCGGCATCATGCTGCAACGCTAAATCGTTGGGTGCCACGGCTCTTGCTGTTTGGTAGGTAACTAGCCGCGACCGAATCCTACCATCAGTAAAAAAATATATATTATGTTGTTTGGCAATTATGAGATCCGATCGATGTTTTTATGACTGGAAATTTTATTTTATTTATCGGAGATTATAACTAGCTTCCCCCATCGATGGCTTCCCCCCGATCGTTTAGCAACTAAACAGTGGCTGCAGTGCGAGATATGCAGAACTCAGGAAGTCAGGACTACGGAGGGGTGTATGAGGATTGAGGGCCCACGTCCACAGTTAAAGGTTAAAAATACTAAACTTATTCATCTTAAATTTTATTACTTATTACATACTTTATGTAAGTATACAATTATAACATCTTTTTATTATTAACAGTAAAGGTATGTACATACATATGCGTAAATAATATTTTTTTAACTTTTACCTTCTACAGGTAGGTACCTGTAGAAGTAAGTACTATGATATAGATTATTATAGAGTATACAATAAATAAAATTAATTCCATGCTGTACCTAATTTTAGGACCGCAAATAATAATAATATTCAATACACAACCGCATCCTGCTATTTACAAATTGATAGCGTAGCATTCTGCAAGCTACCTGCTACAGAGCACCGTCGGGCGTCGCAGCAGGCACACCTGTGCTGACGTCATCGGCCCGGTTCCCGAAGGCTTTTTTTAGTCTAAATCAAGGAACATTATATTTGCTTTAGGTTACGGTTCGCCTCTTTAAACATCAAGCGGAGTCGCATTCCTACTTTAGCTTTATGAGTACTTACTGAGTAGTGAGACATAGTTCATAAGAATTTAATTGTGAAATTAGAGATTAATTATAAGGACATACATACCTATGGGTTTTCTTCTGTGTCCTCGCCTGCGACCTCCGTAATTAGTGACAATATCTGACGTAAAACTACATCATTATTAGATCAGTATTTAGTGCATATGTTACCTACTAAAATTATAGCTACACTAATTCGCTACTGTTACTATCTTCGCGCGGATTTTCAACTATTTCATATTTAAATACAACATTTTTATCCCCGTGGTGTTCCAATAAATGTCTAAATAAAACGTCTGACGTAAAACTGAGACCACATTTGGAACAGTTCTGAATGCTATGCTTACTTTTATTCTTACCAGAGCATTTTTTCATATGGTCTTGCAGCGACGATTGCTGCACATAATGCAAACCACACGAACATCTATATAATTTTGCTATTTTAAGATTTACATTTGTTATTCGCTTAATATTTTCATGATTGTTTTTGCCATCTTTTTCAATTTCAGCAACCGATAGTTTTTTAAGTTTGGCAAGATATTGACTTGGTTTGCGATTAGTAAAAGGAATCACAAATATTGTTTCTTTAGTGAAATCAGGGTCTGTGTCATGTAGTTTTAAATGACCTTTTAGTTTTCCTTCATCAAAAATTAAATCACATTTTAAGCATTGAGATTTAGCAGCATCAATAAGACAAGAATGATGAACCGTATTCCGCTCGTCTCTAACGCATACTTCACAATCAATACATTTGTAAAATGTATAATCGCACACAATTCCATTAAAGCTTGGTAATAAATCCATATTTCTCTGCAAAGTATTGTTTTCATTGGTTTTGCTACCGAGTAAAACAACTTTAATTTTATTTTCATTATAACTTGGAACTAGTTTATGTTTCAAAATGTGAGCATCTAAGTTTTCCGTGCAAATTAATAAACCACAAACAACACATTTTTTACAATCATTAGAGAAACATATATGGTAAATGTACTCATACTTTTCTACAAGTACATGGCAGTACCTACATTCATACAATACATAGCATTTTTCAAAGTTTGATATGTTATGATTCACGTTACGATCCTGTTCCCGATTGAACACAACTATTCTATAAGATTTTACGGTAATATCAGGTATTGCGTGAATTTTTTCATGATTATTTCTAGTGATACTGCAAGCAAAAGATAAGTCACAAAAAGTACAATTGCTTATTTCGGAATTTGGACAACAAGTTACTATGTGACTGTAAGTGGCATTACAATCTATAACACATTGACATTTTTCACATTTGTATACCGTTAAATTAGATGGGCCTTCTTGTATAACTCCCATTTTTATTCTAGTTTCATATTTGTATATTGAATCTCCAATTAATTTATTTACTTCGTCTTTAGATAGAGATTTATAGATATGTTTTAACCATTTATCACATCCAAAATATAACACATCAAAATTAAAACAAGTAACTTTTATATTTTCTAAATCTTTATGTAATTCTACATGCTTGTTATAGGATGAGTTAGCAAATTTTAATTGGCATGTTGTACATTCAACACCATTGACTTCCACTTTGTTGAGATTTGTATGTAAATGACAATGTTCTATTACTTCATCATATGTGCTTAAAGATACATTGCAATTTTTACAAGTATATATTATAATTGGTATAATTTCATTTACGGATGGAACACTTTTATTCGCGTTACATCGATCATCATTAGATTTGACTGTATGAATAAGTTCATTGGTATATTTTCTTTTCATTAAATTATAACTATGAAATGGCATATGTAATGTATAAGCTGTTTCCGAAAACTTTGTTTTACAGATGGAACATATGAAATAATCATTTATGTCACACAAATGCCCTTTAACCTCGCATTTTGATATAAAATGTTTTTCACATAACTCACATTTAGGAAAATCTGGTACAAGAGGTTTCATCAACTTGTTAGTCTGCAAGTTATAGAATGTGAAGTCTTGCAGTTTCAAGGTTTTGTATTGTTGATGCAACTTTTTGTGCGAAGTTATTGACTTATTGGAAAACATTAGCCCACAATACTTGCAAATATACTTTACAATATTTACACAAAGCGATTTAAGATGCACATCTGTTTTGAAAACTCTACAAATGTTGCATTTACACATATTGCAAAAGTTGTAACTTAGCTTTTTGGTTGCAGAAACGCCAAATAGGTTTTTTGAAATTTTTGTGACATTCCTACATTTGATATCAACTTTTTTATATAATTCGTCAAGACTCTTTCTCTTATGACTCTTGTAATATTTTGTTATATCAGGTGATTCTGAATCAACTATTTTGATATCAGATGGAGTTAGATTTCTTAAATTATGGTAATACTCGTGACTTGCTGTAATACTCGATTCTGCCATCACTTTTACTATTGTAAAATATTCAGAATACTGATGTTGTTTTTGATGAATCTTGGCATCTTTATCTTTGAAAAGTCGGTGGCAATCTTTGCATTCCCAATTTATTTTAAACCTTAAATGCTCTAAATGTTTGAAAGCGGCTTCAGAAGTCAAAAAATGTATATTGCACTCTGAACATTCAAACAGTATAATTTTTGAAACCATAACTTGAATATTATTATAATAAACTGGCTTTTCGTGATACTCACTCTTCGAATTTTGTACAAATGCAGTCAAATATCTATGTGTAGGATATGTATCTCCAATGCTATCTTTGGGTGAAGTCATATTATTATAATAATCTTCATGTGCACCAACAATTTTAGATGGTAAAACACTATTGACTGGTTTTAGCATTTCATTTTTATGACTTTCACGCAAATGAGTATTATATGACAATACATCATCATGTTTCAAATCACAAAACTTACACATGGGATTAAATGATGATTTATCTATTTGCATGTTTTTGGATGTATTATGTTTAACCATAGCATGGGTTCTACAAAAAATTTCTTCATTGAAATAGTAAGAGCAAACTGGACAACTGTAAATGCTCTTTGAATCACTTACTTTTCTCACTTTCTCTGTATTTGATCTTATATTTATGGTTTTTTGTAAAATTTCATTACTTTTATTCATAGATATTTCTTTCTTTTCTATATTTCTTGGCGGAAACTGTGCTTGCTTAGCATAAAGAATAGCATACAAATGATCAATAAGGTCTTGTTGATTGGGAAATAGTTCATTGCAGTGAAAACAAGCTTCACGATATACATAGTTTGTTTGAAGATCAAACATTTTGTCAATAAAATTATCTTTTGTAATCGGAATTTTGACTGTAGTCTGTTTATTCCACCTTTGATCTATATTATGAATATTCCTTTCGTGTCTTTTTAAACCATGTATGGTAGTAAACTCTCCCTCACATAGGCTGCACTTGTAATTTTTGTTGTTTCCAGGGCATACAGGATCATCTTGTTTAGATTTATTATCCAAAATGGCATGAAAATTTAATTTATGATCATCTGAAGACCCTTCATTTGGAAAAAGTATTGAACATACATTACAAAATCTCTTTGTTTTTGTTAAGTAAGGTTGTATATCTTTTAATGTAACTTTCAGATCAAATATCTTTGGTCTTTTGCTTGGTTTTGATCCAAGAATAATTTTTCTATGAAAAGAATGTACAATGTCTGACATACTTGTACCTGAGATATTTAAATTAACAGAAGACTCAAGTTTATTTGTTAAAATGATTTTATCAGTTTCATTTGAATTTGTTTCTTTTTCTGACACACCTGGAAGTAGCAAAGAATATTTTTTAAATTACAAGCCACAATTCTCTTAATCTTATCAAAGAATTAAAAACTGAGTGAGTAATAATTTACTTTATCAACTTAAAACTCTGGGATAATAATAAAATTATCTTGAACACAGTAGACCAATAAAATGCATAATAGGAATACTATGAGTCCCTATATTATAAGTATAGTGGATAAATGGTACTTAACATATACCTTCATCAAAATCCAGAATTTCTTGTTTTAGAACAGATAAATCTGGAAACATTCTTTGTATCATTGGATTTTGTAAAAGATCATGCTCTTCTATATCAATGTCTTCAGACATTTTGCACCTGCAAATGAAAAATTACTACTTTATTGTACACCATAATGATACATACTATATTATAAAGTAAATGAGTACAACAGACTACCAACCTGAGGGCAGAATATTATTCTTTTAAAGTATGGATTCTTTAACTTAATTTTCAGGCTGTTAATCTAGTTGATTTTAATTAATATCTTAAAAACCTTAACTTATATATTTTTTGTAACCTTTATGATTCGTCTACAATCCACCTGCACGAAAATGAAATATACTTACTTACTTACATAAAATTTGGTATATTATACCATTTATCTACCTCACTCGCGCTCAGCGCTGTGCCCGTGTGGAGTAGAGAACATTATGGTGCCACGCACCACGCAGAGTAATTGTTTTTTAACTGTTCTTACTCCTATAATTGTGGTGCCAAATAAATGATTTTTCTTACTTTATTTCTTTCATTTGACTGAAGTTTTAGAGGAACGCGATTCTCAGACAAATCGGCAAGTGCTTACGAGCACAAAGAACCTAAAATATTTGTAATATTTTCTGCTTATAAATAATTAAAAAAGTGAATCCTTACAAAAAACAATTTTCCATTAAAAAATTTGTTTTTTTCAATGACTGTTAGGTTTTCTGGCAATTAGATGTTATGTTCTAATTAATGGTTCATGACAATCACATATTAATCCAAACATTACTCTTACACATATATTTTTAGCGCACTCTAGATTCAATAATTCCAACATAACATCTACAATCTGTTGTATTCAAAGTTTTAAATATGTGGGGGTTGTCTAGTGTCTAGACACACCTGTATTCAAAGTGGATTTGAACTTCTACTAGGCAAAAAACAGTTTGGGAACTACAGCTATTAGGGTGTCTCATAAGTAATGTCGGTTTTCATACATGAAAATTCCTATGCCTCAATTTAAACATATACTAACATGTTAAGACTAGTCTCTAATTCTATAAAGATTACATTTGCTTTACTTTCTTGTAATCATTCTCTCTTCGTTTATTGACGACAAAGTACATTTTTATAATAAATAGTATGGAGTGCGATAGATATGAAATTTGTGGATTGTTAAGATATTATTGGAAACAAAAGTTTAAAGCAGCCGTGGCAGCAAGGATAATATGTGAAATTGAAGGGGAAGACACAGTTAATAAGCGAACAGCACAGCGTTGGTTTAATCATTTTAATAGTGGAGATTTGACGCTTGAAGATCATTCGCGCTCAAGTCGTCCATTTGCGTGGGATATTGAGGTTACAAGGGAAGCAATAGAAAACCAACCTAGTTCCAGCACTCGCGGATTATCGGACTCCCTTAGACATTTTAAAGATATGCGAATGTATGAGGTTTTATTGGAGAAATATCCAGGTTTAGTTAACCGAAAGCAATTTGTCTTACATGCTAAACCACATACAGTGAAAGTTACGCGGAATAAGATCGAAGAACTTGGTGGTATTGAACTCCTACCACATCCAGCATTTAGTCCGGACCTTGCACCGTCAGATTACTATTTATTCAGATCCATGGCGAAATTCTTGCATGGGAAAAAATTGGAATCCAAAGGAGATGTTGAAAACGCAGTGCGTCAATTTTCTGGGCTTGGAGCCCAAATAATGGTTTTACCAAGGTCTCAAAGAGCTTGCTGAACGTTGGGTTAAAACAATAGAATACGATGGGCTATACTTCAAATATTAAGGCTTCCTTTTTGTATGATTATTTAATAAACAAAGTGAACTTTGGAAACCAACATTACTTATGAGACACCCTAATATTTTATAATCAAATTATATGTAAGTAGGTTTCATTTTTGTGCAGGTTGATTATGCTTTATTTATATCAGCAAGATGAAATCAAAGCATATAAGTAGAAGAAATTAATTCTTGTACTTATTTGCATATCAATTTATTTCCCTACAGTGATATAGTTTGTAATCTTGCTAGACGAATGTTACGACAACCGACGAATTAATAAATAATAGTAGTTAGAAATTGTAAGTTGGTAAGTAAGTATAAAGTTATTACCACATATTGATTTTATTTGAATGATGAAAATTTGAAACATTTTCATTTAAAACATTGCAAAGAATAGGAGGGTAGTTGATGCTAAAATCTCGTATGATTTTTTGAGAAATTTTCTTTTGTAGACGGGTCTGAAGATTGACTTAACCTCTACCTACCAATTGAGATAGTGCGCCTATTCGTCTTGAAGTTTCCCAAAGTAAAAAAAAACAATAATTACTTACAATTAATAATGAATACGATGTTTTATTCAGGAATGTTTTCAAAATAAACACAGCTGACAGCAACGCAAAAATAGGTTATAATTCTGACAGTTGACACTTATCTATGGTTGACACTAGGACTTGAATTGTTTATGGTTAGTTAGTTATGGTTGTTTGCTGTCCATCTGTCCATAAAGGTTTGTTGTTGTTTTTCAGTTTGTCCCTTTCGGGAAGGGCGAAGATCATAGACCATGCAGCCTGGTAAGTCGTATAGCATTATTATAGAGTGCTGCCAAGATAGATCTTTTGCCCCAAAACGGCGATAATTTTGAGGATTGAACTTTTTATGATTACTTTTAGAAGCTTAAATAATAATACAAACTAATCTGACTACAAGTGTAAATTGAAAATTTAAAAAACCCCCGACATTCGCCATTTAGTGGCGGCGGCCATCTTGAATTTGCAATAGTGCTATTCTACTAGTCAAGCCCTTTCATTTGATACCCATATCAAGGGAGTTGTGAAAAAATATATCATCCGCCATTTTGTAGCGGCGGCCATCTTGGACCGATTTTCATCAAACATAGCTAAGAACACTCTCGACTAATTCACCTTTCAAACAAAAAAAACCGCATTCAAATCGGTCCACCCGTTTGAGCGCCACACACACACACACACACACACACACACACACACACACACACACACAGACACGTCAAACTTATAACACCCCGTCGTTTTTGCGTCGGGGGTTAAAAACGAGTTAAAAAGAACAAAATCTAATGTGTTGTGAAAATATTCATCGCTTTCAACAAGAGACTTGAAAGTTAAAAGGCATTTTAAGATATTTTATTATAGGTAAAAATAATAACCTTGGTAACATAACAGTCAACAGAATTATAGCGTAACTCAGTAACGATATTATAGGTAACGGTAAAAAGTTACATCAATAGTTGACAATAATATGATATTGTTAACGTTATTTTTTATCGTCAATAATAATAATATTAAAAAGGCACCTAAGAATATTTTAAGCTCGTCTTTTAAGGTGTACTTACAAGATTACCATTATTTTAGTAACGGTACAACTAACAGTACCTACTTGGCAATTAATTTAAAAACAAATTGAGGGTCAAACGTAGTCCTAATAAAAATATCGTTGACCTTATTTTAGCGTTAATCCTGTTGAACTTGGTTAATGTTAACAATTTTTAAACGGTATTTAAATCCTCTGCTTATGAGGCTAGCTTAGGATCTAGGGGTAATTTGTTTGAGGAGCTGGTAACTCTGTTATGACCACCCCCTTCACTCTACCTCACCGCACAGCTGATCAAATGTCAATTGTCAAGAAAATGGAGTTTTGTTACGCTAAAATAAAGATAAAAAGTTCAATATGAAATCAAATAAAATAATCTTTTCCAACTGCCGGGGTTAGAATGGATAATACGACTCCATTTCAACCTTGGACAGCTGACGATAATTCTAAAAATGTTAAAACTGAAAGAGAATTAGTGGATGACGCGAAACTTCATCGGGAAAATGTCAATCATCCAAAACATAGGCAAACTGCGTCTTACGATAAAGAAATCGTCGACTCTCCAAGTGCTGTTCCTGGACCCTCGAGTTCCACGGGTTCCGGTGCCAATCCTATCGGTGGAAAAGAGACAAAGATGGATTCTGGCAAAGTAGCTTCCATGCAACAAATTGTTGAAAACACACTAAGGTACTTACCAAGTAAATATTTATCAGTCTCCTATTGGTACATTCGTATCACTTTCATTTCATTTTACCTGCTACAATCAATGATGATAGCATCAATCTGGTACTAAGAGGCCTAGGACAGATGTAACTATACTAAAAGCTTATTGGATATGGTTTTCAATTGTACTAAATCTTCAAATCAAAATAATATTTATTTATATTAAATGCTGATTCCTTGTGCTGCTTTAGGGAACTTAAATAACTTTTTTTCTATTATTTATTGCTAGAAAAACCCAAGTAGCAATTGTTTACTGTAATCAACTAGGTACAATTGCAAACAGATACTTGATTGCACTTTTGCATTTTAAAGCAGTTGTTTTCATTAAGGAGTTCTGTTATAAATTCTTATTTATTTATGATTCTTATCATAGCGAATCAAAGCGAACTAACTATTTAAAATTTCAAGCTGATAGCATTCTTAGTTATTAATAATAAATAAAAAGTAGTGATAGATATACAAACAGACAGACAAAGTTGCACTGTGAGGGTGCTTTATTACTATTTTGGCACAGAATCTTAAACCCTAAAAATAAACTGGGAGCAAAAGAATAACTAAACTGGGGAAAACAAAAATCAATGTAACAGTGTATTATGTTATGCATGATAATTTATTTGTCTCAATACACTTCATGGGTTGGATCTCACATAGCTATATTTTTATGTTGATGACAATAGCAATCACCTCACAACAATATAAAACTAATTCATTAAGAGCACTCATAAAACAAATGTACTTACTCACTTTAAGGCAGTTGTCCCACCAGCAACGATGAACGAGAAGCGAGTAGAGCTAGAAACTAGAAACGAGCTAGCGAGCAGCAAGAAGCGAGTGTAGTTCCAATACTTTTGTCGCTGGGCTATAAGCGAGTGTGCGATTGCTACGGGCGATTACTCGCGCCACTCGCTTGCGGCGTCAGTCCTGCGGTCTTTTGGTCTCTCGGCGTGAGTTCTGACCAAGCGAGCATCGTTGAGCGACTATTATCTTTGCTAGCTGTTGTTGCTCAGCGACAAACTAGTGGAGTGAGTCCTCGCCAGCAGTGTGAACAGTCAGCGATCAACTATTAATATATGCATCTTTTTGTTTACATGGATTGTATGTCTATTGTACGTTTCTTGAGCGAGAAAATATAGTTAGTCGCTTCCTCACTGGTGGTGAGACAAGTGCCTAATTAAGACATTCTGTCATGTTTCTGTCAAATAAATGGTATTGTAAATTTCAGTCAAGAGGGACGACAAAGAGTATCGCAAATTCTAGAGGCAGTGGAGGCTCTCAGTGGAGCAGAGAGATTGTTACTGTATCTTCGGCTACCGACGGGTGTACCTCCCCATGACCCTCTGAAGCAGCCTATTAACCCATTAGGTTCCAGGTAACTATTTCATTAAATATACTATGGAACTCAGTAGTTATTCCACGAGGACAGAAACATTACTTACCCACAATGCAAAAAGAGGACTGAATTAAAAATGAAATGAATGAAAAACGAGAACGCCACTATTATTTTGACCACTTTGTCTGACTCTAAGGAAAGATTTTATTAAGAAAAGCTTTATGATCCCAAGAAAATGTTACCATTATGTGATGAATGGCAAGAGAGAGTGAGTGACTCTAAGGAAAGATTTTATTAAGAAAAGCATTATGATCCCAAGAAAATGTTGCCATTATGTGATGAATGGCAAGAGAGAGTGAGTCTAAGATATCACACTCAATGTAACAGACCAAACTGAATGCTGGTTCTTTATTTCAAGACAAGTTTAACTGGAATAGTTCCTATCCTATGTTTGATGAAAATCTGTTCAATTGTTTAAGCCAGCTTTTCCCAGCCAGTGTAAGGATCTCTGTCATTTATGTAATTGATATTTATATAACTTCCACTTGAACACTATACTAAAGTTGCCCAGTAACACTGCAATAATATGGTAATCTCGATGTAATGCTGCCAACCAGGACAATCTGCAGACTACCCAACTCCTTGACAAGTTACAGTGGATGTATCATGTTTGGGCTTTGTAATCAAATTACACAACAAACTTTTGCCCATACTGACTGCATGTTATCACACTAATATTATATAGGCGAAAGTTTGTGTGTGTGTATGTTTGTTACTCTTTAACGCCGCAACTAATGAACCAATTTGGCTGAAATTTTGAATGGAGATAGATTATGCCCTGACTTAACACATAGGCTACTTTTTATCCTGAAAAAATCCACAGTTCTCACCAGATTTTGAAAAAACTGAAATCTATAGCTACAGCTATAGATAGATTACTATAGCAAACTTACTTGAAAGTGGTATAAAGGTTGGAAATGGGAGCGAAAACGGGAACCGGAAATCCATGATTCCCTCGGGATTTGTGAAAAACGCGGGCGAAGCCGCGGGCAGAAGCTAGTTTAAAATACATTACAGTTTAATTATACCTGCAAAAATGTATGTTTCCTTTATTCTAGAGCTGAACTCCAACAAACTGTAACATGGATACAAACACATTTAGAAGTAGATCCCGATGTTTCACTGCCCAAGCAGGATGTGTATGATGAATACATGTAAGTTGATTACATCATTCTTTAATTATAATCTTCAATTTTTTAAATCAAGCTGATGCGAACAACTTTGCCAGTGTGGATTTAAGTTTAAAAAATATTTTTTTTAAAACAATCTTTAACATATTTAACACCAAGGGGTGGATCATTTCTTGACAATTATTTTAAAAAAACATTTAGTGCACCCCTAGGGTACCTATTCGAGGGATATTTCTTCCATTGCGTACGACGTCAGCGTTAGTCACGGTACTGATTTAAAGTACACCTTAAAGGCTTTGGCCAGCACAAAGCGCAACGGCTTTGACCAATAAGACGCGCGAGGGCAACTACATCATGAATGGCACGTCACACGGAATGCGCGCCAACTGTTTGAAATACATTGTATGAATATGAGCACTATGTAAACACTTCTAGGCTTCAGAATAATTTCTTGTATGCATTCTTTCTAATTGGATATTTTTCCGTCGCACGTTGAGTGTAATTGAGCCAATACCAATACGTGAAAAAGTGGTTCAATTTAATTTCTGATAGATAGATTTAACTCAATTATATTTTTGTCTTGGCGTGTTTTGTATTATTGACTAGTATATCTCATGACGCCATAAAGCTGTGTATACACTTGGCGTGCCGAGTGCGAGCGAGCCTGCTTGTTCACGGCGGCGTTAAGTATGAACGTACAGCGGGCCTGCAACAAACGCTGACCTCGAACCTTCCACACGTAGTTTTCCGTAGTACACTCGCGACCTGCAACGAGCACGGATGAATTCCTTGCCCAGCTCCTCGGATAAACGGGACCATGCACCATCCTACTTTTTTTTAAATCCATACTAATATTATAAATGCGAAAGTGTGTATGTCTGTCTGTTAGTCTTTCAGGACCCAAAGTGTAACCGATTTTGATGTTTGGTACAGAGGTAGCTTTCGTCCCTGAAATTGACATTGGCAACTTTTATCCCGGAAAAGCAAATAGTTCCCACAGGATTTTAAGAAACCTAAATCCACGAGGACGAAGTCGCGGGCATCATCTAGTAATGCATATTTTAGGGACATTGGTTTTAAATAATGCATAATTTTTTTGAATATCACTACATAGTATAAAACAAAGTCGCTTTCTCTGTCCCTATATCCCTATGTATGCTTAAATCTTTAAAACTACGCAACGGATTTTGATGCGGTTTTTTTTAATAGATAGAGTGATTCAAGAGGAAGGTTAATAAGTAAAAAAATTGGACCCTTGGTGGTGCTAATAGCGGGCAGGACGACGTCTGCCGGGTCCGCTAGTTTAAAATATAATGAATTTGATAAATTCCTATTAACTTTAAACAGAGTACCTCTGACCACTCTCCCGTAATGATTACGACGGGCTCACGTTCTCACGCGAGTCACTAAATACGTCAATGTCTCGTAAAAATATAAATAGTCATATTTTGCAATGTGTACATAAATAATTATAATGGTAGATCTAAAGTATGCACTACGTCGTATGCTATAATAAATATTATATGTATGTATAAGTATTATGATTGAGATTAAATATCGCATGCAGCCGAAGTTATCAAGAATATTAGGTATATTATCATCCTTTTCGTTTGATTAGACAAAAATGTATCTAGATACTTATTGCATGGGCGACTAACAAAACTAATAGACATTTATAGTTAAGTAAGAAAACCAGCAAAAATAGGTTCCCAATCGACACTTTTTGACGACCGTTATATTTTCTAGTACCTACATTATTGATCGAAGTAGGTAAGTTTAAAAAACCCCGACTGAGTTTGTTGTGAACACTTCTTGGACCAGGGCGCGTTTGGAACACACGTAGTGTTAGTTTTAAGTTTTCGTAAATAATTATCACCATTAAGCTCACTTTCATGTTCATAAATTGACGTTCAAAAAGTGTACAGTGTACCAATTTTGAATAAATATACTTTGACATTTTTAACCGAGTTCTAAAGAGGAGGAGGTTCTCAATTGTATTTTTTTAACAAAAAATCGAAGACACGGCCCGATACGAAATTGCTGTAACTAAAGCTATGTACGTTCTTGTTTCAACATAGATTTACGTTAGACAAATTAATTACCAATTATTTACTATCGGTAAAATACCTAACCTACGCTGCAAGGTCTATTATTAATAACAGGTAGTAAATGAGTAAATGACTGAGTAGGCACCTATCGATCATTGATGAGTAGGTATTTTACTTCAAAGTTCAATGTTAATTTAATTATCTTTATAAGTAAAAAAACGCAAGAAACGTAAAAGTTATTACGTAATTAATGTATTAAGTTATCTGTCATTTTGTTATGTATTCCGTTTTTATCAGCGAGAACACGGTTTTATGTAATCTCATTTAACCCAATGTCATCACGCTGCTATATCATCATTTTTGTTTTGCCTAAGGGCTATTAACGATATCTACAAAAATCAAACATTTGTTTCCTTCATTATTATTATCCTTACTTCCTTACTAACATTATAAATGCGAAAGTAACAACTGTCTGTCTGTGTGTTACGCTTCCACGTCTAAACCGCTGAACCGATTTTGATGAAATGTGGTACAGAGATAGATTAGACGTTGGAAAAGGACATAGGCTACCTTTTGTCGCGAAAAACTGGCTTGAAGGGGTTAAAATAGGGGATGAAAGTTTGTATGGGAGTCCGTCATTATTGAAGATAAAACCATGGAACTGTTTATTTAGGCACTTGATAAGAAATAAATATACAACAATATCCCGGAAAAGAATTCCCCTGGGAACGAAGTCGTGGGCATCAGCTTGTAGAAAATAAGTAGATTAGATGACGGAAATTTCTTTAGACAGTGAGTTTGACTTTTGATTTAAACGCGAGCTCATTATAATAAGTAGTATTCATGAGTATCATGCGACAGCTTGAATTCGAAAACACTTCTGCATCTCATCTCTCCAACCGTACCTAAATATTTAAAATATGATCATAAAAGAATATCTTTATACTTTTAGCAATAAATAAAACAAAACTTGTATATTTTTACGGGGTTTTATTAAATACATAGATAATTTTTAAAGGAAAAACAAAACTGCACTTATATGTTTTTCATTATAATATTTATGTTGGTCAATTATAAGTAATTCGAAGCGGTAATCAAAAACAATTAAGTACGTAGGTATTATAATAGTCACGTTTATGCACCTAACATACAGGCACCTGTTGCAGTTATTCACATAATTAGAGTTACCTGCTATTATTTCTCTTTTTGTCATCTTTACTGATAGACGTCTATTGCTGGACATAGATCTCTTAACAAGTTCACCACAGAACGCGACCTTGTGCCGTCTGTATCCAGCGGCTCCCAGCGACTCGCTTGAGATATATTTTAGACTAGCGGTCCGCCCCGGCTTCGCCCGTGGTACATAATATAGATATAGCCTATAGCACTCAGGGATCACGTACATATCCAACGGTGAAAGAATTTTTGAAATCGGTCCAGTAGTTCCTGAGATTAGCGCGTTCAAACAAACAAACTCTTCCGCTTTATTATATTAGTATAGATTATTATAGTTCCACTAAAAACTCACTAATCACGAATTACTTTCTCATTTTATTTTATTTTACTAGCTTTTGCCCTTCGATTAGTCCCCGCGTTCTATCTCGACCGCATCCCATGAAAACAATATTGTATTCCTATTTGTTTATTAACCAATCAAAGTCAATGAAATTAATAAATATTGGATTTTTTTTAATATTTTTTAAAAAGTGTGTTTTTTTCCAGAGCTCACTGTATGAGCAGTAATATGAAACCTTTGTCAACCGCCGACTTCGGCAAAGTCATGAAGCAGGTGTATCCTAGTGTGCGGCCGCGGCGGCTCGGCACGAGGGGCAACTCAAGGTGACATCTTCTAAATTACAAGTATAAATTAAAAAATTAAAATCCCCCGAAATTCGTTATTTTGTGATGGCGGCCATCTTGGACCGATTTTCATCAACAGCTAAGAACACTCGCGGCTAATTCACCTTTCAAACAAAAAAACCGGCCAAGTGCGAGTCGGACTCGCGCACGAAGAGTTCCATACCATTATCTATAAAAACTTTAAAAAATCATGTCTGTTGTATGGGCGCCCCCCTTAAATATTTGTTTTATTTTAATTTAATCATTTATTTTTTTAGTGAATAACTAAACATTCTGTGAATATTTCAAGCATTGCTTTTGATTTTTACGGCAATTGATTTTGATTTATTTAAGTTTTGAATTTATTATCTTTTTTGTGGGAATTGTTTTAACTCTGGTAACATTAAGATACCTACGTCAGAAATCCACGGAATTAAAAATCAGAGTATACTGTGTTAGATGGGCAAACATTTAATAACAATGTTTTCTTGATAGGTATTGTTACGCAGGCCTACGTAAGAAAATTAAACTTGAAGTACCGCAGCTACCTGATTTGGGAGAGAGTTCTAAGGTAACTAATATACATATTTTTCCAACAATAAATTACAACTGAATCAATCAACAGCTAATAAAATATGTAAAGAAACATGATGCTACTTGTTAATATTGAGAGATACAATTATTGTTGTATTTTCAGGAGCCTACTGTAATGAAAGAAAGTGAAAGAATCGTTTGTGAATGGGCTGAAAGTAAATTTGGTAAGTCCACATTTTTACTTATTCTGCACGATTTGTTTTATCGACATAAAAAGTAGCCTACTCGTTGATCACTACTAAAGTCCTACTTGCCTCCAAAAGTCCCGTTAAAATCCAGCAGAAATTGGGCGAATCAATTCGATTTTCCCGCCAGGCCCGAAAGAGACGTTTTCATTCCATATTTAGTGTAATTTAGATCATTAGATAAAGCCCATGTAAAGGAGGTGGGTAAACATCCTAGTAATTTTCACCCATCACAGTCATGAGGGCTTAGGGAACTCAAAGTGTCTTAAGTAGTGAGCCGCCCAACGCCGCCGGAATTAAAAATATGTGGCCAAGCAGTTATTGTTATATTGAAAATCTCTTAACCAAGATATCTAGAAATAGATAAAAATAGATACACAAAGCATATGAAGATTTTTTACAATGGAAACCCAACGTCTTTTTCTGATTGATTTCCGGTAATAATTTTAATATTTTTGATTATTTTATTATTTTCCTCGTAGGTGTAGTATAAAGCACTATGTATCCCTTCGGAAGAAAGTGCGATTCCTAGCTCGGGCGTATTGCAGCCCTACGGCCTACGGCCTCGGGCCTCAAACTACACCCTCGTAGTAATCGGTCACTTTCTCCCGTCGAGGAACAATGTACTATTTTATTGAATACTAGATGATGCCCACGGCTTCGCCCGTGTGGATTTAGGTTTTTAAAAATCCCGTGGGAACTATTGATTTTCCAGAACAAAAAGTAGCTTATCTGTAGAAACCTGTCCCCAAAACGGAAAAATCCCGTGGGATCCCCACGATTTCGGAATACAATTCCTTACAGCATCAGGGTTGAAGAGTTGGATATGTACCTACTCGAGTTCATTCAACGATAAAGTCTTTAATTGGTACCCCCAATATCAATTTAAATAACCGAAAGTTTCTAACACCCATTAGTTTTGGGGATTAGGTCCCCTACAGCATCAGGATTGAGGAGTTGGAATCCAAATTTTTTATAGAACAGGGTCGCAATGTTTCTCTATCGATTAAAAAAAAATTACGCAAATCGGTTCAGAAGTCTCGGAGATATCGGTGTACATAGGTAGAAAAACACAACTCCTCCTTTTTTGAAAGTCGGTTAAAAAAGTAGCCTATGTTACTCCCTGGTTAATTTTCTACTTGTATGTGAAGGTCCCGTCAAAATCGGTTCAGCCGTTCCGAAGATTAGCCCGTTCAAACAGACAGACAGACAGACAGACAGACAGATAGACAGACAAAAATTTTAAAAACGTGTGATTCGGTTATGGTAGCGTTCAAATAACCATATGAGCTTAATATGAGGTAGTTATTTCGATATTACAGACAGACACTTCAATTTTATTTATTAGTATAGATTATTACACTTATATATTACCTTTACACTAATTTGGTCAGACAAAAAAAAATAGTAGATCATATTATGAAAAAAAAAAAAAACTTCAACTAAAGCAGGTTTCTTGAATTTTTGCCATTGTAATAATAATTGTAAGTGATTGGTTTGTGGTTTGCAGGTATAAAATTTGTAAACATGATTGGTTTGCGCTTCGCGTGTGTAAAGTTTGTAAACGTGATTGGTTTGTGGTTTGCAGGTATAAAGTTTGTAAACATAACGGAGCTGTCGAGGCACCTGGTGTCCCCGCTCGGGCCGGCCAGCGCGTCGCCGCCTCACACCGCGCACGGTAATAACACCACCACTACAGCCTTTTAAAGTCCCACTGCTGGGCATAGGCCTCCTCTCTCATAGGAGAGAGGGATTAGAGCTTAGACCCGCCCCGCTGTGCTCCAATGCGGGTTGGCGGGCGTTAACGACTATTGTCACATGATAGTGATAATAACCGGGATCGACTGCTTAACGTGCTCTACGAGGCACGAGAGTGAAACACCGCCAATTACCAACTCCGGACTGGCACAGAGAATTTCTTGATAGAAAAACTCAATACCTAACAATAATTTGCCCGACCCGAACCTCGTGATCTGCAGTAGAATATGCTAAGCACTATACCCGTATTACTAATTTCCCGGAATTTTGACAGCTGTCATTGTCATTTACAGATGAGTTATTTAGTTATTTGTATGGAGAACAGGGATATCATCTACGAAGTACGATTTTACCCCAAACTACTTTAATTCCCCGTCATCATAAAAAGCCATATGCCGCGTAATAATATTACTCGTTTCGCCTTAAAATAGAAAATACCAAGAGTGGAAACTAGAAAGTGCACACTGACAGCAACAGAAAACAAAAGAAGCACATTGGAAAAAAATATTCAAAAATGGATGTCGAATGACATTATCATCATGAAGTGTCTGTCAGGCATTTGTCATATCTACATGTCCCCTCACACCCCGAGATACCTCATTTTCGACTTCTGCGCATTGGAGGTCACCGGTCGACTTATATTACCCGGGTTATACATTGATGTTTAACAAGATTTCAGATGTCATTATATAAGACGTGACGCGAGTTGCCAGTATTTATTATAAAAAATATTAACAACTATTTAGGTCCACCGGAGGAGACGCCCGGCCCTCAACTAATGAAGCAGCAACTGAAACGAAAGATACAGGTGAGTTTGATATTTATATTTATAATAGGAAGAACTAAGAACAAAAATGGATGCTAAGACAAAAATGGATGCGTTTACGCGGGAAAGAAGTGTTCTTTCTCGAGTTCTTTTATTTTAACTTTTACTATAGTCCGTCGGGGCAGGAAAAGTTTTATGATGCCACTTCCTTATGAGTACATTTAGTTTGAGACATCTTTTGAGAAGTTTCACTATCTGTTATTGGTGGTCTTCGACTATATTATGCAATAAAATATATTTGGAAATAATCGCTCACCAGACGCAGGGTACACCGGGAAGACCCAAGAAAAACAAGGGGCAAGAAGTGGCCGGGGAATCGCCGCCGTCCACCTCGTACGTCGCGCCGCATCCGTCGGTGAAACACGAGAGCGAGATGGCTGAGCCCGCGTACGGCTACCAGCCGGCGTACGCGCCCGCGTACGACGTGCGGCAACAGTACGCGTACGCGCCGCCCCCGCGCGCGCACCCGCACGCCGCGCCGCCCGCGCCGCACCCGCCGCCCGTGCACGACTACCGCGCCGACCCGTACGCCTTCGAGCCCGCGTACGCGCCGCGCGACCTGTCCGTGCCCGACCCCGCGCACAACGTGCCCATCAACCTCAGCAGCGACGCGTCGCTCGACCTGTCCACGGAGCGCGGCGCCTGGCCGCGGCGGCGCCCGCCCGACCCGCCCGCCGCGCCCGCCCCGCCCGCCCCGCCCGCCGCGCGCCTGCCGCTGCCCGGCAAGAAGCTCATCCTGGAGACGTACCAGAGCGAGACGCAGGGCGGCTCCCCGCGCGCGCCCGCCGCGCCGCCGCCCGAGGAGTTCCCGCGCACCGAGTACCTGCCCAAGAAGATGCGCGCCGCGGAGATCCTCGGCGGCAAGCTGGCGGCGGCGCGCCTGCCGCCCGCCGCGACCTCGTCCGCCGGCGCGGAGCCGGCCGCTCGTCGCGAGCTCGCTTTTTTAGAGGATCCAAAAAACTTAACGAGCCGGTCCAAAAGCACCGCCGCGGCGCTGGCCCGGGAGGAACAGGAGGCGGCGAGTCCGACGCGGGCGGTGAAGGCTCCGGCGCCTAGGTGGTCGCGCGGGCGGACGCGCGCGGCGTCGCGGCCCGCCACGCCCGACTCGTGCTGCGGCCTGGACGGCATCAGCCTCCGGACCGGCGTCATCTGCGAGGAGAGGCACACGGAGATCCTGAACCGCGAGCGCGTCATCAGCATCTGCAACATCGACAAGCACGCGCTCGACGACTACCTCAACGAGGGCAGCAGCCAGGAGCACGAGGAAGAGCTGCTGCAGTACTTCCACCGCGCCGACCAGGACCCCCACGACGACCACAGTCAGGGCAAAAGTGAAAAAATATCGCAGTTGCGCGAATTGCTGGCTAAGAATTTAAAAAATCAGAGCGGGTCCAATGTTCAGAATGTAAAGATGAAGCAAATCTCTGAAAAATCAACGGGTGACTGTGATGAATCGCACGCGAGTAAAACGCCGGTTTCGGAGGGGGCGTTCAAGCCGCTGGGTAGCGGTAACGTGGACTACGTCAATGGCACGGATGTGTTGAAAGAGAATGAAATGAATGTCAGTAAAAATTGTGATACTATTCCGAACGAAAATGGGATTTCAGTGCCATGTACTCCTGAAAGTAATCATAATCAATTATTAATGACTTCCGTCAGCGGATCCCATCTTTACAACGGCAACTGCCACAACGAGCCTCAGAGTCCGACCACGAGAACGCAGCAGTACGACTTCGTACCTATATCGGAAGGGTGTCATTCACCTGGAAACTTTCATTCCAAATCTCCCTTAGGTTTCGGGCAGAGAGGCCACAGTCCGACCAAAACGAGCAAACCCACTATGATGGGAGGATCCTTACAGACGTCTCCCATCCCGCACAGTACGGCAGCCAGCCCGTTCGTGAGTCCGAGAAACACCCCCGTGCCGAGGTCACGTTTCTGCTCCCGGCCTATTCCGAAGCACAACGGCCGGAAAAGACGTAACCCTCTCACGCTGGGTGTGACCGATCCGTGTAGTAAACAGTTTGCCATACCGAACGATCAGAAATTTATTCCGAAAAATTGCCTGAGCGGTCCTAATATTAAGTATTGCCAACCGATGTCGGCACCGCCTTCTCCGAACATTCTTTCACATTACAAGCAACAAATGGTGCAAAACTCTGGTATCCCCAACGGCGGTAGCAACATGTGTTTGAGCTTCGTCCCGAACGCGTTCCGAGAGAATGTGAACGGTGAATTAGCGACACCGTTGTCGGCCGATCCTCTGTCGAGCGAGGTGAGCCGATTTTTCCAAGAACCAGTGGTCAACTATAATAGGCTGGGGCACGACGCCTCCTTTCGATCACAATCGGTGCCACTCAAACAGGCGCCGATCAACATCGGCCTACTGAGCTACAACAACACTCCGGTGGGGTCCGTGCCCCCGACGCCGGTTCCCAACGAGTTCTGCGACTTCGGCTCTCTCGCAGACACGTGCGACATTTCCAAGGCCGGTCTTAACCCCGAAACTTTGGACAAGATATACGACGCGATCGATAGTAGCAACGGAGTACTCAATGCGGGAGCGTCAACGACTCTTATGAGCGCTAACGATGGTTTGGCTAACGGTTGTGATCCTTTGCCCGACCAGCAGATTCTCACAGATGATCAGTTGCACTCTCTCATCCCGAATAATGCGGAGCTAGATAGAAGCGGTCAGTACAGCGAGTCGTTTCCGACCGATGCGACGAATGCCGATGACGTCGACGAGTTTTTGAAGCGAACGAATAGTATTGATTATGATTTATCTGAATTAGTGACAGAAAAAAATAAATATTATACGTCGCGTTCGGTCCCCAGCACACCCTTGCCGTATAAGCGAACAGCGCCAAATTTACAAATCGATTCACGTCTTTCTAGAGAACTGTTCACTAATGAGAATTATTCCAACATGTCGAACGGCATATCATCAAAATCGGTCCCGTCAACTCCGCAATTAGCTGAGGATCGAAGTGTTTTCAGTTACAGCAACAGAGATTTTTTGATAAATGGAAACTCCGTCGATATGTGTAACTCCAATCAAATGCGTTCCGTGGAAAGCGACCAAGGTTTAACTTCTCCGCTCGACATGTTACGTGAAGACATATTAGTAGATCCATTGACTCCATCCATCGACCCGCTGCTGGCAGACCTCGACAAAATGGATGGAACTCCATATGTTGACCTCTAGTCGGCAACATGATTATCACCAATTAGAAATAAGATTAGCTTCATCACCTTGTACAGTCTGATATCGAGTATTGGATATCTTAAAGAGTACAACGTATTATATGCCTTCAGTGAAGGTAATTTTTACCATAGTAGATTAAAATATAAATCGCACACTCCCAAAAACTTGAGTCAATACAATGCACCACAATATTGTAATAAGAATATTTTAATGAATTAATATCTCCAATTTGCTAGATTAAGGAATCCATGAGATTTATTTCATTTAAATATAATTCATCGCCAGAGTAATAAAATTAATCTTTTATTTTATGTTTAATAATAATAAATCAGCATGTAAAGAAAGGCCTAACAAATTATGAAACCATTGTTGAAGACGTCTCGCTACAAACACCGTCGAGCGCTGTTCTTAATAATTTTAACGGGAATATCGTGATATTTTTTATTTCTCGGGGCCAATATTAGTATCTTATTTGGAAAAATATTGCTTCGTGACAATATGACATTGTGAAATATAGAGAAACATCGAAATTTTTATACATAGTCTGTAACAATTGACATGATTAAAAACAACGTGCTAGCTAATCAATTCCTTCAGGATACAAGCTACGTAGTAAGTAAGCAGACCAAACGGCGCGCCAAGCGTGCATAGTGAACTATAAATATTAATTGGTTTCATAAGATATATAAATAGTATATAGTTTATAAAAATGAATTTATCCTATAAGTCAGCACAAAGATTTTAATATATTTTTATTATCGCATAGGAGTTTTTCTCTTATATACTAAATTTACAAGATCGCATATGATGCGGCGCGGAATTATAAACACGCCCTGTACGGCTGCAGTGAGCTTATGGAGGAATCAAAATAAACTTTAACGGATTTCCGTCGACATGTACCTACTGCTCTGATTGAAAAATAAATCGTTCGTTTTGAATTTCGAATCGTGGTTCTGTATAGGGGGTAGGTACATTATTGTCGACGATCTTTGTGCCGCCGCGCAATATGTATCGGCGGGAAGAATATGTTGTTGATTAAACTTATGAGGTCGGCACGAAAATATTGAGCTATATAGACCATTTTTAAAAGAAACTGGCGAGCAATCTCATCCTCTCACATCCTAAGCATATGCGCATACAGCTGTCAGTCGATTAGATTAGTAGCAAGTGTTTAACATGTTTCAAATATTATATTCGAAGAATTTCGACTCTGTCAAATTAAACTGGTGGCTGACCTCAGTTGTTTCCGGTCAAGATAGACCCTAAAGTATCGGAATGTTGATTTCAATGTAATTATTGTTATATTTTGTTAAAGCTTGAAAATAATAATTTAATAATATAAAATATTCTGTTAACGAATTAAATAAAAGAATGCTCAGCGTTCAAAATGCCGTAGCCCTTTTATATTTATTTCCTTAAATTGTGCCTAAATTATGAATATTATACAAAATAATATGAAACAAGCTTAGTAGTTCGAAACGCTAGTACAAACGACACACTGATTCGACAGGGATATACATTTATGTAAGTGAAACCGAAGACTGTTAAAAGTTTATAGATATTTTGAATGTGAAGTTATTCATTTTCCACTTATAGTTGTCTCGAAGTGTGACAATGAACTAAGCGAACATCAGTAAATATATTCCAATTTGGTACAATTTACCAAAATAGTCTTGTACCTTATTAAATTAAGTGTACACTTATCTTTAATGTTTCATTAAGAACACGAGCTCGAAAAAGACCCACATTGATGATATTGAAGACCGACAAAAATACTTGCGTATAAGCTCTGACAGTTTTAGTAACTTTGCTATAGCAGTATTACAAGTTGTTCAATATCAAGTTGGTTGGGTTGATATGCAAATGAAAACCAAACTTCGTTTATATGGGACGCGCATCAGATATCAGTTCGGTGTTAAAAGTTAAAACTAACACAAATTGAGTCGAGCGGTCCACTTGCGCCGAATGGTCTGGTCGTTTCATTTCGATGTTGTTAATGAGATATTTTAGAGCTTTTTGTAAATAGGTATTTTAAGATAATTTTTATTAAGTGTTTAGTTGTTAGAAAAATCATCAACTCGACTGTAACATCCATCATACGTCTAATTTTGTCTCCATAATACTTAGCTTTAGCTTAACATACTTTTAACCGACTATGCCATACAATGGAGAAATTCACTAATTTCTAGGCGACATTCATTCCGCGCTAAAACTTTGATGATCTATTTCTCAATATTATTTTCATCAATTTCTTGATGGATTTAAATTTTTTTGTTTTTGCATTAATTTAGTAAGTTTCAAGGAATTGAAACACCGGCTTTAACTCACGTGTATTTTGTCGGAGTGTGCCCGACTAGTTTCGAACCCATCCGGGGCCCTTAGTCATGAGCATGATCGCGCGGCGCGGCGCAATTCAAAATGAAAAGTTTGATTTGCGCCGCGCCGCGCGAACATGCTCATGACTAAGGGCCCCGGATGGGTTCGAAACTAGTCGGGCACACTCCGACAAAATACACGTGAGTTAAAGCCGGTGTTTCAATTCCTTAAAATGAATATCACTCACGATAGTTTAAATGTTAAAAATAGTAAGTTTCAATCCATATTTTATTTATACATAATATACGGCTGGACTTGACTCAATATTATGTTTGCCAGCCCACGAATCAATACGCTTTCGAACTCATGCGGAGCTCTTATTCATGAAATGTTCACGCGACGCGGCGCGGGACAGGATATCTTTTATTTATTGATAAATAAATTTTATAATATCAGCAATATAAAATTTCTCCATTGTCATACTTTAGATTTGTTAAAGAATAACTTTTATAGAACTGTTAAAAAAAAATTGTATGTCTGTAATTGGTGTTTGGTGTTCTGCTGATCAAATAAAGTTAAGATTTACGAGTATGCGGTACAATCAAGTACCTTAAATTATAAATTAATTATTTCTAACCGGAATACCTACTCTGATTAATTTGGCAATTTGACAAGAAGCGCTAACTACTCCTAATTTCTGAAAAGTGTGTATCCATTACGTTTTAATTAATTAAATGTATGTGGGGAAACTGCACTTAAAATGTGACAAAATTGATACTTATATGATTTTTATCAAATTTTATTGATTGAAGTAGTTAACAGTGATTGTAATGCAAAAGTAAATAAACAGGAATTGATGGTTATTATTTTCTCATTCACATGTAAAGATCGCGTGATCTTACTTGCCTGGCCCGAAGTTAGGTTCTCCCGAGACGTTCGCGCATGTAGGTACAGTCGCTAAGAAAACAGTATAATAAAACTACAATTATACGCGCGATCTGAGTTACTCAGACATTAGTCACAAGTGGCGCGAACATAATAACAAAGAAACATATTCAGAGAGCCTAATGTTGGATAAACAAGTAAGATAGCGCAATTTTAAAATAACCGTATTATGTACATGTAACAAGTTGGATCTGTGGTTTTATTTAGTTTGCTTAAATGTAGACTTGTTTTAACAACAATGAATTTTCATTAACGTTGGAAATGTGAAATAAAATAATAGTAAATATTTTAAAAATTAAATTAAATATTTCTTAACAGTTAGTTGGCCCATACGAGCGAATTAAAAAAAAAACAAGAGGTCCAAACAATTCAGAGAGCACTAATAGTGTAGGTATCAAATTCAGATGTCTAAAATATTATTTTATTTATTTTTTAATATTTTTTTTAAATTTACGATCATCACGTTCTGCGCAGAATAATTAAACAGTATAAAATTTACAGTGATCGTCAACTCATAAGCAAAGTTGCTATAGTCAATTATTGGTATCACTATTATTATATTTTCCATGAAAAACGTAAGGACACAAATATCAGTCATATGATGGAAATTTGTTACCTACTAAAACTGATTGTTTTGTAAATATTATAAACGTGAAATTTTTGTAGACATAAAAACATGACATGTTTAATTTTATTACAATAATTATGTTGTTCCGTTAATATTATTGTTTTTATTTCTTAATATTTTTATAAATGTACGATATTGTATAAGGTTTTAAATGTATATTTTAAGTAAAAAATATCCATGTTGTTGATTAGTCTTATGGATGTTGATTTACACCATTTGCTATAACAGTGATAATAAATGGTACGATAGAAAGTTGAATCATTTTAATGTTTTTCATCTACTATTTCCTTTATCTCAAATTTCATCCTATAAACTTATGGGCTTACTTCAATACCAGTGCCAAGCATATATTTCTAATATAAAAACATGATAAAAACTGTCTAAACGTCAATTTAGTTTGTTTCATTTTTTGTTTAAATTTTTTCATATTATTGTTAAAACATAATATTGTGGCTAATTTTGTTGTACACAATGTGGCTAATTCTGTTGTACACAATCTCTAAATCTATACTAATAAATAAAATTGAAGTGTCTGTCTGTAATATCGAAATAACTACCTCACATTAAGCTAATATGGTTATTTGAACTGTACCATAACAGAATCACATGTTATTAAAATTTTTGTCTGTCTGTCTGTTTGAACGGTCTAATCTTCGGAACGGCTGAACCGATTTTGACGGGACTTTCACATACAAGTAGAGATTTAACCAGGGAGTAACATAGGCTACTTTTTTAACCGACTTTCAAAAAAGGAGGAGTTGTGTTTTTCTACTGTAGTTTGTGTACTTTCTGGTAGATTCAATTGACGATTCAAAAGTACTTGTAAAAGTTTATTTGAATAAAAAACTTTTCTATTCTACCTATGTACACTGATATCTCCGAGATTTCTGAACCGATTTGCGTAATTTTTTTTGTAATCGATAAAGAAAAATTGCGACACTGTCCTACAAAAAACTTGGATTCCAACTCTTCAATCCTGATGCTGTAGGGGATCTTATCCCCAAAACTAATGGAATTTAGGAACTGTCGGTTATTTAAATTGATATTGGGGGTACCAATTAAAGACTTTATCATTGAATGAACTCAAGTAGGTACATATCCAACTCCTCAACCCTGATGCTGTAAGAAATTACATTCCGAAATCGTACAGATTCCGCGTGATTTTTCCGTTTTGGGGACGGGACACTACTATAAGCTACTTTTTGTTCTGGAAAATCTAAAGTTCGTACAGGATTTTTAAAAACCTAAATCCACACGGGCGAAGCAGGATAGCACTATTTTTAAACTTGTCAATTTAGTTTAATTAAGTTTAGAGATTGTGTGCAACAGAATTAGCCACAATCTCTAAACTAAAATGACAGCTCTAAATCTGTTCCTATCTCTTTCACAGTGAGGAAAAAGATACTATTTTTAAATCAACACTATACTTAAAACTTCTACCTACTTCTAGGTTATAGGTGAAGATAGGCGAGGGGAGTGTGTGTCACTTCTTTACACAGTAATAGTAGTTTTCTTTGCTATTAGCATAAAATAAATGTATTTATATGGCATTAAATCCAGCATAAATTAAAGTAGTGGCTGATAAATAAAAATAATATTATATTATGTACATTACTTTATGTACTTGAGTCAAATTAAAAAATATAATAATATTATATAATATGTACAAGTAGGTAACTAGGTAAGTACTTACTTACTTATTTAAAAATAATTTCAATAAACATATGCTTAAAACTTTCCTTACTTTATCTTTTAAATCAGTCAATTATGAATTTTATGAAATGTGTACTACAAAATATCTTTAGTCTTTCCAAAATTTTCTATGAACCACTTCAGCAATATGGGATCATCTTCATGGCAATAACTATCTGATACATGAACTGGTGAGTTTGGGGTCCATTCAAACAGCAAACATGTCAACGGTACCTAATTCTTGTAAATTATTCAATGCCTTTTGTCCAAACTTATGTTTAATCTTTTTTGCTAGACACCTTTTAACAAATGTTAGGAATGCGTCTAAAAAGTTGAGACATACATTTGGCTTCCAATAATTCTGTAATAAAAAAAAATGGGGCATGTAGTGTTTATATTGTTTGAAAAACAGAATTTAATTAAATATTTGAAACCAATTTCAAGCTCACCTGTGACATCTTAGCTAAATCTTTAACATTATGCACTTTCAATTCTTCAACAATCCCAGCATCATTCCTGTGTCCACAAATTAATGTATCTATTCCTACAAGAAAGGACTGACACCACCACTTCTTAGTTTTAAATCTCCTGTAAAGTAAAAAAACATGGCATTTTTAATTCACAATTGTAATAAATTATTTACATTATTTATATACATTCATTTTGTCTAGATTTTACACAAGTATTCAACTCTAATACATCCTTTGAAATTGAGAACTTTATTAAAAGGATCCTTAATATAAGTAGTTTTTTAGTTATTAATTAAGCACTAGTCACAGACATTCCATGCTGGGACAGTGATTTGATTTTATATGAAACACACTGCATAACACAGTGAAATGTGCATGCAAATGAGTATTAATGAAATGTTAAAATATTATGCCATATGTTAAAAATAAGCATACTTAAAATTTATCTCCTGTCTAGAGAATTCAATATGTCTATTTGTTTTGAGTTCTACAAACTCATTACAAGATAAATATTGTACTATGTCATCTGGATTTGCTTCAGCATCAGGTAATGGTGATACTGTATCCTTGTCACATCTTATGCCGTCCATCTCAGCTCCATACACAATTTTGTGATGGTTCAAATGTGTCGTAAAAACTAATGAAAACTCTTCAGTTTCGTCAACTGGTACATTTGGATTAGGCTCTATGTCTGGTCTATCTGAAACAATAGGGTAGTTTGACCATTATTGTAAATAGATAAATAAATAATCAATATAGGTAACTTTTATAAAATGTATAAACAGAGTATAATGGCTAAAGAAAATAATCAAAATTATTCAGCTTCAAGATTTCAAACATAGTGCCTCTAGACACTTAAAACTTCTATGACTTCATAATTTTTGAAGATATTTGAATTCTGTTTTTACTGCACATTTTATTTCTTGAGCATACTTCAGCTTGGCATTTGAATTAAAAAAATATATTCTAATACCCAACAGGGTACTGATTACTAATCTTACAAATAAATAAAAATTGAATATCTGTGATTTCAAAATAATAATAAGACATAGGCAACTTTATATCCTGTGAAGTCAAAGAGTTCCCTTATAGTAGTTGATATAAAATGATTATAGTCTGAATAAGAGCAGTTTAACTGGATTTAGAGTGAACAGCATCTTGGTAAGCCTTAGTTTACCATCTTAAAAGCTAAGGGAGGAAAATATTACCAGATAGCATATACTGTTCAAATTTATATCCCCACGAAGTAAATTGTTTATCTTTCTCGGACATATGAAGCTTCTGTTGCCTCTTCTCTTCTGTATCCCTTGCACATAAATATATGTTGCCCTTGTACAGTATTGCAACAATTTTCCACGAGTCTTTGTTTTCAAATGGAGTACCAGCTACACAAGTTAACAAGCCACGATAACAAAAAAACTTTGAAGCATCCAAGTTGTTTTCTAAAGGAAAATTGAGTCTCGCTTCATGCTCAATTAAAAACTTTAACAACTCTGTCAACTTTACATCCAAGTCCGGGGGTTTACGTTTGACTTTATCGAGATGTAAATTTAAATTGAAATTCACTCTTTCATCTGCTATTCGACGCGCATATTTCAGATTTTGTAAGCCAATATATCCGATTATTTTTGGCTTCCCAAAGCTTGGAAATGGTTTGCCATAATCCCGTGCTTCTACATGAAGCATTTTCTACAAACCACTCACAATGTCACAACTCACAACCAATGGTCAGAATTTAGCTCAGAATATACCAATTACCAATCATCGATGTAGTTACCAATACATCACTTGTTTTCTCTTTCAATGCACTAATAGCCGGCCACGTAGTAATTAAAACAAAATAACGTGGTGGCACCAGTTATGGACAGGGTTAAGCGCCGAGTCAAACATGAGGAGCTATAACTTTTTTATTATTTAATCTAGAGTGTTATAATTTTACAATGATATACTCAGATATACAGAGCTTCTCACTAACTCCTAAAATTTAGAAATAGTCGAACGAGTTTTGAAATATGGAAACCTAAAAACGATCAACTGAAATATGTAAAAATCTTTATGATGGACAGTCTAAATCCAGTTATGGACACCCAGTGATGGACAGTTTGTTTTTATCCGATTACTGCAAAGCCAAAAGGAAGGGTTATGGTTTTTGTAGTCTATGTATGTATGTTTGTATCCAATTTTTTGTTCTAGCGAAGCACCTAAACTACTGGGCCAATGTTGATGAATGAGGTGTTAATTGATTCGTTGTTATAGTTTGGGGGTGACATAGGCTACATTTTATATGCGAAAAAATCGAGAAGTGACGTTCGCACAGCTAAATTGGAATATTAAGTTAGTTTTAGATAGACATAACAGATTGTGCCACTAGCCGCTTGCCCCGCCTTTTCTTCCATTAGTACATAATTGAATACACGTTTTTCTAAATTATTATTTTTAACCCCCAACGCAAAACGAAGGGGTGTTATAAGTTTGACGTGTCTGTGTGTGTATGTGTGTGTGTGTGTGTGTCTGTCTGTTCCCCTGTAGTGCTCAAACGGATGAACCGATTTGAATGCAGTTTTATTTCGTTTTAAAGGTGAATTAGTCGACAGTGTTGTTAGCTATGTTTGATGAAAATCGAACCAACATGGCCGTCGCTACAAAATGGCGGATTACATATTTTATCACAACTGCCTTAATATGGGTATCAAATGAAAGGACTTGACTAGTAGAATAGCACTATGCAAATCCAAGATGGCCGCCGCCACAAAATGGCGAATGTCAGGGGTTTTTTAAATTTTTAATTTATACTTGTATACTATTATGAGTAGTCGGGTTTTAGTTTAAGTATTTAAATATCACTTGCTTTAACGGTGAAGGAAAACATCTTGAGGAAACCTGCATGCCTGAGAGTTCTCCATAATTTTCTCAAAGGTGTGAAGTCTGCCAATCCGCTTGGCCAGCGTGGTAGACTATGGCCAAAACCCTTCTCACTCTGAGAGGAGACCCGTGCTCTGTAGTGAGCCAGTAATGGGTTGATCATGATGATGATGATGATGATGGGTTTTAGTTTACGAACTTTATCTCTTGTTTATTTTATATGGATTGTGGGCAAACGAGCAAGCGGGTCACCTGATGTTGAGTGATTACCGCTGCCCATGAACATTTGCATCACCAAAGGAACCACTAATACGTTGCCGGCTTTTAAAGAATTTGTTGATCCGCTCCTTGATTATTTCGAATAATATATAAATATCAAAGTTACGTAGAAACAACCAAGGTTCGTCACATTTCAATTTGACACTTGTCTATTTGAGGACGCTTACAAAATGGTTCCATAATTTTTTATTTGCTTCAACTTCTTAATCCTGATGCTGTAGGGTTACTACCCACCTAAACTAAAGGGATTCGGGAACTGTTCCACTATGACTTCATATTTTTGGTACCAAGCTTAGATTGAATCACGGACCTCTGAGTCCCAGCTCCATAATCCTGATGCAGCACGATACTGCTCACATAAGCAGCGAGGAATTTTCGCCTGTTTTTTGAAAAGATGAATAAGTGTTTTTCTAGGCCTGTTACCTGTAAAAGGTTTCCTTTCTTCTTGCGTAATAATTACTTGGACACTGTCCAAGAGGGCAAAAGGTGATCCTTAGCTATGGACAATCTTCTTTCTAGGTGAAAGAAGGTTCCTCATTCATAGCTACTCGTATGACACGTTTTACTATTAACACTTCTTTATTTTGTATTAATATAGAGCTAGGCCCCATATTGCATACAAGCGGATGCCTGTGACTTCGTCCACGTGGATTTAGGTTTATTATAATCCCGCGGGAACTCTTTGTTTTTTCTAAGCTCCTTTGAGCTCATACCTACATTTCTAAAAAATGTTAAAAGTGGCGCATCTAAATGGAACTACAATAATAGGTATTAATTTTTTAACCCTTACCCACCCATCAGATTTTTTTTTGCATGGAAACCATAATTATTTTTTTAAAGCAAGTATAATATTGTTAAAAAATAATAAATATCAACTGCGTGATAATTTTTTTTCTCTTTCACTTTTGATCACAGTATTTTTTAGTCAAAAAAATTATATTTTCGGAATCACCTTTTCAACCCCTTTACTTTGACACCCCACTTGATAAGATTTGAATGAAAAAAAATTTAAGATGCAATCCTTCTACTATACCGAACTGAACCGATTTGGCTGAAATTTTGATGGAGATAGATTATGTCATGACTTAACACATAGGCTACTTTTTATCCTGAAAAAATCTACAGTTCCCACGGGATTTTGAAAAAACCAAAATCTATAGCTACGGTTATAGGTAGATTACTATAGCAAACCTCCTTGAAAGTAGCTATAAAAGTTGCATAAGGGAGCGGGAACGGGAACCGGAAATCCACGATTCCCTTGGGTTGTGACAAGTATAAATTAAAAATTTTAAAAACCCTTTTTTTGGTGGCGGCCATCTTGATTTTCATCAAACGTAGCTAACAACACTCTCGACTAATTCACCTTGCAAACAAAAAAAAAACGCATTCAAATCGGTTCATCCGTTTGAGCGCTACAGGGGAACAGACAGACACACACACACACACAGAGAGAGAGAGACACGTCAAACTTATAACACCCCGTCGTTTTTGCGTCGGGGGTTAAAAAACCGAAATTCACGCGGGCAGAAGCTAGTTAAACTATACAAGTTTAATTTTGACTTGTAATTGTGTTTAAATGATAAGAATAGATAGGTCCATGACTGGATTTTTGATGTGTTTCCGATCCAGTAATGGACATCCCCTCTAAAACTTGAAAATAACTCTATGTCGCATTTATTCCTTCACAAGCATGTTTTAAAGTTTATATTTAAGTGATTTAATCATTGTAAATTTACATTTTAATCAGAAACGAGAATCCATCGATCAAAACGTTTATTTACCTTCTTAGCGATTTGCTTAAGAAAACTATTGAAATCGAAAGATATTTGCACACAACATTTTGTTCGCCTTACCATTTTAAAACAAAATGGCCGTTTCATATGATATTTGTCAATATGACAAACAGATCCCTATTCTACATGGTTTAAATGTTGCCAGCGGTAAAACTCTAATCTAGCTCTTATTTTTGTTAAAAACGGTGAAGGTGGTCAGCTACTGGTGCCTGGTCCATACCTGGCGACACCACGTTACTCTAAAAAGAAAAAGTTCAATTTTTCATTTATTCTTATTTTGGAAAAAAGAAGTGGACTTCAACAATTTTAATTAACTGGTAATTTGTTTTTTAGTTTATTAACATTTAACGGCCTGGATGCAAACCAAACCAACAATCTACAACAAAAACCACACAATCATCACCACAGTCATCACTGTATTTGTAAGCATCCAGGTAGTTATATATTAGCAGGTAGTTATATTCAATATTCTTTCTGGTAAGCACTAAGCAATTAGCAAATAAACCCAATCACAAACTACAAACAAAACTTCTGGATTATTTCATTTCTTTCTAAGGGTGGGTTGTATCAAAATTCAAACCATTGGTTATCATAACTACGTTCGTTAAAATGTAACAGATACATTCGAAGTTTAACATCTGTTAATTTACGAGGGTTGCTTCATTGTTCAAAAAACAGTTCGTCATTATTATTCGGGTTGCCTGCAAGCGAAAGGCTATTTTGGCCTATTATTTTATGGGGAATTTTTTTACTAGTAGCAATATTGATGAAAACAATGTCATTCGAAGCCTATTCTTCTTACAACCTTGACAACGGTGTTTCATGTTTTGTACGAAGGGTTATTACTTATTAGTCGAGGTATTTTTAATTTTTGTGTTTAGCTATATAAATATAAAAAATAAAAATTTCAATGGCTCGCTAAAACTCAGAAACGGCTTGACCGATTCTGATGAATTTTTTGTGTATATTTGAGTGAGTCTAGGGAAGGTTTAGATTTATGATTGGACCCGGTAGGTGGCTCTGCAGTCGGGTTGTAGGACTTTTTATTTTATTACGGATTTTGATGAAATTTCTTATGTGTATTGAAGTTGGTTCCTGGAGGATTTAGATTCACAATAATTGGAGCCGGTAGGCGGAGCTGCAATCAGTTTCTAGGTTCAGTTAATTATTATATTGCATCAATTATTGTATATGTAGGTACAAAGTAGGTATAAATATTGAAAGATAGTATTTGCGTGACTCAATTAGGTACTTTCAGCGAACGCTAATACTACTTTCACTATATTTTGGAAAAGAAAAGAAGGCCAGGTAAAAGAATTTAATCGATGAATACAAAAGCATAAGACATTGTGGCTAATTCTGTTGTACACAATCTCTAAACCTAAACTAAATTGATAGGTTTAAAAATAGTGCTATCCCCTTCAGCAGGGAGGATTGCGAAAGAGACAGGAATATATTTAGACCTGTCATTTTAGTTTAGATTTAGAAATTGTGTACAACAGAATCGGCCACATTATTTACCTAAGAAAGCCGACAATACAAACATTTGCAAAAAAGAGCATGGAATGCGATTAATACCTAGTTCATACTTCCTTTGACATCTGAAATTTATTAATAAATTGATCTTTCTCTGATCTTGATCTTTGAAATAAATCGTATTTACTTTCGATAAATTCGCATTTTAAACACTTTTTTTTTTTCACAACTTCTCTTTCATCTTAGAAAACTACCATAAAAAGTATTACTTAAATAAAATTGATTCCATTATAATTGGTAAGTTATTTAAAAATATGCTGCTTGTATAGAAAGTACAAATTTACGAACAGATTTGACGATAACCAATGGTCCCAGCACTGGTTAACGTAAGATAACTGGTTAATGTTTGTAACGAACGATATGGCTAACAGATGGTGAAACAACGCTTTTTTGTTTAACGTTCGTTAGCGCCTTATTCAAAGGTTAAGTAGGTACGTATCCGTCAAAATGTGCTGATGCAACTGGCCCTAAGTTGGGTAACCATATTCGTATAAAAGATGATTTATGTACTGACTGGGGTTCATAAACCTAGTCATTCTACTCCTAGCTAGATAGCTACTACATAATATCAATCTTCAACGAATTATTTTTGATAATTATTTTGCGCTAATATCGGTCTGCAAGCGGGCAGGACGACGTCTGCCGGGTCCGCTAGTTTTAAAATAAATAAAATAAAAAACCGACCAAGTGCGAGTCGGACTTGCGCACCATTACCGTACCATCCTACTAATATTATAAACTAGATTCTGCCCACGGCTTCGCCCGCGTGAATTTCGGTTTTTCACAAATCCCGAGGGAATCGTGGATTTCCGGTTCCCGTTCCCGCTCCCTTTACCAACCTTTATACCTAATTTCAAGGAAGTTCACTATAGTAATTTACCTATAGATGTAGATATAGATTTCGGTCTTTTCAAAATCCCGTGGGAACTGTGGATTTTTCCATGATAGTGATAGTGCTGACCGTAAGCACTATCACTCAGCAGCGTCAGCAGCTGACGTCACTAAGATCTGGACTGTGAAGTGAGACAGGGAGAACTGACGTCACCGATGCTTTTCAATCTATATATGTAAACCAGCTGATCGGGGGGCTCAGCGGAGCAGGCGTCGGTTGCTCAATTGACGGTATCAGCGTAAATAATATATAAGCTATGCTGACGACATATTTCTGCTGAGCCCATCGGTCAGTGGCCTTAACAAGTTGCTGCGTGACCGCGAGGCGTATGCTGATGAGCATATGGACTCAGTTACAACTTATAACTCAGTAAGTGTTCTTTGTCTTCGGGGGGAGGAATAAAATAGTCACCTCCGGTTCTACTATACCTACATACATCGTGCGGAGCCCCCCTTAAAGCAGGTGACTGAGTTCAGATACTTCGGCCAGGTCTGAGTGCCTCCTACTCGTACTGCCAGTCTTTTTACACGTGCAGTTTGTGGACCAACTATACGCAGCGGAGTTACAGCGCCCTGCGCGTTCAATACAGCAATGTGCTGACTGCTGAGGGCAGGCAGCGTTGGGCATGCCGGGTCGCTGCAGCGCGTCAGCAATGTTTGTGAATGTTCGTGTGGACGACTTCTACTCTACGCGATTATGCTTCCGTGTGCAAACGTGTTCTTCCATATAATGAGCAGTACCAAACACTCCTCGGCACATTCTCTTTTATGTAAACTGGAGTAGGCCAGCCTTATCTGGAGAGCTTGGAACGTCACTCACGAGTATACAAGTAAATCAACCGATTTAAAACGTTTTAAACAAAATTTTGCCGTTTTAAACGGGTGAAAACTGTGTTCTACACTTCATTATGGGCAATTTATAAACTATCTTATACAATACATACCTAAACGTTACTTAGTTGTTCTTAATATAGGTACCTAATTATATATATAAAGCTACTTGAAGTCAGGTACTGATCACCTCTCCTGAACAATTTTGTATGGGACTTTTTCACCATAATTTTCATGTGTGTAAAATTCAAAAATATAAGGTCTACAAAATTATAGAGAGAGCTGAACGTGGAAAACTGACTAGGGTGCCCTAAGGGATCTCGAAAACTATCAGTCGGAAAGGTACCGTCTAGAAACAAAAAATGTTTAAAACCTTGGGCCATTGGGTGAACCAGTGAAAAAAATATGGCCACCAAACAAAAAAAAATTTCGTCTCCATACAAAAATTTTGCTAATTTTCAAGAGGCTCTCCAGAACAATTTTGTATGGAACTTTTTTCGCCTCACTATTTATATGCGTAGAACTTATGGGTCTTCCTTCAGGAAAAATATGAAACGTCATGAATGTGGAAAATTTACCAGAGTACCCCAAAGGCTCTCAAAAACTATCAGTCATAGAGACATGGTCCTGAAACTGAAAATGTTCAAAACCTTGGTCCCTTTGGTGAGCCAGTAAAAAAAAGATAGGCACCGAACAAAAAAAAATTTCGCGTCCATACAAATTTTTTTTTTAATTTTCAAGAGGCTCTCCAGTACATTTTTGTATAGAACTTTTTTTACCTAACTAAACGCATGCATAGAGCTCATGAGTGTCCTTTCAGGAAAAATACGAAACGTTATGAATGTGGAATATTTACCAGAGTACCTCATGGGTTCTCCAAAACTACCAGTCATACAGACATGGTCCCAAACAAATGTTATTAAAAACCTTGGGCCATTGGGTGAACCGGTAAAAAAAAGATGGCCGCCGAACAAAAAAAAATTTTCTCCATACAAATTTTTTGGGTTCTTTTCAAGAGGCTCTCCAGAACAATTTTGTATGGAACTTTTTTCCTTTCAATATTTATGTGCGTAGAACTTATGGGTCTTCCTTCAGGAAAATTATGAAACGTCATGAATGTGGAAAATTTACCAAAGTACCCTATGGATCTTCCAAAACTACCAATCATACAGACATGGTCCCAAACAAATGTTATTAAAGACCTTGGGCCATTGGGTGAACCGGTAAAAAAAAGATGGCCGCCGAACAAAAAAAAATTTTCTCCGTACAAATTTTTTGGGTTCTTTTCAAGAGGCTCTCCAGAACAATTTTGTATGGAACTTTTTCCCTTCACTATTTATGTGCGTAGAACTTATGGGTCTTCCTTCAGGAAAATTATGAAACGTCATGAATGTGGAAAATTTACCAGAGTACCTCATGGGTCCTCCAAAACTACCAGTCATACAGACATGGTCCCAAACAAATGTTATTAAAAACCTTGGGCCATTGGGTGAACCGATAAAAAAAAGATGGCCGCCGAACAAAAAAAATTCTCTCCATACAAATTTTTTGGGTTCTTTTCAAGAGGCTCTCTTAGACATTTTTGTATGAAAAATTTCCCCCTACTACACTTATAAATCAAAACGTAGTGAATGTGGAAAAATTACCAGAGTACCCTAACGGCCCTCAAAAACTATCAATCATAGGTCCTGAAACTAAAAATGACCTAAGGCCCTTTGGTGAGCCAGTAAAAAAAAGATAGCTACGGAACAAAAAAATTCGTGTCCATACAAAATTTCTTTTTAATTTTCAAGTGGCTCTCCAGAACATTTTTGTATAGATCCTTTTTTTCCACTAAACGCATGCATAGAACTGATTAGTGTTTTTTCAGAAAAGATACGAAACGTGATACCAATATTTCTTCCTATCTTTCAAGAGACTCTCCAGAATATTCTGGTATTTGGTATGGCCTCCAATTTCTTTATTTTACGAATATTGAAGAGACTACAAGGCACGCGAGCTGCTTGCAGCTCGCGCACCGAGCGCAACACTATAATCCGACCGCGATATAGTTGGCCCTTCTGCGGGGGTTGGTGGAGTACGAGGGGAAGATGTGTTCATTCATAAGTTCATTGATAAATTGACGTAGTTCAGCAAAAAGGATTCATCTCACACGACTCATCATAGCAAAGTTAATTTTAATTCAGCAATATTTAGGTATATATTTGTATGACAAGTTGTGTGGGTTGAATCCCTTTTGCTGAACTACGTCCATTATTCATTGATAAATCGGCTGCCCTAGTGATAAACAAAGTAACTACATTCAGAATAATTTTACAGAACAAGCATAAACATTGAAAACTCTTATTTAAAGGCAACCTTTCTACAAAATACCTACTTATTTATCTTTAAAAAGATGTTAAGTCAAGTCAATTTCTTCCAAAAATATTTTTCAATTTATTACAAAAAGTTTACTTTGTTATTCAGATACAAATAGTTACCCCAAAAATTAATGTTCAAATGTGTGTGTGCGTGTGCGTGTGTGTGTGTGATATTGTGATTGTGATATTGTGAATAAAAAAATATTGCCCCCTCCCCCCCATTTGCTTTAATGGGCACCCGCGCCCCTCCCAAATAACTCAAATAACTATTTTTATTATTTTTTATGTAATCACCGGCGGGAGCGCATTGTCTTACATATTTCAACTCCTATCATCGGATGTCCGAAAATATTTCTAAATATGATCACTAACGGTTATGAGATCCGTTGGTAGGGATAAAAAATGTATCAATAAAAAATTATGAAAAACAAAATTATGAAGAACGATTATTATTTATTATGACCACAGAACGGTAGTAAGACAACGAATAGGATTTGGAATTTTATGTGAGCCAATATGGACCCACCACCGGCATTAGGCCGTTATTCTACATGTTATTCTACATGTTATCGGTGAATTTGAAGTAATTCTTTTAATTAAATCAGAAGTTATAAGGCTGTGACAGTCAGACGGACAAAGCATATCCAACTTAGTTAACTTAGAGACGGTAAGTTAGAGCTTATTACAACAACTCAAGAATCTATACTTACCTACTAATATTATAAATGCGAAAGTATGTCTGTCTATTCTGTTCAGCTGATCTTAACGAGGTATACAGATAAGTTGTATTTTTGAGAATGACATAAGCTACTTTTTTATCCTGGTAAATTACAGAGCTTAAACTAGAATTTCAAAAACCTAAATACACGCGGACGCAGTCGTGGTCATCAATCAACTATGTTGATCTTGTAAAGTTATAATTTACAGTACTGTGTCTATTTTTAGTTATATTCCTGTAAAGTAATGTCCCTATTAGTTAATTATGTACGTAGGTATCTAAAATTCTGCACCTATCTTCAGTAGAAATATTTTAAAATAGTAAGTAGCCGGTAACAATTAAAACGATTATTTATAAGTACATAAAGTAATACCCTAAATTCCAGTTTCTATGTTTGATCTATGTTTTCGTCAACCGTTTGAAAACTTTTGACACAAGCGTGCAGCAAAACTGACAGATGACAGAGTGTTTAATTTGTTAACATTAAACATAAAGAAAGTAAAGGTGATCTCAAACATAGACAAGTTTTACCTGGGATCGTTCCACGAAACGAAAAATCAAGCAACTGCATTTTAAATACAAAAACAAAGTGATCAACATCAAATTACTTTGTTTTTCTGTTGTGCTTGTTAATTACTTGGTTTTTACATTTATATTCCGGGTTAGTGTGTGCAGTTATTTGTTTGGGCAATTCAAATTTCAGTAAACGGTTCAAGTTATTTGAAATATTAAACTGTGGACACTGTGGTAAAAAACTACTCGACATAAAACTTTTGTTAATGCAAAAAAGTCAATTTCACAAAAAATGTCAGTTACTTTGTTTATCACTAGGGCAGTCGAAATCTGTCATATTGAAAAGTCACTTTGAAACTTCAAAGTTCATTGTTTAAATCGTTACGAAAATTTTGTGAAATACATAGCAGTAATCATCTTTATTGTGATAAAAAGTAGTGCTAGAAAAATTGTTATGGTAGTACGTTCGTTTTGTGCTCAAGAATGTGAGGGAAAACAACAAATATCTCTAAAATAAATATCATAATAATAAATATGAGGCTGACGACTGTGTCAAGTAAGTGTTGTCAGCTTCATGTGAAAAATTTCCATACCCATTGAAGCCATCACGCATCGTCAGATATTGGTTAAAACGGCCTCTCAATTATTATAAAAAAAACTATAATGTGGACCAATAATTTCAAGACAACATTTTAAATTATTTCGTTGGCGTTTCGAAACAAAAATATTAAATCTGGTGCAAGATGCTTTTCAAGCTGTAACGGAGGCTACGTGAAATCACATTGTAAGTTCACGTTGAGAGATTGCAGAATGACGACGATGAATTAGTGAATTATAATATAGCTGTTATTGATAGCGATAGTGACACATCATCTGACAGCAATGCATTGAAATTTTAAGATATACAAGAACACGTCTTGTTAGATCACTCTTATTCGAGATGTGAATAATAAACCTATCAATTCTAATTGTTTTATTATCTTTGTTTTATTCCATCTCCTAACATCTCCATGCCGTACTAATCTAAACGTCTGGTTTTTTTTTTACCCGACTACGGCAAAGCCAAAAGGAAGGGTTATGATTTTAGCAGTCTATGTATTTACGTATATATAATTTATATATGTATGTATGTATGCTTGTGGCCGATTTTTGTATGAGATTCTGTGTATACTAATGTAGCACCTAAACTGCTGGACCCATTTTGATGAATGAGGTGTCTATTGATTCGTTGTTATGATCAGGGTGACATAGGCTACATTTTATTTACGAAATAAATGGAGAAGTCAGCTTTGCGCGGCTTTCTAGATTTTTAACCCCCGACGCAAAAACGACGGGGTGTTATAAGTTTGACACGTCAAACTTGTGTGTGTGTGTGTGTGTGTGTGTGTGTGTGTGTGTGTGTGTGTGTGTGTGTGTGTGTGTGTCTGTCTGTCTGTCTGTTCCCCTGTAGCACTCAGCTCAAACGGGTGAACTGATTTGAATGCGGTTTTTTTTGTTTGAAAGGTGAATTAATCGAGAGTGTTGTTAGCTATGTTTGATGAAAATTGATCCAAGATGGCCGCCGCTACAAATTGGTGGCATACATATTTTTTCACAACTCCCTTAATATGGGTATCAAATGAAAGGGCTTGACTAGTAGAATAGCATTATACAAATCCAAGATGGCTGCCGCCACAAAATGGCGAATGTCGGGGGTTTTTTTAATTTTTAATTTATACTTGTAAAATTAGTTTCGGATAGGAATAACAGATGGCACCACTAGCTGCTTGCCCCGCGCTTTTGCCCACTAAATTATTATTAAATTATTAAGCGTAGTCGGGTTTTAGTTCACGAACTTTACTTGTATTTAGTAGATGTATTAAATAAATTATTTTATTATGAGTATAATATGTATAAAATTTAAAAAATGGGGTATAAATTATATTTAATAACGTATCTTCTTCTTTCTTGGTTATGGAAAATCTTTTTTCCATATCCTGAAACGTACCTACTTAACTTTAAATGTATAGTACTAACTATAGAAAAGTATTGAGCAAACTTAAAGAGATCAAGATGAAAGACTAAATTGCGATTACACAAATAATAGAATAATTATGATAATTAAAATTATTATAATTATAAAATTTCTTTTTCCCTAATTTAGTGTCATGTCCTTACAGTAGCAATACACACACACACACTCACAGTGGCGCAAAGCCGCGCCAAAAATGCTTGTCATACATTATAGTACGAGCACATCCATTGATTATTAATTTATCAATGAGAATTTCCTCCCGTCCCGCGTCCCGCAGACCATGGGAGAGCCAAGTATATAATGGTTTTGCTATAGTTATAGTCTATAGACACAGTACCTAAATACCTGCGACGACTGAGCGGCGGCCGCGCGCAGCACGCAGTTACACGCAGTTCTGCGGTAGGGAGATTCCTGGAGATGTAACACGTGTGTAAGGTAGGCGAGCTGAAGAAAAAAAAACGCCTGTTTGTTGTTAAATAAATAGGAAATTAGCTCATCGACGATAACGCCATCTGGTGTCATAAATATACGAAGCGATCATGAGAATAAGGCTGCCGACACACTTATGGCCGGAACCACACTTATGTGTCGTGGCGTGTCGTGACGCGCCAGAAGCCTATCGGTTTCATACATTTAGTATGGTTAGAGACACACTTGTAGGGCGTGTCGTGTCATGGCGTGGTGCCGACTGCCCGAGACCGATTGCGCCAGAGTCAAGAAGGTTATAACTGTATAAATGTAGACACTGGAGACTGTGACGAAAACATTACAACAATGTTTTAGATGCAGTCTCCAGTGTAAATATCTCTAGATAATATTAGATAGATACCTGTATTATCTTCCTAAACTTTATAAATTTATGAAATTGTAGTCTGTAAAACATTAATTAATATTCTATGCCTCTTTTAGAAGTAGATTATTCCTACTAAATACAATTATTTTAAGATCTTATTTATCAGTCAAACGATTATAGGATTCAATTATACTCCAATCTTAAGCCCATTAAAGCTGGTGTTCCACAGGGTACTGTGCTATAGCCCACACTGTTCATGCTGTATGCAGTATGCATATCAATGATATTATACTGTATGACAACACATTCCATTGCTGTGTGGATGACAGCACGGGTGATGTCCTATGCAAAGGCCACGCACATCTTTCCCGCGTAAAGCTGGAGGAGTATAGAGTCAAACTTGTGTCTGAAATTGAGACATTTTTAGAGCGGATCTCAGAATGGAGCACTCAAAATATAGTGCAATACAACCGCTCAAAAACCCAAGTTTGCGTATTCACCGCTAAGAATACCCCTTTACCACACCCCTTCTCTTTCAGAACTTTCCTCTTACCCCTTTCAACAGCACTGAGAACACACTTGGAAGGTAAAGCTAAATTAGCTTCCAAAAAGCTTGGAGTACTCTACAGATCAAAGCGCTACTTTACGCCTGAACACAGGCTCTTGTTCTATAAATCTCAAGTCAGACTGCATATGGCCTGCTCACACCTGTGGGCCGAAACACCCCAATACCAAGTCCTTCCATTTGGCCGGATTCAGAAGCGGGCAGTTCGACTGGTGGGCAATCCCAAACCAACCAGCTCATTGGAGGGCTTAGAGGTTCGCAGGGACGTTAGCTTCCTTAATCCTTTGCGTATTCTATCGTCTCTATAACGGCAAATGTTCTGAAGAGTTATTCGACCTAATACCACCTACTTATTTCCAGCACCGCATCGCACGCCACCTAAAATGCTAATATCCTCACCACTTGGATCACTGGCATACATCAACCAAGCGTTGCGCGAGGTCATTCCTTCCGCCCAAAAACTGTGGAACCAACTCCTTTTGGAGGTATTTCCACATAGCTTTGACATAGGGTTATTCAAGGGGAGGCTAAACAAACTCCTTAAAATCCGGCAACGTGTTAGTTGTTCCTCTTGTGCTGCAAATTTTCTTGGGCAGCGGTAATCACTTAACATCAGGTGACCCGCTTGCTCATTTATATATACAGTGTGTCCGGTATCGAATTAGCGATATTTTAGGGACATATTCTAAAACTCATTACCTCTCTGAAAATACCACTTATTAGGGCCTGCCCCCCTCCCCCTCCCAGGGACAGCCATTTCCATTTGGTGTGCGTTTTTGTGGGTATGTGCGCACAAAAAATGTAATAACTCGAAAGTCTGCTGATGCACAGGTCTTCAAATGACCTTATTCGATTGGATACAATATTTTCCATCACTAAATACTAAACAATAGAACAAAATGTTAAAATAACTCTATCAAAAATGCTTCGGAAAAAAATTATTTTTTCAAAAATATTGAAAACTACAAGTTTTTGCTGCATTTTGCAAAAACGAGGTCGTTAAGATTACATTGTTAAGTATTAAATTAACAGTTTTTGAGATAAACAACAAAACGACATAAAAATTTTGACTGTAAGTTATTTACTTTTGGAGATATTATTGTTTAAACATAACTTAACCGCGAGCGCGTAATTTCTTATGTTATTCGAATGTGGGTTTCCATCGCATACCTCGGGCGATCAGGTAATAATAATATTGTTTTTGATTAGTCAGTGAATGAGGTTAAAACTAAGGATCGGACCCCTACTTCAACTGATTAAATATTCGTATAAAAAATTGAAATATCTGAAATTTTATTTTGTTGTTCCTGGCGAGGAGGCGTTATGATCGCTACTTAAGTTATTACTCATTTTTGTTTGTGATTCAGGTTTGTGAAGTTTGCTAAGTTTAAAGACATGCCTACTCGGTATTATTATAGCCATAAGAGAGCATTTAGATGTCAACTATTCGCCATGGATCGGACGTGGCAGCAATTCAATGGAATGGCCACCTCATTCTCCAGACCTTACACCTTTGGACTTCTTTTTATGAGGACCTATGAAGCAGAAGGTATTTTATATGGTACCAAATACCAGAAAAGAATTATTGGAGATAAAATAAGATTGTATTTGGACATGATCCAACGATCCTCCCAACATGAAGTAACTAGCTAACAGAACAGAAGTGGTAATTTCGGTTTGTGGCGGAAATAACCTAGTTTTTAGGATATCTGATTTGTGTCACATACACAAATCAGAGTTATTGAGTTATTTAGTTTATAACTAACAAAAATTAAATTATAAAGTTAAGATTTTTTACCTTATGTGTAGTAAAAAAATGATGAATCTTAAATTTGGGTTCAATACTCGTAATTCATGTTTGGGGACGAAGTACTTACAATTACCAATATCTCCAGAAGTAAGTAACTAACAGTCAAATTTTTTATGTCGTTTTGTTGCTTATCTCAAAAGCTGTCGATTTAATACTTAATAATGTGGTCTTAATGACCTCGTTTTTGCAAAATCTAGCAAAAACTTGTAGTTTTCAATATTTTGACCAATTTCTTTTTATTCCAAAGCATTTTTGATCGAGTTATTTTAACATTTTACACTATTGTTTGGTATTAAGTGATGGAGAATATTGTATCCAATCGAATAAGGTCATTTGAAGACCTGTGCATCAGCAGACTTTCGAGTTATTACATTTTTTGTGCGCACATACCCACAAAAACGCACACCAAATTGAAATGGCTGTCCCTGGGAGGGGGAGGGGGGCAGGCCCTATTAAGTGGTATTTTCAGAGAGGTAATGAGTTGTAGAATATGTCCCTAAAATATCGCTAGTTCGATCCCGGACACACTGTATATATTATATAAAAAGATTATATTAATTATACCTAAATGAAATGAAATATACATTTATACGACGCAAATGTTCGATATAAACTGTAAAACGCCACGACACGTAAGTGTGTTTCCGGCCGTGTTGCTGGAAACACACTTTCGTGTCGTGGCGTGTCGTGATGCGCCAGAAGAATATCGGTTTCATACATTTAGTATGGTTAGAGACACACTTGTAGGGCGTGTCGTGTCGCAGCGTGGCGCCGATCGCTCCGGCACCGATTGCGCCAGAGCCAAGAAGGTTATAACTATATATTTTATGTAGACACTGGAGACTGTGCCTAAAACAATGTAGTGAAAACAAGGTCATTCACCTGGATACACATCTCACACGTTCTATTTAAATAGTTAAGATAAATACAAAAAATATCCAGACCTATTTCAGGCCAAATTTCTTTGCTTCAACTTTTTGTTTGCGTTCGCAATTCTCCAGTGTTTATATTGTAACCTTCTTGGCCAGAGCGGTGGTGGGGGTTATGACGCGACCAAGAAGCTATAGGTATATATGGACGCGACACGACACGACAGACAAATGTGTCTCTATACCCGCGCACGGCTCGTGCACAGATTAATAATTAATATCACAGATTAATAAGGCTCGTGGCCAGCGTTGCCGACTTCCACGGTCTGGATTATTAGGGATAACCCAAAAATCTAACTGAAAGTCCCCAATTTTAGGGAAAATAAAATCGATGAAAGTGGGGAATCCACAGGTTTTCAGCAAAGAAATAAAAACACTGTTCATTTCAATGAAATATATTTAGTACACTTATGAAAAATATGAACGAGATGTCGTTGGATTCGGAGTAGCATGTAGATAATTTTTGAAAAAAATCAAATTCCGCTTTTAAAAATTGCATTTTGAAAACTTACAAGTATCGTAACGTTACTAAGTAACGATAAAAAGGAACATAATCTTTATAAAAACACTACGATATTGTTAATTAATTATCACACTAATATTATAACGGCGAAAGTTTGTATGTGTGTGTGTGAGTGCGTGTGTGTATATTGTGTGTGTGTATGTTTGTAACTCTTTAACGCCGTAACTACAGAACCGATTTGACTGAAATTTTGAATGGAGATAGATTATGTCCTGACTTAACACATAGGCAAAGTACTTTTTATCCTGGAAAAATCTACAGTTCCCACGGGATTTTGAAAAAACAAAAATCTTCAGTTACAGCTATAAGTAGATTACTATAGCAAACTTTCTTAAAATTAGGTATAAAGGTTGGAAAAGAGAGCGGGAACGGGAACCGGAAATCTACGATTGACTCGGGATTTATGACAAACCAAAAAAATATAATCGGGGTACACTTGTTTCAGAAGGATTATACTGTATTAAAGTTAATATATAAAGTATGATAAAAATTTGGAAAATACGATAAGTATATTATGTGTAAATTCATTGTAAAATTTAAAAAAACAATTATCAAAAAAAAATTATAGTTCAGTATACATAGTATAAGCCCCGCAAATTGGTATTGTGCCCGGCCGCCATTTTAGTAACGTCAGCACTAAATAGACGTTGACAAAACTGTTGGCAGAGTACGCGTATCGAGTATTGAATAATTATTATTACTATATCCACAAATTTTGGTCGCTGACTGTATATTTTCCTGTCATCCAACGTCACGCCAATGTTAAATGTGACAAGGTTCCAGCGCAATAGCAATCTGCGGGGGTTATATTCAAAATATCTTCGAATACGTAGTTAAGTATTTATGTAATAACTTATTAAACAGTGAAATTATATTTTTATTTAATTTATCTACCCATTTAAACAAAATTTGTTTTTTTAATCTTCAAAGATTATATTTGAAATCATACTCGGGCTCAGACACATTTTGTCAGATTGATCTGAAAAATTCAGAATCTGAAAAAATCAGAATGTGTGTGTGTCTGGACTTTCTGAATTCAGATTCTGAATTCCGGCGTTCATTCCGGCTGTGTGAGGCCGGCCTAAGACTGTTTTTTGAATAACGAGTTTGGTAAACTCCAACATAAGTCATCCGTGGCTCAAATTATTGCACTACTTCCACATCACCGTAGCGAAATTTTTGCATCACTACTGCAACATTAGTGGAAAAATTGGCGGCTTCACCCATATACTGTTCATTTCTGAACGCAACGACACGACACAGTAGTGTGCACACTCACCGTCACGCCAGTAAGCGCCACAACACGCCACGACACATAAGTGTGGTTCCGGCCTATCGGTTTCATACATTTAGTATGGTTAGAGACACACTTGTAGGGCGTGTCGTGTCGCAGCGTGGCGCCGATCGCTCCGGCACCGATTGCGCCAGAGCCAAGAAGGTTATAACTATATATTTTATGTAGACACTGGAGACTGTGCCTAAAACAATGTAGTGAAAACAAGGTCATTCACCTGGATACACATCTCACACGTTCTATTTAAATAGTTAAGATAAATACAAAAAATATCCAGACCTATTTCAGGCCAAATTTCTTTGCTTCAACTTTTTGTTTGCGTTCGCAATTCTCCAGTGTTTATATTGTAACCTTCTTGGCCAGAGCGGTGGTGGGGGTTATGACGCGACCAAGAAGCTATAGGTATATATGGACGCGACACGACACGACAGACAAATGTGTCTCTATACCCGCGCACGGCTCGTGCACAGATTAATAATTAATATCACAGATTAATAAGGCTCGTGGCCAGCGTTGCCGACTTCCACGGTCTGGATTATTAGGGATAACCCAAAAATCTAACTGAAAGTCCCCAATTTTAGGGAAAATAAAATCGATGAAAGTGGGGAATCCACAGGTTTTCAGCAAAGAAATAAAAACACTGTTCATTTCAATGAAATATATTTAGTACACTTATGAAAAATATGAACGAGATGTCGTTGGATTCGGAGTAGCATGTAGATAATTTTTGAAAAAAATCAAATTCCGCTTTTAAAAATTGCATTTTGAAAACTTACAAGTATCGTAACGTTACTAAGTAACGATAAAAAGGAACATAATCTTTATAAAAACACTACGATATTGTTAATTAATTATCACACTAATATTATAACGGCGAAAGTTTGTATGTGTGTGTGTGAGTGCGTGTGTGTATATTGTGTGTGTGTATGTTTGTAACTCTTTAACGCCGTAACTACAGAACCGATTTGACTGAAATTTTGAATGGAGATAGATTATGTCCTGACTTAACACATAGGCAAAGTACTTTTTATCCTGGAAAAATCTACAGTTCCCACGGGATTTTGAAAAAACAAAAATCTTCAGTTACAGCTATAAGTAGATTACTATAGCAAACTTTCTTAAAATTAGGTATAAAGGTTGGAAAAGAGAGCGGGAACGGGAACCGGAAATCTACGATTGACTCGGGATTTATGACAAACCAAAAAAATATAATCGGGGTACACTTGTTTCAGAAGGATTATACTGTATTAAAGTTAATATATAAAGTATGATAAAAATTTGGAAAATACGATAAGTATATTATGTGTAAATTCATTGTAAAATTTAAAAAAACAATTATCAAAAAAAAATTATAGTTCAGTATACATAGTATAAGCCCCGCAAATTGGTATTGTGCCCGGCCGCCATTTTAGTAACGTCAGCACTAAATAGACGTTGACAAAACTGTTGGCAGAGTACGCGTATCGAGTATTGAATAATTATTATTACTATATCCACAAATTTTGGTCGCTGACTGTATATTTTCCTGTCATCCAACGTCACGCCAATGTTAAATGTGACAAGGTTCCAGCGCAATAGCAATCTGCGGGGGTTATATTCAAAATATCTTCGAATACGTAGTTAAGTATTTATGTAATAACTTATTAAACAGTGAAATTATATTTTTATTTAATTTATCTACCCATTTAAACAAAATTTGTTTTTTTAATCTTCAAAGATTATATTTGAAATCATACTCGGGCTCAGACACATTTTGTCAGATTGATCTGAAAAATTCAGAATCTGAAAAAATCAGAATGTGTGTGTGTCTGGACTTTCTGAATTCAGATTCTGAATTCCGGCGTTCATTCCGGCTGTGTGAGGCCGGCCTAAGACTGTTTTTTGAATAACGAGTTTGGTAAACTCCAACATAAGTCATCCGTGGCTCAAATTATTGCACTACTTCCACATCACCGTAGCGAAATTTTTGCATCACTACTGCAACATTAGTGGAAAAATTGGCGGCTTCACCCATATACTGTTCATTTCTGAACGCAACGACACGACACAGTAGTGTGCACACTCACCGTCACGCCAGTAAGCGCCACAACACGCCACGACACATAAGTGTGGTTCCGGCCTATGTGTCGTTGCGTGTCGTGATGCGCCGGTTTCATACATTTCGTAAAAACGACACGCCCTACAAGTGTGTCTCTAACCATACTAAATGTATGAAACCGATAGACTTCTGGCGCGTCACGACATGCCACGACACGTAAGTGTGGTTCCGGCCTAAGGTGACAAGTTATTTTCAAGAATTAATTGAAATCGCGAAAAATGAGAAGATACCTACTACACTATCGAGCTAAGTCGCCACTCGGCGATCGTTCTGAACCAGACTGCTGAAATAAGCTGTTCAGTGTTCAGTGCACAACTCCCATACTCCATCTCATCTTTGTTTTGCTGATAGAAAATAAGGGCCTGTTTCACCTCAGCATCCCTCTAAGTGGCGGATATTTTAATCCATTCTTAATCACAACTTTTGACTTTGTCACTTGACATAAAGTGACAAAACTTACGTTTAGACTATCCGACACTTATCAGAAGGTGGTGAAAAGGCCCTTAAACTATATATAGGTACTATAACTATTATTATACTACATACTAAACCTTCTTTACTACTTATAATCAAAGTCTAAAAGTATGCTTTGAGTCAGCTATCAATGTCAGAAAATACTCTTGAAAACTGACAATAGCAATAATTATACAATAGGTACCTACTTTTTCAAATTATTTGTGATATTAAATATCATGATTTTATTTATGATATCATCATTTTGTAGTTGTGAAGAACCAGACCAAAATCATTTTTCTAATAATGCTTTTCCAAATGCAGAACAGATATGGGGAATGGTCGGCACTATTTTAGCCACTTTTGCGTGTTGGATTTTCTATACAAAGGTACCACCTACCAGTCCATTTTTTTTCTGTTGTGATATGCTGCATTTCCTGTACACAAAGATTTCTATCAGTTGCAAACGAGAAAAAAATTAAACACGAGCTAAAAAAAGTATATTTAGAAAATCAGACTATTTAATTACGTAACATACGAGAGTGGGAGCGTTACAAAGCTGAAAGAAATGATACAAAAATAACAAAAAAATATAATCAGCCGATTTCCAAAAGCCCAAGTACTTAATAAAAAATCGTCGAGTAACAAGTATAAATTAAAAATTTAAAAAACCCCCGACATTCGCCATTTTGTGGCAGCGGCCATCTTGGATTTGCAATAGTGCTATTCTATTAGTCAAGCCCTTTCATTTGATACCCATATTAAGGGAGTTGTGAAAAAATATGTAATCCGCCATTTTGTAGCGGCGGCCATCTTGGATCGATTTTCATCAAACATAACTAACAACACTCTCGACTAATTCACCTTTCAAACAAAAAAACCGCATTCAAATCGGTCCACCCGTTTGAACACCACAGGGGTATGTACAGACATACACACACACACACACAGACACGTCAAACTTATAACACCCCGTCGTTTTTGCGTCGGGGGTTAAAAATCGAACCATGTAAACCCCATATTTGTATGTTGTAAGAGCAGTTTTCTACCAAAGTGTACCTATCTATTGAAAAACTTTTCTCAGTTAAAAATTAGAAGATATAGACTAAAACAGCTTCGGGATGTCAAACAATCTTATCTGAGGCCGGATGGACGTCTACAGCTTCGGGACGTCAAACAATCCTCTGATACCGGACGGACGTCAACAGCTTCGGGACGTCAAACAATTCTCTGACGCCGGACGGACGTCAACAGCTTCGGGACGTCAAACAATCCTCTGATGCCGGACGGACGTCAACAGCTTCGGGACGTCAAACAATCCTCTCTGATGCCGGATCGATGTCAACACGCGCTAAGCATACAGAACACCGTTGAGATCGCATTGTAATAAAAATGCATTACTGTAGTGTCAAACTTTATTGTAAATATTTTATTCTGAATACAATACAATATAATTATCCCTTAAAAGTTTCATTAATTATTATTAATTAACATTAATAAATTGATTTAAAACACTAAAAATTACATAAGTAATCGCGAAATTAATATGTTTTGTTTCTAAACAGGATTATAGTAAATGACTGCAACATGCAGGTACGAAGAGCATCCAACATAAACTTAAGTTTAAAATTATGGCCACTAAAATAAACAGTCATAATAAGATAATTATTTCTGATTGCCGAGTTTCTTGCTGGTTCTTCTCGGTTGGAATGGCATTCCGAACCAGTGGTAGATTCATCTGACTATTCAAAAGCACTTGTAAAAGTTTATTTGAATAAAAAACTTTTCTATTCTATTCTATTCTATTCTATAATTATTATAGTTCGCGACAAGGCAGGAGAGCGTGCGACGTATGAGGCGCGGGAGGCAGTTCGCGTCGCTTTTTCTGATTTTTAATTCGGTGGAATTCTGACAGTTGTCATTTGAAAATACAATGAGTTATTTGTATGAAAAACAGGGTTACCATCTGAAGTTCCATTTTACCCCAAACTAAAGTACCAGGCGCACAGTGGGTCGAAACTGCTATTTGAGGGACATAGGATTTTTTGTTACGAATTCCATTAAAAAAAATACGTATCGAAAGATCTTGTCATTCTGAAGAATAATTGTTATTAAAAGTTTTTCTCTAAAACTGATAGCTTGCCCGAAAAAAAATATTTTCAGTTTTTGTTGTATGGAATGAAACATAAACTGCTAAATTTTGGCCAAGTCTTGAAAGGTCTTGCTTTGAAACTACTTTATTCTTATTCTTTGGCTTGTTGGCTATAATTCTACGCTATCAGCGCGTACCCGAAGTTGCCCGTTCGCCAGTTATAAGGTTCACAAAAATGAAGAAAAAAAGTAAGTAAAAAGTACTTTTTAGGGTTCCGTACCTCAAAAGGTACAAAAAGGAACCCTTATAAGATCACTCTCTTGTCCGTTTGTCTGTCTGACCGTGTGTCACCACCGATTTTCTCAGAAACGGGTGAACCAAGCAAGTTGTAATTTATACTGGATACTGAAATCTATAGTTCCTATTAGGTGTATAAAAATCAAGGTCCTGAGTCAACACGGTAAAGAGATATGGGCAAATTTAGATTTTGGCGAGAACTTATAAGTACCGAAAATTACCTTAATTTTCATTTTTTTTTACTTTTCGTAATTTTCCCTTCACTTGTGCTATAAGACCTTGCTTTTAACCAAAATTGACAATTCTAGGTCAACCGGAAGTACCGTATAGGTTTTGGGTCGAAAACCTACATGGTAGTTGCTGTTGACCTAGAATCCTGAAATTTGGCAAGTAGGTAGGTCTTATAGTACAAGTAAAGGAATAAATCTGAAAACCGTGAATTTGTGGTTACATCACACAAAAAAAATTATAATGTGTTCATAAACAAATAATTGGTATTTTCAATTTTCAAAGTACAATAACTATACCAAATGGGATATCATATAAAAGGACTTTACTTGTACATTCAAAAACAGATTTTTATTTATTTTTATGCATAACAGTTTTTGATTTATCGTGCAAAATGTCGAAAAAAATTCCGTTACGCCCCCCTTATCTCTGAAGTTTACCAATAGAAAAATCTAAAATATAGTTTTTTGAATTGTATTAGCAGTAGTTTTAAATAAAAATAACTAATACAATTAAAAGAACTAAACTAACAAAATTAATCACTGTCACTATCTTGTAAAGTGTGTATCTATAAATTCAAATTCGGTTAGTATATTGATTTTATTTTTCCCGTGAAATGTACATAAAATTCTAATAACCATAATTTTTTTAGATTTTTCTAATGGTAAACTTCAGAGATAAGGGGGGTGTAAGGGAATTTTTTTCGACATTTTGCACGATAAATCAAAAACTATTATGCATAAAAATAAATAAAAATCTGTTTTAGAATGTACAAGTACAGTCCTTTTATATAATATTCCATTTGGTATAGTTATCGTACTTTGAAAATTGAAAATACCAATTATTTGTTTATGAACACAATATAATTTTTTTTTGTGTGATGTAACCACAAATTCACGGTTTTCAGATTTATTCCTTTACTTGTACTATAAGACCTACCTACTTGCCAAATTTCAGGATTCTAGGTCAACGGCAACTACCATGTAGGTTTTCGACCCAAAACCTATACGGTACTTCCGGTTGACCTAGAATTGTCAATTTTGGTTAAAAGCAAGGTCTTATAGCACAAGTGAAGGGAAAATTACGAAAAATAAAAAAAATTGAAAATTAAGGTAATTTTCGGTACTTATAAGTTCTCGCCAAAATCTAAATTTGCCCATCTCTTTATCGTGTTGACTCAGGACCTTGATTTTTATACACCTAATAGGAACTATAGATTTCAGTATCCGGTATAAATTTCAACTTGCTTGGTTCACCCGTTTCTGAGAAAATCGGTGGTGACACACGGACAGACAGACAGACGGACAAGAGAGTGATCTTAGAAGGGTTCCTTTTTGTACCTTTTGAGGTACAGAACCCCAAAAAGTACTTTTTACTTACTTTTTTTCTTCATTTTTGTGAACCTTATAACTCGCGAACGGGCAACTTCGGGTACGCGCTGATAGCGTAGAATTATAGCCAACAAGCCAAAGAATAAGAATAAAGTAGTTTCAAAGCAAGACCTTTCAAGACTTGGCCAAAATTTAGCAGTTTATGTTTCATTCCATACAACAAAAACTGAAAATATTTTTTTTCGGGCAAGCTATCAGTTTTAGAGAAAAACTTTTAATAACAATTATTCATCAGAATGACAAGATCTTTCGATACGTATTTTTTTTAATGGAATTTGTAACAAAAAATCCTATGTCCCTCAAATAGCAGTTTCGACCCACTGTGAGGCGATAGGCATTTGTCATAATATCTATATGAGGCAATTGATTTTTCTTTATATAAGTTTTAAAATTATCTTTTTTGTGGGAACTGTTTTACCTCTGGAACATTAAGAAACGTGAGAATTTTGCGGAATTATAAATCAGAGTACAAAAATAAGGCCTTGTCTGCGATCTCACCTGATGGTAAGTGACGATGCAGTGTAAGGTGGGACCACGGGCCCTTCACCAAATGGAAGCAGGCTAACCTGGAGGAGGTATTGCAGGTTTTATTAGTCATACCTCTGGTCGGTTACTCCGCAGCATCGTATCGGAACGTTAAACCGCTTGGCGGCACGGTTTTGCTAGTAGGGTAGCTTTGTCCCAGTCGGGGTCTAACCGACGCATGCGGTGAGCCCGGCGGCCCCCGCGCCTCAAGGCCGATTTACACCAAACGAGCGGATGCTCGTTCTATCCCCTCTCCGTCAAATTCTATTAGTGTAAACAGACAGAACATTCCTTCGTTGTTCTATCGTTGCTCGCATAGATTCTATGGAATATTCTAAGAATGCTCGCTCACTTGATGTAAACAGCGCTGGAGCGCGCGAACAGCAGCTTAGAGCGAGCGCTTACGTGTTCGGACGCGCTCGCTCTCCGGAGCGGTCTCTTCAAAGTGTTCTCTAGTTCGTGGTTCTTATTCTTGCTTGCTTGATCTTTTAATGTAAGCTTTCGTTTACATTAAAAGATCAAGAAAGAATGCTCTAGCTCTTTGTTCGTTTGGTCTAAACCCACCTTCACACGTCGCCCGCACTCCTGTCTCGTCGCGTTAATCATAAAATCATAAAATTATTAAAATTGTTGATCATAATATTAATAAGTATTGTTTAAGTAGAAGTTCTTATCGTTAATTTTAGTGCAGTCTTGTAGCAAATATTTGTGTTCGTCGTCGACGCGCCCCCTCCTGAGCAGATACACCAGTATGTACTGGTACGGGAACACGGGCACTTTGTGGTGGAAGAAAAACCGCAACTTCACTCTCTCTATTATCTTCATGTCCACGAAACAGTAATCGGCGGAACAACAGCTTCCGGGAGTTCTGTCAACAATTCAGTTATTTACTAATATAATACTACTAACTTTTGCTAACATTTGTTAATAGAATGATAACTAAAAAAAGTTCAATAACATTTTCACACTGGATTTTTACTTTAAAGTATTCTCCAGTGCGTGGGTGGGTAGAAGAAAGTCCTACCTGGGATCATAAGTGACAGGCTTCGCCTTGAGGGTCTTGAAGATCATCTGATAGTACTGCCTGTACTTCCTCTTCATGATCAGCACGATCTGTTTGCCCTCGAAGGGGTACTTGGCGCGGTTGTCGCGCAGCGTCGCGTGCCAGAACACGGCCGCCTTCGTTATTTCGACGCTGGTGTTGTCGATCTCCACTATTTTAGGGTGTCTCATCCATTCGTACATCTTTTCCTGCAATTTTAGGGACATTTTCTTATTTCATACAATTTCTATTTGAATATCTTCCAACCGAATTTCGGACACTTTGGTATTCAGGGGTATGAGTTTATAAAAACTGCCATACCTCTTCCAAGTTAACCCACGTCCACACAAGAGCTAATTGTGAATGAATAAATAATAAAAAATAAACTTTTTTTTCATACAATTTCTACTAATGTCTCCCAGCCGAGTTGAGTTTAGGCGGAGGCGAGCCAACTACGCAGAAGATATTATGGTGAACTCTCACGCGAGAGTGAAGGACTTGTACCTTTGTGACCTTCACTCTCGTAGTCCGATGGGACGCCAATGCGACACGCTTGGAGATCAGGTGCAGGACGGACGGCTTTGCCATTCGACTGTGGATCACGAGGTCCTGGTTTCGATTCTCGGGTTTAGCCAAAAAAAAAATTCAGGTGTTGATTTTTTCGTCAAGAAATTCTTAGTGCCAGCCCAGAGTTGGCGGTCGGCGGTGTTTCACCACCGTACCTTGGAAAGCACCTTAAGCCCTTCGTTCGGGCTATTATCGAAAACGTATATGAAGCTGTAATTTCCCAAAGGCGAGGGTGTACAATATCGTCGTAACGGAAAATGTGTCGTGTGGTGGTAGAACTAATAAAAAGCCTGTTGCCAACTCATTTAACTAAGCATATACAAATGTTACCTGTAAAAACTTCTTGCATCGAAAGCTGTCGTATATAAAACTGATGTGAAGCAGCCACTTGCCGGTGGCGAGCGCGCACACCATCATCCCAGAGAACGTGTCGTTCGGCAACACCGACACAAAATGTGTTGCCAACATCTCCATTTTGGTGTTCTCCGCAACCACTCCACCCAATTCGTTAATCATTGCCACAATTCTGTCGCGATCCTGTACATATTTTCAAATCTATAATAATATAAAGTAGCTTGTCCTGACTGGCTGACAATCAACGCACAGCCAAAACCACTGAAGCTAGAAACTTGAAATTTTCACAATAGCTTCCTTTTATAACGTAGGCGCACACTAAGAAAGGATTATTGCGAATTCTACCCCTAAGCGGGTTAAATAGGGGATGAAAGTTTGTATGAAAGTCAGCCATTTTTCAAGTTATATCCATGAAAATTGGTATTTAGGTTTTCGGTTAAAAATAAAGAGTTACCAGATTAAAAAACTTTGGAAAAAATACCCCCAAGTGGGTTAAATGGGGGATGAAAGTTTGTATGAAAGTCCGTCATTTTTAAAGTTATATCAATGAAAATCGATATTTGTACTGTCGATTAAAAACACAGACGTATAAAGAGAAGCAGACCTAACATAATCTTCACAACTACATCTAAAAGAATAAATAATATCTTCGCTTGTTTCTCTCCAAACAAAAATATAATACTCTATCTCTTTTTTTTCTGTTGTTGCAACACTTACGCACTCATAGAAAAAATAGGTCTTGAGGCAAACCGCCATCTTGCTAAGCACAGCTTAGCATGATGGCGGTGCAATATGTCAAATGATGTCAAAAACAAGATCTTATCCTGCGAGTTGTTTATTATTTTATTTTTGCATTAAAATCAAGTCTTAAGATCCAAGAATACTAAAATAAAATGGTTAAGTGTAGTGCACCTCTGTGCAGCAATTCTTCATAAAGGAAAACACCTGAAATTAATTGTTATCGGTAAGTTTTCATGTGCCATAGTCTCGTAATTTGTTTACATGGTTACTGTGAGATTAATAATAATCGTTCGGCATTTTAGAAGCAGTCCCTATTTATTATATGTCCAAAACTCGTAAATAGTTATAGTAATTTTGGTTCTAGTAGATCCCTGTTGCAATATTTATCAATAATTTAATACTCTGATCTCGTTTGATGTTTCATATACTTGTGCAATTTTACAGGGCCGTATTCAGGCTCAAGGTTTGTTTAGTAGGTATATTTTGAAGGTTGATTAGATAAAAGTAGGTACGGACAAATTATAAAAATGAAATCATTTTTCAGGTTCCCAAAGGACGAAAACTAAGAAATGCCTGGTTGACCAACATGAATAAAAAAAATTGGCATCCCAAATCATCGAGTGTACTATGTTCTAAGCATTTTAAAGCACATTTAGTGGACAACAAAAAGGACAGGAGAGATTTGATTTACCCATCGAATGGTTTGATTAAAATAATTCAATCGTGTGAAAAAGTTTTGAAAATGATTAAAGGAAAATATATAAGTTATAATAGCATGATAATGTATATAGCTGATTTATCGAATAATTGTAGTGAGTTTAAGACCAATGATGAACATGATTTCAATCATTTGCAAATAATGATTAAGGTGATTGTTAAATTTTATTTTGATTTAAGAATGAAGCATAATGCAAAGCAAAGCAATCTATCGGAATGAAATTATTAAGAAAATACTTAGTTTTGTTTAAAAATAAATAATTGAAACTTTTGTTTGTTTTTATTTATTTTACTCATTTTACATAGGTAAGGTAGGTCGAATGAAATAGTTAGGTAGTTAAACTAGTAAAAAGTTAGTTTGATAAATAGTTTACAAACTAGCGTTTCACTAGTTTAACTACCTACCTATTTCATTCGAGTGAAGTGTCACGTCATAACATAGAGCACGAAGCGAATCATAAATCAGCAGGCCTATTCTGTATCTCAGTGGTAACGAAAACGTTAGAACCTATGAAAATGTGCCCATCAAATAATTATCAAACCATCATTTTACATTGTGTAACATCTGATGATGATGAACTGCATCCCAGTTGGAAATTAAGGTTACAGAATGTAAAATAAGGGTTTAACAATTTGATGCCACTTTACCGTAGTTTTCAAATTAATTTCATCACAGATTAATGATTAGTATCTACAATAAATTTCATATCACAGATACTTAATAATTATAGGCCTGCAGGTCAGTCACTACGCTACGCTTTACTATCTATACTAATCTGGCAATAGTGTTATTTGACTATACTTTCAAGGGCCTAGTGACTCGAATAATAATCTCAATGTTCGCGCGATTATAGATACAAAATCAACCGCGCGATGACCGCGTAATCGCTTTCTAATACGGCGACGACGCCTAAGTCTGATTCCGCGTTACGAGTTCAGTCCCTCACCCTCGCTTGCATGAGTTCGGCCCTGTTTACTGTCAATGTGTGTGTGAAATTTGTATGTAGGCGTAATTGGCACGCCAATTTTTTTGTTATGTTAGGTCTGCTTCTCTTTATACGTCTGTGATTAAAAATAAAGAATTACATAGGTGTACAACTTTGCTTCCGCCGTTTTGCAATAGATGGCTGTAGCGGTAAGTGGTAGTTGAAATAAATAGATAATAGATGTCGTACAATAAGCTTAGATATTTGTAAACATAACGCCATCGAAATATTAATCGATTTGTGTCTGCATTATAAAGTTATTCTCGATTAAACATGTCAGCTTACAAGCCAAATTCTCGTCATTTGCGGGAGGTTTTAATTTTCTGCTTTAATATGAAAAAATCTGCGGCTGAGGCTCATCGAATGCTCTCAAATACCTATGGTGAGGCCGCTATTAGTGAAAGAACGTGCCGAGAGTGGTTTCAACGATTCAAGAACGGTAATTTTGACATCGAAGACCAGCAAGGTGGTGGAAGAGAGAAGGTTTTCGAAGATGCAGAATTGGAGGCATTACTTGATCAAGACTCGTGTCAAACGCAACAAGAATTGGCAGGATCATTGGGAGTGACGCAACAAGCCATTTCAAAACGCCTGAAAGTCATGGGAATGATTCAGAAACAAGGAAATTGGGTGCCGTACGAGTTGAAGCCAAGAGATGTTGAACGGCGTTTGTTTGCTTGTGAACAGCTGCTTGCAAGGCAAAGACGGAAGGGATTTCTGCATCGCATTGTGACTGGGGACGAAAAATGGGTTCATTACGATAATCCCAAGCGCAGAAAATCATGGGGATATCCCGGCCATGCTTCCACGTCGACGGCCAAACCGAATATTCACGGTTCCAAGGTCATGCTCAGTATTTGGTGGGACCAGCTCGGCGTAGTGTATTATGAGTTGTTAAAACCCACTGAAACAATCACAGGCGATCGTTATCAAACGCAATTAATGCGTTTGAGCCGAGAGCATTGAAAGACAAACGGCCGCAATACAACGAGAGACATGATAAAGTGATTTTACAGCATGACAATACTCGACCCCATGTTGCAAAAGTGGTCAAGACATACTTGGAAACGTTGAAATGGGAAGTCCTACCCCACCCGCCGTATTCTCCAGATATTGCTCCCTCGGACTATCACTTGTTTCGATCAATGGCACACGGCCTGGCTGACCAGCACTTCCGGTGTTATAAAGAAGTAAAAAATTGGATCGATTCATGGATCGCTTCAAAAGATGACCAGTTTTTTCAACGCGGGATTGGTACGCTGCCCGAAAGATGGGAGAAAGTAGTGGCCAGCGATGGCCAATACTTTGAATCATAAATGTATAGCCAGTTTTTTACAATAAAGCCTCGAATTTCGGAAAAAAACGGCGGAAGCAAAGTTGTACACCTAATACGTGTTTCAGGATTTTTGGGAATTCTATCCCCAAGTGGGTTAAATAGGGAATGAGATTTGTATGAAAGCACGCGGGCGAAGTCGCGAGCATCAGCTAGTTCATTATAATTTGACAACCGGTTTTGATAAGTAAATAAATAATAATATTACCCCTACTCTAGACATAGATTAAAGAAAACGTTTTGCTCTATAATCGATAAGGATGAGGGTGATTATTTCAAGTCTTGTTTCGTCATTATATAAGAGTTGGTTCTATAGTTTTCTATACTATATTTAGGACATTACAAACGTGCAAACTGAGTCATAAATCATTACGATCATATTATTGTGAGGGCTCACCCTCGCTCTTTATAACCTGTTATCGACTATCGACAAATCCTTTATTAATGTTACACACAACACCACAGAATCAGGCCATGAGGCCTGTGAGCAAGCATAAATGCGAACGAGAAGTCAGATAAAAATGATTTATGCCTTGGTTCGCACGTTTGTATAGTATAGAAATAATTATAGTTTATAAAAATATTCACGCATTGCACGCGAATTTATGTACTCGTAACTTTGTTTTTGCTCCGTGATTGACCAATTCGATGACCCTTCGCGACCCTATTTTTCTCACACACGTCGTATCACATGTCTCACAACACAAGACGCAAAAACGATGGGGTGTTTTATGTTAGTGTGTTAAACGGGTGAACCGATTTGAATGCGGTTTTTTTTGTTAGAAAGGTGAATTAGTCGAGTGTTGTTAGCTATGTTTGATGAAAATCGATCCAAGATGGCCGCCGCTATAGAATGGCGGATTACATGTTTTTCACAACTCCCTTAATATGGATATCAAATGAAAGGGCTTGACGAGTAGAATAGCACTATGAAAATCCAAAATGGCTACCGCCACAAAATGGCGAATGTCGGGGTTTTTTTTTAATTTTAATTTTATTGCGATTTTGTACATTTTGTAGCGACGACCATCTTGGATCGATTTTCATCAAACATAGCTAACAACACTCTCGACTAATTCACCTTTCAAACAAAAAAAACTGCATTCAAATCCGTTCATATTAATGTATGAATCAATGAATCAATGAATATTAATGTATGAATATTAATGTATTAAGTAATTTAAGATTTTAATTTTAATTTTCAATTTAATTTTCAATGTAATTTTTAATGTAATTAATTTAATTTTAAAGTAAATATTTGCACACTGTCGGTGACAGTCGATTGTGTTCGGGATTGCACTTAATATTAAATATCATGTTATTTACCCACAATTTTGCAAATAAATATTTATTATTATTATTATTTATTATTCACCCGTTTGAGCGCTACAGGGGAACAGACAGACAGACAGACACACACACACACACAGACACGTCAAACTTATAACACCCCGTCGTATTTGCGTCGGGGGTTAAAAATCGATTATTTCAAAACAAATAAAAGGTGGTGGTGCCTTACATGAATGTGTTCAGATAGCATGAACACTTTTTTATCGCAGGCACATATTAAATTCTGTTTCATTTTCCACGAGTCCTCGGATGTTCCACTTGGTGAAGCATAGTCACTATCTGTAAACATAAAACCAATAGTTAGTGGGCAACTTGTGTACCTTTGATTTTGTATGAAACATGTAACACTGTCGCTCAGCATGCTATAGAATTAATAGGTTATGAGTTATATTGGGTATTTCATTGAGGTTAAAATCTTGATGGAGGACTGGGGTAATAAATTGATATGTTTATTCAATACCTGAAATTTCCTCAGGAAGTGTTGCTTGTATTCTACTTGTCACTTGTGACTTCGTGTTTATTGGACTATAATTATTGGCCTTCTTCTTCAATTTGTAATTTTGAATGTACTTTTTGAACGGCAGATACACTGAGGTCTTCGCTTTTCCATTTTCAATGAATTTGCGGAAGCTTACCTTTTTGGGGGTACTCTGTCTACTGGAGGTCCTTTAATTAATAAATGATTAGTTAATTAATAAATTATACAATAGGCGATGAATGCCACGCAACATGTTTCTTATTAACATAATTAATTAATAAATTATACAATAGGCGATGAATGCCACGCAACATGTTTCTTATTTACATAATGTGACGAGGGTCATGCTGCGCTTTGCGGCAACATACGAGCTACTTTACAGCCGCACAGCATTCCCAAACATGTTGAGCTTTAATAGTTTGTATTGCGTCTCAATTGTTGTTTAGTGAATAGGTACATGGGTTCAATAAAATATATGGCTTTAGTAAATTTAGCTATTTGTACAACATGATGTTACCATTTTCAAATGCTAATATGCACTTTTCAGACACCTGGTAATTTCAAGACAATTTTGTTGTGTTACCAACATAATTGCATTTGTAAATAAACTTAGTGGGAGGTGACAAGCCATGCTACTAGCATTTGAATATAGTTATGTCCCGACAGATTCAAAATAGAAATGATATAGGTAGGCCCCATAAAAGAAAGTTAATAACCCAAAGTTGAAGAAAACATGAAAATACAAAGAATAAATAATTACATAAGCAGAGGGTTAGTAGGTTCTTGCAAAGCGCTGATGAAGGCAGACGATCCCCAGGCATGCCCAAATAGCATGTGCAACTCACTCATTTCCCAATTTTGAGAAGAAATTTTTTAACGGACTAGATGTGGCAGTCGGTTTCTGCTCTACTTTTTGGCATTCTATCTCTTGATAAATGTCTTCAATAGACCAACCGATCTGCCGTCTAACCGCTTTTGGCTTTCTTGTTTTTAAGATCATCGGGGCAAAATCAACACAATCAGTACCTGCATCACTAAAAGTTTCATCGTGTGTTCTCACACTTTCATCGTGACATGTTCTCATCATTTCATCAGTTTCATCATGACATGTTCTCATCATTTCGTCAGTGTCATCATGACATGTTCTCATCATTTCATCAGTTTCATCATGACATGTTCTCATCATTTCATCAGTTTCATCGTGACATGTTCTCCAAGTTTCATCATGAGTAAAATGGAGTAACTTTAAGTGTTCTAAATATAAGAATTTATCAGTGAACATTTCATGACACACTGGACACACAAAATGGTGAAGTTTAACATTGGTTGTGCATTTATTTAGATGTGTCACGTAATCATCATACTGGTCATACGTCTGATCGCAAAGTACGCAGGAAATGTTTACATATTGTGGAATGTCTGAGATGGGTGACAGATGTTTAGATAATTTTGTGGATGTGACATCGGCAGCAACAAGTGTTTCATCGCTACTTGCTCGCTGAAGCTCATTGTGCTCAATAGTGCAAGTGACATGGCAAGTGTGTGCACCATAGTTACTATACGACTTGTTACAATACACACATTTGACTGAGTCAATATCACTGTCTGTCTCATCGCTTGCTTCAAAACAGGGGCTCAGTTGGCCTCTCTGGACTGGGCCGGCTTTAACTAAATTATCATCCTCCTCTTTTATATATTCAGTATGCATGTGGAATTCCTGATTGCAAAGATCATTATAATCTTGCTTGTCATTAGGTTTGTCAATCTGTATATCTGTAACAGAAATAACATATTGTGTCTCCATGGAAGACTCTAAATAGTCATGTGTAGCCTAGGGATATTACAATAGATGTTGGTAACTCAAAGCTATGTTCACATTTTTGCTAACAATTTGGTTATCTCTAAACTAAATTGACTGAAAATTAGAACAAGTCTAAAAAGTCTAGAAGTCTAGAAGATACTATACAGATTCCATGTTTTCAATGTGCAACCATACTTAAATACTTACCATACAACCATACTTAAAAACTTTATTGGTTAATTAAAGCTATTTATATTTTTCTTATGGCACAAACAAAATTTGTTGTGAAGTAAACGTAGAAGACATTACTTCAGTTTTACTTCATCTATCTCTGCATATATCATCTGCATCAATGTAAAATGCAGTTTTACATTACCTAACCTATCTACAACTGTTGATGTGTGACAATAGAATGAATCTTTACATTTTAAGCTTACAATAAAAACCTTACTAGCTATTATTTAAATCGAGATTTTATTCCTGCTGATGATGTGTTGGTTCTGAGAACTAGTATGCTGGCCAGTAATGTTACTAACTTGCAATGTGAGTGATTTCTCTAGGGCAGCATCAGCAGGTATACAAAACAAGCTAACAATATTAATATTATGTATGCAAGGGCAACCTTATTGCAGAATTTGTGTATTGTTTTACCCCAACATGTCACTTTGTTTAATTGTTGAGTGGGTACTTACCAGGAAACTTTCGCAAAAGATTATCAATTCTTTCACACTGGAGTTTGAACAAATAAGCCGTACTTAGGTTTTCAATACAAGAAGTACATACTCGGTCTGTCAAACCATCACCTTCATGAATCTGAAATAAGCTCAATTTTACAAGGCTTTTATTTGTAAGTACAACAAGCAAATTACTGCTACTTCATGTACCAACTACAAAAAAATAATATTATATATTTCATTCGGTCGCTGTAAGTAAATATAAATAGCAGTACACTTACCTGAACCTTCGTAAATGCCATAACCATTTCTGATAACTTGACTGAATCATCTTTTTCGAAAATTGAACAAAAATCACCAATTTTCAAACAAAGTCTACACTTATGAAAACGATTACTTAAATCCATTATAGAGTAGACCGTCCTAAAAAATGCATTTGACCATACTCCGAACCAAAATCAACAAAACAAAACCAACAAAACTAGTTTTTCAACATTTTGATTTTCAAAATGCAACGATAAAAATAAATTACCATCAGGCATCAAGATTCAAGAGTCCAGACTCCAGACGCATATTACCACAGAACAAAAACTCAGGCAGTGTGACCATCTCAAAAATGATGAATCTGCCCGACACTGACAAAAAAATCTGCCAAAATCTGCCAAATCGATTCCGGAAAATGCCAAAAATATACCATCACATTAATACTTCTTATGGAGACTGGAATGAATAAATAAAATAAGTAAAGATCGACCAGAATCTCATGAAAAATAGGGAAATGAAATTCCAAGGTTAGCAACATTACGGCTGCCCTAGTGATAAACAAAGTAACTGACATTTTTTGTGAAATTTACTTTTTGCATTAGCAAAAGTTTTATGTCGAGTAGTTTTTTACCACAGTTTAATGTTTTAAATAACTTGAACCGTTTACTGAAATTTAAATTGCCCAAACAAAGTAACTGCACTCACTAACCCGGAATATAAATGCAAAAACCAAGTAAACAACAAGCACAACATAAAAACAAAGTAATTGGATGTTGATTACTTTGTTTTTGTATTTAAAATGCAGTTGCTTGATTTTTCGTTTCATGAAACGATCGCAGGTAAGGTGTTCTGAATGTAATTACTTTGTTTATCACTAGGGCAGCCGAGTTAACCTAGTGTTGCTCACTACAAAATTTAATATCCCTATTTTTCATGAGATTCTGGTCGATCTTTACTAAAAAATTCTTAAACCAACATAAGATATATTTTTATTATTTATATATATATATGTATATGTATATAGATGTATATATCAATTATATATATATATATATATACATATATATATATATATATATATATACAACGTTAGTTTTACTTTGCGCAAAAACCGAAACACGTGTCAAATATTTTTACATTAAAAATATTTATACAAAATTTCAAAAAAATATAATGAAAAGTAACGAAGTTATAAGCTTGATAAGTTGCGTCGTTGTCCTCGAAAAAAATGGTCACCGCAAGCTGTCGCCGCAGCGACTTGCGATCGACGCGAGTTGGATGACCGCCGCTGTGTGCCGACCGTCAGCTGATGCGCGGTAAATCATTGTGTCTAAGCTTGTAGGATTTCAAAATATTTTTGGACAAAAATATAACACTATATAAAAATGGTTGGATACGATTTTGTTACTGATTCTGAACAAACTACTTTCAGGTTTTGCATAAAGTAAAACTAACGTTGTATATATATTTTTTGTATTTTTTCGCTTACTAGTATAATATTGCGTCAACATTTGTTTGTAATTCTTCATTTCGTTTATTTTCATTACCAATAAAATCATTGTATGATTATAACAACATCTTTTTAATCATTTCTTTCGTTGGAAGAAATACAGTCTGTGTTCTATAATTAATACCTTCAGCAGTACATAGTTTGTACATAGTACATACATCATTTAGGAATCTGTTTATTATTTTTGATTTAAGTGCTTGGGAGAATATTATCTCACATTAGGTGTTTGACATTGGTAAACATAAGAGAGCTAAATTGCAAAGTTTGCAACATTATGATATTTTGGAGCTCCATTTGCATCATACATTTACCCAATTGCTCTCCAGAATTTGTCAACACTTAAACTTGTACTGGTGCCACCTCCGCCAGATTCTACCAAATCGCTTACCTACACTTTTATCGAATTTTATTTGTTGAAAATTGAAATTCGTCGTCTACTTTTTGAAGATTATTTTCATCTACTCTATTGGGAAATTCATTTGCAATGTTTAAAATTGACACAAATTCTTTGTAAACAACATGTTGCGGATCTGAAAACTGTAAATCTACATAAAAAAACATTGCTCAAGTGATAAACGTGCAAATTTTGCAAAGTTTAGTCAAAAATGTTTGCGTTAATTGAAGGAAAGATTGAATTCGAGGTTTGACATTCACGTCTGCAGATTTCTCTTAGAGGTAAAAAAATTTACATTATTAAAGTAAAATTTTCTACTAACTACTTAAATCATACAAAAATTTAGTAAATAAACATAAAATTATGAGTTTTTTTCTTTTTATTTCAAAAATAATAAGGATTTCCTTGAAATCTGCCACAATCTGCCACTTTCTTAAATCGTCAGTTTATTCTGCCAGAGTTAAGGAGCCAAATCTGCCCAAATGGCAGAAATTTGCCACATATGGTCACACTGAACTCAGGGGAGGTGGTGTCAAAGACTACCTACCTACCATGAACCTATAAGAATTAAGAATATAATATTAGGTACTATATATTTCATATTTGTATGGAGAACAGGGTTAACATCTACGAAGTACGATTTTACCCCAAACTACTTTAATTCCCTGTCATCATAAAAAGCCATATGCCGCGTAATAATATTACTCGTTTTGCCTTAAAATAGAAAACACCAAGAGTGGAAACTAGAAAGTGCACACTAACAGCAATAGAAAACAAAAGAAGCACATTGAAATCATTTATTCAAAAATGGATGTCGAATGACATTATCACCATGAAGTGTCTGTCAGGCATTTGTCATATCTACATGCGGCAGTTGATTTGTATTTGCATAAGTTTTGATATTTTATCTTTTTTTGTGGGAATTGTTTTATCTCTGGTAACATTACGAAACGTCAGAATTCCACGGAATTTGCGGGTTTTAATCATAGAGATAATAATAATAAGTAGAGTAGGCATACCTACCTTAAAAACGTGCCAAAAATACACTCACACACGCACAATCCTACAACTAAAATGGCGCGTGTTCATTGTGATGTCTCAAGTTGTGCGTGTGTGAGTGTTCATGTATACATTTTAGGGAGGCCATCTTAAGGGAAGTGCAATAAAATTTCTGCCACGATCTGTTTTATTGTTATGTTTAAAAATGTAGTGTTGTCTCTTACACACTTATGAAAATTTTGATAAGCTTAAGCTATTTTCCGATCCACTATTTTCTATAGGACATTATGCCAAGTCCACTTCTATAGGTTCATGGTTTTAATACTGGGTAGCGTAGGGTAGGTACTGCAGGTAGTGGGTGGTGCTATGATATAGACAAAGTACCTACATAAACCCGTATTACTAATTCCCCGGAATTCTGACAGCTGTCATTGTCATTTACAGATGAGTTATTTGCATGAACCTATAGAAGAGGACTTGGCATAATGTCCTATAGAAAATAGTGGATCGGAAAATAGCTTAAGCTTATCAAAATTTTCATAAGTGTGTAAGAGACAACACTACATTTTTAAACATAACAATAAAACAGATCGTGGCCATTGATGTAAATAGTAATATATAAGTCAATGATCGTGGCAGAAATTTTATTGCAACTTCCCTTAAGATGGCCTCCCTAAAATGTATACATGAACACTCACACACGCACAACTTGAGACATCACAATGAACACGCGCCATTTTATGTTACAGGATTGTGCGTGTGTGAGTGTATTTTTGGCACGTTTTTAAGGTAGGTATGCCTACTCTACTTATTGTTATTATCTCTATGGTTATTTGTATGGAGAACAGGGTTAACATCTACGAAGTACGATTTTACCCCAAACTACTTTAATTCCCTGTCATCATAAAAAGCCATATGCCGCGTAATAATATTACTCGTTTCGCCTTAAAATAGAAAACACCAAGAGTGGAAACTAGAAAGTGCACACTGACAGCAATAGAAAACAAAAGAAGCACATTGAAAAATTTATTCAAAAATGGATGTCGAATGACATTATCACCATGAAGTATCTGTCAGGCATTTGTCATATTATCTACATGCGGCCGGCGCAGCAGTTGATTTGTATTTGCATATGTTTTGATTTTTTTATCTTTTTTGTGGGAATTGTTTTATCTCTGGTAACATTACGAAACGTCAGAATTCCGGGGAATTAGTAATACGGGTATACCATAGAGATAATAATAATAATATTATCTCTATGGGGTATACCTACTCTGTGGGCCGTGGGGTGGTCATAGAGATAATGGGGGTGGTGTGGTGTTGTGTTTTGACTTTTGTTTAGCTTGACCACATGTGGTAGATTTTTACTTTTTTGGTAGATTTAAGGCTACAAGGCCCAACAATTTTTAACTACCACAACAGGTAGTTAAAAATTGTTGGGTAGATTATGGTATAATTACACATTTTTGATTTTTTTCCCGGTAGATTTGGTAGATTTTGGATCAAGTATATGGAAACCTTCTGTTTAGTAAGATTTTCGGGGCGGGGTTTCCCCGTCCATAACAGGCCATAACTAGTCTTGTTTTGTTTATCTTCTTTGCCCGTTTGCAAGTAGGCACGTCTACGTAAACTTTTAACTTGATGTACCTACCTATACAGGGTATAAGGAGACCGCTACCGAAAACTTAGCGCTATTGTTATACTACCTAAACATAATCGTATAGGGTAGGTATCGGCGTCGGCGCGACCGCGGTTTCGTAGGTATCTAACGATACGTAAATAGGTCACATCAAGTTCGTTGACCTCCAGCGTCAGCTGATTTTATCTTAATCACGCAAGAATTACGTAACAAACTTTTACAAAATACAGCAAATAAGTTTTTTGCAATTACAGGGCTGTTTAACCCTCCAAAACAGGTATTGCATAAAAAGTGCAATTTTTTTTTTGTAAAAAAAATTTTTTTTTTTCACGTTTTTTTTAGTGATATCTTATCAGTAATCATCAGTACTATCACCTATCTTCGTTTCCGAGAGCGGTCTCCTAACACCCTGTATATACGACTTAACACGAGATTACGAATATTATGAGCTGAAGAGCACATATCGAGAGCGATTTCTTTGTTTTGTAATTTAATTTATCACCATGAAAAGAAAATACAGAAGGCCAGTGGCGTAGCGTACCTTGACGGGGGCCCCGTATAAAAATTTGTTTGGGGGGTTTGGTAAATAGCTGATGATGACTTTAGTTTTTCTAAAGATTCTGCCTCTATGGACAATAATGACGCACATCGGGGGCCCCCGTGGCTTGGGGGCCCCGTGTAATTGATACGGTGGTAGCTACGCCCCTGCAGAAGGCAATGTGGTCGATTCTGTTGTACACAATCTCTAAATCTAAACTAAAATGACAGGTCTAAATATATTCCCGTCTCCTTCACAATCCTCCCTGCTGAAGGGGATAGCACTATTTTTAAACCTGTGTTAGGATTTTAATTTGATTAGCTTTATAATTTCATTATATTTTTATTTTCATGTTGGCAACTTTATCTTTAAATGGACTATCAGTTGTCATTCTGTGATTGTCGGTGATTGGTTGACGCCGGTTGGCGCGTGATCGCGCGGAAAAGGCGGGAACCAATCAGATTTGTTTTCTCCCACCTCAACGGTCATGAGCTGGCGGGAGGCTTTGGGAATTTTTGGACTCACTCGAAAAAGAGGTGCGGAGAGAATAAGTAAAAGTGGTACAAGTGTTGCTAATATTCACTCTTTTGTTAAAATTGTTAAAAATAGTTTAAATAGAGTAAAAGAATAAAGTGCTAATTATGTAGTTGAATATTAGATTATTTACCTGGTGCCCTCATCGCTATCTTACTGCAGGGTGATGCTAATAATTCAGAAGTGACAAGACAGCGTTAACTATCAACGCGTAAGTACACGCCCAGTTATATAATTTTATTAGCTGCTAGTACTAGTAATCGTTTTATTTGCTGTTGCACTAATATTTAGCTGCGTAAAATTTCGCGAATAAAGTATGTCAGTGTATCCACAAACTCAAGTGACTAATTATCACCACGTGGTAATATCATAACTTGTAATTATGATTTCACGGACAAAGCATGTTAGTCTGTCCACCAACTCGAGTGATTATTATCACCACGTGGTAATATTATAACCTGTATTTATGTGCAATCATTATATGTTACTGCATTTACGTACCCGCACAGGTGGGCTGCCTATTCGCATTAGTGTTATTTTTCATTAAGTGAATTTTAATGTCATTTGTGTGATACTTACTGTGTAGTACTTTTTAAAAAAAAAATTGTATCTACCTACATTGTGGGTACCTGACGCAAGCTAGCCTTTTAGAAAAAGTATAAACTAGCTATTATTTTTATAGTTCCTGGTGGTTTTTCTGTCGGATATTATGCTAGAATATACCAGAAGTATACCTAAAGCAGCCGGGTCACGGAAAATATAATAAAATTGAATATTAATAATCACGTGCACATAGACAGCTAATTATTATTATTATTAGCTGTCTAGACTTCAACTGCACATCTTAAATACAGTGTTCTTTTGAAACTTAATTGTTTTCTTTGTTTTTCTGAGGCGATAGAAAATGGACCGACAACTTGAGACGCCCGACCCTGAGGAACATCGGAGCCGGAGCCGAAGGAGGGAACGCAGTCGTAGCCGGCTACGTACCCACAGCCCTTCTCGGATCCTGGGACGGGAACTGGAGCAGAGCCGTGAGCGGGTGAAGATTCTGGAGAGACAGTTACTGCAAGAGCGAGAGCGACTTCTACATGCCGAGGACAACAATCGGAGTCGTAGCCGCTACAACGCGCCACGTGCGACTTCGCAGCAGGCTACCCAGCGGCGCAGTCATCGCAGCAGCAACGCGTCCCCAGATCACCGACGGGCAGAGACTGGTGCCGGTGCAATGAATCCTGCTGAGCGTCGTGGCGTCGCGGGATATGCTAAAAGGTCACGTAGTCCTTCTGCTTCTAAGAAATATATTGTTGATATTTTGAAATGTTTTAAGGATACTTTGACATCTCAGCCGTCTACCCATGACACGAGACCTTTTCAAAAGGTTGATCATATGAATATACTTCCAAATTTCGACCCCTCCACAAAAAACCAAAGGATTGATGTTTGGCTCAAAAAGGTCAATGAATGTGCTAGTGTATACGGCTGGGATGATAAAACTGTCACTCACTTTGCCATGCAGAAACTCCAAGGCCTCGCCAAAATATGGTACGAAGGTCTGAATTCAGTTTTGTTTACCTGGCCGGAATGGCAAGAGAAATTAATAAATGCTTTTCCTTGCGAACAAAATTACGGCCAGGCCTTGGAGGACATGCTTAAAAGGAAGAGTAGGTATAATGAACCGATAGAAGTTTATTTTTATGAAAAGTTAGCGTTACTTAATCAATGCGATATAGTCGACAAGCGAGCAGTAGATTGCATTATTCATGGGATTAGTGACAGGACGCTAAAATCTGGTGCTCTGGCATTACGATCTTCTAACCCTGATCAGTTATTGCAATTTTTGATAAGCAGCAAGGACTCTCATCAATCTTTCGATAGAAACCAAGTTAGAAACAGAACCGATCACTCGAGTAGTTATACCCAATCCAATCAAAAGTCGAATAGCAGATTCGGCTCTCTTTCAGGCTGTTATAACTGTAAAGAGAAGGGTCATAGTTTCTTGTTTTGTCCTAAACCGCTAATTAAATGCACACAATGCCATAAAGTAGGTCATTCAGCAGATAAATGTTTCTCTAAAAAGGATAACGGGGTCGTGAAAAATGACAATGTACCAAAAACCATGTGCATTGACACAATCAGTCAGGAACATGACTCTCCCTCTCTTCCAAGTTCTAAATTTATGAAAGATGTACAAATAAACGGCACGATACATCAAGCGTTTGTAGATTTCGGTAGTGAGGTTACGCTGGTGCAAGAATCATTAGTTAGGGAGTTAGGAGTGAGTCATGACAATATACCATCGTTATTAAGGGGATTTGGCAATGGTTTAGTCATGTCACAAGGAGGATTGTTGCTTAGTATTAGTGTGGATGGAGTAAACGCTCATGTTCTATGTAAAGTTGTATGTGATAATCTGCTAGAAAGGTCTATCCTCATAGGTCAGTCATACACAGAACAGCCTCATATCATAGTTTATAAAGATTCAACTAAGCTCCAGTTCATGGATATCGGCAAGGAAATGCCGCTTTCTGATCCGGGTATACAAGAGTCTTTGATTGAGATTAGAACGGCAGGAGCAGTGGAGCTCCATGGTGCAGCATCGGTAAGGGCAAGAGTTGAACCATCGCTTAGGGGCAGTTTCCTAGTTAGAAATAGTGTTGCAGGCAAGCCAACCAAACAGTATTTTATTTGTGGAGGTCTCTATCAGTCTGAAAGTGGTCATGTCGATATAACGGTAATCCCTTGTTCGAGTTCTTGCTGGATTTCAGATAACTCAATTTTGTGTAGGGCAAAACGAGTAGACGTTGTAAGTAGGGTCGTTTTCGAACCACCTGAGATACCTGTGGCGATTGAGGATAATTTCGATGAAAAGCAGATTTGTGTCAGTAATAAAGTACCAGAAGGCGTCAAGCAGAGGTTGTTAGAGTTGCTCAAACGGTATAAACATTGTTTTGCGTCTTCACTTAAAGATCTAGGTTGTACGAATGCAACCACGATGAATATAGAATTAAACAGCGATCGCCCTGTCGTCTATCGACCTTATAGGTTATCACACTATGAGCGAGAAAAAGTACGTGTGATGGTAAAGGAGATGCTGGATGCAGGGATCGTTAGGGAGTCTTCTTCGGAGTACGCTAGTCCGATTATATTAGTTCGTAAAAAAGATGGCTCTCTCAGAATGTGCGTCGATTATCGGATGCTAAATTCAATTACGGTTAAGGAGCGCTATCCCATGCCCATTATGGAGGATGAGATAGCTCGACTTGCAGGCCAAGCTTGTTTCATTTCGCTCGATCTAACGTCCGGGTACTATCAGGTCCCTATTTCGGAACAAAGTAAACACCTCACATCGTTTGTCACGCCAGATGGTCAGTACGAGTTCAATCGTATGCCATTTGGCTTGGCAAACGCCCCAGCAGTTTTTCAGCGCATGATGAACTCGATCCTAGGGTCTGCTCGTTTCGGTAAGGCAACCGCGTATCTTGATGATGTTCTAATATACGGGCGGGACCCCACAGAATGCTTAGATCGTCTGGAGGAAGTGTTACAGTTAATAGAAAAGGCCAACCTCACTTTAAATTTCTCTAAGTGCGATTTTTTACGGGATACAATTGATTATCTTGGTTATGAGATCAGTGCGGCTGGGGTCAGGCCTGGTGAGAAGAAAATCCTCAGCGTCACAAACTTCCCACGACCTGAGAATGTGCATAATGTCCGTCAATTCCTTGGCTTGGCGAGTTATTTTCGTAAATTTATTAAAGACTTTGCCCGCATTGCATTTCCACTCAGCAAATTACTTAAGAAAGATGCCGTGTGGACATGGAATAATGATCAGGAGGAAGCTTTTGTAAACCTCAAGGCTAGGTTAGTTGATAGGCCCATTCTTGCAATATATGATCCAGCGGCAGAAACAGAGCTTCATACTGACGCAAGCAGATTGGGAATCGGAGGTATATTGTTGCAGCGCACCAGCGAAAATGACACCTTTCGCCCAGTAGCGTATTATAGTAGGCAAACGTCACCCGAAGAAAAGAATTTCCACTCTTATGAACTGGAAACTTTAGCGGTCGTTTGTTCTCTGCGGAAATTCAGGGTCTATTTGTTAGGGAATTCGTTTAAAATTGTCACAGACTGTAGTGCCCTTCGCTCCACGTTTTCAAAACGAGACTTGATCCCGAGAATAGCACGCTGGTGGCTCTTGCTGCAGGAATTTCAATGTTCCGTTGAATATAGGCCAGGTGTGAAGATGGGTCACGTAGACGCCCTGTCCCGTAATCCCGTTGTAAGCTCGGAAGAATCTCTCGTCGAAGATGTTTCCGCCGTTAGGTCAATTAGCAATGAGGATTGGCTACATACGCTCCAGCTGGGTGATGCGGAGCTTTGTAGGATAAAAAGTATTCTAAATAGTGACCTTGATGAGAAAGGCCTCAAATACATAAAAGATAACTTTTTAATAAAAGATAATAAATTGTATCGCTATTTAGGGTCGAATAAACATAACCTCCGTTGGGTAGTGCCGAAGGGTGCAAGGTGGCAGATATGTCGCATGAACCATGACGATATTGGTCACTTTGGGGTGGAGAAGACACTTGAAAGGATAAAGAAAAATTATTGGTTTGGGAAAATGTCAAAGTTCGTCAAAAAATATGTAAACTCATGTATTGAATGTGCATATGCCAAAACCCATTCAAAGTCAAATGAAGGTCTACTCCACCCTATCGTAAAAGTAGATATGCCGTTTCATACCATACATGTCGACCACCTTGGGCCATTCGTCAAATCAAAGCGAGGCTTTACACACTTACTCGTCATAGTAGATGGTTTCACCAAATTTTGTTTTATTAAGCCCGTTAGAAATACCAACAGTTTAAACGCAATAAGAGCTTTAGATGACACTAGTGTTGCGCTCGGTGCGCGAGCTGCAAGCAGCTCGCGTGCCTTGTAGTCTCTTCAATATTCGTAAAATAAAGAAATGGGAGGCCATACCAAATACCAGAATATTCTGGTGAGTCTCTTGAAAGATAGAAAGAAATATTGGTATCACGTTTCATATCTTTTCTGAAAGGACACTAATCAGTTCTATGCAATGCGTTTAGTGGAAAAAAAAGGATCTATACAAAAATGTTCTGGAGAGCCACTTGAAAATTAAAAAGAAATTTTGTATGGACACGAATTTTTTTGTTCCGTAGCTATCTTTTTTTTACTGGCTCACCAAAGGGCCTAAGCTCTTGAACATTTTTAGTTTCAGGACCATGCCTCTATGATTGATAGTTTTTGAGGGCCGTTAGGGTGCTCTGGTAATTTTTCCACATTCACTACGTTTTTGTGATTTTTGTGAAAAAAAAAACTTTAAGTTCTATTTATAAGTGTAGTAGGGGGAAAATTTTTCATACAAAAATGTCTAAGAGAGCCTCTTGAAAATAACCCAAAAAAATTGTATGGAGAGAATTTTTTTTTGTTTGGCGGCCATCTTTTTTTTACCGGTTCACCCAATGGCCCAAGGTTTTTAATAACATTTGTTTGGGACCATGTCTGTATGACTGGTAGTTTTGGAGGACCCATGAGGTACTCTGGTAAATTTTCCACATTCATGATGTTTCATAATTTTCCTGAAGGAAGACTCATAAGTTCTACGCACATAAATAGTGAAGGGAAAAAGTTCCACGCAAAATTGTTCTGGAGAGCCTCTTGAAAAGAACCCAAAAAATTTGTATGGAGAAAATTTTTTTTTGTTCGGCGGCCATCTTTTTTTTACCGGTTCACCCAATGGCCCAAGGTCTTTAATAACATTTGTTTGGGACCATGTCTGTATGACTGGTAGTTTTGGAGGACCCATGAGGTACTCTAGTAAATTTTCCACATTCATAACGTTTCGTATTTTTCCTGAAAGGACACTCATGAGCTCTATGCATGCGCTTAGTGAGATAAAAAAAGTTCTATACAAAAATGTTCTGGAGAGCCTCTTGAAAATTAAAAAAAAAATTTGTATGGACGCGAAATTTTTTTTTGTTCGGTGCCTATCTTTTTTTTACTGACTCACCAAAGGGCCCAAGGTTTTGAACATTTTCAGTTTCAGGACCATGTCTCTATGACTGATAGTTTTTGAGAGCCTTTGGGGTACTCCGATAAATTTTCCACATTCATGACGTTTCATATTTTTCCTGAAGGAAAACCCATAAGTTCTACGCATATAAATAGTGAGGAGAAAAAAGTTCCATACAAAATTGTTCTGGAAAGCCTCTTGAAAATTAGGAATTTTTTGTATGGAGATGAAATTTTTTTTTGTTTGGTAGCCATATTTTTTTCATCGGTTCACCCAATGGCCCAAGGTTTTGAACATTTTTTGTTTGGGGACGGTACCTCTCCGACTGATAGTTTTCGAGATCCCTTAGAGCACCCTAGTCAGTTTTCCACGTCCAGGTCTCTCTATAATTTTGTAGACCTTATATTTTTGAAATTTACACACACGAAAAGTATGGTGAAAAAGTCCCATACAAAATTGTTCAGGAGAGGTGATCAGTACCTGACTTCAAGTAGCTTTATATATATAATATTCTTCACGTTCAGAGTTCCTGATCGTATTATAAGTGACCGCGGGAGCTGTTTCACTTCTCACACGTTTACTCGATTTTGCTTGGATAAGGGTACTAAGCATATTCTTAATACAGTAGCAAGCCCTAGGTCGAATGGCCAAGTAGAAAGGTATAATCGCACCATTCTTGACTCCTTAAAAGCAATCACGGTGAAATACGGTGAGAAGGATTGGGATAGTCATTTGGGAAAAATTCAGTGGGGGCTGAACAACACTGTCCAGAAAACAACCGGTAGGACGCCGTCAGAGGTACTGTTCGGAACCCCCATGAATAGTGCAATGAACCCCATTCTTAATGCTGCCTCCCAAGGTTCTGATGAAAATTGTGACATCAGTGTCTTGCGCCAAGGGGTTAAAGATAGGATCGACAGCGAGCAGGTGAAGCCTTCGACAAACCTTCAGCAAACCTTCGACAAGGGCAGAAAACCAGCCCGAGTTTATACTGAAGGTGATCTTGTTAAGATAACTAAAACATGCTTTAACAATGATGGACAGAGCAAAAAGCTCATGCCTTCATATATAGGGCCCTATCGCGTCACTAAGGTTTTAGGCAAGGATAGGTATCAAGTAGCGCCGGTGCCAGGGTTAATCGGTATGCGAAACAAACGACCCACAACAGTTGCTGCAGACCGTATGATGCCATGGATACATATTGCTGCTTTGGAGGTGAACGGTTCGGATACCAGCAGTGGCTCCGATAGTGAGGATTGATTAAACTCTAGCTAAAAAAAAAAAAAGAAAAGTTGATTACACTCCCTATGATTTTAGTGCATAATGTAAAGATAATTTATGTTCAATGTAGTTTTAGTTTAATATGTTCAGATCTTTTGTGTGCGTTTTATTAGCCCTTATGCATTAAAAACTACAGGCAGCCATTTTCGATTGTTACAGATCAGACACGAGAATCGATCGGATCGTGTCTCGATGCAGCTGGAATCAGGCACGAGAATCGATCGGATCGTGTCCTGATACAGCAGAAACACCTAGAGCCAGGCACGAGAATCGATCGGATCGTGTCCTGGGAATATTAGAGTATGTTGCTCCACTGACTGCCACAAGTAAATCGATCGTCTTGTAGGCATGTCTGTCGAGTTTTTCTTGATATTGGGTCATCCGATTAATCGATCGTTCGGATCCCAACTAAATGGTTAAGTTATATGGATGATAGAAAACATTAATCGATCGTTGTTTTCTTATCAAGCAGAGCCATATATTACGAAGGAATACTTATCCGATGAATATATAATGTATTAATAGTCTTAAAAGTTAACCGTACTTAAATACCTAGTCTACTTGTGCAACTAATATATTGATGTTTATGATTGATGCGTTAATTATGTTGATTGCAATGTATAAATATGATAAAATACAAATTGAGAATATAGTATGTTTTGATATGATATAAGATATTGTGTTATTTAATTGTTAAAATATGTACATATTATACTAATTATTAAACGTCAACATTGTGTACCATCATAATAGTTTAATAAGAATGTAGATTAGTATGATGTAAAGAGTGAACAACTGGCTAAGTCCCGATTGTTAGGATGCCTCCTGGCGACATGTGCGGGGCGCACACGTTGTCAGGACGGTCGATTGTTAGGATTTTAATTTGATTAGCTTTATAATTTCATTATATTTTTATTTTCATGTTGGCAACTTTATCTTTAAATGGACTATCCATTGATCTATTAACTAAGAGATCTGAAGCTAAAAATTAACTTGAGGTACAGTTATTGTACTCACCTAACCTAAATGACTCCTGTCTAGGTGTAAATGAAACACCGAATCGCACTTGCTTTTTATTATTTCTAACCGTGTCACTAAATTGATTGTCAAATGGACTTATTTGTTATATTTTAATAAATTTAATCCTACCAAATTAAATAGGTATGTCTCATAAATCATCATTACTATATTGTTTTTGGATGTGTCATAATTGAATTTAGTCCTTATTTAGTCGCATCATAATTTTCCAAAAACATCAATCACGAGGCTGATAAATGTTTATTATTTTGGTGTTCTTCTTCCAAGAATTTATAAATGTTTGATCTTAAGTTATTTTTGATAAATTTTCCGTAGTTTTATTATAATGTCCTGTGCTGTGAAAGAATGTAATTCCTATAGGGGCCGAAAAGAAAATTTTAAAGAAATATTATCATTTCATCGGTGAGTTTTGATAGTTTTGTATGTAAATATAATCTAAAATTATGTAACGTTATTTGTAGTTTTTGGAAACCATCATCGTGTTCAATTCTACACCCATTTTTGCCTATTTTTTTAATATTTTCTGTTGACTAATAAAGGTTATGTTGTTTAGCATAGTGATGTACTAAAATTGCATATCGATTACGTGCGATAAAATTTTTAACCTCCGACGCAAAAACGACGGGGTGTTATAAGTTTGATGTGTCTGTGTGTGTGTGTTGTGTGTGTGTGTGTGTGTATGTGTGTGTGTCTGTCTGTCTGACTGTCTGTCTGTCTGTTCCTCTGTAGCGCTAAAACGGGTGAACCGATTTGAACGCGGTTTTTTTGTTTGAAAGGTGAATTAGTCGAAAGTGTTGTCAGCTATTTTGATGAAAATCGCTGCAAGATGGCCGCCGCTATAAAATGGTAGATTATTTATTATTTACAACTCCGTTAATATGGGTATCAAATGAAAGGGCTTGACTAGTAGAATAACACCATGCAAATCCAAGATGGCCGCGATAAAAAAATGGTGAATGTCGGGTTTTTTTTTTAATTTTTGAACATTAGATTCCGTAGCCACTACACACAATGAATACTTACGTGTATTTCCGCGTGCTAGATTGTTGTATCATGATCGCTAAATTTTTATTTGTTACAGATTTCCAAAGAACCCAAAAATAAGAAATGAATGGGCACAAAGAATAAGACCGCAATATTGGACATCGCAGAAACATAGTCATATTTGTTCAAAACACTTCACACTTAATTGATTTGTGCCCAAAAACAATTTAAAATGGAGGCGCTTAAAAGCAAACGCTATTATTTTTGCCGCATATAGACACATTGGTAATTATAATAATATCAAATATTTGTAATAATACCATAATTTCATGCTAGTGTTGTGTGAAGGTGCAAAATACATGCAAATACTAGGGTTGGACTTAATAGTCTTTGGCACGAATTCAGAGATAAAATAGTCATTAGTGATAGATGTTTGGTCCACGAGTATAATGCTAACACTCTTATAATAAGGTAGTTCATCGTTTTCAAGAAAACAACGAAAATCAATTCTAACCTCAACACTGGATGATTTACCCTCTCCCTCCCCCCATCCCATAACCCATATCAAGGCGGCACGTTTTAAAAGTTTTACCCTAAAAGCTGTTATTGGTGTATGAAAAACGCTGAAGCGAAACGTGAAAAATGTTCTACCACGTCTGATTTTTTTAATTTAAGGCAAGAGAACCGTTACCAATGGATGTCTGTAATGCAGAAGAAAATTCCGCCAATGAAGTTTCCATTCGCACATTAACGGAGTGACGTATAAACATTAATGTTCAAAGAAATTTAGTAAGTGTATAATATTCGTTCGTTCGTTCGTTCGTTTCAAACAATGGACGTCCACTGCTGGACATAGGTCTCTTGCAAGGATCGCCACAACACACGATCTTGTGCCGCCTGATTCCAGCGGCTACCAGCGACTCGCTTGAGATCGTCTGTCCATCGAGTGGGGGGGCCTACCTACGCTTCGTTTGCTGGTGCGAGGTCGCCATTCAAGCACCTTGGGACCCCAACGTCCATCGGTTCTTCGTGCAATGTGCAACGTGTGCAATGTGCAAATTGCACGAAGTATAATATTACTACCTATTAATATAAATAGGTTTAATATTTTGTATTTTGAGACAAAACAATTCACTATTGTAATCTACATAGTACTTTCAGGAAGGTTTTAGTATATGTATAACACACCTAGTTACCATTCTTATGTGCGATGTTACACGCATAAATGTACCCACATGTCACTAATATTTTTGACTAGTGCACCGCGGTTCCTCTGAGATTGCTGGACCGAAGTCGGTTTAATTTTTCTTAAAAATAGCTTGTATGATCGTATTTTCGAAACACCGTTTATAAAGTTTCATCGACTCCAAAAAGACTCGATTTTATTTCAGTTCTAGAAGGCACAACAAAGGTTCTAGAAGGATATGTATATTTTGTGTTTTTATATATATATATATATATATATATATATATATATATATATATATATATATATATGTATATTTTTCGATGTGTACACTAAAACCTTTCTGAAAGTATGTAGATTATGATAGTGAAAAAATCATCAAAATCGGTACATTAGTTCCGGAGATAATCGCGAACATACTTATATACATACATATATACATACATACAACCTCCTTTTTTGAAGTCGGTTAAAAATATACTATAATATGAAACATATTATTCTTGTATTTCCTAACAAGATGATGCCCGAGACTTCATTCACGTGAGCTTAGGTTTTTATTTTATTAATCTTGTAGGAACGCTTTGATACTGCAAGACAAAAGTAGCCTTAGATATCGGTTCCCGGGATGCAAGCTGTCTGTGTACAAAATTTCGTCCAAATCGGATGGGCCCTGAAAAGGTAAAAGACAGAAAGACACACTTTCGCATAATGTAATATTAGAGTATTGTCCACATATTTAAACACGCATATTGTGTCCCTATAGATCCTCACAGTCAAAATATCGATAGTTACATCACTAGCACGTCACGTGTCATCGTCACGTGTCATTAAAAAACTTGTGACCACAGACAGCTGTAAACTTGACATCTATTTAGAGTATATATTACAATATCTTAGGGACTATCAGTTGTCATTCTGTGATTGTCGGTGATTGGTTGACGCCGGTTGGCGCGTGATCGCGCGGAAAAGGCGGGAACCAATCAGATTTGTTTTCTCCCACCTCAACGGTCATGAGCTGGCGGGAGGCTTTGGGAATTTTTGGACTCACTCGAAAAAGAGGTGCGGAGAGAATAAGTAAAAGTGGTACAAGTGTTGCTAATATTCACTCTTTTGTTAAAATTGTTAAAAATAGTTTAAATAGAGTAAAAGAATAAAGTGCTAATTATGTAGTTGAATATTAGATTATTTACCTGGTGCCCTCATCGCTATCTTACTGCAGGGTGATGCTAATACCTGTCAATTTAGTTTAGTGTTACCAACCGGTGCCAGGCCGTAGCCTGATACTACGTAGTACCTACGTCACACCGCGCCATACCCGATCCCGCCAAATGATTGTACCTACCCTGACTACATCGACATTTGTTTATTGATTTTGTAATTAATGAGTATATGTTAATTTTTGATTAATGATTAAAATCAGAATATTTAATTATGTATTTTACATTAAGCTGAATAATTATAACTTTTATATCGTATAGTTTTCACTTTAAAAGTTATGAACTTGTGTAGAAGATGATTGTTATTGGGCCACTTGATTACCGACATTATTAGTTAAATAATTCATTAGTTCATCTCATTATAATTATAATTTAATTAACTTTATGTTTTTATGAATATGTTTTAGTTAGTCATAATTTTAGTTTATAAAATAGCATTTTGGAAACTGATATCTTGAAGTACCTATATTTTGTTGTAGGTTGTTTAGTTGGTAGAATTGTAAGCTGCTGGTATGAAGTCGCTGGAAATAATTTATAATTGAGTAATTTAGCTTATAATTGTAATTCAATTATTTATTTTATGTTTTAGCAATAGTTTAATCAGTTTCTAATTTTAAAATAATATTCCAGAAATTAATATCAAGTAGCCACATATTTTGTTCATATGGTTGGCATTATTTGTAAGCCTTGTCGAAAATTGTATAAAAGCGAAAGGAAGGTATTAACAGACATTCATTTTGTAAACTACCTCGGTAAGAGGAAACTCTGCACGAAAATATAGCGAAGATTACTGAAGATCTGAGTATTATTCCTAAGTCTATCCCAACCTCTGTCACATTTCAGAAGTGGGATAGTGAAAATGTCGGGACCCTATGCAGCTGGTCTCGGAAAAAGGAAGAAGAAACCGCCGAGCAGCGAAGAACTCGAAAATTTTTTTTCTTCTTCCGAAGACATCACGCCCTTGCCGGATGACTCAACTACGCCGCCGCCAAGAAAACTGCGCCGGGTGACACATGCTGATGCGGAAGTTATTCCAAAATTTCGTCCGGAAGATAACACGAGCAACATCAGCAGCTGGTTACATAAAATTGATCAACTGGGTGAAGTCTACGGATGGGATGCGACCGAAAGACAATTCGTAATGCAGCTTCGTCTACGTGGTTCCGCTCGCCGATGGTACGATGACTTGGACGATTACAACCTCGACTGGGAAGGATGGAAGCAAGCCTTGGGAACTGCATTTCCACGATCTATCGATTTTGTGGACAAACTGGAAGCCATGTTGGCGAGAACAAAAAAAGACGCTGAAACCATGACGAAATATTTCCACGATAAGTTTTCGCTCCTAAAAAAGTGCAACATCGAGGGTGAAGATGCAATTTCTTGTATAATCAAAGGACTTCCTGCAGAGCTGCGTGCGAATGCTAAGGCCTACCAATGCCAGACGCCTGAGTTACTCTACCATGGATACTTATCATCATTAGAAAATTATAGAAGATTTGAAGCTACTACCGCAGCACGAAAGTCTACGTGGAGAAGAGGTGCAACTGATGGAGGGCCTACCACGTCGTTGCAGCATACTGGTGTGAAGCGGTGTTACGTCTGCCGGCGGACTGGCCACGAGGCGCGGGACTGCAGATCTCTTCTACGCTGCGAAACCTGCCTACGCGTTGGACATACATCTGGCACCTGCTGGTCTACAGCGACATCTAGCTCAACGCAGCGGGAAAAGCAAGCAACAACCCCGGTGAGTTCTATTATGTACACTCTCATTAATAATTTTCTGAGCATATACAAACGCCACGCATACATCGGTGCTGATAAAGTCATTGTTTACATTGATACTGGAAGTAAATTAAATATAATAACGCTAAATAAAGCGAAAGCACTAAATCTAACAATTACGCCGTCGGCCGTTGTGATGAGAGGTTTTGGAGGTGCTCATACAATATCACTGGGCAGAACATGTATAGATGTGAAAATAGATACTGTGTGTTTAAGTGGTAATGTAGAAATAACAGATCACGATCTTTCTGATATAGACCTGATTATTGGGCAGCCGATGATTAATCAATCTGGTATAAGTTTAATTACGACTTCGAAATCAGCCAACTTTGTGGAAACTTTTGATATTTTTGACAATCTTAAGTGCGTTAAATTAGAAAATTCTGACTATAACTCGAAATATAATGTTTTTCTCAAAAGTGATATCGTTATACCGCCACAAAATGTTAAAATTATTGATGTATTTGTTGATATAGAATCCAATGAAAATTTGTACTTTCTGACAAACTCAGTTTATTTGCAATTAGGTAAATTGTGCTATGCTATCCCTGGCGGAGTTATCAGCATCGAAGGGCGATTAAAATTTATAAATATAGGTGACACAACAGTTTCTTTGCCAGCTCATAAATTGATTGCGCGCGCTGAGTTAGTGAACATTATTCCTGAAAACGTTCAAAATGTTATGACGCTTGATTCAGTTGCTCAGTCCACTACTGTGCCATTATTGTCAAGTATAGGTGAAATAAATGTAGGAGAACTAAATAATGATGATTTCAATAAACTTTTTGTCTTATTGAATAAATATAATAATCATTTTGCCAAAGATTCGAAAGATCTAGGTTGCACAGACCTTATGGAAATGAATATTCAGACAACGACAGAAAAACCAGTACACTTTAAACCGTATAGAATGTCTCATAAAGAAAATGAAATTGTTATGAAAAAGGTTCAAGATTTGATTGAAGCTGGAATAATACGTGAATCGATGTCTGAATATTCAAGCCCAGTTATATTAGTGAAAAAGAAGGATGGGGACTACAGACTGTGCATAGACTACAGGGCCCTAAACTCGCAAACTATCAAAGACCGTTATCCTTTACCACATATTGATGATCAAGTCTCAAAATTAGCAGGAAAACGTTATTTCACAACTCTTGATTTAGCTCAAGGTTATTATCAAGTGAAAATTGCCGAAGACTCAACTCACAAAACTGCTTTTGTGATACCTACCGGACAGTACGAATTCCTTAAGATGCCTTTCGGTTTAGCCAATGCCCCTGCCGTCTTTTCGCGGCTTATACGTCTCGCTCTAAGTGACGTTATAAATGACGTCGCCGTGTATCTTGATGATGTAATGTTGCCAACCGTAACCGTTGAAGCAGGAATACAGTTGTTAGGACGTGTTTTAGGTCTTCTGCAAAAGGCTAATTTAAAATTAAATCTGAAAAAATGTGCTTTTCTAAAAACGAGCGTTAATTACTTAGGACATGAAATTTCCGCAGGTATTATACGACCTGGCCAGGCCAAGATTAATTGCGTTTCAAAATACCCTCGACCGCGAAATGTGCATGAAATTCGACAGTTTATTGGACTAACTTCTTATTTTAGAAAATTCATACGGGGATTTGCTGAAATTGCTCTTCCATTAACAAAACTCACAAAAAAAGATATAAGTTGGTATTGGGGACCTGAACAAGAAAATGCATTTCAAACTTTGAAACTGAAATTAACTGAAAGGCCAGTGCTAGGTATTTATGATAGTAAAGCTGTAACAGAATTGCACACTGACGCTAGCAAGTTAGGATTAGGAGGCATGCTTTTGCAGCATCAAACAGATGGAACGATAAAACCGATTGCATATTTTAGTAGAGTTACATCTAAAGAAGAACAATTCTATCACAGTTACGAACTCGAGACTCTGGCTGTTGTCGAATCCTTAAAACGTTTTCGCATTTATATAACAGGAATACCTGTAAAAGTAATAACCGATTGCGCGGCTTTACGTACTACATTGGTTAAAAAGGATCTAATTCCTCGTATTGCTCGGTGGTGGCTTACAATTCAGGATTTTGATTTGCAAATAGAATACAGGCCAGGGGAGCGAATGAAACACGTTGATGCGCTTAGTAGAAACCCTCTCACGGAACCTATTTTTCAAATTAATGAGTCAGATTGGCTGGTTACCCTCCAACTGCAAGATTACAATATTCAACAAATACTAAAGCAGTTGCAAGAAAATACGACCAATCCAGACTTAATAAATAACTATTTAGTCAAAAATAACATTTTGTACAGGAAAACTGTGTATGGCGACCGTTTTGTGATACCAAAATTAGCGAAATATGGTCTATTGCAAAAGTACCATGACCAAATAGGACACCCGGGATTTGAAAAATGCGAAAAAACAATAAAAGCCCAGTTTTGGTTTGCCGGAATGACTCGTTTTATAAGGAAATATGTAAAGTCGTGTTTACAGTGCGCTTATGGGAAGTCCGAGTATGGTAGGAAACAAGGGGAATTATATCCAATAGAAAAGGTAGATATACCTATGCATACTCTGCATGCTGACCACTTAGGTCCTTTTGTTAAAACTAATAAAGGGAATACGTACCGTACGTGCTGGTTGTTATAGACTCTTTTACAAAATTCGTATTTGCTAAGGCGGTCAGAACTTGCAATTCAATTGAGACAGTTAAAAATTTGAAAGAAATAATAATGCTGTTTGGTTACCCTGCTAGAATAATTACAGATAGGGGTAAAGCTTTTACTAGCCGTTATTTTAAACAGTTCGCCGAAGAATCTCAATTCAGACATGTTTTGAATGCTATAGCAAGTCCCAGATCTAATGGTCAAGTCGAGCGTGTAAATCGAACAATAATAGATGGTTTAAATACTATGTCTGATAGTGAGAATACATGGGACGAGAAACTCCCTGATGTCATATGGGGAATAAATAATACTCCTCATTCTACTACCTCTTTCCCGCCATTTAAACTAATGTTCAGCCATGAAAATTCCCGTTTGCCAGCTTATCCTTTAGGACAGTCACAAGACTTTGTTTCACAAGAACAAGCTTTACAAAACAGGCGGACTACTGCGAAGTTGCATATTGACAGAAATATGACGTTAATGAAAAAACGGTTTGATCAATCACGAAAAAAATGTATAAAATATGCGGTAGGACAATTAGTTTTGTGGAAAGGAGGGGCTAGTAGGGACACGTCTTCACAAGTTTCACAAAAATTAAACAGCCCTTACACAGGTCCTTACAAAGTATGCAAGGCAGAACCGGCCATTGATCGTTATACGATTTGTAGTGTCAAAGGAATGAAAGGCTATAAAAAATTTAATGCAGTTGTACGAGGCGAAGTGTTGAGACCTTACAAAACCATTACTTCCGATGCAGATAGTTCCTCTAGTGATAGGGAAGTAGATAGGGATGATCTTATAGACTTACTCGAAAGCTAATGTTATAGAAAATAATTGAAAAGTTGAAATATTTGATGAGACAAATGTCATTTTTGATTTAAGCTTTTTGTTATACAACTGTAGTCTATACTGTATCATAGATTTTTCTTGTTTTGATTACATACATTCTTGTAAATAAAACACAAAGTTATTTATTATAAATCATTTATTATCAAATATTTATATGATAGCTGTCAGAATACCGCATTTTAGCTGAAATAAAGGAAAATAAATAAGCTTACAGGAAACGAGTAACAGTATTGTTACGAATGAACCTTATTACTAGTGCATTAAGGTTCATAATCGCTCGTCACCTAATAAATACCTAACAACCCATGTTGTAAACAACAAACAACGCGGCTGTTCTGGAATAAACATCGATAGGGGTGGAACTTTCTAGAAAACGCTTAGTCACGCGGTAACGGGTATATAAAGGGACCGGCGAGCTGACGGAGTTCAGTTCAGTTCTGAGAGCCGAGCGAAATACAAGCGAAGGAAGCGATCGGAAGTGAAAGAGGATTGGAAGCGAACAAACGTGAAGAGGAAGTCTACAAGAGGATCTGGAGTACCAAGTGGAATACGGAAGTGCAGAATAAAGTCCGATCAAGGGTCACCAGGTGTTTTATTCCAAATCTTCGAACCCCAGCACGTAACAATTGGTGACAGAAGTGCGATTTGGAAGCTATGCCATTGACTCCGAGAGACGACTTCGACAGCGAGGGTGTCAAGACCAGGGCCCAGCGTGCAGCGGAATCCAGCCGAGCACCTGTGGAGGAGCACCTGGAGGAACCAGCACCTGGTGGGTCCCCCCAGCTGGCCCCGCCCACTGGCCACACCCACCAGGCCACGCCCCTTGAGACCACGCCCACCCAATCGGAGGCCCCGCCCACTGGCCACGCCCACTTGACCACGCCCCTTGAGGCCACGCCCACTCAGCCGGAGGCCCCGCCCACTGGCCACACCCACCTGGCCACGCCCACTGAGCAAGCCACGCCCACCGTTGACTTGTCGAGTTTGATGCGGATAATGCAACAACAGTTTGCAGCGATACAGGAAAATCAAGATTGCAAATTTGCAGCGATACAGGAAAATCAAGATTGCAAATTTGCAGCGATACAGGAAAATCAAGCAGCGATACAGGAAAATCAAGATTGCAAATTTGAAGGGGTGCAGCGGACTGTTTTGTCGGCCGTTCACGAAGTCGGCGGCATGGTGGCTAAATTGCGAAAAGAGTTGGACCTCATGGACGAGCGAGTCACCTGCCTAGGAACGGACATAGATGGTGTGAAGACTGGCCTCAACGAGCTACAGAAAAAGGTGATACGTCTTGAAACGACAAGACTAACGTCAAGTGGAGCGATGGGCGCAGTTCAGGGACCTAATGTTAAGGTACCCCCATACGACGGTAGCACCTCCTGGCCCGCGTACCGGCAACAGTTTCAGACTGTTGCTACTGCCAACGGATGGACGGACGAACAGTGCTTGACTGCCCTCACTGTCGCATTGAGAGGGCAGGCTCTAACTGTTCTGGAGGCCTTTCCTACTTCAGGCTGTGGATACAAGGAACTGTTGGATGCACTCGAATCCAGGTATGGGGAGCGACATCTGGAGCATGTGTTCCGCGCCCAGCTGCGCGATAGAGTCCAGCGGTCTGGAGAGGGTCTCCAGCAATGGGCGTTGGAAATAGATAAGCTTGTGCGAAAAGCTTATCCATCGGCCGACGATAAGATGGTAACCGCAAACATCGTGCAAGCTTTTGTCGATGGAATTAAAGACCTGGAGGTAAGAGCTGCCGTGAGGCTTCGTCACCATGCCTCATTAAAAGAAGCATTGGCGCATGCCTTAGAGGTTGAAGCAGTTCGACACGACATTCGGCAGACTCACAGACTACGTGAAGTTGTCGAGGAGGTGAAAGAGGTTAAGACCTCATTCAGGAAGAACTTTGGCGCTGTGTGCTATAGATGCGGTGTGAAAGGGCATCTGCAGCTGAATTGCCCACAGAAAGAGTCGCAGATGTCCAGACTAAAGAAAATAGAGGAACGGTTGGAGGAGCTTGCGAAGAGAGGTGAGGATGCAAGGTTTCCTCAAAATCAGGGAAACTAGTAACAGCCAGGACTAAGGGGCGAGTACTGGCTGGCACGGAGGGAGCCCCAGCAACGGTTATCTCACAGGGGGACATCGTCGGAAAGTGTGAAGAAGTTGTGTGGCTGAAGAAATGCACTTCAATGCCAAGCATGGAAAAATCAGGTTCTGGGAAGGATCCTACAGTCTATGAGCTTCTTGAAGACTGCAAAAGCAACCTGACTTATTCACAAAGCATCAAGGCAAAGAAGTTTCTATTACGCCATGCGGACATCTTTTCTAGTCAAGAAGGAAACCTAGGGAGAACATCGTTAGTGCAGCATAGAATCGATACCGGAAATGAGGGACCCATCCGTCAGCGGGCGAGACGGCTACCAATCGCGAAGGAAAAAGAAGTCGAGGATATGCTGAAAGAAATGGAAAGGAACAAAATAATAGAACCATCCGCAAGTCCCTGGTGCTCACCGGTTGTGCTTGTGAAGAAGAAAGATGGAAGCACACGGTTCTGCGTGGACTATAGGCGGCTCAATGACATCACAAAGAAGGATAGTTACCCGCTACCTAGAATCGATGACACTCTGGATACTTTGAGTGGCATGAAATGGTTTTCGACTCTAGACCTAAAATCAGGTTACTGGCAGGTAGAAATCCATCCAAAAGACAAGGAGAAGACAGCGTTTTCAACGGGAAAAGGATTATGGCAGTTTAATGTTATGCCTTTTGGATTGTGCAACGCACCTGCCACCTTCGAACGACTCATGGAATGTGTGCTAGCAGGATTAGTAGGAGATGCCTGCTTGGTGTATCTAGATGACGTCGTTATCATGGGTCGAGACTTCGAGGACCATTTGCAAAACATGGAGCGAGTCTTCGCCAAAATACATGGGGCAAACTTAAAACTTAACCCGAAGAAGTGTCAGCTATTTAGGAAAGAAGTGAATTATCTCGGCCATGTTATCACAAGTGAGGGCATCCAGACTGACCCGGCGAAAATTGAAGTGGTTAAAAAATGGCCTACCCCTAAAGACAAGACAGAGGTAAGGGCATTTTTGGGTTTGTGCTCTTACTACAGGCGTTTCGTCAAGGGGTTTTCTGAGATCGCAAAACCGTTACATAGACTGACGGAAGAGAAAAGACCATTTTGTTGGGATGAAGCCTGTGAGGATTCCTTTTCAAAACTGAAGGAATACCTATGTGAAACACCAATTCTGGGATACCCACAACCGGAAGGCCAGTTTATCGTCGATACCGACGCGAGCAACACCGCGATTGGAGGAGTGCTATCCCAAAAGCAGGGAGATAGAGAAGTCGTTATGGGGTATTTCAGCAAATCACTGTCAAGACCGGAACGGAACTACTGCGTGACACGGAGGGAACTTTTTGCCGTGGTAAAAACATTGCAACACTTCAGCAAGTACCTAATCGGCCGAAAGTTTTTACTACGTACGGATCATGCAGCATTGAAATGGCTACTGCAATTTAAGAATCCCGAAGGTCAAGTTGCTCGGTGGATTGAACAGCTCCAGGAATATGACTTCGAGACTCAACATCGCAGCGGAAAGTCACATGGAAATGCAGATGCACTTTCTCGGAGGCCATGCCCGGAAGAATGCAAACATTGCATCAAACAGGAGTCGACGGAGCTATCATTGAAACTTACCAGGACGAGTTCCTTAGGACCCCGGGAGGATGATGCAATGAAGATGGCTCAAGAGGGTGATGAGGATCTACGGCACATCATCGTGTGGAAGAAAAGAGGAGACGCCAGACCAACATGGAGTGAGGTTGCACCTATGAGCGTTATCACTAAGGCATACTGGGCACAGTGGAGCAGTCTTACTCTACAAAATGGAATACTCTACCGAAAATGGGAAAAGACTAACGGTAGGGAGTTCCATCTTCAGGTAGTCGTTCCGAGAGCCAAGGTACCCGATGTCCTACGTGAAGTGCATGACGGAGTTTCGGGAGGTCATCTTGGCGTCAAGAAGACACTAACGAAAGTACGGGAGAGGTTTTACTGGCTCCATTGTCGGGAGGATGTGCAGGACTGGTGCCGTAAATGTACCATTTGCGCTGCCGTGAAGGGACCGCAGACAAGGAGTAGAGGTAACCTGCAGCTGTACAATGTTGGTGCACCCTGGGAACGTATAGCTATTGATGTAGCCGGACCATTCCCTGTGACTGAATCAGGGAACAAATACTTCATGGTTGTTATGGACTACTTCACTAAGTGGCCGGAAGTATTCGCGATACCTAACCAGGAAGCTACAACTGTTGCAACTAAGCTCGTTGAGGAGGTTATATGTCGCTTTGGTGTACCATTGGAAATCCACTCAGACCAAGGAAGGAACTTTGAATCGCAAGTGTTTCAGGAAGTATGCAGAATTTTAGGTCTGCATAAGACACGCACAACTGCATACCACCCGCAATCTGACGGAATGGTTGAAAGATTCAATCAGACGCTTGAAAGGCATTTGGCAAAGTTGGTTGACGCCCACCAAAGAGACTGGGACAGGTACATTCCACTGTTTCTCCTCGCCTACAGGACTGCAGAGCATGAGAGCATAAAGGCGACTCCGGCGTTAGTCAATTATGGCAGGGAACTACGGTTACCAGTAGACTTATTGATGGGAGGGACACCGGATGAACCTTACACCGTACAAGACTACGTCGCCAATCTGAGAGAGAAAATGCGAGAAATACATGCTACAGTCAGGGAAAACGGATTGCAATCAAGTGAGAACATGAAAACCAGATACGACCGGAAATCGAACACAAGCGGATTCGAGGAAGGCGCCTTAGTCTGGCTGCATAATCCGACTCGTCGAAAAGGGAAATCTCCAAAATTGCAAACCAGATGGGAGGGTCCATATAAAGTGGTTACCCGTATTAACGACGTCACGTATAGGATTCAACGTCAACCAAGGGGAAAATTTAAGGTTGTACACATCGACCGCTTAGCAAAACATTACGGAAGCAACAGTGATGCTCGGGACGAGCATCGCTAAGAGGGGGGCAGTGTTACGAATGAACCTTATTACTAGTGCATTAAGGTTCATAATCGCTCGTCACCTAATAAATACCTAACAACCCATGTTGTAAACAACAAACAACGCGGCTGTTCTGGAATAAACATCGATAGGGGTGGAACTTTCTAGAAAACGCTTAGTCACGCGGTAACGGGTATATAAAGGGACCGGCGAGCTGACGGAGTTCAGTTCAGTTCTGAGAGCCGAGCGAAATACAAGCGAAGGAAGCGATCGGAAGTGAAAGAGGATTGGAAGCGAACAAACGTGAAGAGGAAGTCTACAAGAGGATCTGGAGTACCAAGTGGAATACGGAAGTGCAGAATAAAGTCCGATCAAGGGTCACCAGGTGTTTTATTCCAAATCTTCGAACCCCAGCACGTAACAGTATCATACCTAAACGTTCTCTGAAATAATTGAAGTATCTGTGTGATCCTATCTAAGCGAGCGTCAGCATGATCTAATTATTCCTTATTCAAAGTAAAAATGTCTGTGTGACCCACTTAATAAGACTGTTTAATGTAACCAGAAAGTCTGTGATCTATCGAATAAGTCTATGTGACCTTATTAAATTAATGTCTGAGTGACCTCTCCAAGATAACGTCTGTGTGACCTACTCAAACTAAGTCTGCGCAATCTACTTTAAGTCTATGTGACCTTATTAAATTAATGTCTAAGTGACTTCTCCAAGATAATGTCTGTGTGACCTACTCAAACTAAGTCTGCGCGACCCACTTAATAAGTATAAGTGATCTAACCAGAAAGTCTATGTGACTTACCCATTAAGTCTATGTGACCTTAACAAATTAATGTCTGAGTGACCTCTCCTAGATTATATCTATGTGACCTACCTAATCTAACGTCTTAGTGACTAATATAATATCCTTCTGTTATCTGTGTGATATAATATGCTTGCATATATACCTACTGTGTGAATAAAATGAGTGGCCAAAGTATTTTTTAGCAGCTTTCTGTAAATTATGTACTGAAAGTCAAAAGTAGATTGACCAAACACTACCTTCAGATGACCCCTCAAATGCATATTACTGTTCAGATTCTTTCTCTCTCCAGGTAACTAATGAAGCAGAGACGAGGATGGTGCCAGCGAGCCGTGGGACACGGCCGTTGCAGGATGGCCGAATGTTACCAACCGGTGCCAGGCCGTAGCCTGATACTACGTAGTACCTACGTCACACCGCGCCATACCCGATCCCGCCAAATGATTGTACCTACCCTGACTACATCGACATTTGTTTATTGATTTTGTAATTAATGAGTATATGTTAATTTTTGATTAATGATTAAAATCAGAATATTTAATTATGTATTTTACATTAAGCTGAATAATTATAACTTTTATATCGTATAGTTTTCACTTTAAAAGTTATGAACTTGTGTAGAAGATGATTGTTATTGGGCCACTTGATTACCGACATTATTAGTTAAATAATTCATTAGTTCATCTCATTATAATTATAATTTAATTAACTTTATGTTTTTATGAATATGTTTTAGTTAGTCATAATTTTAGTTTATAAAATAGCATTTTGGAAACTGATATCTTGAAGTACCTATATTTTGTTGTAGGTTGTTTGGTTGGAAGAATTGTAAGCTGCTGGTATGAAGTCGCTGGAAATAATTTATAATTGAGTAATTTAGCTTATAATTGTAATTCAATTATTTATTTTATGTTTTAGCAATAGTTTAATCAGTTTCTAATTTTAAAATAATATTCCAGAAATTAATATCAAGTAGCCACATATTTTGTTCATATGGTTGGCATTATTTGTAAGCCTTGTCGAAAATTGTATAAAAGCGAAAGGAAGGTATTAACAGACATTCATTTTGTAAACTACCTCGGTAAGAGGAAACTCTGCACGAAAATATAGCGAAGATTACTGAAGATCTGAGTATTATTCCTAAGTCTATCCCAACCTCTGTCACATTAGGTTTAGAGATTGTGTACAACAGAATTAGCCACAATATCGTACGGAGTGGGAGCAAAACCCTTTATTTTCAAAGTGGTTGACTAAATCATCGGAAGGAGACAACGCCTTTTGTAAAGCCTGCAATTGCAATATTCTTCCACGGATAGCGTCTCTTAAGGAACATGAAAATTCAGCTAAACACCAAAAAAACTTCAAAGTAATTTCTGGAACACTTAACTTCCTAAGGTATGTAGGTACTTACCACAGACCAATAGTACTTACTGTAAAATAATAATAACAATTGACAGTCACCCATCTGACAGTAATGAGTGTCAGTTATCAAAAGTTTGACATACAATTGGTGCTGCCATTTAAAATTACCGACATTTTATGATTTTCTACTTTCGTTGGCCAGACTGTAATGAAATATAGTTTTATTTCATCTCTATTTTATCATATTAGTGAGGTAGATTTGTGGTAGTTTTTACCAAGACTGTGGTATATTTCGGTAGTTTTTTTAAGCTACAGAAGTAGATTGACCAATTTAAATGTGGTCACACTGCCAGCGTGACCACATGTGGTAGATTTCTACTTTTTTGGTAGATTTAAGGCTTAGATTAGGTATATAGGAGAGGATATGTTGCATTTTACTCAATTATAGTTATATGATGTATTTTTCGAATAAAACAAATCAAACTATTTCTAAGCCTTTCTTATCTATGGAAAGCTACATTATTAGAAAGAGACAGATCCATTATGTTATTGCGTAAACGCGTCACGCAAATGTCGAATGATGTCATAAAATTTACCTACTGAAGCCACTTTTTTGTCCCTTAAAAATGGCGTTTGTTGTTGTTCCGGTGTGTCAGTTCTAAGTTTTTTTTATTTTGCACTGTTTTCATGCGTTTCAGAAGTTGTTTTAAGTAATAAACAATGGTGAAGTGTTCAGTTGTGAGTTGTGATAATAAAAGCAATGTAAAACGCCCAGGAATTTCATTTCATAGGTAAGTAATAAATTCTTCCATTTTCTCTTTTTGTAGCGAGTATTTTGAGTTTTTTCGATTAAGTAAAGCTCAACTTCTTCTTTATTTAATTCAAAACGCGTAAATTTATGCAGTATCCTCAAAAACTTCGATTATTTCACGAGAATAAGTTTGATTGTATGTATAGTGTTGGGACTGTATTGTTTACAATTAAATTGAATGTCGATAAAAATAAAACTTATCGCACCTACTGTTTGTCTCTCTGAGTGGTAGAGAGAGATGAAATTAAAACAATAGTTTTATTAATCAATCAATTCATCAATCAATTAGTGATATTGCCAATCTTCAATGCCGACTTCAAAAAAAAGGAGGTTATGTATGTAATATTGAAACTGCAATATATTCATATATGATAGTATATTAATTAGGGCTTCCAAACAAATGTACAAAAATTTATAGGTGTGTGTGTGTATGTATGTTTGTCAACGCATTTTTCGGAAACTTAATACTTTTAATACAAACAGGGTTTAACTTTGGTTTAGCAGACAGTCAGTAGGCAGTTATTTTTTTTTGTAGATAGATTTTGATATTCAATAAACCTTACACTGAAATATTGTTCTGCGATTCGAAATAGTTTTCGAGAAATATTTTTTTTGAATTAACAAATTTTCACTATTTCATGTGATATTTATCATAAATTATAGACTCATTACCCGACTACGGCAAAGCCAAAAGGAAAGGTTATGATTTTAGCAGTTTATGTATGTTGTATGTATGTATGTATGTATGTGGCCTATTTTTGTATGAGATTATGTGTGTACCACCGTAGCGCTTAAACTACTTACTGGACCGATTTTGATGAATGAGGTGTCTATTGATTCGTTGTAATGGTCCGGGTGACATAGGCTACTTTTATTTATGAAAAAAAAATCGAGAAGTGACCTTCGCGCGGCTTTCTAGATTGTTTAATTAGTTTCGGTAATCACATAACAGATGGTGCCATTATCTGCTTGCCCCGCGCTTTTGCACACTAAATTATTATTAAATTATTAATAAGCGTAGTCGAGTTTTAGTTTACGAACTTTATTGAGCTAGTGAGGTGAAAATAATAATTAGCACTTGAATATTATTTTTTTACGAATATTACAGCATACTGCCTAATTATAAAGCAAAATTATTTAACGTTTGGTTTTTATAAAGCGTTTCGTTGGCATATTGCGTTCCGTTATAAATCTAAAATTTACAGGAGTAATAATAATTATATCCGCCCGCTCTATATCCCTGTGTAAAAGAAGTGTAAGTAGAGTTAAATTTTTTGCTTTTTTTTTTGGATGGATGTTTGTTACTCAATCACGCCGCAACTACTGAACCGATTTGGCTGAAATTTTGAATGGAGATAGCTTATGCCCTGACTTAAAACATAGGTTATCAAACGCAAAAATAATTTTTCAAATCCGACAGGTATTCCATAGCTTCCATTATATCCATCAATTCCATTGTAATTAGCGCGTTCAAACAAACAAACTCTTCCGCTTTAATAGATTAGTATACATTACTGTCGTACTGATTTTCAAAATAAAATATTTAAATAATGTGGCTGATAATTTTATATCGAGTATTTAAGTATCGATAGCACAGCCCTAAATGTCATTTAGGCTCCGCCCATACGCCATTTTTAAGGTTCCGGAAGCTTCAATTTAAATTTGATGTTTCATATCCTCTCCTATATACCTAATCTAAGATTTAAGGCTTGTTGTGGTAGTTAAAAATTGTTGGGTAGATTATGGTATAATTACACATTTTTGATTTTTTTCCCGGTAGATTTGGTAGATTTTGGATCAAGTATATGGAAACCTTCTGTTTAGTAAGATTTTCGGGGCGGGGTTTCCCCGTCCATAACAGGCCATAACTAGTCTTGTTTTGTTTATCTTCTTTGCCCGTTTGCAAGTAGGCACGTCTACGTAAACTTTTAACTTGATGTACCTATATATACGACTTGACACGAGATTACGAATATTATGAGCTGAAGAGCACATATCGAGAGCGATTTCTTTGTTTTGTAATTTAATTTATCACCATGAATAGAAAATACAGAAGGCCAGTGGCGTAGCGTACCTTGACGGGGGCCCCGTATAAAAATTGTTTGGGGGGTTTGGTAAATAGCTGATGATGACTTTAGTTTTTCTAAAGATTCTGCCTCTATGGACAATAATGACGCACATCGGGGGCCCCGTGTAATTGATACGGCAGATACGGTGGTAGCTACGCCCCTGCAGAAGGCAATATCGTACGGTGTGGGAGCAAAACCCTTTATTTTCAAAGTGGTTGACTAAATCATCGGAAGGAGACAACGCCTTTTGTAAAGCCTGCAATTGCAATATTCTTCCCCGGATAGCGTCTCTTAAGGAACATGAAAATTCAGCTAAACACCAAAAACTTCAAAGTAATTTCTGGAACACCTAACTTCCTAAGGTATGTAGGTACTTGCCTACGTAAGATAATAATAACAATTGACAGTCACACATCCATTCTTATTGGTCAATGCATGGTCAATGCACACATCTGACAGTAATGAGTGACAGTTATCAGATGTTTGACATAAAATTGGTGCTGCCATTTAAAATTATCGGCATTTTATGATTTTCTACTTTCGTTGGCAAGACTGTAATGAAATATAGTTTTATTTCATCTATATTTTATCACATTAGTGAGGTAGATTTGTGGTAGGTTTTACCAAGACTGTGGTATATTTCGGTAGTTTTTTTAAGCTACAGAAGTAGATTGACCAATTTAAATGTGGTCACACTGATCCAGTTTGACTTCTCGTTCGGCACGTTTCTTGTGGACGGTGCTCCGTGCTCAGTCCAGCTTATTACACCCCCTTTACATTTGGCTGGATTCAGTGTGACTGAATTCAGACACTAAGAAGCGTGGCTAATTAGAGCTTGCTCTTTACACTTGATCTAAGTAGCTAGCTAACTCAGTATAACCAAGGATTCCGAAACTGTCGCACGTATTTATAGAGCTCTCATGGGACCATCAAAATATCAAAGAATAGGGCTCGCCTTGGCTATGGTTGCGTCGATCTCGATTTTAATTAATAAAAAAGACGCAGGAACTGAAGTGTTGGTTGAAAAAATATTTGCTTTTTAGACAAAAACTATATTATATAATAAACTATAAACTATATCTACAACGAATTATATATTTTATTAAATTTTTTCTTTCGACATCGCTGCTCAAAAAGTAAATTTAGTATACACTAGCTGATGCCAGCGACTTTGTCCGCTTGGATTCTTATAAAGGAGGATGGGCAAAGTGGTCTACCTACTCAACACAAATGAAACCTATTTCAATGAAAAGCTTATTTTTAGTACTTAATTTTATTATATGGAAGCAAAGCTGTAAGTCTTGGGGTTCAAGAGATTTTCGAGAAAAACATAATGCAGCGGCCCTTACCTTATTTTCTGTTTTATGACCGCAAGATATAGAAGCATTAGGTTATGAAGGACATAATATGCCACCTAGTAACGATAGGAATAGTTTTCTTTCTAACGATAAAGCTAATAATCACACGAGTAGATAGGTACAGAGGGGAAGCTTCTACAAGCGGCCCGCTGTAGGTACACGCACACATAATTATGCGCACGTTTGTCATCCAACTGAGCTGGTTGGAGGTTAGACGCGGGCATCGATGTAGTTCTAATACATACATCGATGGACGCGGGCATCCGTGAACCGTTGGTGAGTGTTTGTGTGAGTGTACCTACAACGAGCCGTTTGTATGAAGCTTTCCCTCTGTACCTATCTACTTGTGTGACTTATTACTATTATTAGTTATATTGGGCCCGACATTAGGCCGGTTTTGTGCCCCCTGCTGCCAACTTGACCAATGTATTTAATTCTAGACGCTACGCCACCACCACTTACAGCCTTTTAACGTCCCACTGCTGAGCACAGGCCTCCTCTCTTATAGGAGAGGGATTTAGAGCTTAAACCCGCCACGCTGCTCCAATGTAGGTTGGTGGGCTTTAACGATTATTGTCACATGATAGTAATAATAACCGGGGCCGACTGCCTAACGTGCTCTCTGAGGCACGGGGGTGAAACAGCGCCAACTACCAACTCCGAGCTGGCACTGAGAATTTCTTGACAGAAAAACCCAATACCTAACAATTATTTGCCTGACCCGGGAATCGAACCCGGGACCTCGTGATCTGCAGTCGATTATGCTAACCATTAGACCTAAAAGGCAGTTTAACGTAGAACGCTACGCACTATTAATTAAATTCATAGTAGAATTACTAATATAGAGTATTTTTAAAACATTTATTTTTTAGTGAATTTTGAAAAACTCCCATATATTTTGGCATAAACGCTATACGTAATTTGATTAACTACTTATTAGCTTCTTATTTCCATAGAGGGCGTTTGTGTTGATTAGGTAGACCAACGTTCATACATTTTTGCCCATCCTCCTTTCATCCTCTACCCTTACCACCCCTACCCACTTGGGGGTAGAATTTCCAAAATTCCAGAAACAAGTAATTCTTTATTTTTAACTGACAATAGGTACAAAAACCGATTTTCATGGACATAACTTGATAAATGACGGACTTTCATTTAAACTTTCATCCCCTATTTAACCACCTTAGGGGTATAATTCGCAATAATCCTTTCTTAGTGTGCGCCTACATCATAAAAGGAAGCTACTGTGAAAATTTCAAGTTTCTAGCTTCAGTGGTTTAGGCAGTGCGTTGATGATAAGTCAGTCAGTCAGTCAGGACAAGCCTCTGTATATTATTATAGATAACGCTCCTCAAAAGCGCTGCGTTCGGCGACTAATGAAGCGATATTATAGGTACTGGATGTGTGTGCACTCCACCTCGAGTGGCGGTCAGCGGACAACTGAACGTATTTTTTTGGCTAAATCGCTTTACATTTGGCTGGATTCAGCATGCTAACTGATTTAGATCGGCAGTGTGGCTAATTCTGTTGTACACAATTTCTAAATCTATACTAATAAATAAAATTGAAGTGTCTGTCTGTAATATCGAAATAACTACCTCATATTAAGCTCATATGGTTATTTGAACGGTACTATAACCGAATCACACGTTTTTAAAATTTTTGTCTGTCTGTCTGTCTGTCTGTCTGTCTGTCTGTCTGTCTGTCTGTCTGTCTGTCTGTCTGTCTGTTTGAACGGGCTAATCTTCGGAACGGCTGAACCGATTTTGACGGGACTTTCACATACAAGTAGAGAATTAACCAGGGAGTAACATAGACTACTTTTTTAACCGACTTTCAAAAAAGGAGGAGTTGTGTTTTTCTACTTATGTACACCGATATCTCCGAGATTTCTGAACCGATTTGCGTAATTTTTTTTTTAATCGAAAGAGAAACATTGCGACACTGTCCTACAAAAAACTTGGATTCCAACTCCTCAATCCTGATGCTGTAGGGGAACTGATCCCCAAAACTAATGGGATTTAGGAACTGTCGTTTATTTAAATAGATATTGGGGGTACCAAATCGTTGAATGAACTCGAGTAGGTACATATTCAACTCCTCAACCCTGATGCTGTAAGGAATTACATTCCGATCGCGGGGAACCCACGGAATTTTTCCGTTTTGGTGACGGGTTACTACAGGTAGGCTACTTTTTGTTCTGGAAAATCAAAAGTTCCCACGGGATTTTTAAAAACCTAATTCCACACGGGCGAAGCCGTGGGCATCATCTAGTCTAAACTAAAATGACAGGCCTAAATATATTCCTATCTCTTTCACAATGCTCCCTGCAGAAAAGGATAGCACTATTTTTAAACCTGTCAATTTAGTTTAGTTTAGAGAATTGTGTACAACAGAATTGGCCACAGTGTCGACTCTGACTGTCTAATTAGTGTGTCTTACTGTCTGAATGCCTTTACACTTGTCTTCCTCTAGAGTCTTTTTCATTTAGTGCACTGAATCCAGCCAAATCTAAAGGGCCTTAAGTAGGTATAGGTTGACGAGAATCTCATGAAAAATAGGGAAATTAAATTTTGTAGTAAGCAACACTAGGTTAACTCGGCTGCCCTAGTGATAAACAAAGTAATTACATTCAGAACAATTTTACAGGACAAGCAAAAACATTGAAACTCTTATTTAAAGGCAACCTTTCTACAAAAAGAAAGCCGGCGAGAAAGAAAGCCGCAAAGCCGTTATTCTAAATGTTATTCTATCTGTTCTATAGAAAATTCCAGTTTCTATGTTTGATCTATGTTATCGTCAACCGTTTGAAAACTTTTGACACAGGCGCGCAGCAAAACTGACAGATGACAGAGCGTTTAATTTGGTATTGATTAAAGAAAGTAAAGGTGATCTCAAACATGGACAAGTTTTACCTGGGATCGTTTCACGAAACGAAAAATCAAGCAACTGCATTTTAAATACAAAAACAAAGTAATCAACATCCAATTACCTACTTTGTTTTTGTGTTGTTCTTCTTGTTTACTTGGTTTTTGCATTTATATTCCGGGTTAGTGTGTGCAGTTGCTTTGTTTGGGTAATTTGAATTCCAGTAAACGGTTCAAGTTATTTGAAATATTAAACTGTGGTAAAAAACTACTCGACATAAAACTTTTGTTAATGCAAAAAAGCCAATTTCACAAAAAATGTCAGTTACTTTGTTTATCGCTAGGGCAGCCGTAGTGTTGCTAACTTTGGAATTTCATTTCCGTATTTTTCATGAGATTCTGGTCGATCTATATAGGTCCGTGGTTGTCACTGGAGGTGGAGCCACAGACTACGAAAAATAAAACTGGAGCTTTGAGCATAAAGCGGTATTCGGTAAAGTCCCTTGGAATTTCATGGAAATGCCAAACTAATAATTCGTTTTCGTTTCAAGTGGATTTCAATTATAAGATTAATTTTTATTATTAAAGTTTAAAGTAGTACGTGTTCTTAAAACGTTTTAAGTGAACCATTTTTTTGTAATTATATTCGCTTTTATTTGTCGGAAATATGGGTTGCTTGTGGTCCAGTGAGGTAAGTATGTTTAAGATATTGCTTACATATTTAAAAAGTTATAACCTATCTGCTAAAGTATACCTACGTACTTGATTCATTATAATTTATAATGTTACTTACACTTCAGGCTTTTCATTTATTTTTAGGGTCGTGAACATTGTACGTATTGTAATCGGGCAGCAGTCAACAACTTAGTGATCATCGACCATGTGTGTGAGATATGCATTAACAGAGCTACCAGCACTTATTATGTAAGTATATTTAATATATTAATATTATTTCTATACGAGACTGCCTCGTTGGTCTGGTAGACAGCTTTTGTGGGTCATGAGGCCTTAGATTTGAGCTTAGAAAGGAGAATGCCCAAAATTCTATGGGTGTGTAACCCAGTCGTTTACAAGCGTGTTGTATGCAGCATTTATTGCAGATTTATTCCTGATAACCAAACACACCATTTTAATACCTCTAGGAGCTGCAGTTTTTGAATAAATCTTAGTTTAAGTTTGAAAATGATTCTAGGTTATGTGTAGTTTATGATTGTTAAACTAGTAAGGAAAGCCGTGTATCGTTCCTGCCGATTTGAACTATTTGTTTAGCGCGCACTATACTTAACATACCTGTTGCAACGATGTCCATGTTGAGAGTAGTTTGCAATGTAGAATCTAACGAAGACACATCATGTCTTAGCATCATATCAAAGGCATCATGTTTACATTCAACTGACATTTAATGCACCTCAACAATGTTATCCAAATCACGAGCAAAAATCAGAATCCGTAGAAAAGCGTAAAGTCGGCGAGTAGGCGAGATCGAATCCGTATAATATAGCAAAAGTCGTTGGTAAGGAAAAACAATAAACCATAGAATTAATATTGGTCTCCGCTGCGCTACAATAAACATTCAAAATGTAAACAGACTAGACGTCACTAGCGTCACACATAACTAAAACAGTGACAATGTCACATTGGCATCTTGAAATATAATAAGTTTCGTTACACAAAATCAAGAAGGTTGTAGTTATATATTCCATTGCACAAAACGCAACGAAGTTAAAACAATATTACAACAAAATAATATTATTAATTATTGCTTATTTACTTTAATCATATTGTACGATTTACAACAAATAAATAGAATAATGTATTAATATAATTAATATCTGTTTTATTGCAAGTGACATGATTTTTTTTAACAACAAAACTTTTTGTTTGGGCATGTATGCGTAGAAAGTAATGCAAATGGCCACCAGACGTGCCAGAGAAACAGGAAGAGACGGTTGAATTCCTTTTTTATTGCATTTTTTTAAAAGCAGCTTTAGCATAAATAATTATTAATTTTCAAATTGTCATATATTCGTAAGATAATTTTTAGTAAATTACATTTTGTGTAAATGCTTGGGTCAGGGTTGATCATTCTCCTTTATTTTTATTGTATGCTTCAGGCTTAGGCTTGACGACAATCATGCCTGATGGAAAGCAATGATGAGGTCTAAGTTGGAATGCGCTTGCCTAGAAAATGCCTATTCAGAATTTAATCTTGCCTTGAAGGTAATCAAGTTGAACGAAGCGGTAAATACGGGCGCTGAAAGGGCATTCCATCATTCCATACCCTAGTGGTTTGTATCAGAAATGTGTACCGAAAGTGTTTCTTGCGAGTAGACTGAATGTCAACCACAAGGGATGCTGACGCACATGACTTCCCGCTGTTCTGTAGTAAAATGGCAGAGGAGGAACTTGGTTAATAAGTTCCTGAATTAAAAAGTTGTTCTGTCAAGAAAAAAGGTATTTTGGGGTTACAACCCCCATGTCTTGGAAAGAACATAAAGCTGTCATTCCTGCATTCAATCTCTTTCCAATGTTGCTGGATTGCAGTCCCATTGTGCTGTGAGAATGAGGAACTAGAGAGTGCACCAGTGGTTGCCCTTTACTAATACATAAAATATTGTACACATTTCCACTATACATATAATACATACATAGGTAAATATTTTTAAACTTTATAAAACTGATATATTTTTGAACTTCGTTTAAGTCACCTCCTGGCCCCAAGTTTGGGGAATACCGGTGTAGCTCTTGTGGGAGATACTGGAACAGTCGTTGGTGTTGGCCGGATAAGTATCAGATGTGTCAAGTGTGTAAGATACCAACCCTGCCCTACAAATATGTAAGTTTATGAATTACTTATAAGGTACCTATTTATTTTCTAGTATTTAGCGGTATATACACAGAAGGTACTTCATTACGTTCATTTAAAAATGTTGTTTCATGAATGAAAAATTAAAATCCAATTTTTCAAGTTTTATCGAGAAATTGTGATTAAGATACAAATCATTTTTATAAAATGTCAAAAATGCAAGTAGGTATGTATAATCCCTATTTGCATGTTCTTAAATTCAATGTACCTACCAGATAAAAAAACAACTTACCAATCATTTTTCCAAAGTGTGTAATACTTGAATACACTTTTCTTATGACATAATATTATATTGTATAGTTAAGTAGTATTCTTCCTTCATTTCACAAAGTACGGTTGTGTTCTATACTGAACCATCGCACAGTTGGCGTATTACTCATTGATCATGTAAATGACAGCAGTTTTGTTTCAACAGAATAATATGGCCCGTGTGGTAAACAGTTTTAGGTTATTATAGGTATTGTTAGGACATAATATTACACAAGCCGCAGGTACTTGGTTTCGTTTCAGAGGGATTTAAAACCTACAGATTTGACTGGTTCAGATGACAACAAACAAGAACATGTAAGAGAACTTTGCCAAATGTGTCAGCAACTAGGATATTGCTGCAAGAATTTTGGTAGAAAATATAAACCTGCAGCTCCAACTAAGTCAAGAACACCAAAAAGGCGCACCAGAACAAACTCGAAAAACTGGTGACATTTTTTTTATACATTCATTGATTGATATCCCTTTTTCGGTATTATAATTAGTATTACTATAAATTGTGACCACTTTCTGTAATCACGGCTAAAAATTTCTTTAGGAATTTAGTACTTTTGCCACTGCAACAACTCTACACCATCTCAACTCCAAGTAGTGCACTGAAATGTGAACTTTATATCATGTCATGAAGGTTATAATTTTAAAAGTTTACACTGCCCATGTTTTTCAATGACACAATAAGGCCGGGGCCGCACTGCGAAATATGGTTTATTTTCCGCATTTTAATATATTTTTTTCGCGATATTTAAATCGCATGTGCGGGCAGCTTCATACATTTCCATATGTCACAGAATTCTGCGAAAAAATTCGCGCGAATAAATTTCGCAGAGCGAGGCCGCTCTTATAAAGTTGACATTTCAATGCTTTACTTTGTGTACAGTTTTTGAGTCATGAATGGTGTGCAACAACCCAAAAGCTCTCTATCTCTACTTGTCAGCTCCTTGTGAAAAGATGAAAATCATTTAATAATAGCCGATGCCCATGACTTCATCTAAATTCATGGATTTAGGTTAAAATTCATGGATATTTTCTCTTATAAACTACCACCCCCCACCCCTTTTTGGACAAAAATTAAAAAAATTGTAAGGAATATTTTTTCTAGGTCGACTGATTTAGATTGTGTTGTCTGTCAATCAGTCCACCACACCACTACTTAATGTCCCACTGCTGGGCACAGGCCTCCTCTCATAGAAGATAGGGATCTAGAGCTTAGGTCGGTCCAGCTGCTCCAATGAGGGTTGACAGGCCTTAACGACTTGTCACATGATACTGATAATAACCAGAACCGACGGCTTAATGTGCTCTCCCAGGCAGTAGTGAAACACCGCCAACTACCAACTCCGGGCTGACATGAATTTCTTGACAGAAAATCCCAATACCTAAACAAATCTATTCCTAACTGCTAAAACTGTCTGACTCGAATCAAACCCAACACCTTGTAATCTGCAGTTGAATATGCTAATCACTAGACCAATGAGGCAGGTCATCAGTGAATCATGATGGTACTGTTTTATAGGTATGCATCAAGAAGAAAATAAAGAATTTAGTAAACTTATTTATTTTGATAACTTTGTTAGAAAAAGATTTTTTATCATATCCATAAACTTTTTGTGTTTGAATTTCTTCAGTAAAATCTGTGGCAAATCAGCAGAAAGATCCTCTTTCTTCTCTGCCATGTAAGCAAAGAGTGGTAGAATAATAGTTCCTAGTTCTTCAACATAACTTTCCTTTACTGCATTTTCGATAATTTCAAATTTATCGACCACTGTTATCACTTGATTCTCATTTAGTGGTGCTTTGAAAAATTTATACTAAAAAAGAAATGTACTATTTTTTATATTTTTAATAAAATTATTTATAAAATAATAAGGTTGTTTTATTTCTCTGAAATTTCATTTTTTCGAAACTAAAAATATGAATTTTAAAGATGGAGAAGTAACAGAGTTTTTTTATGGATTCATTTCATTGTTGCAAATTAAAAAAATCTCCTGTCTATGTCTTTAAGAGAAGTTTTTAATTTTTTTGCTTTTTTACCCGACTACAGCAAAGACAAAAGGAAGGGTTATGATTTTAGCAGTCTATGTATGTATGTTTCTGGCTGATTTTTGTATGGAATTGTGTGTATTACCGTAGACCCTAGACTACTGGACCGATTTTGATGAATGAGGTGTCTATTGATCCATTATTATGGTCTGGGTGACATAGGCTACATTTTATTTATGAAAAAAATCAAGAATTAGTGACCTTTGCGCAGCTTTCTAGATTGTTAAATTAGTTTCGGATAGACATAACAGATGGCGGCACTAGCTGCTTGCCCCGCGCTTTCTGCACACTAAATTCGTAGTCGTAAAGCATAGTCTGGTTTTAGTTTACGAACTTTATTACTTGTACACAGAGAAATATGATCAAACTTACCCTTATGGTGGCAACAAAGTTTTTCATACAGTACATCAAACATGCTTTTGTTGATTCTGTGTGATTTGATTTTTCCGCTACACATAATAATAGTAATGCATCATTAAATATGTCTAATAGTTTTACATTTCCAAATACTGGGCAAAGACTGTCCCATATTTGGTACCATTCTTGAAGTATAGTGGAACTCAGCGTCTAGAAAGTAAATAATAGAAGATTAAGGGCCTGTTTCACCACCTTCTGATAAGTATTGGATAGCTATCTACAACTTTTGTCGTTGTCACTTGACAAAGAGTAAGAAAGTGACAAAACTTATGTTTAGGCTATCCGACACTTAACAGAAGGTGGTGAAACAGGCACTAATTAATATAACAAGTACATTTATATTATCTGTGCATACATGTATAATGTCTGTGCATATTTGAAACCACCATAACCTGTCCTTTTTTATTTGCTTTTGTGCAATACTTATATACATGTAACTACTTAATTAATATTATTCTATGTTTGGGAAGGTACTGGCCCTTCCCTAGTTAGTTTTGGGGTCAGGATTTCAATGTATATACTGTATTGAGTTTATTCATTTATTTACCTTTGAGATGCTTCCAAACAAAAAATTCAATAATATTACATGCACATTTCTTTTATATTTTTCATGTTAATTTTTTTTCATGGGTATTAAAAAAACATATGTCATACCTGTGACAGCCACAATGATAAATGCTCTATATCCATTTCTTTATGAATGTGCATTCCGCTAACAACCTCAACAAATGTGTTTCCCGGAGGATTCCAAAGTCGTCTGAAGTAATACATGTTCAAAGGATTTATATTTCTTAACTTGCTTTTTAGCCATGTGCTTTCTTTATCTGTAATAATGAAATCTTGATTATCTAAAATGTACTTAATATAAAAATAAAGTTTATTCTGTAATTTATTTTATTAAAAATCAATAGTTAGGACACCCAAAGTATTCCTGGAAAGTCTTATTTGATGAACTAGCTAGATAGGTTTTTTTTATTAAATCCAAAAGTTGAAGTTTCTTAGATCATAGGAAAACATTGATACAATACATTTATAACACTAGATAAAAGTTAAATAATAGTCTTCACATTTAAAATGTATAGTATGTAGTTTTTTTTTGTAATAAGATTAATTATTTACAAAGCAAAATTACTAGCTGATAGATTAAGATTTTTTCAAAATCCAGATGTAACCAAAAGTATCATATGTTTACTGGATACAAGCAATCTTAATGTCAAATTTTGCCATGATTGGTTTATAGGTGACATGAAAAGGTAACAAACAGATTGACAGTTACTTCAGTATACTAGCTGATACCAGTGACTTCATCCACATGGATTTTGACCTTTGGGTTTTCTGGGATACAAAGTAGTCTATGACCATCCACATAGTCCAATCTATCTAAATCAAAATTCATCAATATTGGTTCAGCGGTAAAGGCGTGAAAGGGTAACAGACAGTTGCAGTTTTGCATTTATAATATTAAGGGTATGTTTCACCACCTTCTGATAAGTATCAGATAGCTATCTACAACTTTTGTCTTTTTCACTTGACATGAAGTAAGAAAGTGACAAAACTTACATACGTTTAGGCTATCTGACACATAACAGGTGTTGAAACAGGCTGTAAGTATTATTAATATATTAGTATAGATTAGAAATAAATTACCTGTCATGTCATTGGTGTTTAATAATAATTGTAGCTGCAACACAAGCTCCAGAGTAGATGGTGCTTGAGCAATATATGTATTCATCTTCCAGCGGACAGAGTCCAGCACTTGAGCCAGCATGGCCAATGTAGGAGCTCTGTATTCTTTCAACTCATCCAATGTGTATGCTGCTTGTAAAAGCTTACATTGAATACAGATCTGAGTGATGTCCTTACTAAGCAGTCCACTGTGTAAGTTCGGCATGATAATTAACAACAGTAACTTTGGCCCAGGTATCGCCTTTGCCGATTTTAACTCTTTCAAAAAACATACAAAATTGTTTTGCTTAATCTCAGTGTCTAGATCAGCAATAAGCTCCTTAGTTACTAATACTATACAAGGTTCAGTCTCCTCAATGTAGTAATGCTTAGTATATTTTTCTAAACATTTCATAACTTTGATCATGATATCAGTTTGATATACATTCTCACATGCAAGATGAAATATCTTGCTGTACACTTTCCTTGGATTCTGTACAAATACAGTCAATATGTCTGTCAGATCTGCATTTGGACCGAGTATTAATTTATTAAATATCTGTATCATCATATTACTGAATTCTGTACTTTGCAAATTGTCATTGAAACGTGCATTGTTAAAATGTTCATCGACTAATTCATGTTTGTTATCACTAGAACAGCGTTGAAATGCTTTGATCGCTAGTAATATTAACATTTCTCGGTTCTCCACATTATCTTTTAGATAATTGTAGATGATTTTAAATAACTTGTAGCACTCAACTTCATTATATACTTCTAAATGAGAAGTGACTTGCCCAATCAAATTTACATCTTCACATACATTTTCCTTATATATTAACGCTTTCAGCCAGTCAATGCTCTCATTATTATCTTTATTAATGTTTTCTATGATAGCAGCAGTATCAGATTTATTGATAACATCAGCCATGTCCAAAGGTTTACAAGAAATTTGTTGTAGCATAGCAACCACTGGATGATCTGAAACACCACTGATTTTGCACAGTTCCATGTGGACTTTGTAACATAACTCACCAATTTTCTGCTGCATGTTTTGTCCATTATTGTCAAATTCACTCCATGCACAGAATATCTCCACACTGACCTCCATTACGAGGCTTTTACATTTATCCAGTAAAGCTATATTACAATTGTTTATAGTTTCTAATACATCAGTGTTATTACATTGGCTTATTGGAACAGCTGAATTTTCATTGATGACAATATTGTCTCTATAACTCACTTCATAAAGGTCTTGGAAGTCAGATGGTCGCATTTTTTGTGGGCTAGTATAATGAGTAAAGCATTCAAACACCAGTAGCAGCATTTCATAGAGACGGTTTCCTATATACCTGTACTCATCATCTGTACTTAATCTTTCCAATTTAGTGATATTTGGTGGCTCAGAGAAATACTTAAGACATTTTTGGAAATTGTTAAAGCTGCGAGTTATTTCATCCCCTTCTAAATTGAAAAATATCAATCTACATATCATTCTGTAACAACCTAGACTCAAGATTTTTAATTTTTGCATGCATTCTGTCGGATCGAAATACTTGAAGTTATCTAATAAACCTTCTGCTACCTCCAAAGACAACAGTGGGGAGGTGAAAACTATTATTTCGTAAATAAATTTTTCCATGTTAAGTTTCCAGAATATTTCACACATGAGGCATTTTGATATAACGGGTATAGTCCAAATAACGGGAGCTATTCCATCCAACTCGGCCAGTTCTTCTCCAATTTGTAAATCAGAATTTATACATATATAAAACGCAAACAGTCGGGTTGAAGTATTTTCCTCTAAAATTCCATTTTCTCGAATGTACTTTTCTTTTTGTAAATAATTTCGCAAGCTGTTTACGACATATTCTATTTGTTCTTCATTACCTAAAAAATATAAATTTAGTAACAAGAACTAAAATAATAAATAAAAACTTTTGTTGCTATAAAGATACCTCCTCGTGCTTGCAATTTGGAAAAAGAATACACGCTGTCGGCAGATATAATAATTCCTTGAAAAGATGATAATTCTGGCGTGAAGTCCATATTGTCAAGTGGGAAATATTTGCCTTTTTACCTCATATAGTTAACAAATAAATTGTTTCTTTCTTTAAGTAAACAACTTTCTTTAAATATTTCCCGGTTTCGTTTACTTGAAATTCAAAAATAAAATTGAATCATTTGAAAATTTTATTTACAGACACGTCAATCAAAAATACGAAATGTCAATGTCAGGGCCTTTGCACTTCAAACCATAGAGATAATAATAATAAGTAGAGTAGGCATACCTACCTTAAAAACGTGCCAAAAATACACTCACACACGCACAATCCTGTAACATAAAATGGCGCGTGTTCATTGTGATGTCTCAAGTTGTGCGTGTGTGAGTGTTCATGTATACATTTTAGGGAGGCCATCTTAAGGGAAGTTGCAATAAAATTTCTGCCACGATCTGTTTTATTGTTATGTTTAAAAATGTAGTGTTGTCTCTTACACACTTATGAAAATTTTGATAAGCTTAAGCTATTTTCCGATCCACTATTTTCTATAGGACATTATGCCAAGTCCTCTTCTATAGGTTCATGCTTCAAACATTTTTTCATTGTATGAAAATTACCCCGGTTACCACTTCCCTAAAGATGGCGCTTATCTTGTATTTATAATCTGTGCCTCTTTATCTATGATGCCACTGAAGTAAGTGTTCGTTCAGAAGTTTAAGTTTTAGTCTAATTTATTTTAATGTCATTTAATTAAACAGTTCAGCTAATAATATGTAAAATATTTTTTTGAGAGTAATATGAGTTAGTAGGATAAATTTCTAAGTTAAAACTCACATAACAGTCATTGTAAATATTTCTATATAAGTTGGAAGTTTAATGAAACATTTATGATTTAATTTCTAAACGTAGCGAACGGCCATTTCAGTTTGACCAACATTGACAACAATAATTAGTTTGACATTGAAGTTTTTCTAGTATGACAGTTGGATAATTATTGTGATAGGCTGGTGAAATGGAATTGAAAAATTATGGCAACATTTATTACAAATGTCAGTCAACATTTATTTCAAATCATTAATCTGTGCTTCAAATGTCATAACAACTGTCAAAATATATTCAAAAATGATAATTTTACGAATAAAACGAAATAGATTTTATTTTAAATAGTGAATTAAGTATAATAAAAGTGATATTCGAATTAAAATACCACATATTAGAATTAACTGTGTTGTAACATATATCCAGAAATATTCATGATGTATTTTAAACCGCTTTTTATCGTGTTTGCATCGCTTGTACCTTTCTTATTTAGTTTACAGGGAGATTTTGTTTTTGATGATTCAGAAGCTATTGTAAAGAACAAGGACGTAATCTCCAAGTATTGGTTGGATAGTTTTGGCAACGATTTTTGGGGTACAAGCATAAAGAGTAACCACAGTCACAAGTCCTACCGGCCTTTGACGATACTTACTTTTAAGTATGTTTCCGAGTCTTCTATACATGTATAAAATAGGACTTATTATAGTAGTTTATGACGGCAACGTGATGCGACAGTAACGTATCCAAAGTGGCTCAAAGTTGTACACAGAACTGTTTAAAAACAATCACACTGCAAAATGTGAACTGCACTCCAACAGTTATAGCACCTTGTCCACAGCATCCAAACTGCAGTTTTGCAATTGTTTGCAATCCGTCGATCTAGAGTCTAGACACTTTAATCATAACATTTCTTTTTTTATTGTTATGAAATTTATAAAAGAAAAGTTCATGTATGTGCCATGCCATATTTTGTGTACCTAATTAAATTTTTTGTTTTAATTTTCAGGATGAACTATCTTTTTAACAACCAAAAACTGTCAGCAACTCAATTCAAAGTTACAAACTTAATTTGTCATACAATATGCTGCATATTGGTATGGAAAACATACAGATGTATATGGGCCAAGGCCAAAATGAAAAATGAAGAAAATAATGTGGTAGATGCACCTTTTCTGGCATCTTTGTTGTTTTCAGTACACCCTGTACATGTAGAAGCTGTATCGGGTGTAGTGGGGCGGGCAGATTTGTTAGCAACTATAACATTCCTTTTATCATTCCTTATTTATGATTTAACTATGAAAAATAAGAATATATTTAATATTTATTTGTTTATGAGCATAACATTAGCGGGCTTGTCAATGCTGTTCAAGGAAAATGGTGTGACAGTACTGGTAAGTGATACTTGAGTTTGCTAAATTATATCATTGTCGTGATAACCTACATACTACTACTGTAGATCTTTTGCAAGGAGCCCTACACAGAGTGTGACCTTGTGCCTCTTGTCTAGTGGCTGCCAGCAACTTGAGATTGATCATCCAGGTGGTACACCCATTTCTCTCTGTTTTCCAATGGAAGGTCACCATTGAAGCATCTTGGAACTACTACCTCCTTGGAAGAACTAATTCTTTGAGTTAGGTGCCCTGCCCTTTGCTAGTAGAGTTTTGTAACTTGATAAGGCTATGTCAGCAACTCTGTCACTTTTGTGAATCTCCAAATTATACTCATGTTTATATTTTTTTTTTAGTATATTCACTTTTGTACAAAAATTTAAAATAATACACTATGGTGTGGCTTGATCTACAAAAACGAATGTATTAAAATTGATGAAGTTTTTTAAAAATATAAATCAATTTTCAGGGTGTATGTTGCATATATGATGCAGTTCTCAACTTTAGAATAAGAAAACTTGAAAGACTGAAGAACAATATGACAATTCATGTTGATGTAAAATGCATTCGTAGAATAGTTATAATTACTTTATGTGCAATGTCATTGCTATATGCAAGATGGGCAATCATGGGGGGGACTAAACCAGAATTCAAACCTACTGATAACCCTGCAGCATACAGTGATAATTTATTTAGTAAGGTAAGGCAAAATGTATAATATTATATTTTTTCCATCAGTCTACCTAAATAGTGTTTAGAGATAACAAATCTATAATAAATAACAATATATATATATTATTTTCATATATATGTTTACGTCCGCGACATTATGTGTGTGGATTTAGGTTTTTAAAAACCCCATAGGAACCATTCAACAGTTGAGCTGTGACAAGATAATAGACTGATATATTGTCATACTTTCTCTCAAGGAATATACTACTCTACTGAGAGCTTTCTCATTTGTAATATTTGTGTGTATAACCATTTATAACAATAATTGTTTCAGATTGCTACCTACAATTATATTTATTTTCTAAACATTCTGCTGCTTATCTGGCCGCAGTGGTTGTGTTACGATTGGTCAATGGGATGTATACCTCTCATAAACAATGTTCTAGACTTTAGAATATTGTTTATATTTATCATGTATCTGTATATATTCTTATTTATAAAAGCAGTGAGTAGTCGAAATTATGAAAACTCACGTAAAAGGTAAATTTTTACTAAATACTTATTTCTATTCTATTAAATGTATTGATTCTAATATTAAAGAATGTGGAGAATCGCGACATCAATATGCACTGGCAGATTTATTTGTTTCAGGATCTCATTACTGGCAACATCACTCATGTTAATACCCTTCCTACCAGCGGCAAATATTATTTATCCAGTGGGTTTTGTGATTGCTGAGAGAATTTTATACATTCCATCTATAGGATATTGCTTACTTGTAATAATTGGATTAGATAAAATATTAAAACATAAAAGACATCACCAAAGGGTTTGTGTTATCACTTTTTTAATATATTTTTATTAAACTAAAACTTGTGTATCCAAAAAGTATTTACAACTATAGAAGGGAAAGAGTTATGTGATTAACAATCCATGTGTGTATATTTTTATATATAGTATATGTTTAGTAAGTACATAATTACTAAACTGTATCTATAAAATCACTTTAATTTCATTTTAGCTTTCTGTGTGCCATTGGATATATTATGAAACTAGCTTTTGCCCGCGGCTTCGCCCGCGTGAATTTCGGTTTTTCACAAATCCTGAGGGATAAGTAGATTTCTGGTTCCCGTTCCCGCTCCCTTTTCCAACCTTTATACTTACTTAAGGCATTTTTTATCTCCATTCAAAATTTCAGCCAAATCGGTTCAGTAGTTTTGACTGGCCCGTTGGCGCGGTTGACAGTGACCCTGCCTTCGACATACATACGACTAAAACAAACTAAAGAAATAAAAAACATCATACCCCTAATAAAAACAAAATCTCCGATTCAAAATAAAAATTACGAAAACGCACGCAATAAACGCAGGAAACATCCGCACGCATTAGCTCCCTCGTTCGAAATGGAGATTGGATTGGAGCATGCACCCTTCACCGCACCCGCCCGCGCCCGCCGCGCGGCGCGGCGCGGGGAGTTCCGTGCAGCGCGAGCGTCGCGCGTAGCGAAAATACCTATCAGGGCGTTTTTTAACATAGGTACCTACCTACTTACCGATTTCAACACAACTCCTTTTCTGAAAGTCGGTTAAAAAAGTAGCCTATGTTACTCCTTGGTTAATCCTCTACTTGTCTGTGAAAGGCCCGTCAAAATCGGTTCAGCCGTTCCGAAGATTACCCCGTTCAAACAGACAGACAGACAAAAATTTTAAAAACGTGTGATTCGGTTATGGTATCGTTCAAATAACCATATGAGCTTAATATGTGGTAGTTATTTCGAAATTACAGACAGACACTTCAATTTTATTTATTAATTAATATAGATTTGAAATCCAATATGACAAATAAAAATATCAAGAAATAGATGATTTAGATTAATGAATTAGAGTTTAATATTAATTGAAAGTCTTATAATTATCTTGATTTTGAAAATATTAAGTTACACATTTAAAAATACTAACCTTTATAAGTGGTGGTAACTTTAAGACTTCTAGCAATCAGGTTTTATAGTTTAGAACTTATTGTTATTTCAGATGGTTATTGTTGTTTTCTTCTGTGTATTATTAATCTACGCAATTAAAAGCTGGCGAAGAGCATACGACTGGCAGAACGAATACAACCTCTTTACAAACGCACTTTCCGTTTGTCCGCTGAATGCGAAAGTACACTACAATGTGGCGAAAGTCGCCGATGCCAAACTAAATTCCAGTTGGGCTATGGATGAATATAGACAAGCGATTAGGTAAGATATAACTAACACACGCACTTGCCTAAACATTCCCACACTCTTACGCTCGCACGCTCATACACTCGCATGCTCTTACTGTGCACACGGTCGTACGTTCATACACTCGCATGCTCTTACTGTTCGCACGGTCATACGCTCGCACTCTCACATGGTCATACGCTTGTACGCTCGCACTCTCACACGGTCATACACTCGCACGCTCGCACTCTCACACGGTCATACACTCGTACGCTCGCACTCTCACACGGTCATACACTCGTACGCTCGCACTCTCACTCAGTCATAGACTCGTACGCTCGCACTCTCACATGGTCATACGCTCGTACGCTCGCACTCTCACACGGTCATACGCTCGTACGCTCGCACTCTCACACGGTCATACACTCGCACGCTCGCATTCTCACACGGTCATACACTCGTACGCTCGCACTCTCACACGGTCATACACTCGTACGCTCGCACTCTCACACAGTCATAGACTCGTACGCTCGTACTCTCACACGGTCATACGCTCGCAGGCTCGCACTCTCACACGGTCATACACTCGTACGCTCGCACTCTCACACGGTCATACACTCGTACGCTCGCACTCTCACACGGACATACACTCGTACGCTCGCACTCTCACACGGTCATACACTCGCACTCTCACAGGGTCATACACTCGCACTCTCACACGGTCATACACTCGCACTCTCACACGGTCATACACTCGTACGCTCGCACTCTCACACGGTCATACACTCGTACACTCGCACGCTCACACGGTCATACGCTCATTTTGATCACAGATCATGATTTAGTTTGACTATGTACAAGCTGCCTGATTCATATTAGTTTAATGTTAACATTGTCTAGCATACATTAAAGAGCCTGTACCTATTCTGCTATTTTTTCTAAACACTACAAAAAGTGTCATGCCAAATTATCTAATTTCAGGCTGTATCCGGAATACTATCAAGCAATGAACAATTTGGCAAACTTACTAAAAAATGAAAAGCATTACTCAGAAGCAGAATCATACTTAAGGAAGGCCATTTATTATAAGTAAGTTAGTACTATGAAGAAATAAGTGTAGATTTTCATACCAGGTACATTTTATTATCTTGTTTCCAGTTTTAAGTCTGAGTCTACTTATAGCAGATCATATAACCCGCGGCACGTAAGTCGAGCGGTGACCTTCAAGTGCGCGCAGCGTCGTACGAGTGAGCGGGACACAATACGATTGGAGAGCCAATCAGCGCTTACGAGGGATCCACGAGAGCTAATCAGTGCTTACGAACGATCCCTACGCCCTCCCCGCGACCCTCTCACACCCCGAAATACCTCATTTTCGACTTCTGCGCATTGAAGGTCACCGCTCGACCGTAGTACTATTATATAGAAATAGATTTATTTTATAATAGTATTACTCAGTTTAGACAAAATATTATTGACAGCATTATACCCACTAACTGACTCGATGATTTTTTTTAATGTCTTCATTCTTCATTCAGTTTATTAGAAGTTTTGTAATTAAATTGTACAATATCTAGAATAATTAATTTAAGTAAATAAGCATTCTTATAACTTATTGTAAATTGGTTGATTATTACAACAACTTAATTAATGATCATTAAAATATATTGTATGCATGTTGTGTAAGCCTATAATTAGTTGAGCATTTAATCATGTGACACTCGTAATTTTGCTATTTAATTATAATTGTATTAGTGTATTCAACTGTTGGCTTTCCTAAATAAATAAATAAATAAATATCTTCTGTGTCTCGACTTACGTGCCGCGGGTTGTACGATGAATGTAGAACAAAAATCATATTTTTATATTGTTTAAAACAATATCAAAATCCGCGTTTGGCTGAGTGTTCGCTTGTAACTCTAAACTTCTCCATTATTTAGAATATTTCTCGAGCTAGGCGTCAAACATCCACATAGCTCACCCGCGCGAAAACGGGACGAGCAAGCTAGTTATATTTAAACCCGGGACACCAGACAAAAGCGAAGTTCTATCTTTCTCAAATTGTCAACGACTTCTGTTTTCACTGATTACATGTGACGTCACTTTTGATATGTTGGTCTCTTCTGTAAATATCATCAGATTCAAAAAACGATTTCTGGCGTGGTTCTTTCAGGAAAGACTTCCCGGCGGCGTGGATGAATCTTGGAATAGTGCTAGCGAATACTGGACGATACGACGAATCGGAGAGTGCTTACAAAACGGCTTTGCGCTTCAGGAAAAACTATCCTGATTGTTTTTACAATTTGGGCAATTTGGTAATTATTTATTTTCAATGTCACAATATCGCTTTCTAACGACCGAATGCAAAAGCCCAAGAGCGGCTTTAGTATTAAGGAGACGTTTTAAAAATGTATGCTATTTTTGGTTTATAAAGCCGTAACTTGAAAACTATAAAAATTTATTTATATTTTAGCATTTAGTAATGAACAGGACCGATGACGCAATAGAGAACTGGTATCGAGCAATAAATTCGAATCCAAAACATGTTTCTGCCTGGACTAACTTATTAGCGCTATTGGATAATACAGGTATTTGTGATTTGTAATATTTGATTATATTTTTACAGCTGTAATATCTATAGTCCCAATAAATGAGTATTTTGTTCATATCATTGGGGAATTACATCATTAATCGGACACTTCGCCCTTCGTTCACCCAGGGTTGTTACGGATGCAAAAATTTAGACATCCGCGGATGCAGATGCGGATGCGGATTATTAGAAGTTCACATCCGCGGATGCGGATTTGATGCGGATGCGGATTTTGGGATTAAAAAAAATACAACTATTTAAATTTTAAGTGCATAAATAAATGGAAATCAATTTAAAATTAACTTTTTATTTATGTAATCATATTTCTAGAATAAAATCACACAAGTTTGTTTTATTTATGCCACAACAAAATTTAAAGCTTCAAGTTTCATAATAAAAAATATTTGTTGATGTGAATCTGCATCCGTAAAAACTCCGCATTGATTGATGCGGACGTGGATGCGGATGCAGATGTCTGAATTAATGCGAATATTCCGCATTTGCGGATGCGGATGCGAATATTCGTAACAACCCTAAGTTCACACAGAAGCTTTTCAAACGCACGTTAAAAAAATTTCTCCTACGTATCTTGAAATACGAAAGCCCAAATTAGTGCGACCATAAAGGCCGATTCGCACATATAGAATAGAATAGAATAGAAAAGTTTTTTATTCAAATAAACTTTTACAAGTACTTTTGAATCGTCAATTGAATCTACCACTATAAGTGAAGCATGTTCCGCTAAAGTGAAAAATATTCTTTCATACATTCTCTATAAACTGACACTGAAACAATGCATCATCACTGATACGGACAGGTGTGAACGCGTTCACAGAGAATGTATGAAAGAATATTTTTCACTGTGCCAGCAATGATAGTTCACTGATATGTGCGAATCGGCCTTAACTCTTACTTTGCGTTTCACATTTTGTTTCTTCAATTTTCAGTTCAAATTGAGAAAGCTCTTCAAATAATACCGAAAGCTGTCGCCGAACTGCCCGACAGTCCATCCATCTATTTCGCGATCGCCAATATTTATGGCAAACACGATCAATACACGATAGCAGAGAATTATTTTCATCGGGCGATCGATTTATTCAAAGAACGCGTGCAAGCTATCCACTATGCAAATCTTGGTATGTATGAAAAATATATATTTTTTTTTTTACTTGAAAAATATTTCTCTGCCCTGCAACCCCTTAGTTGCTGAACAACATAATATTCGACCGCTCTATATTTCATCTGACGTCAGAATGGCTGCCCACTTTCATCGTAATATTTCTCCTGGTCTACTTACCAATTAAATCATTTAATGTCAAGTACCTACCAAATAGTAGAAAATATTATAAGTATTGTGATTGCTCAAACTTCAAAAAAATCTCATGTCTCGCGGCCATATTGGTGATGGTCACATGTTACTACACTGCACATGAGCGTTAAGATATTATTTTAACACAGCTTTTGGTGTCCGACTGCGGTAATATTGTTATTGCAGTGTGCGGTTTTGACAGAGCGATATAATGAGAGCCACTTTACGAGCAAAATGTAGAACATGAAAAACAAAAAATGTTGAGTGAATTTTTGAAATGTGACACGAAAAACGACATGTTGAAGCTGGAAATAGGAGAGTGTCCGTCTGAACCGCGGGCGCTACCTCATAAAATCAAATGAAACCTTATCTATAATTTAGTAGTTTTTTAGTAGTATTTGGTAGTTAAGATAAAATATTTAGTAGTTCAATATAACCAAAATTAAATGAAAAATAAAGTGCGCCGCCAACCTGACGTCAGGTTGGCGGGTGGAATTTTAACGGCGTACAATACTTTGAAAATATATATGTCAAATTTTAGTAGTCTTTTGGTAGTTTAATAAAATTACGTTAAATCTTATTCACGCCTTTGTTTATAGACTAAAAAATATATTTTCTTTTTCTTCATCGGAAACGCCTGTGGAAATTATCATAGCAATCTTTCAGTAGAACTAATTATCAATAATTGTACTTGTTACATAATAGATGCTAATAAAATTATATTAAAATAGAATTAATCACACTAATATTACAAAGGCGAAAGTATGTGTATGTGTATGTTTGTTACACTTTAACGCCGCAACTTCTGTACCGATTTGGCTGAAATAATTTTGTATGGAGATAGATTATGCCCTGACTTAAGAGGCCAGCAGAGGATGGATTGCCCATACAACGTAATACCAAAATAATTTGTAATTTGAGAATATTTCCACCATAATATTATGCGATTATTGGATTCAAATTGTATTTATCTAGGTTTCTGGTTCTGATAATATGTTTCCAAAACATCTTCCTAAAATGAAATGTAAGCGAACTGCGTTTTGCACATTTTTACGACATAAACGGCATATCTTCTCTTTATTTGTTTCATATTCAAATCAACGATATCTTACCTAATAATTGATCAGGAACATAGCTTCTAATGTCAAGTTACAAAATACCTAAAACGCCAACACGGGGTTATGGTACAACTCGACCGCAATAAAATTGACCGAATGGTCGAGTTGTCCACATTCAATTTTATTAATATTTTTTGATGGTCAACTCGACCGCACGTACAAAGTACAGTCATTTACAGTTAGAGAGGTTGGGTTGAGGTATAAAAAGTACAGTACAGATATAAAAAGAAATAGATAGCAAATCTCATTCTCGTTTAGAGACGTTAATCTCTTGTCTTCAGGAGAAGAATATTCAGGAACGCCGTATTACCCAACGTGTTTTTAACCCCCGACGCAAAAACGACGGGGTGTTATAAGTCTGACGTGTCTGTGTGTGTGTGTGTGTGTGTGTGTGTGTGTGTGTGTGTGTGTGTGTGTGTGTGTGTGTGTGTGTGTGTGTGTGTGTGTGTGTGTGTGTGTGTGTGTGTGTGTGTCTGTCTGTTCCCCTGTAGTGATGAACCAATTGAAACGAATGAACCAATTTGAATGCAGTTTTTTTGTTTGAAAGGTGAATTTGTCGAGAGTGTTGTTAGCTATGTTTGATCAAAATCGGTCCAAGATGGCCGCCACCACAAAATGGCGGATAACATATTTTTTCACAACCCCCTCAATATGGGTATCAAATGAAAGGGCTTGACCAGCAGAATAGCACTATATAAATTCAAGATGGCCGCTACCACAAAATCGCGAATGTCGGGGGGTTTTTTTAATTTATACTTGTTTCATACATAAAATGTAGCCTATGTCACCCGGACCATAACAAAGAATAAATTGACACCTCATTCATCAAAATTGGCCAAGTAGTTTAGGCGCTACGGGGGTACACACAGAATCTCATACAAAAATCGACCACAAACATACATACATACATAGACTGCTAAATTCATAACCCTTCCTTTTGGCTTTGAAGCAGTCGGGTAAAAAATAATAAAGGCGGGAAACCTAATGGGATACTTAATTTAATTACAAAGTTAATATTTTAGATGTGCAATTTGATATTGCACATCTAAAATACTAAACGTATAATCTATACTAATCTATATCTATACTAATAAATAAAATTGAAGTGTCTGTCTGTAATTTCGAAATAACTACCACATATTAAGCTCATATGGTTATTTGAACGATACCATAACCGAATCACACGTTTTTAAAATTTCTGTCTGTCTGTCTGTTTGAACGGGCTAATCTTCGGAACGGCTGAACCGATTTTGACGGGACGTTCACAGACAAGTAGAGGATTAACCAAGGAGTAACATAATCTACTTTTTTAACCGACTTTCAAAAAAGGAGTTGCGTTGAAATCGGTAAGTACCTATGTAAATGTTAAAAAACGCCCTGATAGGTATTTTCGCTGCGCGCGACGGCCGACGCTCGCGCTGCACGGAACTCCCCGCGCCGCGCCGCGCGCCCCTGCACCCTGCGCTGCCGTACGCGGTACCGTGGTACGCCGCCGCGCGGCGGGGAGCGGGTGGACCAGAAATCTACTTATCCCTCAGGAATTGTGAAAAACCGAAATTCACGCGGGCGAAGCCGCGGGCAAAAGCTAGTACTTAAATAAGTATACTGACTTGCACAATAAAATAGGCCTCACTTAGGGTCCGAGCGAGCGAAGCGAGCTTGGGACTTGCGGCACTCAGACTCGGATAGGTAATAGATAGAGAAAAGGGGATGGCGATGGATCCTTTTCGTTGTTATTTATTTTTATACCACCCAGAAAAAGGGCTCCGTCACCTGCATTTGGTAACATCTATTTAGCGATTTACTATTATTACGACCACTCTGGTGCAGTGGTGAGCGCTGTGGTCTTTTAAGTGGGAGGTCCCAGGTCCCTAAATTCTCAGGTGCCAGCCCGGAAATTGGCAGTAATTTTTTTTTGGTACAGGAATGGCAATTTTTATACACAAGTATGCACTATAGGAGATATTATAGCGCACAAGTGCACAATATGTGTATATGTACATAGGTCACACCGCAAGAGATTATATTGCTCAAGTGTGCACTAAGGGAGATTTTATAGTGCACACGTGTGCACTGTAGGATATATTACAGTGCACAAATGTGCACTATGGGAGGTATTATATTGCACAACTGTCCACTATACTATCTCCTGCGTAGTGCTCTGCGTATGCGCACACACTTGTGCACTATAATATCTTCTGCGTAGTTGGCCCTGCCACTATTGAGATTGGCCGCCGTGGCCGACATTCGGAGCGCTGTGGTCGTAAAGTGGGAGGTCCCGGGTTTGATTCCTGGCAGAGGCAATTTGGGATTTTATAATTTCTAAATTGTCTCTGGTCTGGTGGAAGGAAGCCTTCCACCAGACCAGAGACAATTTATTAGCCGTGACTGGTTACCACCATACCGGCAAAAGCCGTGCCATCAAGCGATTTAGCATTCCGGTACGATGCCGTGTAGAAACCAATCAGGGGTAGATATGCATACCTCTTCCAAGTTAGCCCGCTTCCATCTTAGACTGCATCATCACTTACCATCAGGTGAGATTTACAGACTACAGTCAAGGGCTAATTTGTAGTTGAACAAAAAATTTGAGTGTAGGTAAGTATTTTAGGTGCTACTTTCGGAATATTTTGTTACAGTAATAGGTGTACGATTAAATACTACCCAAACCTAATAACGTCATTATTTGTAAGTTCTATGTTTTTTTGCTTTAAATATATCTAAAAATATAATATTAATTCTATTTTAATATAATTTTATTAGCATCTATTATGTAACAAGTACAATTATTGATAATTAGTTCTGCTGAAAGATTGCTATGATAATTTCCACAGGCGTTTCCGATGAAGAAAAAGAAAATATATTTTTTAGTCTATAAACAAAGGCGTGAATAAGATTTAACGTAATTTTATTAAACTACCAAAAGACTACTAAAATTTGACATATATATTTTCAAAGTATTGTACGCCGTTAAAATTCCACCCGCCAACCTGACGTCAGGTTGGCGGCGCACTTTATTTTTCATTTAATTTTGGTTATATTGAACTACTAAATATTTTATCTTAACTACCAAATACTACTAAAAAACTACTAAATTATAGATAAGGTTTCATTTGATTTTATGAGGTAGCGTCCGCGGTTCAGACGGACACAATAGGAGAGGGTTCAACTAAGGGTTCGACCGTCTGACGCTTCGCTCAAACAAAAATGATATCGCCGTCTGTCGCGCGGCACGCCATCTAGTGACTGATTGTAGTTAACTATATGCAAAGAAAAATAACTTCTTACGCGTGCACATAAGTACCCACACCTTTTTTTCTGTTGCAGGAGTATTATACCATCGCTGGAAAAAATATGATTTAGCAAAGCAAATGTATAAAATGGCCCTTCAAGTAGACCCAAAATTTCCAAGCGCTATTAAAAATCTTCAAAGCTTGAAAAAACTGAAAATAAAAAAATAAAACAATTTGCCATCAATTTTATTTTGATCCAAAAAATAAATTGGTGTACCTTACATATAATTAGGAGAACTTTTTATTGGTAGAACAAATTTAATCGGCCATGAAATAACAAAGTACCTCGGTTACTTGTAGGTAAAACTAGTACCTATACTCATTCAAATCAATTGCCTCATGTAGATATGACAAATGCCTGACAGATACTTCAGGTACTTTCATTAGTTTGGGGTAAAATCGAACTTCAGGTGGTAACCCTGTTTTTCATACAAATACCTAACTCGTTTTATTTTTAAATGACAACTGTCATAATTCCACCGAATTAAAAATCAGACTTTACCGAATAAGAATCACCGAATCGAAATGTTTAATACCTGCGCACAACACAAAACTTGGTTGTCTCGTCGAAACCTAGGTCACTCACGAAGATTCAAAATATTAGTATAGGTAGACCAGAATCTCATGGAAAATAGGAAAAAGGAAAAGGAGAAAAAGAAATAGAAAAGGAGGACGGACGGACCGAGGGACAGACAGACAGACGGACGGACATGGCGAAACTATAAGGGTTCCTTGTTTACTACGGAACCCTAAAAACGTGTCAAAAATACACTCACATACGCTTAGATTAGGTATCATACACGCACTATCCGAAAACATAAAATGGCGCGTGTTCATTGTGATGTCTCAAGTTGTCTACAAGTTGTGCGTGTTGAGTGTTCAACATACATTTTAGGGAGGCCATTTTTTAACCGACTTCAAAAAAAGGAGGTTCTGTATTCGACCCGTATGTATGTATGTATGTATGTAAGTATGTTCGCGATTATCTCCGCAACTAATGAACCGATTTTGATGATTGTTTCACTATCGTTATCTACATACTTTCAAGAAGGTTTTAGTATATAACACATCGAGTTATCATTCATACGTACGAAGTCATAAGCATAAATGTACATATATGTCACTAATATGTTCTCTGAGATTGCCAGACCTATTGCTGAAGTCTGATATACGTATAGCTATTCTGTCCAAAGACTTCACTCTGCTACGCCTACGTAACATTGACCTTTTGCAAAAAGTTTTGGGCCGACGTCAGTACAGCTGCATATAGAGTGATTCCTTGCGAGTTTGTGCGCGGTTACGTGTATTTCTATTCTATACAAAGCCAAACCGCAACGGTGTGAAACTAGTCGCGTATAGATTGTAAATTACGGTCTATCCAAATTATACAAGAGTAGTACGCATACAAACTAATCTTGTAGGTATAGATCAGAAGTTAGGTTAGGTTGGGTTAGAACATTATAAAACCACTTACCTGTAGTATGACACATAAAATGTATATGTCACATGATATTTAATAATAATTAATAATATATAGGTCATAATCTATTTTACATAGTTCTCATTTATATTATTATTATTACCTAATATAAAGAAAACAAATCACTAAAAAGCATAAAATAATTTTTTTCAAAGAAAAATGAACCGACTTCAAACGAATCGAACTAAAAAGTTTAAAATAATTTTTTATTCATTTAGATTGACGATTAAAATACCTAACTCAAATGATATATAATTTTTTGGAGTCGGCGCCAAACCACATTCAATTCGTGTAAGTAAAATCAGAATATCCACTTTTGAATGCGAGCGCGGTGAACCATAATAGTCGCGGAGGGTGAGGCTGTCCGGGACGCGGGGGGCACATTTTCGACTTGAAGTGAACTTGAAGTCATTTGGCGCCGACTTCAAAAAATTATATATCATTTGAGTTAGGTACTTTAATCGTCAATCTAAATGAATAAAAAATTATTTTAAACTTTTTAGTTCGATTCGTTTGAAGTCGGTTCATTTTTCTTTGAAAAAAATTATTTTTTGTTTTAAGTCTTCCGCAAACTGTTTTATTATTATGTCAAAAATGTAATGTTGTCTCTTACACGCTTATGAAAATTTTGATAAGCTTGAGCTATTTTCCGATCCACTATTTTCTATAGGACATTATGGCACCTTTATATTATTATTATTATCTCTATGGTATGGCTGATAGGTTCATGGGCTGCTCCATTATTATTATTATTATTATTATCTATATGTTTGACATTGACCACAGAGTACATTATTTATACTTTATTAGAGATTGCACTCGCCTGTTCACCTAAAGCGACCTCCACAGGGAAGTGGCTAAACTAAAATATATATAACTACAACGCTATAGTACTATATATATAGGTACTACTGGTACTATAATATATATACTATACTATTGTCCTTGTGTATCGTATAAAATAATTTATCTTAATTATTACAAGATCACTAAAGAATGATGTGACCTTGTAATAATTAAGATAAATTATTATTATACAATTACTTACATTAAAATTGTAAGAGGTGGTCTCCAGATGTTAGGAAATGAAACGCATGTTGATAATTTTCTGCTTTTTAATCGAGTCTTTTTTACATGCGTGGGTCACTGTTATTTATGCAAAGATAATCGGAGTCGATCACGTCCACGATCACGAGATGAAATGCACAGATAATTGGAGTCCAAGAATGGCGAAATAGTAATAAAATAAGAAAAAACTAACGAAGCACCATTAACCAGTCGGTTGCATCCAAGTATCCAGTTACGCATCCAGTGCTGCATTTCCCCCACAGAGTACATTGTGATTTCCCCATCCAACCACTTCCCGCCACCTTATTGCGATCATCAATTTGAGTTGTTCTACACAGCGCTTACAGGTATTATACGAGTTGACCGTTTATGGTTAAACTGATTGTGCGTTTAGGTTTCAGAGGACTCTTACGGCTTATTTAACCACCTTCTGCTTCTGATAAGTGTCGGATAGCCTAACCGTAAGTTTTGTCACTTTCTTACTGTAAGTGACAAAGACAAAAGTTGTAGAGCTATCCGATACTGATCAGGTAGTGAAACAGGACCTTAATCAAATTACGTGTCCAATTGTGACTGACTTGTTCACGACAGAGGATAATCAAAGCCACGCATAATATATGAAAATGTGGTGCTATCGGCGTTGACGCGCAGTCGCTCGAACGATCGATTGGCCGATCGTCACGCCATGGTGCATTATGTCACACCTAAACACTGTAGTTTGTTATCTTATGGTGGCAATAAAAGAACTTTAATACGTATTTTAAATTATATATTTCGTCAATGAGACATAGAAGTAACCGTGAAATTAGTAGCGAGAGGTTGTAACGTGTGCTTGATATCGAGGGCAGTCCTCGGGTCCCTGAGGGCGGCAGCGGCGTGCGCGAGTTGCAAAGCGCACTCGGGCGGCGCGGATGCCGGTAGCACGCTGCATTCTCGCTCCAGCGCGCTGCCCACGCACGTCAGAAGCTCCGAGAAACCGAGAGAGATGGCCGCTCGGCGTAGGCGGTTCAGCTCCTGATTTGAAAATAGTACCATGGGGATTAAACTGAGATGATTTGTGACGTCGATTCAAAGACTGTCATGAAAAATTACATTATCTCACTTCTGTGCTTGTAAAAATTGACGTTCAAAAAGTGTACAGTTTATGAAAGTTATAATTATTTAGGTGAAAAAACTATGAAAGTGAATTTTCTGTGATGCGCGCGCACAGGGTGACACGAAAAACGACATGTTGAAGTTGGCAACGGCTGTCTGTCGCGCCATCTAGTGTGTGATTGTAATTAATTGCATGCAAAGAAATATAACTTCTTAACGCGTGTGATGATGATGATGTACACACACCTTTTTTTTTTAAATTAGAATTTACCTTGTACAGATGTTGCGTCTTGTCGGGCAGCTTGCGCGCGTGCCGCAGCACCTTCTGCACGTCGGCGAGCAGCGCGTGCGGCCGCGCCCACGCGCAGCCCGACCCGCCGCCGCTGTACGAGCGCCACGAGCGCACCGGGAACGACTCCACTACAAGAAACATATATAATTAGTTTAAGAAATCCACAAGGAACTGCTACTACTGCTGTTGACCTATAACTTAAGAGTATAGGGATAAAGTTTATACCTGGTAGTTAAGAAAAAGTAAATGAGTCTAAATCGCTTATTTAGAATACGGTGCGGTAATTTTGAAAGTGTCTGCTTACTAAGGTGTGGCAGGCGGCTATCTCGTTACACTTTGGAACCGAGGCACCGGTGTATACTGACCGGATGTACCGCTCTCGTCGGGCGGGCCGAGCTGGTCGAGCGGGCCGAGCCAGGGCGCGGCGGAGGCGCCGGGCCGCAGCACGCTCAGCAGCAGGCACGAGCGGCGAGCGCGCGACGCCTCGCACCACGCGGACACCGTGCCCCACCACTCGGGCCCGAGCTGCACTATCGCGGCCACTTACCGGATGCACCGCTCTCGTCGGGCGGGCCGAGCTGGTCGAGCGGGCCGAGCCAGGGCGCGGCGGAGGCGCCGGGCCGCAGCACGCTCAGCAGCAGGCACGAGCGGCGAGCGCGCGACGCCTCGCACCACGCGGACACCGTGCCCCACCACTCGGGCCCGAGCTGCACTATCGCGGCCACTTACCGGATGCACCGCTCTCGTCGGGCGGGCCGAGCTGGTCGAGCGGGCCGAGCCAGGGCGCGGCGGAGGCGCCGGGCCGCAGCACGCTCAGCAGCAGGCACGAGCGGCGAGCGCGCGACGCCTCGCACCACGCGGACACCGTGCCCCACCACTCGGGCCCGAGCTGCACTATCGCGGCCACTTACCGGATGCACCGCTCTCGTCGGGCGGGCCGAGCTGGTCGAGCGGGCCGAGCCAGGGCGCGGCGGAGGCGCCGGGCCGCAGCACGCTCAGCAGCAGGCACGAGCGGCGAGCGCGCGACGCCTCGCACCACGCGGACACCGTGCCCCACCACTCGGGCCCGAGCTGCACTATCGCGGCCACTTACCGGATGCACCGCTCTCGTCGGGCGGGCCGAGCTGGTCGAGCGGGCCGAGCCAGGGCGCGGCGGAGGCGCCGGGCCGCAGCACGCTCAGCAGCAGGCACGAGCGGCGAGCGCGCGACGCCTCGCACCACGCGGACACCGTGCCCCACCACTCGGGCCCGAGCTGCACTATCGCGGCCACTTACCGGATGCACCGCTCTCGTCGGGCGGGCCGAGCTGGTCGAGCGGGCCGAGCCAGGGCGCGGCGGAGGCGCCGGGCCGCAGCACGCTCAGCAGCAGGCACGAGCGGCGAGCGCGCGACGCCTCGCACCACGCGGACACCGTGCCCCACCACTCGGGCCCGAGCTGCACTATCGCGGCCACTTACCGGATGCACCGCTCTCGTCGGGCGGGCCGAGCTGGTCGAGCGGGCCGAGCCAGGGCGCGGCGGAGGCGCCGGGCCGCAGCACGCTCAGCAGCAGGCACGAGCGGCGAGCGCGCGACGCCTCGCACCACGCGGACACCGTGCCCCACCACTCGGGCCCGAGCTGCGCTATCGCGGCCACTTACCGGATGCACCGCTCTCGTCGGGCGGGCCGAGCTGGTCGAGCGGGCCGAGCCAGGGCGCGGCGGAGGCGCCGGGCCGCAGCACGCTCAGCAGCAGGCACGAGCGGCGAGCGCGCGACGCCTCGCACCACGCGGACACCGTGCCCCACCACTCGGGCCCGAGCTGCGCTATCGCGGCCACTTACCGGATGCACCGCTCTCGTCGGGCGGGCCGAGCTGGTCGAGCGGGCCGAGCCAGGGCGCGGCGGAGGCGCCGGGCCGCAGCACGCTCAGCAGCAGGCACGAGCGGCGAGCGCGCGACGCCTCGCACCACGCGGACACCGTGCCCCACCACTCGGGCCCGAGCTGCACTATCGCGGCCATGCCCTCCACCTACGCAAGCTTCCAATTTAAACTACAAAATAGCGTTCACGCTTAGATGCGCTTCGACCCTGCGCTAGTACGCCCCAACCCTTATTTATTTCACAATGTTATATTATGGGTACAGGTTTACAACCAAACAAAATATAGACTTTGGAGTCGCAAATAACGGTACGAAATTATATAGCTTTGATTCTGTTCCAAGAATCCAACCTGTAATTGACCAATTCGATGCTCCCTCACGCACACACAGTCACAATAGAAAAACTCATTCCAGCACCCATTATCCCTTCTTTGACGACAGAAACAGTAGGGAATACCTTAAGTGCTCCGTGTAGAAGCACACAGAAGTTGGGTATTTTGCTTGGATCCGACATATCTTCATCCGTTGACGTTCCTTCAGTGCTAGTACTCCCTTCCTAAAAGAAATATTTTCTTTTTATAGTATAAAAAATTCGCATCCGGCATTTGATTCTCTTATACATTACTAGCTTCTGCCCGCGGCTTCGCCCGCGTGAATTTCGGTTTTGATCAAATCCCGAGGGAATCGTGGAGTTCCGGTTCCCGTTCCCGCTCCCTTTTCCTACCTTTATACTTAAAATATCAAGCAAGGTCGCTATAGTAAATAGTAATCTACCTATAGCTGTAGATATAGATTTCGGGTTTTTCGAAATCCCGTAGGAACTGTGCATTTTTCCAGGATAAAAAGTAGCCTATGTGTTGCCAATGCATGCTACACAGCAAAGTATTGGAATAATGGGTTATGTGAGCGTGATTTACCTAAGAACAGTCAGCGCCCTCTGTGGCGTTTTGGAGGTCTATATCTATTTTAGTTAGGTTACAGGAATACTTTTCCGGGATAAAAAGTTACTTTATGTGTTAAATCAGGGCATAAGCTATCTCCATTCAAAATTTCAGCCAAATCGGTTCAGTAGTTGCGGCGGAGAAGAGGAACAAACATACACACAAACTTAATAACTTAATAACGCCTTTATAACATTAGTGTGATTGTTATTTTCCTCGCTAGAGAGCTCCGATAGCATACGCGTCCGATCGCTGCTAAATTCAAAATGCTATATGGGGAGAACTTTACGCACCGCCCCGGCCGGCCGGCTGGAACCGCGCGCCGCGCGTAAAGGCTATGTCCCGCAATTTTTAAATCTGTAATATCTTCGAAAATATTCATTTAAATCATATGCTGTAAAGGGCCATATAGATCTATAATAAATCAACAATGTACTTAAGGCCACTCTCTTCACGCGCTTATCCATACAAACGTATTACGCCTATTATTCTAATATTTGTCGCAATAGGTCTAAAGTTAAGCCAGATATCAATTTATATCTCCATTATCTATGCCATAAAATAAAAAAATTAGTAAAATTATATTTATTTTAAAAGTTATGACCATTGAAAAATCACTATTTTTGGGCAAATTTTGAGGCAACTTCGTGCGTAAATAAACTATATAAGAAAGCAGAAAATTTAAAAACGACCAAAGTCTTGTCATAGGTTACTTCATAATAATTACAAATGTATTTAGTTTATGTAATAAATTGCCAAGTATTTGCTAAAATAGGCGTAATTCCAAACCTAGATTTGCATATTTTTACTTTGCCATTTTTCACTAAAAAATCATGATATCTCAAGCAAAATTTATTACAGGGGAAAGGTGCGGTTAGTGCGGTGAAAGGGGTTACAAGTTAGACACGAAGAAAAGCGAGTAGCGGCCGATTTCGCACGATCTATCATCTATGACATAATTAGTCAACTACGTAACGTAAACATCAAATATGTCACACGTTACGTATTTATAATTAGCATTTTTGTTGTTTATTTTGCCTTCTTATTTTGCTAATTGTAATTTACTGCTCTTTTATTCTATTGTAGACTCGTCAGCTAGAGATTATCGATACGGATACAAATCTAGACTTTTTCCAAGCCGGGCCCCCAAAAATCCTCGACAAACACGAAGAAAAAGGAACAAACAGCATCTAATGATGCGTAAGTATCTACATATCTACTTGGTACAAGCTGACTAAAAATGAACATGAGTAAGACGAAAATCATGTCAAACACTCATGTCCCGCTTCACCCGATAATCGTTGAGAACTCGGTGCTCGAAATTGTAGACGAGTATATATACCTAGGACACACAGTCCAGCTAGGTAGGTCCAGTTTCGAGAAAGAGGTCAACCGCCGAATCCAACTCGGATGGGCAGCGTTCGGGAAACTCCGCGATGTCTTCTCGTCCAAAATTCCTCAATGCCTGAAGACGAAAGTCTTCGAACAGTGCGTGTTGCCAATGATGACATACGGATCCGAGACATGGTCGTTAACTATGGGCCTCATAAGAAAGCTCAGAGTCGCTCAGAGAGCGATGGAGAGAGCTATGCTCGGAATTTCTCTACGCGATCAAATCAGAAATGAGGAGATCCGTAGAAGAACCAAAGTCACCGACATAGCTCAACGGGTTGCGAAACTGAAGTGGCAATGGGCGGGGCACATAGTTCGGAGAACCGATGGACGTTGGGGTCCCAAGGTGCTGGAGTGGCGACCGGGAAGCGCAGTGTTGGTAGACCCCCCACTAGGTGGGCCGACATCAAACGAGTCACAGGGAGCCGCTGGATACAAGCGGCACAAGACCGTGGCATGTGGAAGTCCCTTCAAGAGACCTATGCCCAGCAGTGGACGTCAATCGGTTGATAACGACGACGACGACGACAAGCTGACTCCCCCTGCTTCATAAAAATGCTAGAAATAAAAATGTTATAAACAGTAATACTAAATATAAGTTTTACGCACAGTCTGTGTTCCGAAACGAACGAACTAAGGTCGAGTCCAGACTAAGTAACACCTTTCAAACTATATTACATGCAATATAACCACTACCGCCACTACAGCCTTTTTAACGTCCCACTGCTGGGCACAGGCCTCCTCTTTCATAGGAGAGAGGGATTTAGAGCTTAGACCCACCACGCAGCTCCAATGCGGGTTGGCGGGCTTTTGTCACATGATAGTGAAAATAACCGGGAACAACTGCCGTGCTCTCCGAGGCAAGGGGGCAGTTGGCGGTGTTTCACACCGCCCACTACCAAATTCGGGCTGGCACTGAGAATTTCTTGACAGAAAAACCCAATACCTAAAAACTATTTGCCCGACCCGGGAATCGAACCCGTAACCTCGTCACAGTCGAATACTCTAACCACTATATCAACGAGGTAATATAACAATAGACTTTTATAGCAAATTAGGTTTCAATACTAAGGGATAAAATATAATAAACATAAAGTATAATAAGAAAAAATTATTGCCATTTTACAAACTGGTTTTTTTATAGGTAATTTTTAATTGCACATCTAAAATACTAAACGTGCAATAAATATACTGACTTGCATACTAAATGATACCGTATTACTATTAATTTGTACAACTAATATACTGATTTGCACACTAAATTATTTCTTAGTTATGGTCCAAGAACGAGCGAAGCGAGCTCGGGACTTGCGGCACCCCAACTCAGATAGGTTAGGTTAGAAGGGACAACGAACAGGAGGATGGCGGGGTCTATAAGACTCCGCCATCACCTTCGTTGTTATTTTTTTGTTTTCTTTTCATACTGCCCAGAAAAAGGAACCCTGCGAAGCGAGGCTTCGTCAACTGCATTTGGTAACATCTATTTAACGATTTAATATTATATTGTATAACTTTCCACTATAATATTATCTCCTGCGTAGTGCCCTGCGTATGCGCACACACTTGTGCACTAGAATATCTCCTGCGTAGTTGACCCTGCTTCTGTTGAGATTGGCCGCTTTGGCCGAGATTCGGAGCGCTGTGGTCATAAAGTGGGTGGTCCCGGGTTCAATTTCCGGCAGGGGCAATTTGGGATTTTATAATTTCTAAATTGTCTCTGGTCTGGTCTGATGGGAGGCTTCAGTGGTTGGCTACCACCTTACCGGCAAAAGCCGTGCCGTCAAGCAATTAAACGTTCCGGTACGATGCTGTGTAGAAACCGATCAGGGGTATGTATACCTCTTTCAAGTTAGCCCGCTTCCATCTTAGACTGCATCATCACTTAACATCAAGTGAGATTGTATTGTATTGTATTTACAGAGGGGACGCCGCCAGGCGGGTGATCAGTCCTATGTAAGGACCATTTCACCCAATTCCCCGTATTTGGACACAGGTTACTGGTGTCCTGGCAGTTTGTTGTGCACCGGTTTAAGGGGGGCAGCCCCTCAAACCTTCCCACGACTTTCGTAAACCTAAGAATGTATACCCTATAGAGAGGTGTCTTCTTTTTAGGGTTCCATACTCAAAGGGTAAAAACGGAACCCTATTAATGTCACTCGGCTGTCTGTCCGTCCGCCGGTCACAGGTCTGTAGCTCATAGACTAAATGAGTTGAGTAGAAAAACCTAAAATTTTGGTATTTGGTGTAGAACGTTAACCCAAAACTAAATATTGAATTAGAAATTGAAGTAAATTATTTTTCAGAGGGGCATGGAATATTTTTCAGGGGGGCTTTCCCATACATGAGAAAGGAGCCGAAAAAAAAAATTTTTTTAACCTAGCTTGTGGGGTATCATTATTTAGAACTTATTAAGTAGAGCACGAACATATATTTTTTTAATTTTTTGCTTAAAAAATAAGGAAATGGGGGGGCATCAAAGTTGTTAGGTTTAGACCATTTTTGTGATGGGGGCTATCTCAAAAACTAAACCAGTTAGGAATATGAAACTTAGGTATATTATGAACCATATACTGCATTTAGACAACAAATACTAAAAATAATGATTTATAAAGTAATTTGTAAGCTGTGATCAAAACAAACGAACACTTTTTGGGTTTTTCTTTCACGGTTTGTTGCGATGTCTAGCTCGGAAATGAAATATTTCTCACGCCCAAAATATTATGTTGTTCATAATTATGTACGGAACCCGAAAAGAGCGAGGCCCGACTCGCACTTGGCCAGTTTTTTGATAATATCGTTACCTTGCAGTTCCCTTCTTACCAATAAGTACATAGGGCAATCAGCTATGAAGTGAAAGCTAGTTTCTTTTTCTCCACACTCTGGACAGGATGGGTCTTCTACGAGTCTCATTATTGCAAGATATCTATTAAGCAGATAGTGTCCAGTTGTTATACCTGCTACCTAGGTAGTGTAGTAGAGTAGGCTAGGTTTGGGTCCGCAGAATTACATACATTTTATGTGTCATACTAAGTATAGGTGAATGGTTTTATAATGTTCTCCAACCTAACTTCCAATCTATACAAGATTAGTTTGTATGCGTACTACTCTTGTATAATTTGGACGATCTTGATTAAAAAGTAATTTACAATCTATACGCGACCAGTTTCACACCCTTGCGGTTTGGCTTTGTATAGAATGGAAATACACGTAACCGTGCACAAACTCCAAGGAATCACTCTATAGTACAGCTGTACTGACTTCGGCCCAAAAGTTTTTGCAAAAGGTCAATGTTACGTAGGCGTAGCAGAGTGAAGTTTTTGGACAAAATAGGTATATTAGACTTCAGCAATAGGTCTGGCAATATCAGAGAACATATTAGTGACATATGTATACATTTATGGTTATAACTGCGTACGTAAGAATGATAACTCGATGTGCTATTTTCAAGTCGGTTAAAAATTAGTGTGCGATTCAGTATTTTAGGCGCTACTTTCGAATATTAATAGTGGGCACATTTAGTGTGCAATTCAGTATTTTAGGTGCTACTTTCGGAACATTTTGTGTGCGAAAGAGAATCAATAGATATACGATTAAGTACCACCCTTTTTTAATTGATAATTTTTTATCGCCTATAATCTCTAAACACATTGTTTACTTTTTAGATGTTCTTGGAGCCTTTTGAATTGCGCTTAGGGCAGAAAATATCTAAACGAGCGAAGAACCATGATGATAACGAGTAAATAATATTTCAAAAACCAATGAAAATACTGTTATATAATTATTGTGTGCTTATGATTATGATAATCAAAATATATTGGGACAGGGTAGTCAAAGCGAACTAACATGTATTTTATAATATTATTATCTTACAAAGTGTACGAAACATTATCTCCACCGTAATGTAATAGACAAATTTGTACAGAAAAATTTATTTTGTTTTGCAAAAATTGCATTGTCGATTCGGTCTAACATGCTCACGCGCAGATTTGCTAAAAGCAGTAATGAAGTGAGGGGCACCCTCCTCAGGGCTTACTGTCAATGTTTATATACCTGTCAGTTGTGGTACTGGTACAAGAGGGTGTCCTTCAGCACCATAAGGGTGCAGTATAATAACGCATACCGCATCATTATGAAATTTCCCAGATACTGCAGCGCATCGAGTATGTTTACCGAGTCGGGGGTGCCTGATTTCTTTGCTGTTATCAGAGCACGTATAGCTTCCTTCTGGGAAAGATTGCGTAACTCTAGTAACAGCATCCTCCAAGTGGTGAGCCAGGACTTGCGCGGTCCAATGATTGCTCATTGGATCAAGATGCATCGAGATCCAAATAGGAAATAACTCTGCACACCTTCAGTGTGCAGCGTTAATTTAATAGGTATATGTAAAATATATATAGTATTCTATATCACCTATTCTATTGTATTTGATTTTAATTTATTTAATTAATTTTTGATATGTTTTTTGTATTTCTATATTCATACCTACTTGGGTTTTTACCTGAATAAAGAAAATTATTATTATTATTTAAAAAATCCATCCATCCATCCATCCATTACATGTTTCAAAGAACATTGAGCAAAATTCATGTTACGTCATTTCGCTTTGACTCTGCGCTAATATGTCTTGATATTTGATCCCTTACGTGCATAGCATACAATATATTATTACTAGCTGACCCCTGCGACTTCGTTCGCGTGTTTATAGGTTTTATATAGGATCGGATCGGATCCCATAATTCTTTTATATACCTAAACTAAATGTAACCTAAGTTACTCCTTATAACATCATCTATCTGCCATTGAAAGTTCCGTTAAAATCGATCCAGCCGTTTCGGAGATTAGCTGGAACAAATAGACAGGTTGACAAACATAAATTTAAACCCACGCCAGTTTAAAATAAGCCGTACGTACAAAGATCCGGGGCCCAAGTTATTTGAACCCAATAAATGTCTGTCATTTCTGAACTAAAAAACTTATGACCTTGAAATATTTACGGGACAATACTTGAAGTATTACCTTTCTAACAAAAAAAGAATGAGTGAAATCGAACCACGCGTTAATGAATTACAGCTAAATACTCGTTTTGACTTTCTTCCCCTCTCCCAAGGGAACCGTACTGAATTTCGGGATAAAAAGTATCCTATGTCCTACCTCGGAGTATAAACTCAAATCGTACCAAGTTTCATTTGAATCCATTCAAGATACAGACAGACAGACAGACAGACAGACAGACAGACAGACAGACAAAAATGAAACAAATTGCAGTTTTGGCTTCAGTATCGATTATAGAGTGCCCTCCAATAAAAATTTTCAAAATATCTTCAATGTACAGAATTGGATCTGTTACAGTTTTATTATATTATAGATAAGTACTTTTATTTTATAATACGACTGTGTACGAACTATCTAGTTGTGTCCTAATATCTTTTTTCTCTTTTGTGTCATTTTGCTCATCATTCAGACCGATTACTAAAAAGTTAGTTTTAATTTTAGTACTTTTGATGTTTAAATAAATGACTTTAAATAACTTTCTTATTTTATTTCCAATATTTGGTATCCTTAGCGACCATGCAAGAGACACGGTGTGGCGCCGGCACCACTGAATTTTTCATATATTATGTAAGTATAAAAGTTGGTAAGTATCTACGAAGATCATGAATACATCAATGTAATAAGGTGGATTCACGTTATTCATAATATAATGTAGATTCAGCCGTATTTTACATAGAATATAATATATTCACATTTAAAAATGTGTGAAATATTATACCTAAATACACATAGTTCTGTTATTTTACATTTCATAATATTGTCTTGTATGATTTTGTTTTATATATGCACATTCTAAGTAGGTTTTCGAATATACATATAAACAAAGTTTTGACAGCGAAAAAATATTATGTTACTTAGTCTGGACCCACCCTTTTGTCAATTATTTTTATCGATTTGTAAAATAATTATTATCACATTATCCTACTAACTATATCTAATATTATAAATGTGATAGTGTGGATGTTTGGATGTTTGTTACTCAATCACGCCGCAACTACAAAACCGATTCGGCTGAAAATTTGAATGGAGATAGCTTTTGAATGGAGATAGCTTTTGAATGGAGATAGCTTATGCCCTGACTTAAAACATAGGCTTTTTAACTTTTATCCCGGAAAAATTCACAGTTCGCACGGGATTTTGAAAAAAAAAAACAAATCTATAGCAACAGCTGTAGGTAGATTACTATAGCAAACTTCCTTGAAAGTAGGTATAAAGGTTGGAAAAGGAAGCGGGAACGGGAACCGGAAATCCACGATTCCCTCGGGATTTGTGAGAAACCGAAATTCACGCGGGCGAAGCTGCGGGCAGAAGCTAGTTTTAAATAATTTTGGGGGATAAGTAATCAATTACATTTGTAGTATCTCTGGATTTTCAATTATTTTCTTTATTTTTTAGGATTCCATTCCTCAAAAGGAAAAACGAACCGTAAATGAAAAGGAAATAGGCATGATTGTGCATTGTACTGTCCAATGTCCATATGTCATTCTTTCTCGCTTTAGTTTTACGTGTAGCTATGGTAGCTGCATACTCTTCTTTACTGACGATGTCTCGCTCTCTAAATGCAGGACGAGACAGCAATATTTTAGGCTCCGCCCACCAACGACTTCTCGCTTGCATGGAGAGCGCTCTTAAGGTATTTAATTAGATAAGGATTAATGCTGTATTGGTTAAAATCGCTTCTAAAATTAGCCATTATTTGTCGTAAAAAAGTAAATGACAAAAAAAGTTATTGTGGGATATCCATAAGAGATAGACATATACCATCGCGGAGTTTTCTATAGACCTTTTCAATGTGTACAATACTTAGTACATTATATTGATAAATCTCGTAGGGTTCAGCCTGCGTTTGCAATGTAAGCGGAAAAAATGTAATTATTTACGACATCACATTAGAAACCTCAAAAATAACAGTATTTCTCCACAATTTAATGGATGTTATTATACATATAAACCTTCCTCTTGAATCACTCTATCTATTAAAAAAAACCGCATCAAAATCCGTTGCGTAGTTTTAAAGATTTAAGCGTACAAAGGGATATAGGGACATAGGGACAGAGAAAACGACTTTGTTTTATACTATGTAGTGATTCTCAACTGCTCAGTGGCTTATTTCATCATTTCACAAAGAATGTTAACTATGTAGGTAGATAGTACGTACTATATAGTATTTTTTATACTAGCTGGATTTTCTACGTCCGCGTGGATTTATGTTTTTATTAAAATGTTGTAGGAATCCTGATATTCGGAGATTAAGTGATTTTCAATTTACCTTTGTAGGAGTTTTGGAGCCGTAATTTTCGCGCGTCGAAGAACTGCCCACTTGCGCTTGCGGTATTACTAGATGTTTGCTTATTGCTATGGGAGTACCTTAAAATCAAAATATTCTATATATTAATTATTTAATATTCACATGATACTTTTGCGATTGATTACAATATCACAAGGTCTGATTTGAACGGAAGTCTAGAAGGAAACACACTTATCTTTATACTTATACATTGAGGGAAATATGGTATAGATTAATAGTCAGTTATGCTGGCTAGGCATACCCGACCCGAAGCATACCTGTCGGTAACTGGAACATCATCAGTAATTAGGCATTTTAGTTGCCTTCTTGCATCGAAAAACACGGTTATTATCATTTGATGATAATTGCATTCTTGCACTCGTAAGTTGCATGCGGAACGATCTGGTAACCCACCACGATAATATACCTACAAATGAGTACCAAATGAGTATCTCCAACTGGAGCAGCGTGGCGGGTCTAAGCTCTAATCCCTCGCTCCTATGAGAGAAGGCCTGTGCCCAGTAGTGGTACGATAAAAGGCTGTAGTGGTGGTGGGTGGAGTACCTCCAAATTCAGTCTCCCATTAAGTTACCGACTTGATAAGTTAGCGAGCAACGTTGCTACAACTAGGCCACGCTTCATCAGTTGCATTTTGTCATCATACAACTACACGCCCCTCAGTTGCATTTTGTCAGCATGCAACTATACAAGCTATACCTATACCTAGATCCTTTTGCTGTAGGAATCCAATAACGTGCAGCTGGTTGGACAGAGTGTGGCTCGCCAGCCCCTCGTGCGCGGCGGGCTGCGGCGCCGGGAACAGCTGCACGCGCGTCTCCAGCTGCCCGCACTTGAGCGAGCACCAGAACTCCTGGTAGTGCTGCTCGCACAGACGCGTCATCTATACCTAGATCCTGTTGCTGTAGGAATCCAATAACGTGCAGCTGGTTGGACAGAGTGTGGCTCGCCAGCCCCTCGTGCGCGGCGGGCTGCGGCGCCGGGAACAGCTGCACGCGCGTCTCCAGCTGCCCGCACTTGAGCGAGCACCAGAACTCCTGGTAGTGCTGCTCGCACAGACGCGTCATCTATACCTAGATCCTGTTGCTGTAGGAATCCAATAACGTGCAGCTGGTTGGACAGAGTGTGGCTCGCCAGCCCCTCGTGCGCGGCGGGCTGCGGCGCCGGGAACAGCTGCACGCGCGTCTCCAGCTGCCCGCACTTGAGCGAGCACCAGAACTCCTGGTAGTGCTGCTCGCACAGACGCGTCATCGCCGCTACCACCTGACAAACGAATATTATTGTGATACCCCCTACACTACTTTATGAACATCAATTTTACAAATACAGACGTGAAGGCCTCAATAACGCAACAGTCTTCGGGCGTGGATACACTCGGTTACACTATTATGTCCTACTTGCTCCTAACACAAGCTTTCGCTTATTTGAAGGAGAAAGGGGAATATTAGTCATATCATCATGGCCAATAATATTCTTTGAAAAAAATTGGTTATCTGTAAAGTCGTTTACAGACGATAATTTTACATGATAGCGTCATAAAAAAACAAAGAGAAATAGATGCGTCGCAAGCCGAACACCTCTGTCGCATGTTCTTGAATAGAACATGTGACAGAAAGGGCAATGTTTGTAGTTTGGTGAGAACAACACTGTTAGTTACCTTACCGTTGTGTTATAAATGTGAACGGGTTAGGACCCTCAGCAATGACTTTGCAGACAGAGAGCATTGCATGAGCGTGAGGTAATTAAAAAAGACATCACTTACAGCAGGCACAGTAAGTTGGTCAGGACAGTAGATAGCACCTCTGGTTAGATTGGCATTCGAATTATTTGTTGTGTTGCTACCAAGGTCTACAATCTTTTGGTACAGTGGCATAGCTAAAAAAAATAGTGGTAATTAATTTTTAAAACACTCATACTAGGTCAGACTGCAAAAGAATAAAATGATATTGGTGAATTATATGTAGAATAGAAACTTATTTTTCAAGAAAATTTGTCATTTTTATAACTGTACAAATGTATTGAGAAACATAATTTGAAATATGTACTCATTGAAAATTAAACTTGGTGCTGTTTATAACCCTCGCCTGTGGCTCGGGTGTTTAAAATTATGCCACAACTTTATTTTGAAGTTACCTTGTAGCAAGCAAGTGTCGTGTGGTGCCACAACCGGTAGGACATGTATCTTGGCGGGGTAGGTGGGTGGCAGGGGGAGAGCCTGAATGATACGATTCCTTCCAATGGCACCTACTCCACAACTGCCATCTGTGATCTGTCAAGTGATTTATTTTTCTTTATACAAAAGCTTCAATAGCACAACGGCAGACTGAAATCCAAAAGGTAAACTTTTATTCTTTTGTTGACAAAAGAGTAAAAGAGATAGTTTACTCAGAATGTCTTATTAATCCAAACTGGGCCCACTTTTTAACACCCGATGAGGACTGTCGTTTCATAGGTATATCTTAATACTTAAAAGATTGTAATGTACAAAGCTTGTCTTTGATATATTTTTTATCATTGGTTAAGACTTTAGAGTATTGTTTCTACTAAAGATTCTGGTAATTCTTGCACAAGCTACAATAAATAGACTGTGCTTCTATTAATTAAAAGGAACCTTATACCTTGGTAATATTCATAAGCAGCATTGAAATACCTTACCAGGATGATTTGAACTGGAGTTTGGTAGCCCCATTCATTCAGGATCAGTTGATTCAATCCAAGCAGAGCCGTCTCTATACATGTTTTATCACCCTCCTCTAACTGTGGCAATTTCACTCTTATATTGTCATATTCGCGGGTGAAAGGTACCGCCACTAGAATGCAATAAGCACACAGTGGTGAGTATTGTCTTGTAAATGATAAAAATGGACCAGCTCACTTCTCGTAACTTTTTGTTATTTAAAACTACTCTTGGAAGCAAATAAACTGTAATAGGGTCCAATTTTTTATTGGAAAATTATGCAAATTTCAAAACAGATTCTTAATTGACTTACAAGATTGATGAGATTTGTTTTTAAATGAAATTGTATTGTAATTATTCTAAATTTCTTATCAAACTTATAAAAGGCAAAGGTTTTACATCAGTTGTTAACTTTGTAGACACAAAACAATGAAGTCTTGTGAAAGTCAAGCAAAGTATCAGTTCTGATATGTCCTTCTAGTTCTGCAAGCTCTACAAGCAAGTTGCAAGTAAGTTTAAAATGCAAAATTCAGGTAGTTTGGTTGCTTTATCAACATTGACTTATATATTACATCAATGTTTATCAAGGGAGGTTATAGATTGTTTACCTTCATATACAGAAGAGAAAGTAACTAATGCAACATATTCCAACTTTGCATGCACGCACAGGTAATCCAGAAATGTGTTTATAGCCGCCGAAGCTATTGTAAATCGAGTGTGGCTTTCTGATGTATCAGTCGTAGGGACCGGTCGTGACATCGACAGAGAAACGTCCAATAAAATCACTGCAGGCATTGTTCCTGAATATTTACTAACTTATGTATTAAAGTATACCAACATTAGATCTAAATAGAAAATTAAGTAACTTTTAGGCAAAAAAATACAAATTGCAAGATGCTTTTTGTTTTTATTTTGATGTTTTGAGTTTTGACTTTTGGCTTTTGTTTTGGTTGTCAATGGTTGTCAACACTTGTCAATCAATTGTCAAAATGTCAATTATACTTTTGACTTTGATGCATAGAGATAATAATAATAAGTAGAGTTGGCATAACTACCTTAAAAACGTGCCAAAAATACACTCACACACGCACAATCCTGTAACATAAAATGGCGCGTGTTCATTGTGATGTCTCAAGTTGTGCGTGTGTGAGTGTTCATGTATACATTTTAGGGAGGCCATCTTAAGTCACGAGTGTGCCGCAAACTGTTTTATTATTATGTCAAAAATGTAATGTTGTCTCTTTCACACTTATGAAAATTTTGATAAGCTTGAGCTATTTTCCGATCCACTAATTTCTATAGGACATTATGCCAGCTCTATTTATTATTATTATCTCTATGCTTTGATGTGAAATCATACAGACTAAAATAGCACCATAGACCATACTGTTTATAGAATTAAATATTCTATGGATCACTAAAGGTGCTTTGCATCTGATACAAAGCCTATAAAAGTGGATGATTAACTGAACCACAAAATAATAACCCAAGATAATATAAATTAATTTTAAATCACTGTTTTATATCTTGACTGAACGAAACCTCGAAACCTATAAACTCGAAATAATAAATAACTAATGCATTGACTTATATATTACTTCGATGTAACCACCACCACTACTGACAGCATTTAAACGTCCCACTACCTACTGGGTAAGTGGGTACAGCCCACAGGCTTCCTCTCTCATAGGAGAGATATATTTAGAGCTTAGACCTGCCACCCTGCTCCAAATGGATTGGCATTGTCACATGATAGTGATAATAACTGGGACCAACTGCAACATGCTCTCCGAGGCACGGGGGTGAAACACCGCCAATTACCAACTCCGGGCTGGAACTGAGAATTTCAGAAAAACCCAATAGGTAGGTACCTAACAATTTAACCTAAGGAACCTAGGAATTTAACCCGGGACCTCGTGATCTGCAGTTGATTATGCTAACCACTACACCAATGAGACAACTAAGTAACAAGTTAGATAAAATAATTCCAGGATTAAAAATATTTTGTAAAAGCTACCTATTATTTACGTAACCTACTCGATTGCTAGTGTAGCGTCCATTATAATAGACTTTCTACTGTTTGTTTTTTGTTAGGTAGCTAATGGTATTAAAATGGAAAATGAGAATTCAGAAATCAATAAATCAAACGCTGAAGACGTCTCTGATACACAAGACAATAAATTCAATTATAACTTCATCAATACGCCATGGGATGATCGTTCAGATAGAAGTAAAATGGCCGTTATTGCATTGCTTGTGGCCATAATAGCTGCGACAGCTGGTTTAGTCATTAATAACTTAGTCATACACTACAGAGTATTTAATTCTTGGTCATTCTATAGTAACACTGAAATATACTGTAATGTGGTTAAACTGGACGATTATCCGTATGCAGCGCGAATACATTTGATATCATCCAATGAACTTGTTTGTCTAGGCGCTGTGCTAACTCGATATTCTGTATTGGCAAATGAAATATGTTTGAAATCTGGTCCGGTCCGAATACGTATTGGTAGTCCCACTGAGTGAGTAGTAGGTAAATTACCTAACAATATTAATTCCAACACCAATACAGCACCAATTTTCAATAGCTAATTCAAAGAGCTAAACCTTAGAACCTAGGATTAATTTTGGCACACAGCAAGCAGGCAATTCAGAAATTCAAAAACTGTAAATCTTCATCTTCAAAAAAGTCATAATTTCGGTAAATCTGTATTACATATACTTACCTACTAGGTACCTGTATGTATTGAAATACTTAAAGTAAAAACTAATTGTACGTGTGAAATCTAAGCTGCGATAAAAAAAATATTTTAATGAAACTTTTAAAGACTGTGTTCTCTATTCTTTTAGTCCCCGCTGCAAGAAAGGCTTCACGGTTGATCTCGTGGAAACCATACATCATGATGGCGTAGTTACCAAAAATTTGGTCATCTTATCTGTTCTCGAAAACATGGGTAATTGCATGAGGATAATCAAGATTGGCTTGAATTTCGATCCGAAAAGACAATTGTATATTATTGGAAGATCTATTCGTGGAGGAAGAGTCTTATCGTTTCAACTGGCGAAATATTTTGTAGAGAACAACGTAACATCCGTAGAGATATTACGCAATTTGAATAAAAACAAAACAATCGCTGTGAAAACTATTGGAAAATGTCCCGTGCGTGCTGGAGACCTACTTGTTCAAAAGGGTCGTTTGTTTGGATTGGCGTCAACAAGTGTGCATAGGAGCGACAAAACTAAAACTGTCCATTTTGCTAACTTAACTGCTGTTCAAAAAGAATTGAAGGCACTCGACATTGGAGTGCAGTTTAGTATGTAAATAATCATAGCATATAGTACGCGACTGCCGATTTAGCAGGAGTGCTGGCGACGTACGAGGCGCGCTGCGTAACAAGCCGCCCGTTTTCCCCGCATGCGTTGATTAGTGCCAGAATCTGGGACCGCCTGTTGCGTTTCCAGATGTGTCGATTAGTCCCAGTTTGATGCATTCAAGAGAACGCGGGCGGCCCATCGCGCCTCCTCCAATTTTATAAATTACAACGATGTCTAATTGTCTACAACAACCTAACTTATAGGCGCGAATTTTGTTCATCCGCTATTTGTTATTCCGTACGCGTCATGGTGGTGTCATGAGTGAGATTGTGTCTGATGTCTCATGTTGTTGTATTTCAATTCTAAACGTAAAGCAATAAAGCCTGCGCATTTCGTTGATATTTACAATCGCTTTTGGTTTTGGTTTTGTTGTAAATTAATTGTTGTTTGTTTGAAATTAAGTCTAATTAATATTATTTTTTTTGTATTGTTCACACTACTTGACGGTTGATATCACGTTTGGCTTCTTTGTTCTTTGGCCGTGTTCCCACTAGGCGACCAGTTTGCTTCCAGTTTTGCATCCCTATAATTTTTAAATAGAGTGTCAGCGCGTAACGTAGGTACTTACGCAGTTTGCGGCGTTTCGCCATAGATTAAAAAAAAAACATAGTTTCGCTTGCCAACTTATTCAGTAAGCGGTTGATTCCCCTTCAAATGTCTTCAAAACTATGAGAGATCCAGAGCTATGAGTTGCGACCGATACGCCGCTCAGAGTCAGCCAGCGGACACTCAGCTACGCACTGTTCGCCTAATGGGGATCGGGGATACGATCTTGCTAGACAAAAATTATTATAATAAAAATAAAGTTTTGATAAATAAACAATTTATTGTATTATACGTTTATTTACCCCAAGTTCAATATTTAAAAACAAACTGCATGTTATAGATATAGTTCCACAAATATCTAAAGACTGTATAAAAACTGAATTAGTCTCGTGCGCGGTCCAGTTTGTAACGATTTCGACCTCGGTGTATTCTAACGGAACCAAGATCAATTTCCTCCGGAGCGGTGAACCCTTTCCAGTCAGAGGTCAAAAAGTACAATCCGATTACCACCACGAATGTCAGCAGTGTATAAGCGAGCAAGTTGTTCTGGTCAGCGGTGGCCCTTCTTAGACTCGGTGTGTCCAAAATGACTCTGTAGTTCGTGTTTCGTGATTTTAACGACATGTTCTAAACTTCTGAAAAATAAATACCTTTATAACTTTTGACGTGATAATATCTCATATACTTAAATCGATGAACGCCGACTACACGCACGAACAAGTATAAATTAAAAATTTAAAAAACCCCCGACATTCGCCATTTTGTGGCGGCAGCCATATTGGATTTGCAATAATGCTATTCTAGTAGTCAAGCCCGTTCATTTGATACCCATATTAAGGGAGTTATGAAAAAATATGTAATCCGCCATTTTGTAGCGGCGGCCATCTTGGACCGATTTTCATCAAACATAGATAACAACACTCTCGACTAATTCACCTTTCAAACAAAAAAAACCGCATTCAAACCGGTCCACCCGTTTGAGCGCCACACACACACACACACGCGCACGCGCACGCACGCACGCACACACACACACACACACACAGAGACACGTCAAACGTATAACACCCCGTCGTTTTTGCGTCGGGGGTTAAAAAACATTCTCTCGTACCGCCTGCAAGCGAGAGCGCGGAACAAGCGATAGACAGGGCACGATCGGCCTAAGCGTTCGACTTGTGACGCATCTATCTCTCTTTGTTTTCTTATGACGCGGACGTTATCATGTAAAATTATCCTCCGTAAACCAACTTTACAGACAAACAATTATTTTTAAATGAAAATGCGATGGCCACGCGGCCTCATTGCGAAAACGCATATATATCATATCCGCAGGGTAAGCAAAGCTGGCCTAAGTCGGTAACTGGATGGGTGATCGACTTTCAAGAAAAGTCGGTCCTATGGTTATTATAACGAGCCTCTGATAATAATACCACCTTAGAGCTAGTTCTACACTTTATTACTATTCTAAGGGCACTTGCGCATCAAGCGGGCACCTCAATTAAATTGTTCATCAAATACAAAAATCAGCCAAGTGCGAGTCGGGCCTCGCTCTTTCAGGGTTCCGTACATAATTATGAACAATATAATATTTTGGGTCTAAGAAATATTTAATTTCCGAGCTAGACATCGCAACAAACCGTGAAAGAAAAACCCAAAAAAATGTTCGTTTATTTTGGTCACAGCTTATAAACTATTTAATAAATCGTTGTTTTCAGTATTTGTTGTTTAAATAGAGCATATAGTACATAATATACTGAAATATCATATTCCCAACTAGTTTAGTTTTTGAGATAGCCCCCGTCACAAAAATGGTCTAAAACTGACAACTTTGATGGCCTCCCATTCCCTTATTTTTTGAGATAAAAATTAAAAAAATATATATTTGTACTCTACTTAATGAGCTCTAAACAATGATACCCCACAAGCTAGGGTAAAGAAAAAAATTTTTTTTCCGGCTCCTTTTTCATGTATGGGAGCCCCCCTGAAAAATAATTTAATTCAATTTCTAATTCAATATTTGATTTTGGGTTAACGTTTTACACTAAATACCAAAATTTCAAGTTTGTAACTCATTTCGTCTGCGAGCTAGAGACCTGTGACCGGCGGACAGACGGACAGACAGCCGAGTGACATTAATAGGGCTCCGTTTTTTACCCTTCGGGTACGGAACCCTAAAAAGTGTATTTACGAGACAAATTCATACCACCATGGTTAAGCCGAAGCCGAAACTTTATCGCTATTGCTCTAAAATGTTGCAACAAGAATACCACATCTTTAGCCAATCACCATAAATCACAATCGAGATTGTAACAACAATGGAAACAGCTCTCAGGGTGAGATCTATAGAGCGTACTCTGACTCTACTTAGACTTCAGACTGAAAGAAGAAGAAGAACAAAAGTTAAAATTGGACATAAACATGTCCATGACATAAATCTGTCTCGTTTTAACTCTGTCTCAAGTCTGAGTGGAATCAGAGTACCTACGATAGATCTCAGAGTGAGACCATAGTCCCCCCCAGATTCCAGAGATACCTAATAGGGATTCGAGTACGCCTTTTGTGATAGGTAGCCATGTATTGAACAAGATGCTGCATCCATGCAGCATCCAGCAAGAGCAGTAGCTCCATGGAGCTACGGCCGAGGCCTGCAGCAGGTGATAGTTTATTATCTATGGCCTGCAATAATATTGCGGGGAATTGCTTGACATCTAACTTTGACGCGTGTAGGGGCCGTATTAATAATCATCTGGCGTTTTATTCAAAATTGCATCGTTCACCCAATTTTATATGGACTCGTTAGCGAAATTATAATAACCTATTAAGCGCTTGTCACACGCGCGATTGGACGTCACACGGCCGGGCTCGGTGATTTTCCAGGCCGAGTGTGTGTCGTCGTTGGTCGTCTGAAAGCGCTTAACCGATCTGGCATATACAATTAAAATGTTAATGCGCCTCCTGTCACCGCTTTTTGTTGCCATAGTTGATGGACGGCAACGTAGACCGAAAAATTTTTCGTGTAAAAAAATGGACGAGCCTCACGCCCGTATGTTTGTAAACATTCGATGATATTTAGGTCCAATTCTGTACATTGAAGAAATTTTGAAAATTATTTTGGAGGGCACCCTATGTTATAATCGATACCGAAGCCGAAACTATATTTTTTTAGTTTGGTCTGTCTGTCTGTCTGTATCTCGGTCGCGCATCACACCGAACTACTACTGAATGGATTCAAATGAAACTTGGCACGATTTGAGTTTATACTAACTACGAGGTAGGACATAGATGGGAGGACCTCCGGCAGAAAATAATATTTATCGCGCATCGATACGTCTAAGACAAAAAGGCGACTCCACTTACTCTATGGATAGGAATTATCGAACATGGTTGTATGTCACTTAGGTAGGTAGGTACTACAGGACACTCTATTAATATTTCTGAAAAGTTCTACGTAGTTGACTGGCGTCGCCTAATAACTTTATTCCGCTCTAGCCTATTCGTAGGTAGTTTTTAGGGTTCCGTACCCGAAGGGTAAAAAACGGAGCCCTATTAATGTCACTCGGCTGTCTGTCTGTCTGTCTGTCTGTCTGTCTGTCCGTCTGTCCGCCGGTCACAGGTCTCTAGCTCGCAGACGAAATGAGTTACAAACCTGAAATTTTGGTATTTAGTGTAAAACGTTAACCCAAAATCAAATATTGAATTAGAAATTGAATTAAATTATTTTTCAGGGGGGCTCCCATACATGAAAAAGGAGCCGGAAAAAATAATTTTTTTCTTTACCCTAGCTTGTGGGGTATCATTGTTTAGAGCTCATTAAGTAGAGTACAAATATATATTTTTTTAATTTTTATCTCAAAAAATAAGGGAATGGGAGGCCATCAAAGTTGTCAGTTTTAGACCATTTTTGTGACGGGGGCTATCTCAAAAACTAAACTAGTTGGGAATATGATATTTCAGTATATTATGTACTATATGCTCTATTTAAACAACAAATACTGAAAACAACGATTTATTAAATAGTTTATAAGCTGTGACCAAAATAAACGAACATTTTTTTGGGTTTTCTTTCACGGTTTGTTGCGATGTCTAGCTCGGAAATTAAATATTTCTTAGACCCAAAATATTATATTGTTCATAATTATGTACGGAACCCTGAAAGAGCGAGGCCCGACTCGCACTTGGCTGATTTTTTAGATGATAACACAAAATTTCATTAATATTATAAAAATAATATACTTATTATTGTGTATTAATATGATCCTAAAGGTACTCAAATGGCGACCTCGCAACTCGCACCGGAAAGCACAGAGTTGGCAGCCCCCACAGGCCACATTAGGTGGACCGACGACATCAAACGAGTCGCATGAAGGTAGAAGGCATGTGGAAGTTTCTACAAAAGACTCAGTGGTATGCCCAGCTCTGGACGTCTATCGGTTGATGACGTAGAACACGTCATGAACCTTTCATGAATCTGATTCTATATAGGTAATATATTGTCTAAATTCTAATCTTATCTTTCTAGTTAATTATGGTTATTACTTATTACCAACTAGATGATGCCCACGGCTTCGCCCGTGTGTATTTAGGTTTGTAAAAATCTCGTGGGAACTTTGATTTTCCAGAACAAAAAGTAGCCTATCTGTAGTAAGTAGTAACCCGTCCACAAAACGGAAAAATTCCGTGGGATCCTTACGATTTCGGAATGCAATTCCTTACAGCATCAGGGTTAAGGAGTTGGACATGTACCTACTCGAGGTCATTCAACAATAAAGTCTTTTATTGGTACCCCCAATATCAATTTAAATAACCAACAGTGGCTAAATCCCATTAGTTTTGGGGATCAGATCCCCTACAGCATCAGGATTGAGGAGTTGGAATCCAAATTTTTTGTAGGACAGTGTTGCAATGTACCTCTATCGATTAAAAAAAAATTTACGCAAATCGGTTCAGAAATCTCGGAGATATCGGTGTACATAGGTAGAAAAACACAACTCCTCCTTTTTTGAAAGTCGGTTAAAAAAGTAGCCTATGTTACTCCCTGGTTAATTCTCTACTTGTATGTGAAAGTCCCGTCAAAATCGGTTCAGCCGTTCCAAAGATTAGCCCGTTCAAACAGACAGACAGACAGACAGACAGACAGACAGACAAAAATTTTAAAAACGTGTGATTCGGTTATAGTATCGTTCAAATAACCATATGAGCTTAATATGAGGTAGTTATTTCGATATTACAGACAGACACTTCAATTTTATTTATTAGTATAGATTAGTATAATCTATACTAATAAATAAAATTGAAGTGTCTGTCTGTAATATCGAAATAACTACCTCATATTAAGCTCATATGGTTATTTGAACGGTACCATAACCGAATCACACGTTTTTAAAATTTTTGTCTGTCTGTCTGTCTGTCTGTCTGTCTGTCTGTCTGTCTGTCTGTCTGTCTGTCTGTCTGTCTGTCTGTCTGTCTGTTTGAACGGGCTAATCTTCGGAACGGCTGAACCGATTTTGACGGGACTTTCACATACAAGTAGAGAATTAACCAGGGAGTAACATAGGCTACATTTTTAACCGACTTTCAAAAAAGGAGGAGTTGTGTTTTTCTACCTATGTACACCGATATCTCCGAGATTTCTGAACCGATTTGCGTAATTTTTTTTTTTAAACGATAGAGAACCATTGCGACACTGTCTTACAAAAAACTTGGATTCCAACTCCTCAATCCTGATGCTGTAGGGGAACTGATCCCCAAAACGAATGGGATTTAGGAACTGTCGGTCATTACTAATAAATAAAATTGAAGTGTCTGTCTGTAATATCGAAATAACTACCTCATATTAAGCTCATATGGTTATTTGAACGGTACCATAACCGAATCACACGTTTTTAAAATTTTTGTCTGTCTGTCTGTCTGTCTGTCTGTCTGTCTGTCTGTCTGTCTGTCTGTCTGTCTGTTTGAACGGGCTAATCTTCGGAACGGCTGAACCGATTTTGACGGGACTTTCACATACAAGTAGAGAATTAACCAGGGAGTAACATAGGCTACATTTTTAACCGACTTTCAAAAAAGGAGGAGTTGTGTTTTTCTACCTATGTACACCGATATCTCCGAGATTTCTGAACCGATTTGCGTAATTATTTTTTTTTAAACGATAGAGAACCATTGCGACACTGTCTTACAAAAAACTTGGATTCCAACTCCTCAATCCTGATGCTGTAGGGGAACTAATCCCCAAAACGAATGGGATTTAGGAACTGTCGGTCATTTAAATTGATATTGGGGGTGCCAATTAAAGACTTTATCGTTGAATGAACTCGAGTAGGTACATATTCAACTCCTCAACCCTGATGCTGTAAGGAATTGCATTCCGAAATCGTGGGAATCCCACGGAATTTTTCCGTTTTGGTGACGGGTTACTACAGATAGGCTACTTTTTGTTCTGGAAAATCAAAAGTTCCCACGGGATTTTTAAAAACCTAAATCCACACGGGCGAAGCCGTGGGCATCATCTAGTATGTAGATATAGATGATCAGAATAGACGGTGCAATGTCTCATAATATGCCAAATCATATTTTTTTTAAATATTACCTATCTCTAGTTTCCTTACTCAGTTTTTATTTGTACAACATGAAAAAGAGAAATCCCTTCGATACTGAACATTATTGAGCTATTAAAATCGCGCAAGACAGGAATCCCGAAGTCATATCCATACTATTGATAATAATGTTTCAGGTCGTTCACCTCAAATTGCACTATAAATCGACCAGAATCTCATGGAAAATAGGAAAATTAAATTTTGTAGTAAGCAACACTAGGTTAACTCGGCTGCCCTAGGGATAAACAAAGTAATTACATTCAGAACACCTTACCTGGGACCGTTTCACGAAACGAAAAATCAACCAACTGCATTTTAAATACAAAAACAAAGTAATCAACATCTAATTACTTTGTTTTTGTGTTGTGCTTGTTGTTTATTTGGTTTTTGCATTTATATTCCGGGTTAGTGTGTGCAGTTACTTTGTTTGGGCAATTCAAATGTTAGTAAACGGTTCAAGTTATTTGAAATATTAAACTGTGGTAAAAAACTCGACATAAAACTTTTGTTAATGCAAAAAAGTAAATTTCACAAAAAATGCCAGTTACTTTGTTTATCGCTAGGGCTGCCACAGTGTTGTTAACTTTAGAATTTTATTTCCGTATTTTTCATGAGATTCTGGTCGACCTATACCTATTCCGATCTTTGTTTATTTAACGTACTATTAGTTGAATGTGGTTAAATTCTATTATGTTTAAAATAATGTCTTACGTAAGTCGTTTTTCTTGCACTTGATTTTACATCCTCTGATCTAAGTTTACCGCTACCAAAATTATGATATTTTTATAATTGAATCATACCCTTGCTTAACACACTTATTTTCTTTGCATCTATGTAGGTACTATGTTTATGTCACAGACCAGTCAAATAAAGACTGGTAATAGCAGGGCACCCGCACTCACCACACATATGCGCTGGAATCACCTATTTAAATGCGCCGCCCACATTCGGTACCTCATTCCGTGAGCGGACGTCATTGTGTAAAGAAGTCCCTAAACAGGTGTTTTTCTGTCAAAGATGCCCTACTGTGCAGTCAAATGGTGCGGAAAATGTCCAGTGTAATAAAGACGGAATTACATTTCACAGGTAAGCCCATATTCTTCAATTTAAGGATAATTATTATAATTTAAAATAGTACAGCAAAACACAAAATGCGAAAGCACTCCCGTTGAAGTCTTTTATCGCCATCTCTTTTTTCTCACGTTTATCTGCATAAGTCATTCTCGCTCCATGCTTATTAGAGATGGCGGTCTAATAAAAATATAATTTATCGATAAAATGCGAACATTGAAAGTGATCCCAATATTTTAATAATAATATTGACTGAATTCGACTGAACTCAACTGAACTCGACTGAACTCGACTGAACTCGACTGAACTCGACTGAAATCGACTGAACTCGACTGATTTCAACTGAACTCGACTGAACTCAACTGAACTCGACTGATTTCAACTGAACTCGACTGAACTCGACTGAACACGACTGAACTCGACTGAACTCGACTGAACTCAACTGAACTCGACGGATTTCGACTGAACTCGACTGAAATCGACTGAACTCGACTGATTTCAACTGAACTCGACTGAACTCAACTGAACTCGACGGATTTCGACTGAACTCGACTGAACTCGACTGAAATCGACTGAACTCGACTGAACTCGACTGAACTCGACTTAACTTGACTTAACTCGACTGAACTCGACTGAATTCGACTGAACTCGACTTAACTCGACTTAACTCGACTTAACTCGACTTAACTCGACTGAACTCGACTGAACTCGACTGAACTCGACTTAACTCGACTGAACTCGACTGAACTCAACTGAACTCGACGGATTTCGACTGAACTCGACTGAACTCGACTTAAGTCGACTGAACTCGACTGAACTCGACTTAACTCGACTGAACTCGACTGAACTCGACTTAACTCGACTGAACTCGACTGAACACGACTGAACTCGACTGAACTCGACTTAAGTCGACTGAAATCGACTGAACTCGACTGGACTTAACTCGACTGAACTCGACTGAACTCGACTGAACTCGACTAAACTCGACTGAACTCGACTTAACTTGACTTAACTCAACTGAACTCGACTTAACTCGACTTAACTCGACTGAACTTGACTGAACACGACTGAACTCGACTGAACTCGACTGAATTCGACTGAACTCGACTGAATTCGACTGAACTCGACTTAACTCGACTTAACTTGACTGAACTCGACTGATTTCAACTGAACTCGACTGAACTCAACTGAACTCGACGGATTTCGACTGAACTCGACTGAACTCGACTGAACTCGACTGAACTCGACTTAACTTGACTATACTCGACTTAACTCGACTGAACTCGACTGAACTCGACTGAACTCGACTGAACTCGACTGAACTCGACTGAACTCGACTTAACTCGACTGAACTCGACTGAACTCGATTTAACTCGACTTAACTCAGTCGAGTTCAGTCGATTTCAGTCGAGTTCAGTCGTGTTCAGTCGAGTTCAGTCGAGTTCAGTCGATTTCAGTTGAGTTCAGTCGAGTTCAGTCGTGTTCAGTCGAGTTAAGTCGAGTTCAGTCGAGTTCAGTCGAGTTCAGTCGAGTTCAGTCGAGTTCAGTCGAGTTCAGTCGAGTTCAGTCGTGTTCAGTCGAGTTCAGTCGAGTTCAGTCGTGTTCAGTCGAGTTCAGTCGTGTTCAGTCGAGTTCAGTCAATTTCAGTTGAGTTCAGTCGAGTTCAGTCGAGTGCAGTCGAGTCCAGTCGAGTCGAGTCGAGTTGAGTTGTTGTAGAGAGTCGATAAATTATATTAGTATGCATTCGTTGCTCTGCATATTAATTGTAATTTGAACCATACCTACCTATTAAAATATCGATAAATATTTGATAAAATTCACAGACGAGAGCGCCTCATTATCCTAAAACGGGTTTCAAAAAATAGAGATAGAGATAATATTAAATATTTAAATTTTGAATTTTTGTTTTATTTTTATCATATTATCAACTGAAATCATGTCGATAATGATACGTAGATAAAAAACGGTCGACGTCCAATTCCCATCACTAGTTGATTTAACTTGATTTTATGACTTTCGAGTCAACCAATCACAACAACGCGTTCTCCCCTGTCCCCCGCCAACATTTTACGATTTCGTTTTAATACTATTTCGTGTTAATGCGGACTCTGGAGCTCCTTTCTCTGTGGTTTATGTTATTCATAGTTAGGTATTTTTCATTTAGGTATACTGTGACTGCATCTTTCTTATAATTATCAGGTAAGTAAATGGATGTTTTCAATAATGCGATATGATTTATTCAAACCAATATTATAATCATTTTGCATTGATGTAATACGAAGTAATATATGTATAAGTCAATGTCATTTTGCCTTTAGTTTGTGCCATTGACTTTGTGCTATGTTTGTGCTCCTTGTTGTGACATTATACCTAATTGACGAATAATTTTTTTTTGCCTAGTGTACCCACGTTAAACCTAAGTTTAACCTTCTTGGTTTTATGAATTCCTAGTACCCTTGAACGAATCAAAAGAAGTCATGTTACCTAGGTATAGACCAGTGTCGATAATTTTTGAAACCAAGAAAAATCACAGTAGGAGGAAACCCATTGGAAAAGAAGGAGAATATTATAAAAATAAAAGGAAAAATAGGTGGAAATTTTCCTTATAAAATAAATTGCATCAGTTCCTGATTACAATGCTACAAACAGGACACGCTTACCCAATTGCTTACTAGACCAGGGTAGATACTAGATAGATACCTTTAAAAATAATAAAAAGTGAAAAAAAATCACAGGAGGATTAAACCCATTGGAAAAGGAGGAAAATATTATAAAAGTAAAAGGAAAAAATAATTTACGGGCGATCTGAGCTCGTGAAAAAAAAAGGGGGGGGGGGAGTTTTAAGGGTAAAAAACGGTTTATCTCGATTTCCGGCAAAACTACAAGTCCTATGGAAAAAAATCAAATGGCAAAGTTGTAAGTAATAAAAAGATCTACAACTTTTGTATTTACACTTTTTTCACATAACCTCAAAATTCTTTAATTAAATTAAAAAGTAATTTACAATCTATACGCGACCAGTTTCACATCCTTGCGGTTTGGCTTTGTATAGAATGGAAATACACGTAACCGTGCACAGACTCCAAGGAATCACTCTATAGTTATAGCTGTACTGACTTCGGCACTAAAGTTTTTGCAAAAGGTCAATGTTACGTAGGCGTAGCAGAGTGAAGTTTTTGCATAGAATAGGTATATTAAATCAAATCAAATCAAATCAAATAAACTTTATTCAAAATTGGTACACTGTACACTTTTTGAACGTCAATTTAGGTACAGGCAATGGTGATAATTATTTACGGAAACTTAAAACTAAAACTACGAGGGTTCCAAACGCGCCCTGGTCTGAGAAGAGCCCACAACAAACTCAGCCGGGTTTATTTTTTTTTATTATCACCATCTTACAATATGGTATAATAGCCATAAAAATGATTTGAACTGTTGGCTTTTAGAGCAATCTATGTCCATGGATTTTTGTCATTAAAAAAATCTTTTAAGCTATAGTAAGACTTTTCAATTAATTTGCGTTTAATAAAACCTTTGAACTTATTGAGAGACATATCCAAAATGTTCTCTGGCAACATATTATAAAAAAGTACAGAATTACCAACAAATGATTTTCCAACTTTTCGCAGCCTAGTAGTGGGCAACACAAGTTTATCTTTATTTCTAAGATTAATGTTATGACAGTCACTTTTTTTCTTAAATTTATCGATATTTTTGTGTACATATATTAAATTTTCAAGAATATATTGGTTATAAACTGTCATAATTTTTATTATTTTTAAAGGTCTATCTATCTAGTATCTACCCTGGTCTAGTAAGCGATTGGGTAAGCGTGTCCTGTTTGTAGCATTGTAATCAGGAACTGATACAATTTATTTTATAAGGAAAATTTCCACCTAGTATAAATGACGATAAATTCGTAATAATTCATGTCATAAAGTAAATAAATTCTACGAGTTTCATTGATAGCCAAACGACCGTCCATAAAAATATTAATTGCTGTATCTTCTTTCAATCGTAAAGCATTCTATGAGACGTTAAACAATCCGAAATTGATCTTCCTTTGAATATCTACCTGAAGTTATATAGTTATACCTACTCGTAGATATCGTGGTCTAAGTTATTAGATCGAAAGATTATTTCGGTAATTTTCATTAGATACAAAGTCTGTTTGGGTAACTAAAATATGTCTGCGTATCCTCCGCATTCATTTTTATCGAAAAATTATCTATAATATTTTTTTTTACCGGAATAATAATTATTATAATCATTTGAAGATATTGAAATCATTTTCAAATGAAGAATCGTTGCCGTTTAGAGTATGTACCTACCTACCCAGATGATTGAACGTCGGATTAGAATGTCTGGAGAAATAAATAATTTCCATTCCCACCTAACAATAGAACCTGTGAAATTACAAAAAAATAGAGCCATTTTTTTGTTTAGGTAGCTAGATAGGTTTTTTACTAATATAAGTAAAAAATATTATTTATTTTTAATGTAGGTAGGTATAGATCGACCAGAATCTCATGAAAAATAGGGAAATGAAATTCCAAGGTTAGCAACACTACGGCTGCCCTAGCGATAAACAAAGTAACTGACATTTTTTGTGAAATTGACTTTTTGCATTAACAAAAGTTTTATGTCGAGTAGTTTTTTACCACAGTTTAATATTTCAAATAACTTGAACCGTTTACTGAAATTTAAATTGCCCAAACAAAGTAACTGCACTCACTAACCCAGAATATAAATGCAAAAACCAAGTAAACAACAAGCACAACACAAAAACAAAGTAATTGGATGTTGATTACTTTGTTTTTGTATTTAAAATGCAGTTGCTTGATTTTTCATTTCGTGAAACGATCCCAGGTAAGGTGTTCTGAATGTAATTACTTTGTTTATCACTAGGGCAGCCGAGTTAACCTAGTGTTGCTTACTACAAAATTTAATTTCCCTATTTTTCATGATATTCTGGTCGATCTATACCTACATCGGTTATACCTAAATGCATGTTTTATGATTTAAATTACCTACTCAAATTGCTGCTTGCTTAGCTGTGATAGCCTAGTGGTTAGGACGACCGACTTCTAATCGGAGGTCGTGGGCTCGATCCCGGGCACGCACCTCTAACTTTTCGGAGTTATGTGCGTTTTAAGTATTTAAATATCACTTGCTTTAACGGTGAAGGAAAACATCGTGAGGAAACCTGCATGCCTGAGAGTTCTCCATAACGTTCTCAAAGGTGTGTGAAGTCTGCCAATCCGCTTGGCCAGCGTGGTAGACTATGGCCAAAACCCTTCTCACTCTGAGAGGAGACCCGTGCTCTGTAGTGAGCCGGTAATGGGTTGATCATGATGATGATGATGATGACTCAAATTGCTGATGTCTACTGCGTATGCGTCATGTCTGTCATGTCATAGAAATTTTTCTAAAGCGGCTCTGCTTGGCTTGGAAACGGAAGTTGGTAGGTAAGATTTTCTAAAGTTCTATTTAAATGCCATGGGCGCACTTTCAGGGAGGTGAATCTGCACATTATAGGTTAACTGCCTAATATAAAATATAGAATTATTACATGTACCTACATTGTACATTAAGTATATTAATATATATATAGCTGTTCGTTCTGATTCACTGACTCATTCATCGCCTCTCCTGTAAAATTTTGTATGAAAAATTTTTTTTTCACAAATGGTTTCGTATAGAGGACAAAAATTCATTAAGAGGAAAAATATGGAGAGAGCTGATGATTGAGGATTTCGGAGACGGTTGAAGAGCACGCTTAAGGTATTGAAGATAGGTGGGGGGTGCTCGAACAAATGTCACTCGAAACGTCATCCAATTGGCAGTGAGCCGAAAAAAAATTCAAAATGGCGAAAAAAAGATGGCCGCCATACAAATTTCGTCGGTGTCCATCTCGAAGGGTATAAAAGATGAAAGAGTTGTTTCTTAGCAAAACATGATCAGGATCCAAAGGTCTACTCGATGAATACAAAAAAAATTCAAAATGGCGGACTTTATTTTTCCATAGAAAATGTATGGCGAATATTGAGAGAGAGTATAAAGTTGTGAACTAGGTATGCAAGGCGATTGATGCGGTTCTTTGGAGAAATCTCAAAGAAAAATATGGGAAGACATGATGATTGAGGGTTTGGAAGATGATTGATGAGCCCGGGCAGAGTTTTGTAGATAGATGGGGGCTGCTCAAACAAAAAATACTCAGAACCTCATCCAATTGGCACTGAGGTGAAAAAAAAACCAAAATGGCGGATTCAAGATGGCGGCTATACAAATTTCGTCGGTGTCTATCTCACCAAGTATAAAAGATGGAAGAGTGGTTTCTTTGAAAAATATGATCAAGAACTAAAAAACAAGATGGCGGAATTTATTTTTCTACACAAAAAAAATTTTTGATGGTTTCGTGTAGAAAACAAAAATTCATGCGGAGGAAAAATACGGAAAGAGCTGATGATCGAAGACTTTGGAGACGGATGAAGAGCACGGCGAGGGTATTGAAGATAGGTGGGACGTGCTCAAACAAAAACTACTCGAATCCTCGCGGTCCGCTTGCGGGCCGCGCACCCACGCGCCGTACTAGTCTATGTATATGCAGATAAATGTAGCAAAATTAGCTCGTTACAACGTGTTAAGAATTTAAGACCTTTCAAACAGTAACTTAATAAAATATGCATTTTTTAATGTATTTTTTTCTGACAGGGGGTGCAAGTGCACCCCCTTGCACATTGCTGCCGGCGCCCATGGGCCCTGCATTTTCACATTCACTTGTCGGTAGGTAGGTTCCTATGTTCGCAAATACTCAAGACCTTGAGGGTTCAATGTCGGTATCGGTAATCGATATTTTGCCTACTTGTTAAACTTAAAACTAAAAATAGAACAACGAAATCAATTGCGCGCACGTGCCTACTCCTTTAGTGTGCTTAGTCCCACTTTGCAGAGCTGCAAAACTTTATACCTAGTATACTATTGATCGAATCAAATGACTTCAGAGTAAAATGGACCTAAAATAGCTTTCATTAAGGTTTGAGTTCGCCAATACATTCAGCATTCAAAAACAGCCAGCGGTCCAAGCAGAAATGTTGTAAAATAAATATTCGAACTATTGAATTACGACTTAAGAGTATTTGGGTTCATTTTGCTCTGAAGTCATTGTGTGTCAATACTCGAATTTCGATCATCGTTGCCACTACTGAACAAACTGAGACTACCGGCATAGGTTGGTACCCGCTTCAGCCACGCGGCTATTCACGTCATGTTTCCTTCCTAAAGGCCTGCGCCTACCGCGCTGTACCGTACCAATGTTGTGAACGATTTCATTGACATATTGTTATATGACACCAATAGACTAGGTATTAATATATAATTAATATATACTATATAATTTTAATATATAATAAATTAATATATAATATATAATAATAGTTTAATGAATACATTTTCCTTTTCATTTTTCATTTTCATCAGTTTATACGCTCCTCTATGTTTATCACTCAACTAGGTTGCCCTTTATGTCTTTTCAAATGCAATAGATATTGAGTCGTGAATTCATGACCTATCACAATTATTAGGAACAATCCAAGCATCAAACGGGCGGCTTTTAGTAATAAATGTGTTGAATCTTCTCCGAAAAATACTATCTCTTGGAGAGAACTTGTAAGCTGGTTACTACACTAGCGGCACGCTATGATGGCCGGTTTGACACATTACAATAGTGATGTGGAATGTCAATTTATTCTCGAACAAAAAACAATTAAGTTTTGTTTTTGTACCTGATTAAATAGGTTTAATAAAACAAAAATGTATATGTTTATTTAATTTATTTGAACGAACTGAATATTTGAACGAAAATGAATATACATACTTTATATGCACACAAGAAACATATGAATACAAAAGATACCAAAAAAGGTGCCACAAAAGGCCATAATTAATCAGATTCGTCCATACTACTATTTTCACTGTCGTCACTGCTATCATCACATACATTAATAATTATATGTTCGTTTTCTATAATATTATCTATTTTCACATCTCTTTCATAATCTTCCCTTATTAATTTAACAGTTCTATTCACAACCTTTTCCCAGTCTCCTTTAGTCACATGTTCACAAGCTTCTTCTAATAATTTTAGCATTTTTTTTGTGGTAAATGGGGGTTCTGTATTGTGTCTTGCAGCATATCCCTTAATTTGAGCCCACACCAACTCAATCGCATTATACTCACAATGGTAAGGCGGTAACCATATAACTCTGTGCCCATGTTCTAATGCTATTTCGTCAATGACGTATCGGATCTTGGTTGGTTTGTTTTCTTTTAAAAGACGTACTAATTCCGCTTTTAACATATTCATGTTTGCATCTACGCCATTTTTACGAAGCCATGCGACGATATCAGCTTTCTTTTGGGATTGGGCAGGTGGCTTGTCAATTTGCATCGAGTGGTATGGGGCGTTGTCCATAATTATAATAGATGGTTCAGGGAGGCTACACAACATTGAGGTAAACCATTCAGTAAACTTTTCTCCATTCATGTCTTCATGATAGTCTCCAGTGGTTTTTGACGCAAAAGCCATGAGAGAACCTTCGACAAACCCGTTGATGGTTCCGGCGTGACAAATTATAAGTCGCGATCCTTTTCCTACAGGAACTTTGGAAGTAGATGCTGCTGTGTCATCGTTCCAAGAACGGCCTACAGTATGGTTAGCATTAAGCCATGTTTCATCCAAGAACACAACATTTTGCCAATTTTTGATTTCTTTCACTTGCCGTAAAAAAGTATACCTTGCCATCGCTATATCAAATCTTTCCATCAATATTTTGCGTTTGTTACATTTTTTGTATCGAAATCCAATGGTCTTCAAAATCTTCGTTAAAGAACTTTCCCCACCGAAGAATAATCCAGCTTCCTTCAGTGAATGCACCAACTTTTTTCTTGTTGGATACTCCTTCTGTAAATAGTAGCCGTAAACATGTCTTCGGATAGCATCGGCATCAAAGCTATCGATGCCTACGACTGGTTTTGCTCGTTTTCTCTTTTTTGGTGTGTGAAGTTTATTTTCTTCTGTGCCAGTCTCGCCATATTTTTTTTTAGTTATCCGTCTAACAGTTCGTTGTCCAATATTAAGCGCATCAGCTACGCGTTCAACCACTGACGTTATAGGTAAAATTGGCCCTCCATTTTGAGCTTCACGATCGAAATAGTTACGAAGGCGTATTACGAACTCACGTGTCTGACTATTTAGAACAGTTCTCTGCGTACGTTCGGTCATATCGACGAAATCCACAACAAAGGGCTTGAACAGAGTCCAAATTAACGAGCAAGGGTCAACAGTAATGCAGTATCAATATTTGAAATCCAAAGCCAGGTCAAAACTATATCACAATCGCATTGCACTGACAGTTTATACTTTTCGAAGCAACGTCAATTCGAAACTGCTTTGTTTTGCATTGAGCATTGACGCGAGTTTGCCGGAGGTAGTAGTTGTGCTAGCCAGCGATCCTATGTGACGATCGTATTAGATTCCATTTTTAAAAATTTATTGATATTTTTTTGCGATTTCAGAGGTTTGTCCACATAGTGAAAATTGTTCATATTCACAAGTACATTCACCCCTTAAATGGTGCAAACTGATTTTTCTACACTTGGATACATTTAAGAAATCAATTTAATAAATAAATTTTGAGTCCTAAACCTAAAACTACATTCGATAAAATTTATGAATCTCTGCACATCACTATCGTCAATAAAGTAATACAATTATTTCCTTCAAAGTCGTTATCAATTAATACGGAACTTCATGAGCGGACAAACGTCAAACCGGCCATCATAGCGTGCCGCTAGAGTAGATATCAATTATTATCATTCAATCATCAGCCTACGTGTAGGTACCTACGAACTTAGTGCACAATGGACCTTTATTTAGAGATAATAATATTTCTTTCTTTTCTATTCTGAATTAATTTCTATTCTGAATCAATATTGAATATTATAAAGCCTTTATTAAAATCGTATCATTATGTACCTACGTATTATATTCGTAGGATTAATTGGTTACTTGGATGTTTCTTCTTACTTTTACCAAGCAGATTCGATTCGTCATTAAAACTTTTAAAAATGTTATGTGAAAAGCACAGCTGATTATTATAATGAATGGACTTCGAGACTGGGGTCTCGTGGCCGGGAATAAAAAGCCAATCACCGGCCAAGTGCGAGTCGGACTCGCGCATAAGGGTTTCGTACAATCATTACATAGTATAAAACAAAGTCGTTTTCTCTGTCCCTATGTCCCTAGTATGTCACTCCCTATGTCTGCTTGTTGATGTATGTTTAAATCTTTAAAACTACGCAACGGATTTTGATGCGGTTTTTTTAATAGATAGAGTGATTCAAGAGGAAGGTTTGTAAGTAGAAAAATTGGACCCGGTAGGTGGCGCTAATAGCGGGCAGGACGACGTCTGTCCGCTAGTTATCTATAAAAATCAGCCAAGTGCGAGTCGGGCCTCGCTCTTTTAGGGTTCCGTACATAATTATGAACAATATAATATTTTGGGTCTAAGAAATATTTAATTTCCGAGCTAGACATCGCAACAAACCGTGAAAGAAAAACCCAAAAAATGTTCGTTTGTTTTGGCCACAGCTTATAAACTATATTATTTAAAATCTTTGTTTTCAGTATTTGTTGTTTAAATAGAGCTTAGGGTACATAACATACCGAAATATCATATTCCTAACTAGTTTAGTTTTTGAGATAGCCCCCGTCACAAAAATGGTCTAAAACTGACAACTTTGATGACCCCCCATTTCCATTTTTTTAATTTTTTTGAGCAAAAAATTAAAAAAATATATATTCGTACTCCACTCAGTGAGTTCTAAACAATGATACCCCACAAGCTAGGGTAAGAAAAAAAATTATTTCTCCGGCTCCTTTTTCATGTATGGGAGCCCCCCTGAAAAATAATTTAATTCAATTTCTAATTCAATATTTGATTTTGGGTCAACGTTTTACACCAAATACCAAAGTTTCAGGTTTGTAACTCATTTCGTCTGCGAGCTAGAGACCTGTGACCGGCGGACAGACGGACAGACAGACAGACAGACAGACAGACAGACAGACAGACAAACAGCCGAGTGACGTTAATAGGGCTCCGTTTTTACCCTTTGGGTACGGAACCCTAAAAACAGTAAAAAAATTATGTCTGTTGTATGGTAGCCCCCTTAAATATTTGTTTTATTTTAATTTAACTATTTATTTTTAAAGTGAATATTATAACTAAACTAGAGAATGCCCGCGGCTTCGCCCGCGTGAATTTCGGTTTTGCACAAATCCCGAGGGAATCGTGGATTTCCAGTTCCCGTTCCCGCTCCCTTTTCCAACCTTTATACCTACTATCAAGGAAGTTCGCTATAGTAATCTGTACCTATAGCTGTAGCTATAGATTTCGGGTCAAAATCCCGTAGGAACTGTGCATTTTTCAGGATAAAAAATAGCCTATGTTTTAAGTCAGGGTATAATCTACCTCCATTCAAAATTTCAGCCAAATCGGTTCAGTAGTTGCGGCGTGATTGAGTAACAAACATCCATCCACACTTTCACATTTATAATATTAGTAGGATTAGTAGGATATTCTGTGAATATTTCAAGCGTCTACCTACCTATTGCCGTTATCAATATTGCGCAAAAACGAACGAAAAAACACGTTTGTTGTATGGGAGCCCCCTTAAATATTTATTTTATTCTATTTTTTAGTATATTTGTTGTTATATCTGCAACAGAAATACATCATCTGTAAAAATTTCAACTAACTATCACGGTTCATGAGATGCAGCCTGGTGACAGACGGACGGACGGACAGGCAGACAGACGGAGAACGGAGTCTTAGTAATAGGGTCCCGTTTTACCCTTGGGTACGGAACCCTAAAAGTTCGAATAGAACATAGCAATAACAGAGGGCTGATGTATTTGCAGCCCTAGTAATATAGTTTATAGCTGCAATAGTGCAACGGTCGTCGGGGCGGATTAAAAACCGTAAGGTCGACGGTTCAAACCACACCCGTTACACTATTGTCGTACCTTTTCCTAGCACAAGTTTTCACTTAATTGGAGGGGAATATTAATCATGTTCATCACGGTTAATTCTTTTTTTTTAAACCGAAAGAGACTTACCACCGAGCGGGTTTTGGTGGGTAGCCCCAACCCAACAAATAACCCGATTTCTTTCCTGAGAAGTCGGGTATCTCAGGGAGATTTCCCTCCCATTGAAAAAGTAATATAAAAAAGTAAAGTAACCTAGGTAGGTACTTACTTTCTGTTATTATGTAAATAAATAGGTACGCAATGTTTATTTTTGTACATTATAGACGATACTGTTAATTTTATAGACAAAGGTACGTAACGTAAAGCAGAATACAAATACTATAAAGCTTAATTAGCTTAATAAATCTCATGTCATTTCTCTCCTGTGTTAAGTTTATGGAACATTTTCATTTGCAGAGAGATGTTTGAGCTGACAGTTAACTGAAAACATTTAATTGTTTTCGCGATGTAACAATCTAAAACGTACTAATGATGTACTTACCTACTTAAGTAGATCTATTTATAAAGTAAGTATACAGTTTGTATACAGTACTATATTTATGTTCTAACGATCTAGAACAGAAAAATACTACTAGAATACCTACTGGAAAAAACCGGCCAAGTGCGTGGCGGGCCACGCGCAGTGTAGGGTTCCGTAGTCAGTAGTCACAATCCTCGAAAAACAGATAAAACTCCTTAAACTGTGAACCCTACTTAGCCGTGATAGTGTTCCTTTAAAATTGATTATATACCCTACTGCTGTGAATTTTTTCAAGTTCCTATATACTGCCATTTGGCTGATAAGGGGGGGACACTTGACTCTAATAAAAATTTGTACTTTAAAACAAATATGATTTTACAAACGGATCTAGAAATCGAAAAATGATGTTCCCACACCCACAGTATTTTTAAAAGACCTATTCAACGATATACACTATGGGGTAGACGAGAAAAAAAATATTCATCCCCACTTTACATGTAGGGGAGCTACCCTAAAAAAAATATTTATCAAAATTTTATTTCACCACCTTGTCGGCGTGATTAATATTTATACTCATGCCAAATTACAGATTTCTAGCACTAATAGTCTCTGAGATTAACCGAGGACGGACGGACGGACAGACAGACAGACAGACAGACGGACATGGCGAAACTATAAGGGTTCCTTGTTTACTACGGAACCCTAAAAATGGCTGGCTTTATAAAGTGGCTATTTATGCTTACATGTTTTTGCGAGGGTACAGTAAGGTGAAAAATTATTACTGATACAGAACACCATGTACTTAAACTGTAAGTACTTTGAGAACACTTTATGAAAAATTAATTAGGTAATAAAAATTAAATTTAATATTAAAACAAACATGTACCTAATTGTACCAGCTATAGGTATCTATTGTGTGTAGTAAGCTACTACATGTCATATGAAAGGGCTTGAATAGCACTATGCAAATCAAAGATGGCTGCCGAAACAAAATGGCGAATGTCGGGGGTTATTTTAATTTTAATTTATACTTGTATTAGTCAAGCCCTTTCATTTGATATCCATATTAAGGGAGTTGTGAAAAAATATGTAATCCGCCATTTTGTAGCGGCGGCCATCTTGGATCGATTTTCATCAAACATAGCTAACAACACTCTCAACTAATTCACCTTTCAAACAAAAAAAACCGCATTCAAATCGGTTCACCCGTTTGAGCGCTATACAGACAGCTAGGTACAAGAGTGATGACCTCCCTGACGCAGTGGTGAGTGGTGTGGTCTTAAAAAATGGGAGGTCTCGGGTTCGATTCCCGGCAGGCAGCATTTAGAAAATATTTAATTTTTAGTGGCCATGGCTATATCAGACATTTTATCAGCCTGCCAGCAAAAACGTATCTCCAAGCGATTTGGCGTTACGATATGATGCCGCGTAGAAATCAATTAGGGATAATAAATAATAATTATAATTTATATCTATTCTATACATATAATAAAATCGTAGAATTACCGTATCTGTACATTGAAGATTTTTGCAAAATAATAACTGGGGGATGTTAGGGATAAGTAATAGAACGTAAAAAAGCTATTTTTGAAATTTTTGTCTGTTTGTCTGTTTGTCGGTTTGTCTGTTTGTCTGTTTGTCTGTTTATCTGTTTTTCTGTTTGTCTGTATGTTTGTGCGCGCATCACGTAAAAACTACTGAATGGATTGAAATGAAACTTGGTACGATTTAAGTTCATACTACGGAGTAACATATAGGATACTTTTTATCCCGAAATTCAGCACGGTTCCCTTGGGAGAGGGGATGAAAGTCAAAATGTGTACTTAGCTGTAATTCGTTAACGGGTGGTCCGATTTCATTCATTCTTTTTTTGTTAGAAAGAAGATACTTCAAAGATTACTGGCTAACCCCCGAAAGGCTGGACCGATTTTGATGGGACTTTCACTGGCGGATGTTTACATTTTGATGTACCTAAACATCCGCCAGTGAACTTTTAACAGTTTTTAGCAAGGTTTAAGCTCAAAGGAGCATAGGAAAAACAAAATGATTCCCACGGGATTATTAAAATCAATATCCACGCGAACGAAGTCGCGGGTATCCGCTCGTAGGTTTAATAAAAACTGCTATATCCTTTCCACACAAAAACTTGAAACCAACCTACTTCTGATTTTAAGGTAGGTCGATGAAGGTAGGTAATTTATAAGTATAAATTAAAAATTAAAAAAACCCCCGATATAATAATATGTAATCCGCCATTTTGTAGCGGCGGCCATCTTGGACCGATTTTCATCAAACATAGCTAACAACACTCTCGACTAATTCCCCTTTCAAACAAAAAAAACCGCATTCAAATCGGTTCACCCGATTGTGCGCTACAGGGGAACAGACAGACAGACACACACACACACACACACACACACACACACACACACACACACACACACACACACACACACACACACACACACACACACACACACACACTCACAGACACGTCAAAATTATAACACCCCGTCGTTTTTGCGTCGGGGGTTAAAAAGAATATTGCCCAACTGGTAGGTAGGTAACTAGGAAAAAAGTACGGCGACCTATATCATGGGGTCCTGCGTCCGGAAATCGAATATCCGGTAGTCGATAGGGAAAACAATATTTTCTAAATTGGGTTAGATCTGGGCGAGAACTTTTCAGCGCAATTATACATACTACCGACAAACCCATTTCACCGGTCACCCGTGTTTTTAGGTTTTTAAAATCTCGTGGGAACTGTTTTTTTTTTCGGGACGTTTGTCCTATGTCTGTCTCCAGGATCACAGGATGTTTGCTAACTCTGTAAAAAAAATTGACAATATCGGTCCAGTGGGCGAGCCATGAAAAGGTAACAGACAGATAGACACACATTCGAAATTATAATAATGTAATGTAATATTAAAATTATAAGTACCTACTAGATGCGGGCCGTATCGTGTTCAATTGTAAAATCGCGCCAAAGCACATTTGTAATAAGTTGCCTCGTTGGTCTAGAACTGCCTCGTCGGTCTAGTGGTGAGCATATTCGACTGCAGATCACGAGGTCTGTTGGGTTCGATTCGCGGCTCGGACAAATAATTGTTAGGTATTGGGTTTTTCTGTCAAGAAATTCTCAGTGCCAACCCGGAGTTGGTAGAGCACGTTAAGCAGTCGGTCCCGTTATTATCACTCTCATATTATGACAATTGCACTCCGCTACGGCCCGACTCTAGTATGCGATGGTAGATCACTTTCATATACCTACAACAATATATGAAAATGAGTTGCAATAAAATGCGTTGCAGTACGGCGTGCCCGAAGCTCGCAGCGTGAACCTCTGTATTGTCGTTCTATACGCATAGTACGTAACTATAGAGTATGAATTAGTATGGATCAATGTATGGATATTGTTTTACAGGAAAAATTGACTTTAAAATGCCATGATGACGAGTGATGACCTGATGACAGTTGCGGAGGCGGTCATTGAGATGGTGTGGTGAATGGTCGACGCGCATGCGCCCGGTTCCCGCCTCCGGTGATATAAACACGCCGCCCGGCGCCGTGCCTTCAGAACTTTGGCGCGCCCAAACGTTCCGCGAACTTTGGAAACGCTGGAACGCGCGGTTACTTTCCAAATTTTTAAAGTGTGTGACTAAGTTGCGTAGTGTTCAGCCGGAACTTTCCTGTTTCAACTCTCGTTTCTACTCTTCCGGCCAGGGTAAGTTAAATAAATTAATTTATTTTCTGTTAAATTTATTACGGGTGTAAATTTTTTTATAGTTAAGTAATAATGTTTAAAGTACGTATTTATGTAAAAAATAGTGCAGAGTGCACGTGTATTTTATGATATTTCTTAGTAACATACCTACCAAAAATTAAGTTCGCGCATAAATAGTTACCTATTTAAACTTACTTAATATATTGCTTACCTAATGATTTTATTAAACAGGATTAAAATATTAAATTATGAAATCCACCAGTTTTTTGTTAAACATGTTAAAATATTGAATTTTTAAATCCACGGTACAAGCCTGCTCAGCCAAATATCAATATTTATAAATCTATTATTATTATTATTATTACTTTTATTATTATTATAACTTACCTACTTAACTAGTTACATTTTTTTCCAACGATATAATATTTTTTAATTTGAACATAGTTACTTACTCTAATTTTTTAGGCTGATAAAGTTTGTAAAAATTGCCATGAAAATACTCTGTGACTCTAATATTAAATTCAACTGATTAAATGATCAAATAACTACCATGCTATATGTATTGCTAATAGGTATATCTAATTATTGCCTACACTAGATAGGTACTTAATTAACATAATCGGAGCGTTTAAATCAATGCCAATTAAACTATTAGGTATTTGCGTCTGCGTCAGATACCTAATTACCTATCCTAACCATACCTACTAATCTGGGTTAGGTACCTACTTAACCAGTGTTAAGTGATAATAATAATTAATGGTGAAGTAATATTATAAAAAAGAGAACGGTATATGTATCTATTCTACATAGATACATATAACGTTCTCTTAAGACACGTCTAACTTATAACACAGAGTTATTTTTATGAAAAACAGGGTCACCACCTGAAGTTCGATTTTACCCCAAACTAAAGTACCTACCTGAAGTATTTGTCATATCTACATGAGGCAATTGATTTTTATTTATAGTTATGTAAGTTTTGAATTCATTGTCGTTTTTGTGGGAACTGTTTTATCTCCGGTAACATTAAGAAACGTCAGAATTCCACCGAATTAAAAATCAGAGTATACGTCTACCTATAGAGCTAAGACCTAACCACCGACCTCAGTAAAAAATTCGAATTCTAAAAATGTAGCGATACCGCCTTGTAAACGCTACCTACTCGACGTACTTAATTCCGACATACTTACGACATAAAAGAGTTGAATTTTTCTTTGTAACATCGTAAGCACGGAACACTTAAAAGGTCAAGGCAAATATGTTGGGGGTAAAGTAACTTTCAAAGAGAAAAACAGTTACCTACCCACAGAAATATAATTTCTGTGTATACCTAATACTTGACTTGGTAGCTTCAATTTGACCACGGATCCCTAATTACTAGGCTTGGACGAATATTCCATTAACTTTTCTCGTTACGTTCGTTAAGGATTTCACGGGAACACCGGATTTTAGAGTTATTCTTATAATTGCTGTATCTTAAATAAGTACAATATTTTTTATTATTTATTTACCTTAAAATTACCTACATAACATAATAAATAATACTTTAAAAAAAACTAAAAAACACGCTTTTTATAGAAAACCAAACTAAAAAATAGAAAATAAATTTTAATAAATATAAATTAATAATAGTGTGCATATGAAAAAAAATTATTTTATTTAAAAAAAAGCGTGGGATGCTTTTAAGATATTATCGAAATGATAATCCTCTATACACCCATGCACCCCACGCTTTTTTTTAAATAAAATTCATTTTTTTCATATGCACACTATTATTAATTTATATTTATTAAAATTTATTTTCTATTTTTTAGTTTGGTTTTCTATAAAAAGCGTGTTTTTTAGTTTTTTTAAACTATTATTTATTTCCTACTTTTTAGTTTGGTTTATTTATAAAACACTAAAAAAATCATGTCACTTAAAATACAACAGATATTAATTATTAATAAGTTATTTTATTTGTTTTTTATTGTAAATCGTACAATATGATTAAAGTAAATAAGTACTAATTAATAATATTATTATTTTGTTTTAATATTGTTTTATCTTCGCATTCGTGCGTTTTGTGCTTAGATTTTAGTTGTGTGTGACATCTATTTTGTTTACCCTAGTTACAGTTAGTTACCGTGCGATTTTGAATGTTTATTGTTTTTCATTACCGACAACTTTTGATAAATGAACACAAAATCTTATTTTCCAAATTGAATAATGGAATAATCTTATCAAATTAGTGTATTGTCATCGGTCCTCGATAAATCTACAAAGTTTGCATGAAATCTGACCGTTTAAAGTGAGTCGCTCAAAGAAGTCGGTTACAAACATACAAACATACAGGTGAAGCTAATATAAAGCGTGTAAAAATAACGCAATCTAACGTCACTTCTAGAGGTTTTAACTTCATGAAACCGAAAAGGTTATGTTTAACCAAAAACACATTATCGAATAGAACTCTCTAGAAATAGTTCTCCAAACTCAGTTGAGAATTTTGTGGTAGAGTTGAATAGAGTGGCAACTGAGATCATTTTCCAAAATTCCGAACTAGAATTAAATCAGTACAATTTGTTAGACAAGGAAATACTTATTGGGAATTGATTAGGACGATAGATTTCGTGGTCAGTTTTGCCACAAACATTGCGGTGCGGACGGATAACCAGCCGTCTAAGTTATACCTATGTAGTACCAGGATAATCTACCTAAGTATATAATTTGTTGGTAAGCGTATCACTTGAGAACGGCTTGCCTGATTGGCTATTTTGTTTTAATATCCTAAATAGATCAAATAAAGTTTTGGGGAAAAAATTCAAAAAAACTGAAAATTTGCGGAAAAACTTGTGCTTTTTTCTCTGAGATTTTTGTGTGAACTGAAATCCATACTTATTTGGACTGCACAATGTCTGTCGGGTGCTAAGATAATAGTTTAATTCTCTGCTTCATTTATTTATCACTCATTATTACCGGAATTAACTGATGCAGAATTTGTCGTCGAATGACACCACTGTAATACACCTAAGTACCGATAGGCGATACTCTTACTAAAGTACCTAGGTACTTACCTATAGCAATAATTACAATTGATTGCTGTTGTAGTTCTTCGCTTATTTAAAAGTGAAACAATGAGAGAAAGGAGAATTTATAGTTCTACGAGCTATTTCTTTTTGATAAGAAAGGTATATAAATGTTTTCATATAAGCATGTCTTCTTGTACATAAATGTTTATACTGAGCTTTATACTGGGGCTTTGCCGATTCATTTTACTTTTAGGTATGGAAGATAATGTGCTGTCCAGACTAATGAGTTCCATCACGGATTGTGTATTATATTATTTAGGACTATATGTACAGAATAATAACTATTCTATAAGTTAAATTAGTCCAGACATAGATTTATTTAATTATATATGTTAAATTCCCATTTCGACCACCTTGCGATCCCTATAGGTTATATCCCTATATAGGTATATTCCCTATAGGTTGAGTTAAGTCGATTACTCTGCTTCTTCTACGAATCTGGTCATTTCTAATCCATAAACCTACTCTACCATATCTATTAATTATCATACTGATCTTTATCATCTACGCTATAATATATTAAATACGAGTACATATTAGAGTACGAGACTATCATACGAGTAGGTATAAAATGATCTAAAGAAAAGACTAAACATTTTGGATCTCTAAAACTTCCCATGTTAGACAATTTTAGATGGCATAGGGTGGCATAGGTACCTACCTATATTTAAACAAGTGCAGTGGAAAAGGTAGGATAGATACTTACCTAATGCTCATTAGTAGATTATAACTACTTAATGTAGAATAATTATTTCCCTTTTGTGTTTGTTTCGAGCTCAGTAGACTCTAATTTGGGACATCTTATGAGTTTTCAAATTGCTTCTAAATCCGTTTATACTAGATCACAGTGACTGACTGTAAGCATTTTATTTAAAAGCAGAAAGCTAATTACATCAAGAGAAGCTATTGGGTAATTTTCAATTTTGCATAATTTCAGTGGCACCGACTTTGCTATCCGTTTTTAGGCATGTAAGTTAAAAGTAGGTATAGGTCGACCAGAATCTCATGACAAATACGGAAATGAAATTCCAAAGTTAGCAACACTACGGCTGCCCTAGCGATAAACAAAGTAACTGACATTTTTGTGAAATTGACTTTTTTGCATTAACAAAAGTTTTATGTCGAGTAGTTTTTTACCACAGTTTAATATTTCAAATAACTTGAACCGTTTACTGAAAGAATTGCCCAAACAAAGTAACCGCACACACTAACCCGGAATATAAATGCACAAACCAAGTAAACAACAAGCACAACACAAAAACAAAGTAATTGGATGTTGATTAGTTTGTTTTTGTATTTAAAATACAGTTGCTTGATTTTTCGTTTCGTGAAACGATCCCAGGTAAGGTGTTCTGAATGTAATTACTTTGTTTATCACTAGGGCAGCCGAGTTAACCTAGTGTTGCTTACTACAAAATTTAATTTTCCTATTTTCCATGAGATTCTGGTCTACCTATACTAATACATTGAATCTTCGTGAGTGACCTAGGTTTCGCGTAGGTAGTCGCGGGAAACAGCTAGTTGGAATATATATTCCAACTAGCTGTTGCCCGCGACTTCGTCCGCGGTATTAGATTTTTCAAAAGTCCCACGGGAACCCTTTGTTTTCCCGAAATAAAATAGTAGCTTGTCACTGTCCGCAACTAAAAAAATAGTAAAACATTTTAACCCCTTAGCTGATGCCTAACTTACATGCCGATTTTCGTATCTGTAACTTCAAAAACATAGGGACTTTCATATAACCGTGTTACCCCTATTATAGGAGAGTAATTTTGTAAAATATTTCTCTAGGCTGATATCTACGCCCTAGAAAAAACCCTACTTTCCAAATTTCAAGTTAATAATAGCAATAATTAAAATTTCACATAATAACTTTCATCCTCTATTTTACCACCCTTAAGGAGAGATTTTCCAAAATAACTTATACAGGTTTTTATCATTTAAAATTTATAATCTAAATGCTTATCCGTATGCTTATTAAATTTCATATCCGTAACTCCTACAGAACTTTCATGTTACCTTCCTAACCCCATTTTACCCCCTTAGGGGAGGATTTTCGTGGAATATTTTCTAGGCTGATATCTAAGCCCTAGAATGAACCTACCATCCCAAATTTCAAGTTGATAATAACAATAATATAATTAAAACTTCCCATTAAAACTTTCATCCCCTATTTTACCACCCTTAAGGGAAAAAATTTCAGAATAAAATATACAGGTTTTTATTATTTAAAACTAATAATCTAAATACCGATTTTCAGATCTGTAACTTTAAAAACATAGGACTTTCATACAAACTTTCTACCCCCATTTTACCCTCTTAGGAGAGGATTTTAGGGATAGCCTATAACCTTCCTCAAAAATTGGACTACCAAATGCAAAAAGAATTTTTCAAATCCGACAGGTACTTCCAGAGATTAGCGCGTTCAAACAAACAAACAAACTCTTCCGCTTTATTATATTAAGTATAGATTTTTAAAACTAGCATACTAAGTACATCCATACCAGTCAAAATTGAATTTGACGTCCACTTAATTGGTACCTACTTGATGCTTACACAATAATTATGTCAAATGTATGTCATAAAGGTCATAAATGTATGTTAACAGTGTGTAATTTTTTATTAGTAAGGGCCTACGACCAACAAGTACATTGTTGACCGAAGTTAAGGGTCTCAATATTTAAGAGGGCATTTCCAATTAATTGACAAGTACCTACGTACTCGACCCTTAAACATTCATACAGGAAAATGTAGTTGTGTTCACAATTCGCAAAATCTTCTCCTCTAAACGACTTGACCGGTTATGATGATTTTTTTTTGTACTTATGGGTCACCTGGATGATTCATAAATCATAGCTATAGTTCAGCCTGGTAGTTGGCGTTGTTATCAACATGCATAAGTATATATTTTTCAAATTTTATAACTAAAATTTTTACTACGGGAGGTGGATGTCCGATTGAAAAAGTAATTTTATACCGACTGGAAACTTTAACAATAATAGTTCAGACCTAACCCATCACAGCTCCGAACGTCAGCTGCCGCACCAGTGGTGGAGTTAAGAGTGAGAGCATGTGAAAGTGCTTAAAAATCAAAGCGCTCCGAGTGATTTTATCCCGGACAAAAATGGTCTTAAATCATTGTTCCGATCATTTTTGATACAGAAACAATCGTCAGCTGCCGCGCCAAGGGTGGGTTATACGTCCGCTACGCGCATGAAGTGCATTAAAATTTTGACAAATAAAGTTATTTTATACCTTATGAAATGTATGCAGTAGAATTTCCACAGTTTTAAAATACTAAAGAAAATCGTCAGCTGCACTTCTGATGGGGGAAAGACCGTCAGTCAGCGTGATAAACATTTTGCGCGCTCAGTGCATTTAGCCTAGTAAATCTAGGAAAAACATCCTATAGTTTTAAAAATTGGCCAAATGTATTCTTCGGGCCTTCCTCTTGAATATATCCGAAAACCCCATATGGGGGGTGCATAACCAGCCGCCATTTTTAATTTTGTCCCTTTTTCCGGTTTTTTTCTCATATCACGAAAATCTCTACAAATAGCATTATAATTACTTCTGACAAAAGTTTTAATATACAATTTGCCACAAATGTAGTCTCTTGCATTTTTACTCTAAGTTTATTACTTTAGGAGCTATAGGGTATTTTAGGTCTCTTTTGCGTTTCTCTTGCTCATATCTCGAAAATTTCTACGAATAGTATTATAATTACTTCTGATAAAAGTTTTTGTATAAAATTTTCTACAAATTTGGTTCCGTTCATTTTTACTCTAAGTTTATTACTTTAAGAGCTATAGGGTGTTTAAGTTAATATTTGAGGTTCTTTTTTTGGTTTTATGCTCATATCTCGAAAATCGCTACGAATAGCATTGTAATTACTTCTGAAAAAGTTTTTACATAAAATTTTATACAAATTTGGTTTTGTTCATTTTTACGCTAAGCTTAGTACTTTAGGAGTTATAGGGTGTTTAAGTTAATATTTGAGGTCCCTTTTTCAGTTTTTTGCTCATATCTCGAAAATCTCTTTGAATAACATTTTAATTACTTCTGACAAAAGTTTTAAAATAAAATTTTCTACAAATTTGGTCCTGTTCATTTTTACGCATTTCAAACAAAAAAAAACCGCATTGCGGTTTTTGTTTGAAAAGTGAATTAGTCGGAAGTGTTCTCATCTATGATTAATGAAAATCAGTCCAAGATAGCCGCCACCACAAAATAGCGAATGTCGGGGGGTTTTTTAATTTTTAATTTATACTAGTTTATCTCTCTGTTAACTTTAACACTCTGTAGCTCCTAAAGTAATAAGCTTAACGTAAAAATTAATAGGATCAAATTTATAGAAAATTTTATGTTAAAACTTTTGTCAGATGTTATTAAAATGTTATTCTTAGAGATTTTCGAGATATGAGCAAAAAACTGAAAAAGGGACCTCAAATATTAACTTAAACACATTATAACTCCTAAAGCAATAAGCTTAGCGTAAAAATGAACAAAACCAAATTTGTTCAAAATTTTATGTTAAAACTTTTTTTAGAAATAATTACAATGCTATTCGTAGAGATTTTCGAGATATGAGCATAAAACCAAAAAAAGGACCTCAAATATTAACCCTATAGCTCTTAAAGTAATAAACTTAGAGTAAAAATTAATGGAACCAAATTTGTAGAAAATTTTATACAAAAACTTTTGTCCGAAGTAATTATTATATAACTATTCGTAGACATTTTCGAGATATGAGCAAGAGAAACGCAAAAGGGACCTAAAATACCCTATAACTCCTAAAGTAATAAACTTAGAGTAAAAATGCAAGAGACTACATTTGTGGCAAATTGTATATTAAAACTTTTGTCAGAAGTAATTATAATGCTATTTGTAGAGATTTTCGTGATATGAGAAAAAAACCGAAAAAAGGGACAAAATTAAAAATGGCGGCTGGTTATGCACCCCCCATATGGGGTTTTCGGATATATTCAAGAGGACGGCCCGAAAAATACATTGGGCCAATTTTTAAAACTATAGGATGTTTTTCCTAGATTTACTAGGCTAAATGCACTGAGCGCGCAAAATGTTTATCACGCTGACTGACAGTCTTTCCCCCATCAGAAGTGCAGCTGACGATTTTCTATAGTATTTTAAAACTGTGGAAATTCTACTGCATAAATTTCATAAGGTATAAAATAACTTTATTTGTCAAAATTTTAATGCACTTCATGCGCGTAGCGGACGTATAACCCACCCTCGGCGCGGCAGCTGACGATCGTTTCTGTATCAAAAATGATCGGAACAATGATTTAAGACCATTTTTGTTCGGGATAAAATCACTCGGAGCGCTTTGATTTTTAAGCACTTTCACATGCTCTCACTCTTAACTCCACCACTGGTGCGGCAGCTGACGTTCGGAGCTGTGATGGGTTAGGTCTGAACTATTAATGTTAAAGTTTCCAGTCGGTATAAAATGACTTTTTCAATCGGACATCCACCTCCCGTAGTATTTCTGCAAAATAAGTATACATCCACATGAACGATATTACGGGATTTTTAAAAACCTAGCTTAACCAGATGATGATGAAAGCACAGAGATAGCTTGCATCTTGAAGACGGTCACAGGCTAATTTTTATCCCTGAAAGAGGGAATTTTTAATAAATCTAAACTCAATGGATAAAATTGCATGGAGTTCATTAATTCCCGAGTTAAAATGTTTCTTGCCTTCAATAAAACTACCTTCAACAATTGCTTCGTTAAGAAAAAAATTTCTTTTACGAAAATACGTGTCACAGAGCAGAAAATATGAAAATTATTCCCATGAACGTTGTGATCATCGGTGTTTCTTCGATTAAATACGTACCTAGCCACATCGTAAGCGTAATATTTACTTAACTCTATAAAAATATTTCGTAGGTAATTGTGTGTCTCCGTTTGGAATTTCAACTTTTTTGTATTATAAAACGGTTGATGTCAAGTACTGTTGATGTTAAGTTAAAGTAGTTATCGTGGTTTAAATTTTGATTAATTGTTGATCAATATAAAACTGTTGATGTTAAGTTAAAAGTATACTTAGTGGTTTAAATTTTTATTAATTGTTGATTAATATACATACCTACCCACTTAGCTAAATAATACGTAGGTCTTTTATCAAAAACGATAAGATAACTTATAGGAACTGGAATTACCAATAACAGTTTTGCTACAAAAAATTAACAATTGATAAACAAGCGACAAAACAGATTTCCGACTTTTTTAAACTTGTTTAAATTTTTTGCGATTTGACCGTAGAAAGTTTTTAGTTCTGTGTTGTGTTTTAATCACTATATTATCACAGTCATAGTGAATAAAATATAAATATATTAACACACACAGACATCGGATGGATATCGTTACAGTAGACAAGTTCTTTTCTATTAAGAGCGTTGACGCACGGACCCGCTTCGCAAGTTTAGGCATTTACCTGGGATTCTTTGTTTACGTGAATGAACGGGCGCGGGCGGAACGCTCCAAGTGCAGTGTAGTGTAACAAACCATTTTGATCTTTTTACCATGTTCAAACGGGCTATTATTTTTTTCAATATTCTTAGGCACCTATACCTAAGTTTTTAGTTCGTAGATTTTTAATTTTATAAAGCAGGCATAATTAATGTATATGTAATGCTTGAAAAAGACCTTATAGAGTAGACCAGTACATAAAAATTATATTTGGAGAATATAGTACAGCTTCTGATATTGATTTTTTTATATACCTACTCGTGTAAGGGGAAGATAGTGAAGAAAAATGCAGATTCATTCAAAATCTCGTTTATTTACTTTTTACATACAAGATTTTGCCCGCGGCTTCGCCCGCGTGAATTTCGGTTTTTTACAAATCCCGAGGGAATCGTGGATTTATCTTTTTACATATTTACAAAATAAAATTATTACTAAAGTAATTCAAAACAGGTAATAAATACATTTTCTGTATGTAGATTGTAGGTATACTTAATTTGAACATTAAATATACCGCTAATAAAAAAATGCAATTAGAAATCATTCATTGTAATAAAGCAATGTACCTTAAAATATTAGAATTAATAAAATCTATCTATATAAAACAAAGTTGTGTTAGTTCGAACACTTATAACTCGAGAACGACTGGAGTGATTTTCATGGTTTTTGATTTGTTGTATTTGTCTCCGTCCAGAATAGCATAATAACTATTAAAAGTAAAATTTTATAGTATTAGTATGGATTATTTAAATAAAAAAATTATACTCTACTAGCTTTTGCCCGCGGCTTCGCCCGCGTGATTTTGGATTTTTCACAAATCCCGAGGGAATCATGGATTTCCTGTTCCCGTTCTCGCCCCCTTTTCCAACATTTATACCTACTTTCAAGAAAGTTTGCTATAGTAATCTACCTATAGCTGTAGCTATAGATTTCGGAGTTTTCAAAATCTCATAGTAACTGTGTATTTTTCCAGGATAAAAAGTATCTATGTGTATAATCAGGGTATAATCTATCTCCAATCTAAATTTCAGCCAAATCGGTTCAGTAGATGCAGCGCATCTGCAGTGCAGATGCACTGAAGAGATCTCTTAAAGAGTAACAAACATACATACATACATACATAAACACAAATTTTCACCTTTATAATATTAATGTGATAAATTAAAATAAAAATTTAAATGAACTTACCTATTTAATAATAGGTATAACACGATATCCAGTCGCAAGCAGTATCAGTCAGTAATTCAAGCTGGAGGTCGGTGATGCGAAGGTAAACAAAATCCAAATCACAATGCAAATCAAACCAATAAAATGCCAAATCGTAATCAAACCAATAAGATACCGCGCTAATGCCATGAAAGACAATGAACGAGTGATTAAAATTTTATTTATTGGCTAGGTGGTAGGCAACAAGGGTGGGAGGATATAGGTCAGCGTGGATTTAGGTTTTTAAAAATCCTGTGGGAACTATGTCAATTTTCGAGACGCAAGCTACCTCTGTACCTACAAAATTTTGTATAAATCGGTTAAACGGATGGACCTTTAAGAATTCCGTGAGAACTCTCTAATTTTCCGAGATAAAAAGTATCCTATATCCGTCTCCAGGATGTAAGCTAACTCTGTACCTAATTACATAAAAATATAACTATAATACAATTATTAAAAATACGTAAAAAGTTTTAATCTATCTGTAAGAAAAAATAGCGAGCATTAAAAATATCTAGTATTGAATAGTGACAGTCGCACTACAATTTTACGTATATTCCATGTAATCCAATAAGAATTGCCGAGACAAAAAGCGTTACGTCCGTTCGCGGAGAGGCCTCGGCTCATACTAGTTTCCTAGTTCAATTTCCTACTGCCTCTTTCTGCATTTTGGTATGTGTTTCAAAGTTATATTTTGGAAACAAATAGTAATAATTTTAGATTTTTTTTAACTTATATAATTGCTAATATGTTTAACTTTTATATGTACTTAATTTTACTTATAAATGGCGAAAAATAAGCTACTAAAATGACGGTTTTATATGTCTATAATTTACTGAAATTATAATTCCTTTGCTTGGATTTTTATGATGTAAAAAATGCCAAATTAAAAAATGTTTTCTTCCATGTCTTTAGTTCAGGACATTTCCTTTCATAAATATATCTTTGTGTGTGAATTGAACAAGTAACTTTTGACGTAGTGAACGTCAAAGATTCCACGAATCCCAAAATTCAAGAATAGGCTTTTGGTATTTTGCCAAAAAGACAAAAACTATCAATAAATTGCAAAATGTTGTCTTCCAATTCCCTAGAACACAAAATTTTCTACAATGTGGTATAAAAAAGTTTTTAAGTAAATGCATAGATTAACAACATATGAAGGGTCAAAAAAGCTTAAAAATGAGCTAAAATGGCGCAGAACGCATCAACGCTCTTAAATCGATATTTATTCGATACTCTACTTCTAAAGAACTTTGTGAAGAAGTTATGATTACTTACGTCTTGACTCTTGACAAACTGCTGCATTATCAATCTAGGTAGGTAATTATTTTTGCATGAAGCAAACCCTTTCGTGTTATAATATTTATGCTCTCTAATTTTAGATCAGAAGTATGAAGTTCCACAAATTAGTGAATGGGACTCTGAGGTACAATAGTTGGATGTCTGACAGCGTTTGAATAATTAATTACCAAAACTAGGTACTCAGCTCGGTTATACAGTTGACACTGCATGCACAGTCAGTGCAGTAAACTTTAAAGTTCATATTAATTACTAGCGGTCCGCCCCGGCTTCGCCCGTGGTACATAATATAATATAGCCTATAGCACTCAAGGATCACTTACATATCCAACGGTGAAAGAATTTTTGAAATCGGTCCAGTAGTTCCTGAGATTAGCGCTTTCAAACAAACAAACTCTTCCGCTTTATTATATTAGTATACTTAGATTTAATGAGAGTTTCAATTACGCTATTATTATGGAACTAACACTTTATTAATTGTTATACCGTAGCTGGATCCAGTAAGTAGCGCTATTGTCGACATAAGTAGGTACCTACACTTTTTTTTTAATTTTCAGTTGAAATAAAAGAGTTTGCTAGCGAGGTCTGTAGCAGGAATACGTCTGCCTACAGGGTCCGCTAGTTTAATAATAAATAAGTATGTTTGCAGTGAAAAGTTGAGGATACTGTATTAACATTGTCTTCACTGCAAACATTTGAAAATATAAAACAAATGTTAAAATATTTAATAATTGTTATGTTAAAGAACTAAGCATAACAATCAGCTCTAAGGATGTGCTTTCTGAAGCACGGGGCTCAGATATTAGGTTCTTACTTATCAGTATTGACTTGTTCCACAAATTGCTACGCTATTGCAATTGAGCCAAGCCAAGAATCCTTGCTGGAAAGTAATAAATATCCAATTTCAATTCATTTTCAACTAACTGATGCCCTTCATTTCGTTCGCATGGATTTAGGTTTTAAAAATCTCGTGGAAACTCTCTGATGTACCTACATCGAAGAATTTTCTGCTATGGTCTACAGTGTAGACTCTAAGGTAGGGTAGAGCGGGGCTAGTTGAGCAATTTTTCACTATATCGGTCATAGCTCCTCAACTATAGGCCCAAATTGCTTGTTATGCATATTGATGGGTAAATAATTTATCCCTTTCTGTGTTTTTCATTATGTTATCCATTTATGTTACACAAAAATGTTTGGTAGAGGTTGAAAATAACCGTTCCTTTAGTATCCAATGGTCCCCATTGGGCGGTATGCGATCAAATCTTAACCCTTTACCGCATAGGAATCCAAATATGGATTCAAAATTTTTAAATTAGTTTTTTAGTTTACAGAAATATTACTTTTTAATAACCAAATATAAAATCTTATTAAACAAGGCTTCCTGTAACGATTCGCATTTTTTGCTGCCTATGGTAAGAGTCAACTGTCAATCTATTTGATGTTATGTGGAGACTATTTGACGCGTGTGGTGTGATTAAACTTTGTACAAATTTCATCGCTTGAAAAATTATTTAAAACGGTAAGTGAAAAATCTGATATTTTTTATATTTGCTCTCTGAATATCTAAGAATGTGGGTTTGTTGCGTTTGTTGTGATTTTTCTTGTTTTTCTTCATTTTTGAGCCTATTTTTTTATTTGCCATATTTGGCTTCGTATGCATTCCCGTCAAAGTACTGTCGATCAAATATGGCTTCGTATGCATTCACGCTTGCTTTGTTTTGTTTGTAGAAATGGATTCTGCTCGCTTTTATGTTGCTATTGCGCTTTTTTTACTATGTTCCTGTGTGTATATTCCATTTGACTATAGCTAGAAAACATGGTCGTCCAGCTAGTATTCTCGGAACACCGTCCATAAGTCACTGCCACCAGAAGTTACTGGCAGAAAACGTGGCCGTCCACGTAGCATTATGGGAACACTAACCTCAAGCTGAATTGATACTCCATCCAGCTTACCGGTGATTCACTGATACCTTGTAAAAAGGCCCGAAACGCGCCAACTGGGCATCAAGATCTGCCTTTAGATACTGTTTGTTGTGATAACTTGGCTCATTTTCCTAACTGGGCAAAAAATCGTCAAATATACCAGAATTGTACGAAATTTCGTTCATTCAGAAAATGTGAAAAATGTTAAGTTTATTTATATGCTACAATGACAAAAGAAACTGCTTCACAGATTTTCATAATGCATAATTTTGTTTTTCACTAAATGCATACGAAGCCAAATATGGATCTTATATGATTTTACTAGAATGCATATGAAGCCATATATGGCTTCGTATAGCAATTTCTAAAATAAATAACTTTTTTTTATTTTAATGACTAAGACTGCTTAGTAAGGCCAAATAAAAGATATTTTCACTATTAAAAAAAATTTATTTCATCTTCTTCATAATTCATGCAATAGAGGGTTAAGCTATCTTTGACAAACAAGATATCTTATGGATTAATTAACATCCACGACATTTATTTTCGAAGATTACAATTAGTGAAAAAGTCGAAAATAGTAGTTTATGAAACGGTTGCATAATAGAAGTTATTAAAACACGAGTGTTAGTTTAAAAAACGAGCCGCAGGCGAGTTTTTTAATAGTATTACACGAGTGTTTTAATAACTAATTATGTAGAGTTTCATACACTACTTTATCTAAGCTCATCAATAGGTATCTTACGTATAAAAGAAAAGACTAAGAAATTAACAAAATTATTTATTATAATAAGTATTCATGTTTTGGATATTGCAATTTATAAATGTACTCAATTCTTCAGGGGAGAACGTTTTTGCATTTTTAACCCCCGACGCAAAAACGACGGGGTGTTATAAGTTTGACGTGTCTGTGTGTGTGTGTGTGTGTGTGTGTGTGTGTGTGTGTCTGTCTGTTCCCCTGTGGCGCTCAAACGGGTGGACCGATTTGAATGCGGTTTTTTTTGTTTGAAAGGTGAATTAGTCGAGAGTGTTCTTAGCTATGTTTGATGAAAATCGGTCCAAGATGGCCGCCGCTACAAAATGGCGGATGATATATTTTTTCACAACTCCCTTGATATGGGTATCAAATGAAAGGGCTTGACTAGTAGAATAGCACTATTGCAAATTCAAGATGGCCGCCGCCACTAAATGGCGAATGTCGGGGGTTTTTTAAATTTTCAATTTACACTTGTTTCCCTTAAAGCCCTGCGATTTTCTTTTTAAAACAGCAATCAGTCTTGTGTATTTAATAATATCGATTTGGTTGTAGATACTCAATATACTTTTGAGCATTGAGTATTTAGCCCATAAGGACAAAGACTTAAATTTATTTGATAATTCTTGGAAATATGCTAGCATTACATTTTCTGAAAATGAAGTGGTTTTTTTCAAAATTTTCCAACTCATAAAATCTTGGTAACATTTATCGTAAATTTTCTTTGATTTTGCTGGCAAAAGATTATTTGTCATTCCCGATGCTATTTCCAGAATGTCTGGTGGAGTTAAATTCTCTTCAGTATCACTGCTAGACATTTTTCCGCGCAACAAAAATCACTTGCAAAATTTTGAGTTACAAAAACTGAATAGTAAATAAATAATAAATTAAAAATTTAAATAATAGGCGCCAAAATTCAATTGTCAATTTCGAATGTGCGGTGCGTGCAGTGCGTCTATGGTCAATTATGGTAGCACTACACTCTGTCCTCTGGCCGCATCTTGCTACCGCCACACTTTCGCAGTAGTAGTAATAGGGTAACTTTGATAGCGGGATAATCATTGTAAGTAACAAAATTAAACTAACTAACTATTGTAAACTAACTATTGTACCTATTTCTTTTAAAATGTTTCTTTTGTTTAATTTATGTTTTTTTGGTGTACAATAAAGTATTAAATAATAATAATAATAATAAACACCCGCCATGGCTCACAAATACCAGTACCCAGTGCCTGTACTATATAATGTAGAAAAAATTATTTTTTAACATTGTTTTGCAATAATTTCCTAACAAAGTAGTGTTATAATGAACTTTTTTAATTTTTTTTTTAAATATTATAGATGTATGTGAATAAAGTAGTCCAATATATGACACATTTTGATTTCATATTCGGAATTTTAGGATATGAGAGTAGATAAATATTTTTATTAAACCTGGCACTTTCATATACCTACTTAAGTACTAATGATTTAAAGGCGACTACTTAAGGGATTCTTATGGAACTATGCATTGGTACGAAATTCGTTTCCATGACAATAGGTACAAGATTATGTGAACGGTGTTATTTTGACATTGAACATCGGGTTCCAACACCTCAACCTTGATGTTATAGATAATAGTACCTACCTACCTACATGTTAGATTTACCACCGATGGATGAATATTGATCGCGTATTTATCGAATATGATTTGATTTTGTGGTTAAAATAACATTTTTATGTTAAGGTAGATACTTGTTTAAAATTTTAGCAAGATTTCAATAAACAAATTCAAATAGCACACTGCCACCGTACGATTGAACGATAGGCATTTTCTAGGCCAATGTGTTTTTCGATTGCGACATAACTTTCTATTGTGTTTCCTACATTAAATCAATGTAAATAATTACGCAGGAAACAATAAGAGACAAACGTAGGTAGGTACAGCACAAATGTTAAACTTGACTTTACCTTCAGAGCATCCCAGGAGGTTGCCTCCCGAATCTAAAGGGATCACTGTCGAAGGAGATAGATTCTGAATTATTATTGAGGTAACATGAAATCTATTCAAGAATTTTATCCATACCAATGTATAAAATTGAAATGTGTGTGTGTGAATTAAAAATAACCTTATAATAAGCTCATTATTATTATAATCAATTTGAACGAAAGAATAACCCAAATACTGTTTTTAAATATTTTTTGTCTGTTTATCCGGCTAATTCGGAACGGCTGGAATATTTTTGATTGGACTTTCCAGACAGGTTGGAAATTATATAAAGACTGATTCTAGCCTACTTGTTATCCCGGAAATATTAAGGGTGTCCGCAGAAAAAAAAACAAAAAAATATTGATATTAGGAACAATATAAATTATAAAGGTTGATCACGGCCTAATCACTAAAACAACTAAACTTCACGTTTGCACAGAGACAACTTGCAACCAGACAGACATACAATATGGAATGAAATTATGATATGAAGAGTTATTATTATTTTTATTAAAATATAGTTTACACGGGATTTGTAAAACCCATCGACGCGGGCGAAGTCGCGGGCATGAACTCCTCGAAAATAAATTGAAAGCTATTTATTAGGTACTTTCCAGCGAGGATCGTTTGGATTAGTCGCGATAGCGTAGCGCTAAACAATTGAGTTTATGGAGTAAGTCAAAAAGTTATGAGCCTAATTTCTTGGCTCCGTGCTTCAGAAAGCATGTCCCTAAAGCCGATAATTGTTAACCTTCCTTTGGATGTTTTCCTTTGACCTTTATTTTATATATTTTTAAATGTTTTATTAAGGTAATTAAAAATTATCTCTGTGCAAGTATAGGCAGAATATTTGGTTATTAGAACGGAGATGCTCTATCTATAGTTAGATAAATTCAGTTCACAAACCATGTCTAATCGCATTTCCCAGTACGATGTTAGGAATATATGTACTTATGTAGGTACATGAATTGGAAAATTTAATACGAATATCTGTTGTCGACCGAAAGACTGCTCAGTCTAGTCCAACTGCTGGTCGTAGGTCTCTGGTTGGGATTTCTAAACGCCGCAGTCTTGCGCTACTTGTATCCTGGTGGCTCCATGAATGCGATGCGATTATAGTCTGAATATGTTTGTGTTCTTGTTTGGGAGATCAGCCGACATCGCGCTTTCCGTTGCGAATCGCTACGAAAATGTTGAAACAACTACAGCTTCCATCTTTAACACTTTACTACCAAGCTTTAACACGTCTTGTAAAACCTAAAAAAAAGGATAAATTACTTCAAAGGCTAACTTCATTTTCTTAGCGGCATGCTGGTTATTCATATGTCGGTAAACTCATAGAAAAAGTCATTTCCGTTCACTTATATACTTTGTAAATACTTTTATATGAGCTCAATATTACCATTTTACTAAAGAGTGAAATACGCTACATATGTTTTCATCAGAATGGTTTTGGAAAAATAAAGGTCCAATTGCTTTTCTATTTGCATAAGCGTTCCCCTATCAAACTCTCATTGTTTCCACATATTCTGTTGACCGCATTGTTTACTATTCCATCTTTCAAAGTATACCTAGGTAGAGTTCAGACTCTATCTATACTATAACATTATTAGGCCGGGCCCGCACATCGTTTACTCGCGCGATTTTTTTCGCAGAATTCTGTGACATGGAAATGTACGAAGCTGCGATTTAAAATTCGCGAAAAAAATTATTAAAATACGGAAAAATAACCGCGCGAATTAATTTCGCCCTACGGGCCTGGCCTTTACCCTTCTATATTGATAGATTAACCTCAACGCTCATTTTACTTCAAGCTAAACACACGTTTAACTTGGAAAGTTTCACTAAGGCATCTACTTAGTAAGGATATACTATATGTGATAATCTATGATATGTCCTCCTGACCGAATTTCGGCCACGGCGGCCAATCTCAACCGAGGCAGAGACTAGCCATCTGCGCAGGAGATATTATAGTGCCAGTGGCGTAGCGTACCTTGGCGGGGCCCCGTATAATTTGTTTGGGGGCCCTTATGAAGGGTAAGGATTTCTCACAAAAGAAAAAAAAATGTTTGCATAAGTCACTTTTTCTAAAAATTTTACAAACAATTCAAATTAAATATATATCCCCTTGCCTTTTTTTCGGCAAACTGATTTATTAAATCATTTATACCTGATGATGACTTCTTCTGATGAAGAAGAAGATTCTGCCTCTATGGACAACTTTTTGGACAACATTTTTTGACTTTTGTTATTTCTGAAATAAACAAAAATTTGGGAAGTTTTTGTCAATTTTTGCTTACGCACTTCGGGGGCCCCCGTGGCTTGGGGGCCCCGTATAATTGATACGGCATATACGGCGGTAGCTACGCCCCTGTATAGTGCACAAGTGTGCGCGCATACACAGGTGCACTCTCTATTCCCTCACTCTCATAGTCCGATGGGACGCCAATGCGACACGACCGGAGAGAGATTAGGCGCAGGACCGACGGCTTTACGAGCTCTCCGAGGCACGCGGGTGTATCTAACACCGCCAACTTCCAACTCCGGGCTGGCACTGAGAATTTCTTGACAGAAAAACCCAATACCTCATTTTTTTTATTGGCCCGACCCGGGAATCGAACCCAGGACCTCGTGATCCACAGTCGAACGTGCTAACCGCTAGACCAAAGAGGCAGTTATCTATGTTCTAGTCAATCTATGATATATCCAGTAAATATGCTATCAAATAGATCTCGATGCGTAGTTTAAAAAAAAAATGTATAAGTAGTAGGGGAGACCGGGTATAAAAGTAACACGGGGTGAACGTAACAAATGAGTTTTTGAACCAGTTATGCTACACTAGCGGCACGCTATGATGGCCGGTTTGACACATTACAATAGTGATGTGGAATGTCAATTTATTCTCGAACAAAAAACAATTAAGTTTTGTTTTTGTACCTGATTAAATAGGTTTAATAAAACAAAAATGTATATGTTTATTTAATTTATTTGAACGAACTGAATATTTGAACGAAAATGAATATACATACTTTATATGCACACAAGAAACATATGAATACAAAAGATACCAAAAAAGGTGCCACAAAAGGCCATAATTAATCAGATTCGTCCATACTACTATTTTCACTGTCGTCACTGCTATCATCACATACATTAATAATTATATGTTCGTTTTCTATAATATTATCTATTTTCACATCTCTTTCATAATCTTCCCTTATTAATTTAACAGTTCTATTCACAACCTTTTCCCAGTCTCCTTTAGTCACATGTTCACAAGCTTCTTCTAATAATTTTAGCATTTTTTTTGTGGTAAATGGGGGTTCTGTATTGTGTCTTGCAGCATATCCCTTAATTTGAGCCCACACCAACTCAATCGCATTATACTCACAATGGTAAGGCGGTAACCGTATAACTCTGTGCCCATGTTCTAATGCTATTTCGTCAATGACGTATCGGATCTTGGTTGGTTTGTTTTCTTTTAAAAGACGTACTAATTCCGCTTTTAACATATTCATGTTTGCATCTACGCCATTTTTACGAAGCCATGCGACGATATCAGCTTTCTTTTGGGATTGGGCAGGTGGCTTGTCAATTTGCATCGAGTGGTATGGGGCGTTGTCCATAATTATAATAGATGGTTCAGGGAGGCTACACAACATTGAGGTAAACCATTCAGTAAACTTTTCTCCATTCATGTCTTCATGATAGTCTCCAGTGGTTTTTGACGCAAAAGCCATGAGAGAACCTTCGACAAACCCGTTGATGGTTCCGGCGTGACAAATTATAAGTCGCGATCCTTTTCCTACAGGAACTTTGGAAGTAGATGCTGCTGTGTCATCGTTCCAAGAACGGCCTACAGTATGGTTAGCATTAAGCCATGTTTCATCCAAGAACACAACATTTTGCCAATTTTTGATTTCTTTCACTTGCCGTAAAAAAGTATACCTTGCCATCGCTATATCAAATCTTTCCATCAATATTTTGCGTTTGTTACATTTTTTGTATCGAAATCCAATGGTCTTCAAAATCTTCGTTAAAGAACTTTCCCCACCGAAGAATAATCCAGCTTCCTTCAGTGAATGCACCAACTTTTTTCTTGTTGGATACTCCTTCTGTAAATAGTAGCCGTAAACATGTCTTCGGATAGCATCGGCATCAAAGCTATCGATGCCTACGACTGGTTTTGCTCGTTTTCTCTTTTTTGGTGTGTGAAGTTTATTTTCTTCTGTGCCAGTCTCGCCATATTTTTTTTTAGTTATCCGTCTAACAGTTCGTTGTCCAATATTAAGCGCATCAGCTACGCGTTCAACCACTGACGTTATAGGTAAAATTGGCCCTCCATTTTGAGCTTCACGATCGAAATAGTTACGAAGGCGTATTACGAACTCACGTGTCTGACTATTTAGAACAGTTCTCTGCGTACGTTCGGTCATATCGACGAAATCCACAACAAAGGGCTTGAACAGAGTCCAAATTAACGAGCAAGGGTCAACAGTAATGCAGTATCAATATTTGAAATCCAAAGCCAGGTCAAAACTATATCACAATCGCATTGCACTGACAGTTTATACTTTTCGAAGCAACGTCAATTCGAAACTGCTTTGTTTTGCATTGAGCATTGACGCGAGTTTGCCGGAGGTAGTAGTTGTGCTAGCCAGCGATCCTATGTGACGATCGTATTAGATTCCATTTTTAAAAATTATTGATATTTTTTTGCGATTTCAGAGGTTTGTCCACATAGTGAAAATTGTTCATATTCACAAGTACATTCACCCCTTAAATGGTGCAAACTGATTTTTCTACACTTGTATACATTTAAGAAATCAATTTAATAAATAAATTTTGAGTCCTAAACCTAAAACTACATTCGATAAAATTTATGAATCTCTGCACATCACTATCGTCAATAAAGTAATACAATTATTTCCTTCAAAGTCGTTATCAATTAATACGGAACTTCATGAGCGGACAAACGTCAAACCGGCCATCATAGCGTGCCGCTAGAGTAGCTAGCAGTTATATGGCTGTTTGAACAAAATGTGCCATTTTGAACCCCCCTCCTAACCAAAATCACGGTTACGGCGCTGTGCCGACTCGTGATGAAATAACGAGCTGGTGCCACAAAAATACCTCCAAAGTAAGTTTTGGCCATTTTTTTCAACTGTGTTTATTTTTTATATGGTAGGTTTAAGCTTGCATATCAAGTATCTCTAAAATAGAATAAGTATTCTTCTTTCTAATATGGCAATCGAAACGGTATTTTTTTAACGAATTTTAAGGTTATAGACATGTGTTTGCCATATTCGGGTTTTTTTTTATTAGGGATGAAAGTAACAAGTTGTTACTTTTATCCCGATTAAGATCATGACATCTCAAAACATGTTTTATTGTGCTTTTTATATTTCAAAGTAATACTTAAGTACTTATTTTCTTATTCCAGAATACCTAATATACATAAACTAAAGACTAGTAGATGTGTATCTTTATCATCATCTCTTTTAAAAACAATTTTGACTGTGGAGTTGCTGCCCCCACAGAGTTAATTGTAGTCACCAACACTATTAGTGACACTACTCGTATCTGGTAGCTTCACTATTACTGCCAAGAACCCCTCCAGAGTTAACTTTAGCAGCAATAGCCTTGCCATCAACAGATGTCGCTTTTTCATCGACATCGTTTGATAATTTACACGCTCAATCTACTTCTTCAGCTATTGTTCAGCAAGTTACGACATCGTTTAGTCCCTATGAAAATAAGCCCCTACCAAAGGCTACTTCAGAAAGAATTCATGTACATATGGGCACCAACCTTTTTTTTCCGTGATCGAAGGCACCAACAGGTAAGTATACAGTAAAAAATATAATATTATTATGATTTTTACAGAAAAAAATATGCAGTTTGTACTGCAAACCCACTTATAGGCTACAACATGCAAATAGTAATAGAAAGGGTAGCAAAAGTCAGAAAAACTAAAATAATGACCGATACTACAACAAGCTTTCAAGACAAAGAAGAAAGAAGCTAACCTAAAAAAGTAAAGAAATCTATTGTGCACACTGCTAAAGATACAAAAAAATCGAGGGCTCTAGTCTAGATGAAAAGAAAACAATTAAAAAAACCAAAGAAATAAAGCACAAAAGAAGAAAAAAGAAGCTAAAATAACTCTGGATTCTCTTCCTTCTTTCTGTTCTTCTTTGGCTTAAATCAGTCAAAGAAGATATTTTCTGTTAAGTTTGTATGGAACCCTTTTCAAACAGCAGGTCAAATGAAAATTGGATGTAATGCCTAAAGTTTAAGTTATGGACTCATGTAGACTGCACTAACAACGAAATAAGTTATAATTTAAATTGATTATATAATTGATACATAATGTAACTTCGTTTTATTTGAATGTTACAACCATCCCCTTACACTGTTACAACCAACCCTAGGGGTAGGGATGGTTGTAACAAATTCCACTTTTTTTATTTGGTCGTTTTTCTCAAAATCTATAACATCTATTACATTTATGCTGATGTTAACAGATAGCTGAAAGACGAATCTATTATATGTACTGAAAAGAATTTTAATATTCAAAAAACTTTGTGAGATAATATTACGAGAGAAGTAAAAATTGTTACGTTCATCCCCGGTCTCCCCTAAGTATGAAAATGTGGTCCGTTTGAAGTTAGGCACGTGGTATATTTAAGTGTAGTACGTACCTGCCGAGTCGGTTTCAGTTTATCTTGTTACTAGTCAATCCTGAAATCACCTGAGGTTTCGATTTCAACTAGGTATAAAATTTTAATACGGCTGGGGACATTTCCTATCCACTTAACTACCTATTGACTTTGCAGTTTCTTCTCAGTTAAATAAGCTTTCCGTTTTACTCAGCAAATAGATTTTCTAACAGCTTGAAATTGGATTTGAAATGCTACTTTAAAGATTTATTTAAAGCATAGAGACTATAGGATACATATTAAGTATTATTGTGTTTTTCCAAAATGAAAGTCATCCAAACCGCTTTATCGATTTACTTTATTATCTTAACCCACTGTAATTTATTTGAAGTAAGTATTTTTATTTTTACAACATATGATGTAAATGAAATGGTCTTTTGCATATTATAAAAATTCATTCATAACTAAAAGTTCCTATCCATCTTTTATGATTTGACATCTTCATACAAAGACAGATTAACATAACTCAGGTGTCACGTTTTTACACTCATTTGTCTCAATAATTTTCTGTTCTGCCCGCTGTTCTATGTAAAGTTCTCCCCTTATTGAATTTGACATGAAATTATACGCGGAAACCCACGACGGAAACCATCCCTACAGAGAAACCAACGACACATCATTTATCAAAATCTTACTTAATGAGTTCATTGACATTTATGAAATAAGCTTAGGTATAATTTGATAATATTTCTGTGGATATAATAATAATGTTCTTATGACCTAATTTCGATAGCGGTGACTGGACAACTCTCAATGGACACTATAGTCAAATACCCGTGGAGGAGGTATTAAAATGCACAACGTTTGCGCAAACTCAGGTGCATTCTCTGTTCCCTCATTCACATAGACCGGAGAGATTAGGCTTAGGACCGACGGTGATCGTCGAGGTACGGAGGTGTAAGACCGCCAACTTCCCAACTCCAGACTTCTGCAGATTTCCTGACAGAGAATTATTTTGGTCCGACTGATACGCAAGTTGGGGACCGCGGCCAACTGTTCTAGCCACTGCACCAACGAGGCAGTACTTGAGTTATTTTTCGAACGATCGACAGACTAACAGATACACATCTATATCTATATAATATAATAAAACTGTAACAGATCCAATTCTGTACATTGAAGATATTTTGAAAATTTTTATTGGAGGGCACTCTATAATCGATACTGAAACCAAAACTGTAATTTTTTTCATTTTTGTCTGTCTGTCTGTCTGTCTGTCTATCTGTCTGTCTGTATCTTGGCCGCGCATCACGCCGAAACTACTGAATGGATTCGAATGAAACTTGGTACGATTTGAGTTTATACTCCGAGGTAGGTTATAGGATACTTTTTATCCCGAAATTCAGCAGGGTTCCCTAGGGAGAGGGGAAGAAAGTTAAAACGTGTATTTAGCTGTAATTCATTAACGCGTTGTTCGATTTCACTCATTCTTTTTTTGTTAGAAAGGTAGTACTTTATATATTATCCCGTAAATATTTCAAGGTCATAGGTTTGTTAGTTCAGAAATGACAGACATTTATTGGGTTCAAATAACATGGGACCCGGATCTTTGTACGTACGGCTTATTTTAAACTGGCGTACGTTTAAATTTATGTTTGTCGGTCTGTCTATTTGTTTCAACTAATCTCAGAAACGGCTGGATCGATTTTAACGGAACTTTCAATGGCAGATAGGTGTTGTTATAAGGAGTAACTTAGGCTACATTTAGTTTAAGTACATAAAAGAATTATGGGATCCGTTCCGATCCTAGGTATATAAAACCTATAAACACGCGAACGAAGTCGCGGGGGTCAGCTAGTACTACATAAAGTACTGAACTCATAACACTCGCGTAGATGAGTAATAACTAATAATGAGATAAGTTGAGTCATATAAACTGCTGAAATAATGCAAGGTCAACGGTTGCAACGAGAAAGAAGTTGAACGAAGTTTTGAGAAGCTCGGAACGAGCAACGGAAAATTACTTAAGTTTTTAATCGGTGCGCTTAGTCGCCTCACAGTGTGGCATCACGTAGCTGCTAATACTAATAATAAGTACCTAGTTGTCGTCGACTAACTTTTCACGGTGATAACTTGAATAGCCTCCAGCGAGCTACATTCATTTGATATATTTTGCTCAATTCAAACTTTAAAGAAGGCTATTAGAAAAGTTACCTAGCGTTTTATTTTTAATTCTGGTTAGGTAAACCACATTCTTTTGTGTATAGGTAAGTTATATTGAGAACAGTAAAAATATTCTTTCTTATCCTATTAATTTATGAGTATTGGGATATATGATCATCATACTAGGGGCAACCCCTAGCTGTAGAATCTGTTTTGAATTATTAAACCCTAGTAAAGAATTTTATTAGAATCATATTAATTGGTTATTTTATACGAGTAGCTAACGCGTGATATTCGATTTTTGGCAAATCTCGAGGGAATCGTGGATTTCCGGTTCTCGTTCCCGCTCCCTTTTCCAACCTTTATGCCTACTGTCGAGGAAGTTTGCTATAGTAATCTACCTATAGCTGTAGCTATAGATTTCGTGGGAACTGTGGATTTTTCCAGGATAAAAAGTATATGCCTGGGACGTATACAACGGGTTCCCCAGGCGTCCAGCACAGTCAGCGAGAGGGAACAGCCGTGGTGGTTTTAGTTAGGGTATACCCATAGGGGGAGTCCCACATAACCCCCAAAGAACGGGGGTAGCCATAAAGCTTACCACCACGTCAAAAAAAAAAAAAAAGGATAAAAAGTATATGTTAAGTCAGGGCATAATCTATCTCCATTCAAAATTTCAGCCAAATAGGTGCAGTAGTTGTGGCGTTAAAGAGTAACAAACATACACACACACACACGCAAAAACTTTCTCCTTTATATATTATTAGTGATTAGGGTAATAGAAACCACCCATAATTGATAAAAATAAATTTGAAAATTAATTTCTATGATGAAAGGTAGGCTGCAGTAGACAGGGTAGTACCTAGGTAGCGGAAAGATCAGATAGTAACAGAAAATTTCAAGCATTTGTTACAAGAAATTGTATGTCATGGAGTAATGATATTCAAGTGATACCTATGTATTTAACAAGACTGTAAGTAAATACAAGTATTTTAAAGTCTCTATATAAATATTTTAATTTTATGAGAAAGAATTTTCCATTCAACTTACTAGAATTGATAATTTCGAAGTAAGTAGGTATTTAAAGAGCCATTACCCAGCATTGAAGTAAAACAGAAGGAAAATATTATAATACCAACGGACGGCTTTGTAATTAAGATAAGTCCCCAAATGCAGACCTCGTGTCAAAAACATGTTTTGAGACTATTATATGGTGAAATGGAGCGCTTTGATAAGTATTTTGATAACAAAATAATAGAAAGAGTTTGTCTTCTATATTTAACTAACTATTCCATGTAGCAGAAATATGAAAAATAAAATAACTCTCGTTCATGAAATAATGTTCACTCTTTAGGATTTTTCAGTACAATTGTTCTGTGATGAAATCGCTCATAAAATGCACGATGCAAAACGCAGCTGCCGCGAGCCGATTACGGCGCGTAAATCTGCCATCGCAACTTATTAGGTACTCATCGTGCGTGCATGAAAGGGTTTTATTTAAAACCATATTTAATATTTTTATTGCTTGCTTGAGAGTACACGGATTTACGAACTTTGGCCTAAGTCAGGTGCCAGATTTAGAATATAGGCTAGGTTAGAGCAATGCTAAGGCGCGCTGCTTCGCCGTGGCCCGCATCGTATACCTAGCGGTTTTATCGGATTGTATTCGAAACTTTTAACGCCAAAGTGGGAGTACAAGTACATGCCGATGAAACTAAAGTAGGACCCTTCGGCCTGGGACGCCGAAATCACAGGGGGCACATGCTGGTCAACTTTCTTGAGAAGGAGGGTCTCTTTCTCATGAATTCCTTTTTTGAGAAAAAGACCCACAGAAGGTGGACCTGGCATCGCCCCGGTAACGTGACAAGGAACGAGATTGACTTCTTCATATCAGACAAACGGACTATATTCAGAGATGTTTCTGTAATCGGAAGGGTGAACACTGGTAGTGATCACCGGTTGGTCAGGGGCACTCTGGATATCAATTATCACCTGGAAAGATCCCGATTGATGAAGTCAACGCTCAGACCTTCGCCTCCCGAAATAGCCATGGGGTCCGAACCATTCCAATTGGAATTGAGAAACAGCTTCGCGGCATTGGAAACCATCACTAACGTTGATGAGAAAACCGACACTATTGTGAAAGTCCTCCGGGAAGTGGGTCACAAATACTTCCGGCCACAACGTAAAATCAGAAAGTCCAAACTTTCTCAGACCACTCTCGACCTTATGAAAAAACGACGGGAAATGTCACCTACCAAGCAGAAGTGTTCGTCAGATGAGCTCAACAAGAGAATAAAAAAGTGCATACGACGCGATATCCGTTCCGCTAATACGCTTGCAATTAAAGAAGCGATTGAGCGGAACAGAGGATCGAAAGTCTTTGCAAAGCCTCTGGGAGCGAGCCAGATGACGAAACTAAAGACTCAGCAGGGTGACATTGTCAAATCTAAGATCGAGATAGCAAAGGAAGTCGAGAAATTTTATGGACATCTGTACGAATCACGCGCGGCCAAACCAGCTGATCCACGTGCCGACCCTCGAGCCACACTGACTCGACATTACACCGAGGACATACCGGACGTTGACCGAGACGAAGTTGAGGCCGCCTTGAGACAGCTCAAGAACAACAAAGCTCCGGGGGATGACGGCATTACCTCAGAACTACTTAAAGCCGGAGGGGCTCCTGTTATACAGGAGTTGGCAAATTTATTCAACTACGTCATTCACAATGGCACCACACCGGAGTCGTGGAGCAGAAGTGTTGTGGTCTTGTTCTTCAAGAAAGGCGACAAATCTTTATTGAAGAACTATCGTCCCATCTCACTTCTGAGCCACGTTTATAAGTTGTACTCAAGAGTGGTCACAAATCGTCTTGCCAAAAGACTTGACGAGTTTCAGCCTCCGGAGCAGGCTGGATTTCGACAAGGCTATAGTACCATGGACCACATCCTTACTGTTCGGCAGATTATCCAAAAGACAGAAGAATATAATCAGCCGCTGTGTATGGGATTCGTGGACTATGAAAAAGCCTTCGACTCAATCGAAATCTGGGCTGTTCTGGATTCTCTGCAACGATGCCGTGTTGACTGGCGATATATCGAGGTGTTGAGATGTCTGTATAGCGCCGCTACGATGACAGTCCAAATTCAAAATTCCCAAACTAAACCAATCCAGTTGCGCCGAGGTGTGAGACAGGGTGACGTTATTTCACCGAAACTGTTCTCCAACGCATTGGAGGACGTTTTTAAAACATTGAACTGGGAAGGACGGGGAATCAATATAAACGGCGAGTACATCTCACATCTTCGATTTGCTGACGACATCGTCTTATTCGCGGAGTCTCCGGCTGAATTAGCCCGAATGCTGCGGGACCTTGATGGGGCCTCCCGTTGTGTTGGTCTCGGCATGAATCTTGAGAAGACTAAGGTCATGCTTAACTCACGTGTCATGCCGGAACCAATAACCGTCGGTGGTACTACACTCGAAGTCGTCGAAGAGTATATCTATCTTGGGCAAACTCTCCAACTAGGTCGAGACAACTTTGAGAAGGAAGCCGACAGGAGGATTCGTCTGGGTTGGGCAGCATTTGGGAAGTTACGTCAAGTCTTTTCGTCATCTCTGCCGCAATGCCTGAAGACAAAAGTCTTTGACCAGTGCATCCTACCTGTGATGACATATGGAGCCGAGACGTGGACACTGACTGTGGGGCTTGTCCACAGATTCAAAGTCGCTCAACGGGCTATGGAGCGAGCTATGCTTGGAGTCTCTTTGAAGGATAAAATCAGAAATGAGATTATTCGGAAAAGAACTAAAGTAACCGACATAGCTCGCAGGATCAGCTCGTTGAAGTGGCGGTGGGCAGGTCACATCTGTCGGAGGACCGATGGCCGCTGGAGCAGACGTGTCCTCGAGTGGAGACCGCGAACCGGCAAGCGCAGCGTAGGGAGACCCCCGGCTCGGTGGTCCGACGACCTTAAAAGGGTCGCTGGCCGGGATTGGATGCGAAAGGCAGAGAACCGGACGGTGTGGCGCACCCTGGGAGAGGCCTACGTCCAGCAGTGGACGGAAATAGGCTGATGATGATGATGATGATGATGATTCGAAACTGGATTTTTATACGTAAGAATCTTCGAACGCTATCAATAATTTGAACAGTTTTACATTTTGGTATCTTTCGTTTCTTATTTTATCTTTTCAGTTTTAATTTAAGGAATAACGAATGCCTACTGTGGCATAAGGATATAAATATATCTAACCTGAATGTTACAAATTGTTTCATAATGTATACGCCTACCTTTAGGCAATAAGAAGGGTCGAAATTAATCGTTGCCATTCATCTCTGTTTTCCTTTTGTATTTTCTCAAATTTAGATCACGCAAGAACATAATATTTTTTATCCCCTTGGAATCCTTTACCATCTTACCAATCTTGATCACATAGATTACGTCGTAGCTGGCTTATGTTTACCTATCTAGGGGTGTAGATGGAAGTAAATATATCGAAACATACTCGTAGATATAATATGACTATAATAATGAACTTTCTTTAATGTGCTACGCCAGAAGACTCGCTACGTTTCGCTACGGATGCAGTCTTCGCCAGTTTTCCCCTTCGCTACATTCGGCCTCGTAGGCTCACCTCATTCAGAACCTCCTTTGCTATCTTCTGGGTTCTGCAATGTACATTACAAAAATACTCTATCCTAGATAGACAAGACATGCGTGGAGTCGGGGTTATCCGATTACGTTATGGATGCGTTTTCGTCTTAACGTGGTGGTCGGCAAACGTTCCAAATGCGATATAACTTTGCTAAATTACCACAACGCGTTGTGGTATAATATCAGCGAATTTAGTTTGTATTTATTAACGTAAAAAAGACGTAGGTAAAATCTTATATGCGTCAATGATGCATACATCCCAACGTATTGGCAACGAGAAAGCCTGATAACAAACTTGTGATACATAATAATATATCAACTAGCACAACTTTTTGTATTAGTCAAGTATTGATGTCGATTGCAAGTTTACCTATTTGCAATAGGCAGTGCAGGGCTACAGACTACAGCGCCACTCCCGAGTTTGATTTATAGCTGTTTGCCTGGCCTTAATAAATCAGTTTTATTGACTGCATCTAGCTCTTGTTCGAGTTTTCCAACCTTTTAGTGTAGGTATGAGTAACTCTGTGCTTTAAAGTATACCATATATCTGTCGTTTATTGACGTTTACAGCGTAAAGGCATATTTCGAATATTTAACTAGAGTGACGAAACTATAGGCGAATAAGATATTAACGTAGGGAAAATTCTACTTTGTACTAAAATAATTTTACATTTTCATTTTAAAATACCGTTTATTTACTACGATGTATTATTATTATTAGATATTTGTTACTAGTTGGAGTTTTACCAATTCTTTACCTTACATATGGGATTTTTACAAATGAAAAATAATATGTATTAGATAAGTATTGCTCAGTATAAGTATTGGTTCAGATTTGAATGAAATAAAGAGGAGTAGTAATATGTGCTACAGATTACACCTAACTTAAAATTCAACATTCACATATAATACCTACATAATATTATAAGTATTCTACATTCTTCTATTCTAAGTTCTTACATAATATCAAGAAGTCGACTATCAATAATATACAACAATAGTCAAAATGAGTTATACAATTAATTGAAAAGCTATTGACTTTATTTATTTACAGTTTGCTTGTTCGAGAAGAGGTAATATTTGCTGAACAAAGCCTAGATGGAATTTCTAAACTAATCCGAAACTTTGATTTGGAATGCGTGATATACGGAATTGTCGAATTCCCTATTAATACACATTACATTCACTCCCACAAGTTTAGGTTTATGTAAGATCGCAAGAAACCTTTTGTGTTTCATAAATACCTAACATTCTAGCTGAAATTATTATAAATCGGAGGTCGTACAAAGATAGTAATAGGTATAAGCATTTTTACATTTCACTTGGAAAATATCAGGTGGTTTATTTTATATTTTATCTGTAGTTTGTTTTCATGTTTTAAATACCTGTGTATGGGCTATTAAGCAATGGTGCATTACATAGGTAGGATACCCGTTATAAACGACAGTACATCGTTAGGAACGGAATTCCGAACCTGTGGTAGATTCAATTGACGATTCAAAAGTATTTGAAAAAGTTTATTTGATTAAAAAAAACTATCCTGTAATGTTTCAGGATCCAATGAAACACACCTTCTGTTTATCCGGCAGGCCATGTTTTGTATGCAAGCCTGACCACGTCCGTTCCCGCTCGCTGTCGGTGTGCGACTGCCGCCCTCTATCGTAACCTGCATACACTACATCCCTCCTTTATTTTTATTTTTATTCAAATAAACTTTTACAAGCACTTTTAAATCGTCCATTGAATCTACCACTGGTTCGGAATGCCTTTCCAACCGAGAAGAACCAGCAAGAAACTCGGCGGTTGCTCTTTTTATAAAAGTAACAATATTACAATTATTATATGGCGGTTAACTAACCAAAATGTTTTTTAAATATTATTATTACAGATTTCTCGTAAAGTTTAACAGAACAGCTTTGATTTTTACTCTATTTTAAATGTTTGTAACAATTACATAAACGTAGTTGATGACAGTAGACGACAATACAAAATACATAAATTAAAAGGCTTTACTCTAGATCATTATTCTCTTCTAAATCATTATTCTACTATTTATACTAACCAAGTAATGATATGCTTATGATTGTGTTATTTTTGATTAGGTACAATTTCCACCCATATTTTACCATTATTTTCAGGTTGCTATCTGTCGCTTTCCTTTTGAGATCCAGGTACTTCTTCCCTTTTTCCTTCATTTACAGATATATCTGTCTCTCACTCATCTCTATTACTCGTCTATTGTTTTGAATTCCATGTCTGATGCTGCTGGGATCCTGCCTCTTTTTCTTCTTCTTAAAAACAAGAACCATTGGTGATACCCATGGTGAGGGTCCATTCACTTCCTCAATAATATCCGCATCCTTCAGTTCCTTTAACGTTCCTTCTGTACGGTTGGATGACTGGTTTTACTTAATTTTCTTTATTTTATTTGTTTGTGAATACAGTGTTATTACAATATAAGTATCTTGTATTCTACTACAGCGTGGTGTACAAATGAATCGTAGAATTAGTTACATATAAATTAGCATTTAAGTTAATAATACATACAATATGTTTATAGCGATTCCAAAATGACACCTTTACGTCATAAATACAATTTTAACTTACACAGCACAGTCACTAAACGAAAAATAAAACAAGAATAAAATTACTTAATTAAAGTTGAACACCTATGTCAAATAACAATGCGGGTAGTAAGGAAAATGTCATGTTAATGCTAATTAGTTAGTGTCATTATTCATAGCGTCAAGAAGGTTGTAAGTATACTGTCATTCAGATTTATAGCGTCAAGAAGTATATATTCTATAAACCCCTGGAGACTGCGCCTTAAACATTTCAATTTTTCTTTTTCCAATTTCAATCTCATGCTATACAAACTATAATTAGTAATTAAAATAATTAAAGTAACTATAAAGTTTTAGATTATAAGAGTTTATGTAATACATTACATTATATAATTTCATTCAAATATCGTAAAATAGAAACATACCCATTACTAAGTTGCACAAATAAAAGTCATAATATAAAATGTTGACCATAATTCTTATAAAAAAATAAAAATTTATTATATATATTTATAAGTGATTACCATTACTTTTAACAAATATTGTAATTCAAATATTCATTGACTGAATGGAATTGGACTCCTGATTTGAGGTTCAATTTTAAGCACGCTTAATTGAATTGCATAATAAACGCTTTGCCTAATAAATTGTCTGCCATCTCTGATGACTTATACAGTACAGTTTATACTTTTGACAGACCGGACATAGTTCTACGTTCAGCCGATAAATTTTTATCTACTTCTACTTCCTTTACATTCAAAGCCATTAGTTTATGGAATGAACTTCCTTCGCAATTATATCATGTATTCGGAATTATATTTACTGTAAGAATTATAGTCAGAATTATTGTAATTCAAATCAAATCAAATAAACTTTATTCAAAATTGATACACTGTACGCCTTTGAACGTTAATTTAGGAACAGGCGATGGTGATGACTACTTACGGAAACTTAAAATTAAACTACGAGGGTTCCAAACGCGCCCTGGTCTGAGAAGAGCCCACAACAAACTCAGCCGGGATTATATATATATTTTTCAGAGCAATCTGTGTCCATGGGTTTCTGTCATCAAAAATCTTTTAAGCTATAGTAAGATTTTTCAATTAATTTGCGTTTAATGAAACCCTTGAACTTATTGAGAGGTATATTATCCAAAATGTTCTCTGGCAACATATTATAAAATGTACAGAATTAACAACAAATGATTTTCCAACTTTTCACAGCCTAGTAGTGGACAACACAAGTTAATCTTTATTTCTAAGATTAATGTTATGACATGACAGTCACTTTTCCCTTAAATTTGTTGATATTTTTGTGCACATATATTAAATTTTCAAAAATATATTGGTTATAACTGTCATAATTTTGACTTCCTTGAACTTATCTCTCAGTGAATCTCTGGGACCCATATTATATATGGCACGAACAGCCCTCTTCTGCAGCACGAAAATGGAATTAATATCAGCAGCATTACCCCATAATAGTATGCCATATGTCATAATACTGTGAAAATAACCAAAATAAACTAACCTCGCCGTTTCAATGTCAGTCAATTGGCGAGTCTTTTTAACCCGGGTGAAGATGAACTCAGGGTCGTATTGTTGCCAAGAACCCACAGTTAAAGGCTGAACTGGCCAACCTAAACAGCGCTCACACTGTGGTGTTAGCGCCTGGTAGCATTGAAACTTATGGGGACGTATTGGGAAGAATCTCTATATTGGAGCCTGAACTGAGCAGATCTCAAAACCATTCATGACTTTCAGTCACAAATAAAGTTATGAAATATAATAAACAATACATAAAACAACAATTTATACAACGAGCCGCTCCAATGCGGGTTGGTGCGCTTTTCAACAAGTATTGTCACATAATAGTGATAATAACCGGGACCGACCGCTTAATACGCCCTCCGAAGCACAGGGGCACAACACCCCTAGCCTCCAACTCCGGGCGGCATTGAGACAGAAAAACCCAATACCCATCAATCATTTGCCCGACCCGGGAATCGAACCCGGAACCCCGCGATCTGTGTTCGAACATGCTAACCACTAGATCCACGAGGCAGTAATTATTTTCGTGTCTCCCTACTGTTTCCTCATTGCGTGACCTTTAAGTGAACCCTTACCACAATTATGATTAGTCTTTTGAAACTGTTATTTCAAAAAATTATAATTGAACTATCAGTCAGCTTTTCTCTTATTCGATAAATCAAACTAAAATCTGATTCGATTAATCTATACTTTAAAACCGTAATGATTAACTATATCAGTTCTCTCAACATCACATCAGCTCATATCAAATCTGTTCTAAAAATACTTAAGGTTCAAATTACTTTTACAGTTACATTTTCCAAACTAAACGACTCTAATCTCGGTTTTGAACGTCGCGTCTATAACTATTCTAAATATTTGTCAATCAAATGTTCCTACTAAATGCAATCCAACTACACTTCTTTAGCTCTAATCGTGTAAGCATTCATCACCCTGATAAACCCTTTCACGATCTAAAACTTCTTCACGGCTTTTCACAGCCGGTGAATTCGAACTTGATCACTTCCCAACATCAATGAAGATGTCAGGATACCATATAGGTAATATTCTAACGAAATCAAACTATTATTTAAAAATCTACGTTTATCACCCGCAAAACTCAGTTAAATCGAAACAGAAATTAGTTTAACCAAAATGTCGCTTCATATTTCTCTCCTAATTAGTTAATTACACTTTGCAGCCCAAAATGGCAATACTCACTCGATCAATGTGTCAGTTCAATCTCAGCCATATCAATTGTGAAATGAGATTTAATAATCTTTAAACCATTTCTAAACATTTATATCAACTTTCTACTAGAAGCTCGGCCGTACCGTATTTAAATATGGAATAATAAATACAACATCTAAAATAAAATTTAAAATGTCAGTAGGTCGGTACAATGTCTTTAAACGAGCTGTAATAGGCTAGTCGATATTGTGTACAGGTTATGGATTTATGATGAAATTATAAATTGTACACCGACCGAGGTTGATTCACCGTTACAGTTGAACTTTTCAATGAAAGGAATGACACATTTTTTCCCTTTTTGGGCGGCCTGGGACAATGAATTTAATGATTCAGATGATATTATCTGTCGTGTGATAATCAATTTAATGATTCAGATAAATATCATCTACTGTTGTGTTGTAATCAATTTAATGATTCAGATAGTATTATCAGCTGTCGTGCGGTAATCAATTTAATGATTCAGATAAATACTACCTGCTCCCGTGTAGTGATCAATTTAATGATTCCGATAATATTATCTGTCGTATGGTAATCAATTTAATGATTCAGATAAATATCATCCGCTGTTGTCTAATAATCAATTTAATGATTCAGCTAGTATTATCTGTCGAGTGGTAATCAATTTAATGATTCAGATAAATACTATCTGCTGCCGTGTAGTAATCAATTTAATGATTCCGATAATATTATCTGTCGTGTGGTAATCAATTTAATGATTCAGATAAATATCATCCGCTGTTGTCTAATAATCAATTTAATGATTCAGCTAGTATTATCTGTCGAGTGGTAATCAATTTAATGATTCAGATAAATACTATCTGCTGCCGTGTAGTAATCAATTTAATGATTCCGATAATATTATCTGTCGTGTGGTAATCAATTTAATGATTCAGATAAATATCATCCGCTGTTGTCTAATAATCAATTTAATAATTCAGCTAGTATTATCTGTCGTGTGGTAGTCAATTTAATGATTCAGATAAATACTATCTGCTGCCGTGTAGTAATCAATTTAATGATTCCGATAATATTATCTGTCGTGTGGTAATCAATTTAATGATTCAGATAAATATCATCCGCTGTTGTCTAATAATCAATTTAATGATTCAGCTAGTATTATCTGTCGTGTGGTAATCAATTTAATGATTCAGATAAATACTATCTGCTGCCGTGTAGTAATCAATTTAATGATTCCGATAATATTATCTGTCGTGTGGTAATCAATTTAATGATTCAGATAAATATTATCCGCTGTTGTCTAATAATCAATTTAATGATTCAGGTAGTATTATCTGTCGTGTGGTAATCAATTTAATGATTCAGATAAATACTATCTGCTCCGTGTGTATATGTACTCGATAACCTTACAAAGCACTATTTTCGTCCAATTTATATCAATTTAATGATCAGTTTAATTGCAACTGCTTAATTCAATTAAACATTTCTGTCTTTGACATTGACTGACTTTAAATATAGGTAACTATCAATGCCTATTTAGGGTTCTAATTAACATATTATATGAAATTATATTTAATATAATAAATGTAATGTAACACCTAGATGTAATTATGAATATATTCGATACTAAAGTGCAAATGTTAAAAACTTACTAAATATATTATTAAATAAGTCAAGGATTTATGCAAAATTTGCACGCCCGTGTGGCAAAACATGTTTGAGATGTAAGTACTTAATCCACCTACCATCTAATGTACCCATGTTTCAAGCAAATGAATAATATTATTATTAGATTTATAACTATCATTTCAATGTATAAAAATTAATTCACAAGTAGACTCGGGTGAAACCGGTAGTATAGGTCAGCGGACCAGCGTGAACGTATCGGTAAGGTACAGTCGAATTGTTGACGGTAAGGTACACTTCCACACCGCTCTTATCGATCAAAATGCATTCACAATTGTTCGGCCGCCATGATTACGTTCATTGTTTACGACACGAATAAGATCAGACAAAATAGTGCCTTATAAAGTTCCTATGTACTTATGTATGACGATGTAATGGAACGACGCTGTGTCACTCGGTACCGCTTTATTTATTTTTACTCATGCAGGTTGCAGGTACCCGCAACTCTTATGATAACAAAACTACATCTTTCTTTCATAATTAAAAACCTCAATCCGATGGATTGTGTTATTATCTGAGTGCAAACAAAACCCCAAACTAGTGACACTCCGACGTTCCTCCGACGTCAACCTGATATGTCTATTAACATGACTTATTAATATCAACACATTCTAGATAGTGACTTCGTCTTCTTTGACGGTTGATCTGTTAAGAGCTGCTATGCCCATACTACAATTGTCTTTGATTAAACATGGAGTGTTTAATCAAAAGATAAGCTTAAATATCTCTCTCTTTATCAAAAGGTGGTACACATCAACAACATTTTATTGTGTGTAGGTACTATAATGTTCTGTGAGCATGTTATTAAAACTGCGGTTTTGTAGCAGACTTGCGTGTTCTAATCACGTGTGGTAATTACTCAGAAAAATGGTAAATATAATAGCACAAAATAATTTGTAGGTACTTTTATCGAACATAATATTATTGTTTTCCAGTAACTTCCATTGAAACGTTTATCAGCTGTTCACTATTGCCATAGCTGTATTATAGATACTAAAATCGCAAACTTACCGAAATATCCAGTATTATTTTAACTTAACCTCTTTTTATTCCATCTTCCCTTCCCTTCAAACATTTTCTTTTTCTGTTTTTCTATTTTCCTTCTTTTTTCCCTCGTCGCCACATGTAATGTTTCAGGATCCAATGAAACACACCTTCTGTTTATCCGGCAGGCCATGTTTTGTATGCAAGCCTGACCACGTCCGTTCCCGCTCGCTGTCGGTGTGCGACTGCCGCCCTCTATCGTAACCTGCATACACTACATATCCTATTCTACAACTTAAATTAACTTTAAACCGTGCTATCCGATTTTATTTCCTTTATTTGTAGCTTGCCTGAAACTGAGAGCCTTCATAGCTCCGCCTATTGTATAATTTTTTGTCTATAGTAACGCGCCTATTGTGTTTTTTTTTTGTCTGTAGTTTTTTCTCATATTGTACATTGCAGTGTTTAATGATATATAAGAAAGTATGTTTCATTCATTTAATTTGATTTCATTCATTAACATAGAGTCGCCATTCTATTCGGCGCTAGGTTGTTGTGTAAAAGTAGTATGGACATGTATGGACTATGGATGCGCGAAAATTAAAAAATACTTTCTTCCAGTTGAGGTTCCTCTTCTGTCCACATGCACAATCAATATTACTTACTGTGAAAAATTCACTAAGCTTAATCAACTCGTGGTATGATATCCACGTGAAAATAACCTAACCTAAATTACGGCCTCCACAAACCCCTCATAGCCGTCCACACACCAGCCTAATCTGACGACATCGACCTCTAACCAACATCCCCCTCAACATGCCCCTCAATAGGGCAATAATTCAACTTAACAGCAACATTAGAATAGACAAACAGACTCACCGAACAGCAGCAGAACCACACAAATTTACACTCACTGAACAAACCGATAAACAACTTCCTATTTCCAGGCTACGACTAGTTCAAACGACGGTCGGACAAATTCTGACTCCCACCCAAAAGCTCAGTTGAAAAAGTGAATTTCAAAATGACTTATTTTACCACCACGAAAAGACTTGTCAAAGACAAGCGCCACGCGACACGCTATGACGCTATAGATAGTGTTTATAAGGTGTTTATATTTAACGTTAACGGATGCAATAATATTATTATGACGTTCTCAACGCTATACAAAATCACGATTTAAAATAAAATGGGAAAGATAATAAATCACGACATTACTTACATTGACAGACAAAATATTAAGACCATAATTATTAAAGGCTCCCAAGAATACATAAACAATTAAATCACTCTTCCATAAATTCATGATAATTGATGTCCGTTGTCTATAAGAAATTAATACAGGACAGACCCCAAATCAATAATCAACCTACAAGCTTTCTAATTTTTAGGGTTCCACACAAGAATGGTAAAAATGTGTCTGTCACAGCTGATTACGTAACTTCTATCGACTTGCGAATTGCGAAAAGGTACGGAACCCTTCGTGCACGTGTTTGGCTCGCACTTGGCCGGTTAATTAAACACGATACAACATACAACCCACTAGCAATCTATCTATACATCTATCTTCTATACATCTATATCTATCTATTCTATACATATAATAAAATCGTAGAATTGCCGTATCTGTACATTGAAGATTTTTGCAAAATAATAACTGGGGGATGTTAGGGATAAGTAATAGAACGTAAAAAAGGTATTTTTGAAATTTTTGTCTGTTTGTCTGTTTGTCTGTTTGTCTGTTTATCTGTTTGTCTGTTTGTCTGTATGTTTGTGCGCGCATCACGTAAAAACTACTGAATGGATTGAAATGAAACTCGGCATGATTTAAGTTCATACTATGGAGTAACATATAGGATACTTTTTATCCCGAAATTGAGCACGGTTCCCTTGGGAGAGGGGATGAAAGGCAAAATGTGTATGTAGCTGTAATTCGTTAACGGGTGGTCCGATTTGATTCATTCTTTTTTTGTTAGAAAGTAGATACTTTAAAGACTACTGGCTAATCTCTGAAAGGCTGGACCGATTTTGATGGGACTTTCACTGGCGGATGTTTACATTTTGATGTACCTAAACATCCGCCAGTGAACTTTTTAACCCCCGACGAAAAAACGACGGGGTGTTATAAGTTTCACGTGTCTGTGTGTGTGTGTGTGTGTGTGTGTGTGTGTGTGTGTGTGTGTGTGTGTGTGTGTGTGTCTGTCTGTTCCCCTGTGGCGCTCAAACGCGTGGACCGATTTGAATGCGGTTTTTTTTGTTTGAGAGGTGAATTAGTCGAGAGTGTTGTTAGCTATGTTTGATGAAAATCGATCCAAGATGGCCGCCGCTACAAAATGGCGGATTACATATTTTATCACAACGCCCTCAATATGGGTATCAAATGAAAGGGCTTGACTAACAAAATAGCACTATTGCAAATTCAAGATGGCCGCCGCCACAAAATGGCGAATGTCGGGGGTTTTTTAAATTTTCAATTTATACTTGTTACACTCTTTAGCAAGGTATAAGCTCAAAGGAGCTTAGGAAAAACAAAATGATTCACACGGGATTATTAAAATCAATATCCACGCGAACGAAGTCGCGGGTATCCGCTCGTGGTAAAATAATATGAACCATTATTCTGTCGGTGTAATAAAAGCAGTAACATCCAGATAAAAAATATAAAATATATAGGTAGATATATCCAAAAATTGCAACAGTTTAACAACAGATTGAGTCCAGTCAAACAATACTGTGTTATAAAACATTTCAGGTGTATTCAACTGAGGCAGAAAAACCTGTTTACTGCAGACCACCCACCTCCCTGACAGCTGTGGGCTCTTTATTGTTACAGGGAGGGAAATGCTCCGAGACATCTTTATAAATAACGTTCTATCGAGTTTTTCATTTAAATCTTGAAAATTCGTGTAGTGGCATTTCTGCGGGCGAGTTGCCCATAATGTTACCTACATACAAATCTTAGGTATTATAAATAAGTAAAAAAAAAAATGAGTGCGTTTACCGATAGGTACTTAACTAACTTGCTCATATAATCTTGGCCTCAGGCCTGAGTGCCATTCCATAAAACTCAGGGTTTTTATTTAAGTTTTGTTTATAGCGCCTTTGTGTGGGCGCAGTCAAATTCAAAACCACACGTATTTTATTTGGCTCACCCCTATCTGTTGGCCCGTTCGCCGTTTTGGACTCTTTATGTAACTTGGCACCGAACATATAGCTGTATCAGTTCGTCCCATTATTTGTTTAGGCTTAGCAAAAAAGAAAGTTTGCTAATTCAATAAAACATCTGTCAACGATGGGGGATCGCCACTTGTTGAATGATGTTCCTACCTTGTTCTTGTTAAATAGCTGACAAACTTTGGGTTTAGTTGCCGATCAACTTATTAATTTCGGCTAAATTACCATAATTATAATTAACCACTTATATTTACTGTGGAGATATCTTCTATCTATCTATAATATAATAAAACTGTAACAGATCCAATTCTGTACATTGAAGATATTTTGAAAATTTTTATTGGAGGGCACTCTATAATCGATACTGAAGCCAAAACTGCAATTTGTTTCATTTTTGTCTGTCTGTCTGTCTGTCTGTCTGTCTGTCTGTATCTTGGCCGCGCATCACGCCGAAACTACTGAATGGATTCAAATGAAACTTGGTACGATTTGAGTTTATACTCCGAGGTAGGACATAGGATACTTTTTATCCCGAAATTCAGCACGGTTCCCTTGGGAGAGGGGATGAAAGTTAAAACGTGTATTTAGCTGTAATTCATTAACGCGTTACTCGATTTCACTCATTCTTTTTTTGTTAGAAAGGTAGTACTTTATATATTGTCCCGTAAATATTTCAAGGTCATAGGTTTTTTAGTTTAGAAATGACAGACATTTATTGGGTTCAAATAACTTGGGACCCGGATCTTTGTACGTACGGCTTATTTTAAACTGGCGTGCGTTTAAATTTATGTTTGTCGGTCTGTCTATTTGTTTCAACTAATCTCAAAAATGGCTGGATCGATTTTAACAGAACTTTCAATGGCAGATAGGTGATGTTATAAGGAGTAACTTAGGTTGCATTTAGTTTAAGTAGGTATATAAAATAATTATGGGATCCGTTCCGATCCTATATAAAACCTATAAACACGCGAACGAAGTCGCGGGGGTCAGCTAGTCTTCTATAATATAATAAAACTGTAACAGATCCAATTCTGTACATTGAAGATATTTTGAAAATTTTTATTGGAGGGCACTCTATAATCAATACTGAAGCCAAAACTGAATTTTTTTTCATTTTTGTCTGTCTGTCTGTCTGTCTGTCTGTATCTTGGCCGCGCATCACGCCGAAACTACTGAACGGATTCAAATGAAACTCGGTACGATTTGAGTTTATACTCCGAGGTAGGACATAGGATACTTTTTATCCCGAAATTCAGCACGGTTCCCTTAGGAGAGGGGAAGAAAGTTAAAACGTGTATTTAGCTGTAATTCATTAACGCGTAGTTCGATTTAACTCATTCTTTTTTTGTTAGAAAGGTAGTACTTTAAGTATTATCCCGTGAATATTTCAAGGTCATAGGTTTTTTAGTTCAGAAATGACAGACATTTATTGGGTTCAAATAACTTGGGACCCGGATCTTTGAACGTACGGCTTATTTTAAACTGGTGTGCGTTTAAATTCATGTTTGTCGATCTGTCTATTTGTTCCAGCTAATTTCCGAAACGGCTGGATCGATTTTGGCGGAACTTTCAATGGCAGATAGGTGATGTTATAAGGAGTAACCTAGGCTACATTTAGTTTAGGTACATAAAAGAATTATGGAATCTGATCCGATCCTATATAAAACCTATAAACACGCGAACGAAGTCGCGGGGGTCAGCTAGTAATATAATAAAACTGTAACAGATCCAATTCTGTACATTGAAGATATTTTGAAATTTTTTATTGGAGGGCACTCTATAATCGATACTGAAGCCAAAACTGCAATTTGTTTCATTTTTGTCTGTCTGTCTGTCTGTCTGTCTGTATCTTGGCCGCGCATCACGCCGAAACTACTGAATGGATTTGAATGAAACTTGGGTCGATTTGAGTTTATACTCCGAGGTAGGACATAGGATACTTTTTATCCCGAAATTCAGCACGGTTCCCTTGGGAGAGGAGAAGAAAGTTAAAACGTTTATTTAGCTGTAATTCATTAACGCGTAGTTCGATTGAACTCATTCTTTTTTTGTTAGAAAGGTAGTACTTTAAGTATTGTCCCGTAAATATTTCAAGGTCATAGGTTTTTTAGGTCAGAAATGACAGACATTTATTGGGTTCAAATGACTTGGGACCCGGATCTTTGAACGTACGGCTTATTTTAAACTGGTGTGCTTTTAAATTTATGTTTGTCGGTCTGTCTATTTGTTCCAGCTAATTTCCGAAACGGCTGGATCGATTTTAATGGAACTTTCAATGGCAGATAGGTGATGTTATAAGGAGTAACTTAGGCTACATTTAGTTAGGGTACATAAAATAATTATGGGATCCGATCCGATCCTACATAAAAACCTATATCCACGCGAACGAAGTCGCGGGGATCAGCTAGTGTATAATATTACCTAATGTTTGACAGTAAAATTAGGTATATCAAATACTCATTAATTATTACCTTTCCTAAAAAATATGGAAATGTCTCGTCCGAATTGGAAATGTCTCGATAAGTATTTATTTCTAATCAACTTTGATGCTTGATCTTCAACTTTAAATGAATAAGTAATTTCTGTTTAAATTGTTTTTACTAAAAAGTCTTTAATTAAGCCCGCCTTTGAACTATTAATTTACGAATAATATTTTTTCAAGGCGTATCCACCAAGGTCCAGTTACACGACAGGTGGTTAAACTAAAGTTTAATTTGAAGTTAAACTTGCCCACCAAAAACAAGCAAAGCGAAGGCATTAGGCAATATTTGTACCTCCATGGTTATAAGATTAATTGCGCAACATTTATTTGGTTGTCTTTAACTTAATCTGCAGTTTTTTAAACTTACTAGCTATTGCCCGCGACTTCATCCGCGTAGATTTCGGTTTCTTAAAACCCTTTATTTATAACTTTACTTTATGATTTTCCGGGATAAAAAGTAGCCTGTGTCCTTCTCTAAGATCTAGTCTAAATTTGTACCAAATTTCGTCAAAATCAGTTCAGCGGTTTAGGCGTTAAAGTGATACAGCAGACAGACAGAGTTACTTTCACATTTATAATAATACTAGCGGTCCACCCCGGCTTCGCCCGTGGTACATATATAGCCTATAGCACTCAAGGATCACGTACATATCCAACGGTGAAAGAATTTTTGAAATCGATCCAGTAGTTCCTGAGATTAGCGCGTTCAAACAAACAAACTCTTCCCCTTTATTATATTAGTATAGATATATTAATATGGAAGTATTGATTAGTCTCCCCCTTACATATTATGAAGTTTGATTTTTATTTGAACAAATCCAACCAACGTTATCTTCAACTCCATTAGATTAATGGTGTTTATTCGGCTGAAGAACTTAAGCTTCTAAAGCAAGCCCGATTTTAGATTTAAGCGATAACTAAAAGCTACCTATTTGTAACATAATGAAATATCAGGGAAGCTTATTTTACGGGGTCTTTTACCACCCTTGAAATTTGGAAAACATAATATTAACCTATTATTGTTTGTTTCAAAAATATATACCTACTTACTTAGTTATTTGATTGTTACTCGTCTGTTTGTACTCTTATTCCGAGGCTTTGGTGTAACTTTTCAAACAAACGTTAGGTAACTGCTAGGAATAATTGAGAGTAGGTACATAGGGTAGTTCCTAGTAAGTGTGCGTATCTGTCATTTAGATAAAACATGACATTTTATCGAAAGTTAATTTCCATACTAAATTACAGATTTCCGCACAGTTAGCGTTAACTTGAAAAGTTACATTCTAAAATTATTTTGGTTAAGTAGATGTGTACCCATTTCACCAATTGAACGAAATCTTCTATCTATAATATAATAAGACTGTAACAGATCCAATTCTGTACATTGAAGATATTTTGAAATTTTTTATTGGAGGGCACTATATAATCGATACTGAAGCCAAAACTGCAATTTTTTTCATTTTTGTCTGTCTGTCTGTCTGTCTGTCTGTCTGTCTGTCTGTCTGTCTGTCTGTCTGTCTGTATCTTGGCCGCGCATCACGCCGAAACTATTGAACGGATTCGAATGAAACTTGGTACGATTTGAGTTTATACTCCGAGGTAGGACATAGGATACTTTTTATCCCGAAATTCAGCACGGTTCCCTTGGGAGAGGGGATGAAAGTTAAAACGTGTATTTAGCTGTAATTCATTAACGCGTTGTTCGATTTCACTCATTCTTTTTTTGTTAGAAAGGTAGTACTTTATATATTGTCCCGTAAATATTTCAAGGTTATAAGTTTTTTAGTTCAGAAATGACAGACATTACAACCCTGAGTAGTGGGTTCAAATAACTTGGTACCCGGATCTTTGAACGTACGGCTTATTTTAAACTGGTGTGCGTTTAAATTTATGTTTGTTGGTCTGTCTATTTGTTCCAGCTAATCTCCGAAACGGCTGGATTGATTTTAATGGAACTTTCAATGTTATAAGGAGTAACTTAGGCTACATTTAGTTTAGGTACATAAAAGAATTATGGGATCCGATCCGATTCTATATAAAAACCTATATCCACGCGAACGAAGTTGCGGGGGTCAGCTAGTCTATAATATAATAAAACTGTAACAGATCCAATTCTGTACATTGAAGATATTTTGAAAATTTTTATTGGAGGGCACTCTATAATCGATACTGAAGCCAAAACTGCAATTTTTTTCATTTTTGTCTGTCTGTCTGTCTGTCTGTCTGTCTGTCTGTCTGTCTGTCTGTCTGTATCTTGGCCGCGCATCACGCCGAAACTACTGAATGGATTCAAATGAAACTTGATACGATTTGAGTTTATACTCCGAGGTAGGACATAGGATACTTTTTATCCCGAAATTCAGCACGGTTCCCTTGGGAGAGGGGATGAAAGTTAAAACGTGTATTTAGCTGTAATTCACTAACGCGTTGTTCGATTTCACTCATTCTTTTTTTGTTAGAAAGGTAGTAATTTAAGTATTGTCCCGTAAATATTTCAAGGTCATAGGCTTTTTAGTTCAGAAATGACAGACAATTATTGGGTTCAAATAACTTGGGATCCGGATCTTTGAACGTACGGCTTATTTTAAACTGGTGTGCGTTTAAATTTATGTTTGTCGATCTGTATATTTGTTCCAGCTAATTTCTGAAACGGCTAGATCGATTTTGACGAAACTTTCAATGGCAGATCTGTTATAAGGAGTAACTTAGGCTACATTTAGTTTAGGTACAAAAAAAGATTATGGGATCCAATCCGATCCTATATAAAACCTATATCCACGCGGACGAAGTCGCGGGGATCAGCTAGTATTTAATAAAAGAGAGACGTCTGACAAAAGCCCTTTCGCACAATCGCAATGTATCTAATAGATACAGGTAGGTACGGAAGATGTGGATAAATCGCAAAAGTTAATTAAGAAACTCTTATCCTTGAGATCTATTCAAAAACGTAATTTGTAACGACTGAACAAGTTTTAATTAAATAAGTAGGTACATATAAATTAAGACCATCTTGTGCATAAACCTTTCGGTATTTTTCAAAGAATTACCTATGATGAATTCAGTGGACCATTTTAAATATAAAATCAGGCATATTAGACAGCATTCCTCTTGCCTCTCTAACAGAGAATAAAACTTCATCTAGAAGTACAGGCAGCTAAGATAGTTTGAAGAAAAACTTAAGTCCACTTTCTATATCGGAAACAACAGTTAATTGGTATCAAATGTTGATATTGATGATGGCAATCATTTTCGATGAGCTACTAACTAGGTGTAGAGGTGTAGCGGTGTAGAGTTGAAAGTGGGACAATTTGGCTATGGGCGACGGAACCATAGGGGCCAAATGTTGGCCGACTTCATGGAGAAAGAGGGCCTCTTTATGATGAACTCTTTCTTCGAAAAGCGGCCACACAGGAAGTGGACCTGGATGAGCCCCGATGGTTCTACGAGAAATGAGATCGACTTCATCATGTCTACCAAGCGGCATGTATTCAATGATGTCTCTGTGATCAATAGGGTAAAAACCGGCAGCGATCACCGCATGGTACGAGGCACATTGAATCTGAACATAAAGCTCGAAAGGGCCAGACTGATGAAGTCAACGCTCCGACCTTCTCGCGCCCATATCCAGAACCCCGAGAGCTTCCAACTCGAATTGCAAAACCGATTCGCTTGCCTGGCAGATTGCGATTCTGTGGACGAACTAAACAACAGGCTGGTGGAAACTGTCCATGCGGTCGGGTCTAGGTTCTTTAAGACCCACCGTAGAAGTAGAACCAAAAAATTCTCAGACCATACTCTCAATCTCATGGAACAGAGACATGAAATGAGACTGCAGTTTTCAGGAGACGCCCTTGCTTATCGGCGGATTAATAGACAGATCTCTAAATCACAGAAACGCGATTTGCGATACTTTAACACCGAGCGTATCAAAGAAACCATTGAGCGGAACAAAGGCTCAAGGGTGTTCGCGAGAGATCTGTCTATCGGTCAAAGCCAGCTGACGCGACTGAAGACCGACAGCGGTAGTCTCATTTCGTCTAAACCTGAGATTTTGAAAGAGGTTGAGAAGTTCTACGGACAGCTGTACACGTCAACACAGAAGCCTGTTGAAGATTTGGCTAAAGATCCCAGAGCCAAATTGACCCGACACTATACCGAAGATATCCCGGACGTCAGCCTATACGAGATTAGTATGGCTCTCAAACAACTTAAGGACAACAAGGCGCCAGGTGATGACGGAATCACAGCGGAACTCCTGAAAGCAGGTGGAAAACCGGTCCTTAAAGTCTTTCAGCGACTGTTCAATTCCGTCATCGACCAGGGCATAACGCCAGAGGCATGGCACAGAGGCGTGGTGGTTCTTTTCTTCAAAAAGGGCGATAATACCCTGCTGAAGAATTATAGACCCATCTCGCTGCTGAGCCATGTCTATAAGTTGTTCTCGAGAGTCATTACGAATCGTCTCGCTCGTAGGTTCGACGACTTCCAGCCTCCCGAACAGGCCGGGTTCCGAAAAGGCTTCAGCACCATAGACCACATCCATACGCTGCGCAGAAGACCGAAGAGTATAACCGGCCACTTTGCTTAGCGTTTGTGGACTATGAGAAAGCCTTTGATTCGGTGGAAACTTGGGCTGTATTGAGATCACTGCAGAGATGCCGGATCGACTATCGGTACATCCAAGCGCTGAAGTGTTTGTACGAAAACGCCACTATGTCAGTCCGTATACAGGATCAGAATACGAGGCCAATCCAATTACAGCGAGGAGTGCGTCAGGGAGATGTTATCTCCCCGAAGCTATTTACCGCTGCATTGGAAGACGTCTTTAAGCTTCTGGACTGGAACGGACTTGGCATCAACATAAACGGCGAGTACATCACTCACCTACGGTTTGCCGATGATATAGTCGTGATGGCAGAGACTCTGGGAGACCTCAATATAATGCTCAACGATCTCAGCAGAGTTTCTCAACAGGTGGGCCTAAAAATGAACATGAGTAAGACGAAGATCATGTCTAACGCTCATGTTCCGCTCCACCCGGTAATCGTTGAGAACTCTGCACTCGAAATTGTAGACGAGTACATATACCTAGGACACACGATCCAGCTAGGTAGGTCCAATTTTGAGAAAGAGATCAACCGCCGAATCCAACTCGGCTGGGCAGCGTTCGGGAAACTTCGAGATGTCTTTTCGTCCAATATCCCTCAGTGTCTGAAGACGAAAGTCTTCGAACAGTGCGTGTTGCCAGTGATGACTTACGGATCTGAGACATGGTCGCTGACAATGGGCCTCATAAGAAGGCTCAGGGTCACTCAGCGGGCGATGGAGAGAGCTATGCTCGTAGTATCCCTGCGGGATCAAATCACAAATGAGGAGATCCGCAGGAGAACCAGAGTTACCGACATAGCTCATCGAGTCGCAAAGCTGAAGTGGCAATGGGCGGGGCACATTGCTCGAAGAACCGATGGACGTTGGGGTCCCAAGGTGCTTGAATGGCGACCTCGCACCAGTAAACGCAGCGCAGGTAGACCCCCCACTCGTTGGACAGACGATCTCAAGCGAGTCGCTGGCAGCCGCTGGAATCAGGCGGCACAAGATCGTGTGCTGTGGCGATCCTTGCAAGAGACCTATGTCCAGCAGTGGACGTCCATTGGTTGAAACGAACGAACTAACTAGGTAAGTATCAGAACGGATAGATATAACTACTTGATGTAAAATTTCGAGTCGATTAGATGAGTAGAAGTAATTTCAAATTTCGTAAGATTACTATCACGCGAACCAGAGTTGTGAGAGAGACAGGTATGGAATATTAAATTCGTTCCACGTTTTTGTTTTCCATAATAAGTATAACTAACACAATGATATCGAACGTCTTGAGAAAAGGTCGATGATTATGTAAGTTGCATGAAGGTGGAGGTATAGGCAAATGATCACTGTAGCTGATGTCCTTCCTTTTGAGAAGTACTATACTATAAACTAGATATAGTATCTTCTTGATAATATCTTTGCCTACTCGTCTGATAGGTACCTATACGATGATAGGTACCTACAGTAATTAAGAAAGCAAAGCCTCGTCCTTGCCTCGTCAAATATTATGCGGTGTTATTTGCGCCTCTTCATTTTATTATCGTGTTTACCTACTAGTCTTTTCTTTCTTTCAAAGTAAATTCCTTTCAATGAAAAACAGATTAAACAGTCTTTTGTCATATAGCTCAGCTTTCCAGTCTATATTATTTTTTTACGATAAAAATATAGGTAACTACCTAGTTAGATACGAAACGTACTATTTCGTATTGTATGTAAGAAGGAACGAAAATGTCATATATAAATTTTATACTATAAAAAAGTAATGACTTTACATACATACATACTTGACTGTGACATACATACATCTATACTTAATAAATAAAATTGAAGTGTCTGTCTGTAATATCGAAATAACTACCTCATATTAAGCTCATATGGTTATTTGAACGATACTATAACCGAATCACACGTTTTTAAAATTTTTGTCTGTCTGTCTGTCTGTCTGTCTGTCTGTCTGTCTGTCTGTCTGTCTGTTTGAACGGGCTAATCTTTGGAACGGCTGAACCGATTTTGACGGGACTTTCACATACAAGTAGAGAATTAACCAGGGAGTAACATAGGCTACTTTTTTAACCGACTTTCAAAAAAGGAGGAGTTTTGTTTTTCTACCTATGTACACCGATATCTCCGAGATTTCTCAACCGATTTGCGTAATTTTTTTTTAATCGATAGAGAAACATTGCGACACTGTCCTACAAAAAATTTGGATTCCAACTCTTCAATCCTGATGCTGTAGGGGATCTGATCCCCAACACTAATGGGATTTAGGCACTATCGGTTATTTAAATTGATATTGGGGATACCAATTAAAGACTTTATGGTTGAATGACCTAGAGTAGGTACATGTCCAACTCTTCAACCCTGATGCTGTAAGGAATTGCATTCCGAAATTGTAAGGATCCCACGGAATTTTTCCGTTTTGTGGACGGGTTACTACTTACTACAGATAGGCTACTTTTTGTTCTGGAAAATCAAAGTTCCCACGAGATTTTTACAAACCACACGGGCGAAGCCGTGGGCATCATCTAGTAATAGCTAAAATTAGATATTTACGTATGAAACTTGACTTTGAATCTATACTTACTAATAAATAAAATTGAAGTGTCTGTCTGTAATATCGAAATAACTACCTCATATTAAGCTCATATGGTTATTTGAACGATACTATAACCGAATCACACGTTTTTAAAATTTTTGTCTGTCTGTCTGTCTGTCTGTCTGTTTGAACGGCCTAATCTTTGGAACGGCTGAACCGATTTTAACGGGACTTTCACATACAAGTAGAGAATTAACCAGGGAGTAACATAGGCTACTTTTTTAACCGACTTTAAAAAAAGGAGGAGTTGTGTTTTTCTACCTATGTACACCGATATCTCCGAGATTTCTGAACCGATTTGCGTAATTTTTTTTTAATCGATAGAGAAACATTTTGCGACACTGTCCTACAAAAAATTTGGATTCCAACTCCTCAATCCTGATGCTGTAGGGGATCTGATCCCCAAAACTAATGGGATTTAGGCACTGTCGGTTATTTAAATTGATATTGGGGATACCAATTAAAGACTTTATTGTTGAATGACCTCGAGTAGGTACATGTCGAACTCCTCAACCCTGATGCTGTAAGGAATTGCATTCCGAAATCGTAAGGATCCCACGGAATTTTTCCGTTTTGTGGACGGGTTACTACTTACTACAGATAGGCTACTTTTTGTTCTGGAAAATCAAAGTTCCCACGAGATTTTTACAAACCTAAATACACACGGGCGAAGCCGTGGGCATCATCTAGTAGATACATATCGTTCTCTTAAGACACGTCAATTATAACACAGAGTTATTTTTATGAAAAACAGGGTCACCACCTGAAGTTCGATTTTACCCCAAACTAAAGTACCTACCTGAAGTATTTGTCATATCTACATGAGGCAATTGATTTTTTAACCCCCGACGCAAAAACGACGGGGTGTTATAAGTTTGACGTGTCTGTGTGTGTGTGTGTGTGTGTCTGTCTGTTCCCCTGTGGCGCTGAAACGGCTGGTCCGATTAGAATGCGGTTTTTTTTGTTTGAAAGGTGAATTAGTCGAGAGTGTTGTTAGCTATGTTTGAAGAAAATTGGTCCAAGATGGCCGCCGCTACAAAATGGCGGATTATATATTTTTTCACAACTCCCTTAATATGGGTATCAAATGAAAGGGCTTGACGAGTAGAATAGAACTTTTGCAAATCCAAGATGGCCGCTGCCACAAAATGGCGAATGTCGGGGGTTTTTAAATTTTAAATTTATATATATAGTTATGTAAGTTTTGAATTCATTGTCTTTTTTGTGGGAACTGTTTTATCTCCGGTAACATTAAGAAACGTCAGAATTCCACCGAATTTCGGTGGAATTCTGACGACACCGACAGCGAACCGACACCGAACTTTGATTTCCGTTCTAGGAAATCAAAGTTCCCACGAGATTTTTACAAACCTAAATACACATGGGCGAAGCCGTGGGCATCATCTAGTTACAAGTAAAATAACTGCAGATGCATTGTTACTAATTGCTATTCTAAATTCAAATTAATTTCATTTGTTTTTGACGTGATAACGTCTTAAATGGATGAACGCCGGCTGCACGCACGAAAAAGCATAACTCATTGTCACATTCCACTGAGTCGAGCGTGCAAGCGAGAGCGCGGAACGAGCAATAGAGAGACACGATCGGCCTAAACGTTCGGCTTTTGACGCATCTATCTCTCTTTGTTTTCTTATGACGTTATCACGTAAAATTATATCGTCCGTAAACCGATTTTACAGACAACCAATTTTTCTTTTGGGTTTTGTATTCTCTTCTACTTATTATAATATCAATTACATTTGCTACTATCTAAGAAAACTTGCAAACGCAAACTTTGCAAACGAACCTTGTGGTCACTCGGTGAACAAGGTTGATAAATTGAAAGCGGAAGTGGAAGCGCGAATCTTCGAACTGCATCGGCTTTTGATGTTAGTTTCGAAACAATATTGGACCATTTGAGGTCAATACAATTGCGGTACAGGAAAAAATGCCGAGCTAAGTAGGTAATATTTTCTAACGTTGTAGGTACCTTACCTAACTGCATTTCCATTGACATTCAATACGGAAAGATCAATATAGCATTATGGACTCGCACAGTCACAAAGAGGCAAGAGCACACCGGCAATATATCCCTAAGGCGGAAACCTAGCTCTCTACAACCAAAATCAAATGTAGGTAAGTAACTTGAATTTCAATTCAGGAACTTCGGAAATACGTAGTTTACAGTACGTAAAGATCGTCCTAATATTGACTCACAACTTTTCCTTTGACTGAAGTTTTACCTTCCACTGTCAGATAGGTTGATTTCGCTTTAATGAAGATTTCATGTGATCGAAACTCGGAAATGCAGACGCCATGCTGTAATTGCGCCCGAAGAGAGAACTCTCAACTTTAACTTGACAACACTTTGTGACTTGTTGATTAGTGTCATTGATTTAATTACATAGACCAGGTTGTATGTAATATATGCAACTATACCTACTTTTAAACTATCCAAGTCTCTAGAACTGACCGCAAAGTTTCACGATTCCAAAGTAAGAATAAAACGGTTTTTCTCGTAAGTTTTCCTATTCATTTTGATACCTTTAACTTAAATTTACGGGCAGATCCACTGGTCTGTACATGAATTTAGAATTAAGAGTAAGGCCTTCTCTTGTTTATTATTTATATTAAGTATATTTAGGATACATCAAAACGTTTGGGTATTGGCATATTTGGCGTTCAGGGACTCGCTTCAAATACACGATCTTGCTATTGAAGTAACAAATGTCGATTAAAGAACGTACGGCAGGTAAGTGTGACCTTTGTTTAAAACAGACATTGTAAAAGCTTAATTATTACGTAAATATTTATTACAACAGCCTGTTTTAGCGTTTTTTACCAGACATCATACTGGTAGAAAGAGCCTCCCATACCACCAGTCTTGAACTTAATATAAGAGTCACTCAACAGGCGATGGAGAGTGCTATGCTCGGTATTTTTTTAATTAATTGAATTAATTTACTACAGACACTGAGAAACTATGTTAGACTTAGTGCCTGTTTCGCCACCTTCTGATATGTATTAGATAGCTATCTACAACTTTTGTCTTTGTCACTTGACATAAAGTAAGAAAGTGACAAAACTTACGTTTAGGCTATCCAACACTTATCAGAAGGTGGTGAAACAGGCCGTTAACCTTTTATCCGGACGTTCGTAAACGCCTTTATAGGATTAAAGCAAATCCACATTGGTGTAATGGCACATAATAATTGTATCGAACACGTTAAACATGTTACGAGTATGTGCGGAGTGGACTACTCCGTGCTCGACGGAAACTATTTATATGAGACCCCAATTTCAGGAACAGCGGGAAAACTTTACGATGAGAGAAATGTCGGCCGTTCATGAGACGTATATTATGCTCGTCACCCAATATTTATAAGGTTTTGGATTTAATTTCACATTTACGGAATGATCTACTGTGCCTTGATAATAGTTGTTAGCAAGAATTTGATTTCAATAAAAATATTACCTAATCAATAGGTAGGTACAATAATATCAGTCAATACTGAGTAGCTTCTGAATTAATGTAATTCCATTTATACTTAGTTAAGGTAAAGTCTCCTTATTCCGTGGTATTCTAAAATTGGCACCCAATTCCGAGGTATATAGAAAAACAGCGTTTTCAACCGATCCCCAAGCTATTTTTTACTGCAACATATCTTAATCAATTGATAGTTTATCATTCCATAGATAAATGACGAAATTGTTAGTTTTATATGTATATGTTTTAAAATAACCGGCAAGTTTTACACTAGCAGCCGGCCCGAACGCATGTTTCATACATTTTGGACCTCGTGCACGAAATACCTACATTTTTTTAAATAGTGTTTATCCGTTAATTTTGAGCTTTATTTGTTTTTATTTAGATATGAATATTTGAAGGACTATATTTTCAACCGAAAACAATCAACTTTTGTGAATATTTGTAAAGAAATTAAGGTGAAAATAGGTTTTGAAAATACCTCGGCGTTAGGTGCCAAATATTTTAGCCGGTTCCTAACGCCGTGGTATACCGCGGAATTGCGATTTCATAGACTTCATAACTTTTTCAATTTTTAGAGTCGTTTTATGTTAAATACTTCTTGTTTCGGTTTTGAATATTTAAATAGGCAATAAGGTTACAGAGTCCTAATTACGAGGTACACTTTGGCGTCTCAATCACTAACTATACCGTGTCAAAGTTTACCTATTTAGGTAATTTATTGATAGATTGTATGGGAAAGCTAAAGAAAATTAATTTAAAAGAAAATTAAATTTATACATATTTCGATGCAATTTTGAGAGAGTATTGTACATATTTATGAAGATAATCTAATTAAGCTTTAAATTATTTGTTAATTATGGAAAAATCTTTTCTTTTTTAACACTCGGAATTAGGAAACGTGTTTTTTGTTACAAAACTCAATTCCGTGGTATTACCTCGGAATAAGGTTCTATGAGCCCCTAATTACGTGGTATGGATAGAAATACTACCTCGGAATAAGGTTCTATGAGCCTCTAATTACGTGGTATGTATAGAAATAAAATACAGGATGCTCACAATATTTCAGTATGGTTTCAGTTACACCAAGTATCATTCGCGTTCAGTCACGCAAACATTCATATTCTAAAACGTTTATCTTATTATTGCTCGTGCGATTCATTCACTGACTCACTCATTGATCACCCCTCCTGTAAAATTTTGTATAAAAAATTTTTTTTCACTAATGATTCCGTATAGAAGACAAAAATTCATTGGGAACAAAAATATGGAGAGAGCTGATGATTGAGGATTTCGGAGACGGGTGAAGAGCACGCTTAAGGTATTGAAGATAGGAGGGGGGTGCTTGAGCAAATGTCATTCAAAACGTCATCCAATTGGCAGTGAGCTGAAAAAAATTCAAAATGGTGAAAAAAAGATGGCCGCCATACAAAGGGTCTAGCGGGTTAAGCTTATGAAAACTGCACTCGCGTCTGATGAAGGATTCTTACCTTGTTTTTATTGTTTTTCATCTAAAATAGCCATACACTTAATCTCACACCCCTAACCCTTATAGTAAGGGAATAATGGGGGTGACAACCCTTAACGAAAAAATTTTTTTTCTCAGTACCTATTCAAGATATCTTTATGAAATTGAAACCATACATGACTATTGATGAACTTATCATAATATATTTTTTTTATAATTTTTGCAATATTATAAACTGTAAAAAACGAGAAGTATATTTTTTGGAGGTGGTTTTTTATACCCACCCCTAAAGTGACCCCTTACAAAAAAATATATCTCATTTGTTACTTAGTTAGTTATTACATGTTAAAGATACAAAAGGATCGAATTGGTGGAACATAGCTTAAAAAAATAAAAATCTGTTACGGATATGTACATGCATAATGCATATATCAATTTTTATCAAAAACTATATAAACACCTGTGCACTATCTTTATATCTATCATGAATCATCATAAATACGTTCTTATAACTTTTTAATGTGAACAAATATGTATACTTACAAATAAACTATGAACAATCAATGATAAACAATATTCGATTTGATGGCATTCGACTGCACGAATTTCGAACACCGTGTTGTAGACTCGGTGTTCGAAAGTTTTTATATTGCGTAACAAAGAACATATTGTAGTGACCTGTTTATTTTCATTTAAGTTTTGTCAGTAAGAGAAGTTTTGTAAGGATGAGATTTCTTAAAAAAAAAACTAATTTTACATTTGTACAATCATTTTTTTTAGCTCACTGCCAATCGGATGATGTTTCGAGTGATATTTGTTTGAGCACCACCCACCAATCTTCAATAGGTGCACTGGCCGTGCTCCTCATCCATTTCCTAAATCCTCAATCATCAGCTGTCTCAATATTTTTCCTTCGCATGATTTTTTGTCTTCTATACGAAACCATCAATGAAAAAAACAATTTGTACGGAAAAATAAATTCTGACATCTTGATTTATTTTCTATCCATTTAGTAGATCTTTAGGTCTTGATCATATTTTGCCCAGAAAATACTCTTCCATCTTTTATACTTAATGAGACATCGACGAAATTAGTATAGCCGCCATTTTGAATCTGCCATTTTGTGGTTTTTTTCAGTTCAGTGCCAACTGGATGAGGTTTCGAGTAATTTTTGCTTGAGCACCTCCCACCTATCTACAATACCCTGCCCGGGCTGCTCAACCGTCTTCCAAACCCTCAATCATCATGTCTTCCCATATTTTTCTTTGAGAGTTCTCCAAAGAACCGCATCAAAGGCCTGCATTGTTCACAACTTCTCTCTCTCAATATTCGTCATACATTTTCTATGGAAAAATAAATTCCGCCACTTTGATTTTTTTTCTATTTATCGAATAAACCATCGGATCCTGATCATCTTTTGCCAAGAAACCACTCTTCTATCTTTTATACCTTCCGAGATGGAGACCGACGAAATTTGTATGGCGCGGCCATCTTATTTTCGCCATTTCGACTTTTTTTTCAGCTCACTGCCAATTGCATGACGTTTCGAGTGACATTTGCTCGAGCACCCACCTATCTTCAATACCTTAAGCGTGCCCATCGCTCGTCTCTGAAATCCTCAATCATCAGCTCTCTCCATATTTTTGTTCTGAATGAATTTTTATCATCTATACGAAACCATTTGTGAAAAAAATAATTTTCATGCAAAATTTTACAGGAGAGGTGATCAATCAGTCAGTCAGTCAGTGAGCGAATTAATCAGCACGAGCAGCTATATATATATTAATAATATACATATATTAATATTTTACACACAAACATAATTAAACAATTCATACGTATCGAATTGATTTTGAAATCTATTAATAAATACAGTTCATTTTTGAACACCATGTAGAATTCATTCTACTCGTTTCCCTTTGAATTTTGTACCCTCGGAATTAGGAGCCATTTGCCTCGGAATTAGGATTTTTACCTCGGAATTGGAGCATTCGGACTTTCTTCATATTTAATTTAATTTTACATTTAAATCAAGTTGTAATTGTTGTCCTTTTAGGATATTTCAAGAGTTAAATAAATAACGCTTCTGATAAAAATAGCCAGTTCTTCAGAAAGGTGTAATAAATGCTTAATTTTTGACGTTCTTTCGAGTTTTTATGAAAATACCACGGAATAAGGGGACTTTACCTTACTTCTTAAGTTAATTTAATTTCGTTCCACTTTAAACAAAAAACTTTTATTATAAGTAGAGTTTAAGTAGAGTTGGAATTAAAAACTCTGACGCCTTTTTAATAAAGGTACAAAAAAGAGCAAAAAAAATACAAAATCGCTTTGTAATTCTTTGTACAAGACTTGAAAGACGAACAACTTTGGATTGTTTGGCAAATATTTTTATACGGAAATTTTAGAGAAACTGGAAAGTTCCTTTTAGTAATCTAAGTAGGACATGAGTTGTTATTTTCAGTCTTGTATTTTAATAGAATATCTAATTTTATACGAGGTGATTCCCCCGACTTAATCCGTGTGGTTTTTGATTTAAGGAAAATGCTACTTTACCAAACTCGCCCACAAACTCTTAAGAGTTTCAGGGCGTCAAGAAACAAAATGTAATTAAAAATAGTAATAATAAATAAATAAATAAATAAATAAATAAATAAAATAACCACTCCTTTAAGGATGAAATTTCAGAAAATCCCACCTCTTGGATGATATTTCAGAAAATCCCACCTCTTGGATGATCAAGGTAATTTCAAATCTCTAAGTTCACCGTTTTAGACTGTTAATTGTCTATAAATCAGTCGGTCAATCAATCAAAAGGAATAGATAGATGGAAGATGTTGACCTAAATTCTCGCCTTGAGAAATTGTTATGCATAAAGTAATGAGATTATAATTACTGTTAACCTCAGTTAGTATTATGTGAAAGCTTACTGGTCCATGTTTAATTACCATTTAATCCAATTTTCAAAAAAAAAAACGTAACATAGACATTATCTATGCGTAAGTCATTTCATATTCAGCCCATTATAACATGTCGTTTGTTTTATGATTTTATTACTGTTTTCTGTAAATTAGATCTGGAAACACTAATACGATTAAAATATATGCATATTATGGAGTATCCAACAAGTTGTTCGCGTATAAGTTTCCGCATAGTGGTTATGATAACGAGCCTGTTTGGTCGTTACAAATGGAAAAATTATACAAATGAATTGGGTTACGGCATTATCACACATATTGTTAGAATGTTTGCGTCCCTAGTGCCGATAATTTGAACTTATACCCTCTTTTCATGAGAATCACGATAAAATTACCATGCGAATGATGTTGGTCGTGACAAAAGGTTTCCACGTTATTACATATTATTGGAGGAAGGTTGCGTTTATTGACGTGAAAATGTGTAAGCGTGGATAATAAACTGTTTTAATTTTATTCCTGGTAAGTATATCTATCTAGTTTTTTACTCTAGATACATTTTTAGAGTAAACAAGAGAATATACAATACAAAATAAGAAAGGTCCGCTCTAGTCTGGGACACCTCGTGGGTATTAAGTTACCCCAGTAAACTAAGGATTTTCTCGCGCTCTATTTTGAAAATGGTTAATATGTAAAATATTATTGTCTTAGAGCAAAGTAGAAAATTTAATGTTCTTAAACTTTTTAGTAAATCCAATTAACTAGTGACATTTGAAGCAAATAAAACAGAAATAGCTATGAGACGCGGACACCAGATTCTGTAAGACTCCTGGCATAATTCAAAGAATTATTTAAAACTAGCGGACCCGGCAGACGTCGTCCTGCCCGCTATTAGCGCCACCTACCGGGTCCAATTTTTCTACTTATAAACCTTCCCCTTGAATCACCCTATCTATCAAAAAAAACCGCATCAAAATCCGTTGCGTAGTTATAAAGATTTAAGCATACATAGGGACATAGGGATATAGGGACAGAGAAAGCGACTTTGTTTTATACTATGTAGTGATATTACATACCTACCTACTGTCAAAAATTTCTAGATTTGGCCTTTTTGTTCCCTTATTTTACTGGAATAGGTATTTACGGTTTAATTATCCCATGTTCCGCAGAACGAAAAAGTAAAAACTAATTTAACAACACCTCGTTTGTGTTGCTCTTTACGTAGTTGAGTTCTAGTTTCGGAGAGTGATAGTCCAACATATTTTCGTTAACATTTTTTATTATACGGGCTGTATTCACATGAGAATGGGACACCTGCTTAGGTGGCAAAACAAATTGCAAAAGAACAATGTGTCAGCTGGTATAATAATAACAGTTTCGTAGATATTGTGTTTTCTTTTCCTCACCTATGAAAGAGTTTCTAGATAAAAATGTCTATAGATCTATTTGTGACACCAATGTTACCAGATTAAAACATTTTTTAAGAATATGTACATTGTAGGTATGTTCTTAAAAAATATTGATTAAAAATGAAACCCGAAGAAGCCAACAAAATTATTCAATGGTAACAAGTAGGTATATAAATTAAAAATTAAAAAAACCCCCGACATTCGCCATTTTGTGGTCGCGGTCATCTTGAATTTGCATAGTGCTATTGTACTAGTCAATAGCTCTTTCATTTGATACCCATATTGAGGGGGTTGTGAAAAATATGTTATCCGCCATTTTGTGGTGACGGCCATCTTGGACCGATTTTCATCAAACACTCTCGATAAATTCACTTTTCAAACAAAAAAAAACCGCATTCAAATCGGCTCACCCGTTTGAGCGCTACGGGGGAACAGACAGACACACACACACACAGACACGTGAAACTTATAACACCCCGTCGTTTTTGCGTCGGGGGTTAAAAATAAATCCTTGTTGTATGGATTTCTTTTTAGTTTTTTTTAAACTTTGTAAAGAATTATTACTGATTTCTAAAAAAAAAACAGATAATATAAATAATTATATTATGTATACCCGAAATACATACCTACTTTACCCTCTTTGCTTGGATTAAGTACGACAATAGAGTACTCGTATTTGATCTATCGGATTCCATTTCGCACTCTGAAATATTGAGTTCTTAGGCTTGTTAAAGAGATAGAATCATACAAAAGCAGTTAAGTATTAAAACAATTGAAATAATTAATGTGCGTACTCCGACGTGTTCGTACATCGACATCAATCTCCCCGGCATGCGAAGTCATCTCGATCCGATCAATCGCAGTCGGCTGCTGATTTATCGCAATGAGCCGAATACTTAAGCGCTGAATATTTTAACCTCTACCTACTTAAACTTTGATGAAAAGCCCGGCCTAATGCTTTGGTTAGGAGACGTTCAAAATGACACTTCCCAATTCGTTCCCACTTTAAATGCGTTATTTCCATATTTTTGATTAATATAAAGTAGGGTAGGAACACCGGTTACCGGACACGCACCTGTTATCGTCCACTGAGCGGATCACTCTTAAGAAATGCTTAAAAATAGAAACATTATAAGACTTACATAAAAATAATGCATCTCTATGCCAACTTGAATGTCTTATCAACACACAGAGAAAGAAAAAAGTCTATTTCACTTAAGTTTCTTTGAAAACAAAGCGATCGAATTTTGAGTATGCAATTAAGGAATGAAAACGAGCCGTGTAGAGCAAAAAAATTAGTGGCATACGTCAACTATCACGGGAAGTTATTAATCATTTTACTATAAGATTTAGTTTGATTCTTCTTTGTAGCACTTACTTATGTTTCATAAAATACTATGAACGTGTTTTTTTACTTTTGATTACATTAGAATACAAATAAAAGGGGTGGACGACAACTAGTTCACTATTTTCTTAAGAAAACCTGTTATCGTCCGGGCGGTCAAACACAGGTTTAGCGTCTTAATTTTAGGTAGTCTTGTTATTAATCGAGGTGTGCACAAAATTGGAATTAAGTTTATTAATTCGAATCCTATACACATACACTAGTTAGTGACTAGTCTTCGTCCACTTTTTTCTCATTGTATATAAAACTATGGGTCTTCAAAATCACGCGTGGACGATATCTAAATTTGCACTGAATAAATATTCTAAGTTTCGACCACCAAGCTATTATTTGAAAATAAATAGATTTAGTAAAAATATAAATAATTAAACTTGTTTGACAAAAGAATTAACTTATGTGTTTCTCCTTGGAACTTTGATATATTTATAAGTTAAGATAGTATTGTCGATCATTAAAATTTGTGGACGAAATTTAAAATAGAGAATCTGAAATGCACCGGTTATCCGTCCACCTATATTTTAAACTGTATGAAAAACATATATTTTTTAATATTATGTTATTATTTAGGTGAATTTTGATTATTACTCATATCTATAATTTATTTTTTATTCATCTACAAGTTAGTCCTTGACTGCGATCTCATCTGATGTTAAGTGACGATGCAGTCTAAGATGGATGCGGGATAACCTGAAAGAGGTACGGTAGAATCCGTACCCTTAAACGCTAAATGACTTGGAAGTAAGGCATACTAGACTAGAGACAATTTTGAAATTATTAAATTAAATTTACCAAATTGCTCTGCCGAGAATCAAGTAGAGGACCTTCCACTAATAAGACTTACCCCTGCGCCAGGGAGGCTGCCAAATTATATGTACCTACTTTTATATAATGTAAGTGCGATGTGGTAAAAGACGATGCAAGATAGATAGGCGCAAAGTTGGTAAAGATATTATGTCATATTGTAGATTCTATAAACCGCGTTAACAAGGCAATAGTTTTTTATCTGTTTTATTTTAAAACAAGCAGTTGACCGCTATTGCGTATGCGTAGAAAGACCACATTACTTTGTATTTAAAGTTCTTTATCACCCTGTGAAAGTTCTGTCAAAATAGGTTCAGCTGTTTTGAAAAGTAAGTATTACGAATAGACGAAAAACAGAAAACAATTTTTTTATAAACGGCTATGTGGCTTTTTAATAATGTATAAGTAAACATAAGTTCACTAATAAAAACCCATATATTTCGAAAAGACGGACAGGAAGTTAATTTTAATTGGTATAGATATTAAATACATATTAAAGTGGTGTTAATATTACATATTCAATTACTTACTCATTACATGCATACTTTTTCATAGTAAATTTCTCATAGAAATCAGTGGACGGATAACAGGTACAAGGGTGGACGATAACTAGATTTAGTGGACGATAACCGGTGAAATCGGCATTTTCAGCTTTTTATTAGGATTAAAAAAAACCTAGTTATCTGACTAAAAAAATACTAACATGCAATGAAAATAGACTATACTAGAAGTATATTTTAACAAGTTTTTGTTTAATTTTTTTTATAGAACATATATTTTCACCCTCTCAAACTCAGTAACTCCACTAAATGGACGATAACCGGTAAGAAAACCCTACTATTGTTTGTTTGGGGAGCCAGGGAAACTAGGTCTTTAGTTTTATAACACACTTTTATTATTTACTTAACAAAATTACATGGCGATACGTTATCAAGCAAACAAGAGAACCACAGAAGAGAGCGTCAGAACTCGTTGACACTGCCATAGACTACCATACACTACCATAGACATAAGTACTAACATTACATGATAATATTTAACATATAATACGATAATTATCTATTTTGGACAACCTTTACAGGCTTACCCGACATTTACAGGGTTTCCGAAATGAGCCAAACATCTAAGCGGTGATTTAGACTTCTGTTGAAGTTTGATGAACAGTCTTGCTCAATGGTTTATTGGTTACGTCGAGACATTAAAGTAACTCTCCTTAAGTCCGATGGATTGTTTCCATCTTCAGTAATTTTTCATAATATTATGTAGTTAAATAAGTACCCACAAATAATAATTCTGGCTAGAAAATTTACAGGCGTAGCTTTAATCTCAGGCGTAGCAAAGTAATCTAAGAACCTTTCTTGCTAGGTTATTCAATTCGATTTAACAATTGATATGGAATTCATGTGAAAAGAAAAGCGGTTTTGAGAAAAATAAATTATTGAACATCCACAGATTATAGGTACCTACATACATAGAGTTACATAATATGGATAACTATCTATTTTTGTAAGTTTTCAAGTGTTTTATAAGCGACTGCTCATTTAAGTTTTAGTAATAAAAAAAGTCTGCTCATCCCTAAATCACTTACTAAGTACACTATGTTACGTGGTATATCTTTGTAGTATTCGAACTTATAAGATTTTCTTTTCCCCGATATTGGAAAGCTGTAGGTACTCTTAAGACAGCATGGATAAGAATTAATGGTTCTGATACGGTTGTGCACAATCCCTAAACTAAGTTAATGGAAAAGTATAAACATACGTTCTCTTTTTTGAAAATGATACAAATATTTTCATAATCCTATTCTATTAAAACTCCACAATCTCAAATTTTCAGGTTAGGAATTATGAGTTTAGGTAAGAGAGGTAGAGTAAGAGTAGTAGGTATATATGGGGCTAAGTACTAGAAATTATTTTATACTTAAAATAAAGTTTTATATAAGCTGTATTTCAAGTCATCGCTCGGGTCGATTTCCAATAACAACTTTGATAAATTATATCATATGACTCAGGTAACTAAGTAATAACTTTAAACAAGAGTTATGTAATGAAGCACAATGTCGGTCGAACATAACTCGTTATAAGTTATGGAATAAATTAAAACGGAGTGATTAATTGAGGATTAATTACTTGATCGTTTAGCACCTGCGTATTATTCATTGAACCCGAATCAAATAGGTAAAGGTGTTTTTGAATTGTTCATTAAATACTTACTTACGTGGAATTTCAACAAGTCCCATTTGAGGAATATTCCCATTGACTGTAGACTGACTGACTGTCAGTGAACATAGCCACTGTCTCAGATCGTGTTGTCGTGCGTGTTGTTTCCATGTGACAGTCTAGTGCTTAGGGTTTTCCTTCGATTAATTAGGTAGATAATCAAAGGGGTTTTCTTTTGTTGTCCATACGCTAAAAATGAATTCGGGACGAAATCGGCTGTAATAGAATCAATGTTTGAAGAAAAGAAGAACAATGTCTGCGCTATGACAAGGGGTAGCTCCCTGGGTATGAGATAGGGTATTGATATCCGGCAGACAGTGTTTGGCCGGTGCCTGGTGGGAAAAGTGTTTACACGGCGTCAGGACCATGCCAGCGTCCCTGTCAACAGTCCAGTCATTGGATTAATGAAAATCTGGCTTTAGTACTGCTGGTGATGATATTATGCTATATTTGTTGCCGCATGCAATATCCTTAAAGTTTAGAAATATGAAGCTTAGTTAAAATAATTCCCACCTACAAATGGATAAGCACAACTCTCCACACAATCTAACAAATTGCTGTAGTCTTAAAATTCCAGAAGCAATAAGTATTATTTTGAGTACGTATCTACCTACACGTATTTTACGACCATTGCGGTCCAGAATAGTTAATAGTGCTTTTACACGTATAGTGCCTAAGCTTTTCAGGGTTCCATACAAAGGGCAAAACAGAGTCCTATTAATATCATTCTGTCACGGACACACAGACAGTCTGTCCGTCCGTCAATATCATTGAGGTCCAACGACAGAATCAATTACAAACCTAAAATTTTTATATTTGGTGTAAATTACTGACTTAAAACCAATGACCATCTATCATTGCTTAAAACTGAATATTGAATTAGAAATTCAACTAAATTTTTTTCATTTATCAACAAGTATAAATTGAAAATTTAAAAAACCCCCGACATTCGCCATTTTGTGGCGGCGGCCATCTTGAATTTGCAATAGTGCTATTCTGCTAGTCAAGCCCTTTCATTTGATACCCATATTGAGGGTGTTGTGATAAAATATGTAATCCGCCATTTTGTAGCGGCGGCCATCTTGGATCGATTTTCATCAAACATAGCTAACAACACTCTCGACTAATTCACCTTTCAAACAAAAAAAACCGCATTCAAATCGGTCCACGCGTTTGAGCGCCACAGGGGAACAGACAGACACACACACCCACACACACACACACACACACAGACACGTGAAACTTATAACACCCCGTCGTTTTTTCGTCGGGGGTTAAAAACGAGCCCAACATTTTTTATTCTTATCCCGGCATAGGTGGGGGGATATCATTGTAGAATGAGAACTCGAATGATAACGGCATGTAGAACTCATTAAGTAGAGACCATTAATATAGTATTTATTATCATTTAATGGGGGTTACGAGATCTACCTATAGGTATCTCTAAAACTAAACTAGTAAGAAATTCGGAACTTCTGTATTTTATACTCAGGTATCATAATATTATACTGTGTTTTAAATACAAAATATACTGAAAACATTTACTCATTCTCTTTTATTTAGTTTGTAAGCTGTAAAGAAATGAACATTTTTCTGTTCGTCATAGGTACGGAATCCATACAGTGCAGCGAGACCAGACTCGCGTTGTCCGATTTTTCTAGATTAGGTAGAATATCGAGCCGTTTTTGATCCCGCACTTTTACTTTTCGAGTGCACGTGATCGAAATCAAGATAGGGTAGGAACACCGGTTTCCGGACACGCACCTGTTATCGTCCACCGAGCGGATCACTCTTAAGAAACGCTTAAAAATAGAAACATTATAAGACTTACATAAAAATAATGCATCTCTATGCCAACTTGAATGTCTTATCAAGACACAGAGAAAGAAAAAAGTCTATTTCACTTAAGTTTCTTTGAAAACAAAGCGATCGAATTTTGAGTATGCAATTAAGGAATGAAAATGAGCCGTGTGGAGCAAAAAAATTAGTGGCATGCTTCAACTATCGCGAGAAGTTATTAATTATTTTACTATAAGATTTAGTTTGATTCTTCTTTGTAGCACTTACTTATGTTTCATAAAATACTGTGAACGTGTTTTTTTACTTTTGATTACATTAGAATACAAATAAAAGGGGTGGACGACAACTAGTTCACTATTTTCTTAAGAAAACCTGTTATCGTCCGGGCGGTCAGACACAGGTTTAGCGTCTTAATTTTAGGTAGTCTTGTTATCAATCGAGGTGTGCACAAAATTGGAATTAAGTTTATTAATTCGAATCCTATACACATACACTAGTTAGTGACTAGTCTTCGTCCACTTTTTTCTCATTGTATATAAAACTATGGGTCTTCAAAATCACGCGTGGACGATATCTAAATTTGCACTGAATAAATATTCTAAGTTTCGACCACCAAGCTATTATTTGAAAATAAATAAATTTAGTAAAAATATAAATAATTAAACTTGTTTGACAAAAGAATTACCTTATATTTTATGTGTTTCTCCTTGGAACTTTGATATATTTATAAGTTAAGATAATATTCTCGATCATTATAATTTGTGGACAAAATTTAAAATAGAGAATCTGAAGTGCACCGGTTATCCGTCCACCTATATTTTAAACTGTATGAAAAACATATATTTTTTAATATTATGTTATTATTTAGGCGAATTTTGATTATTACTCATATCTATAATTTATTTATTATTCATCTACAAGTTAGTCCTTGACTGCGATCTCATCTGATGTTAAGTGACGATGCAGTCTAAGATGGATGCGGGATAACCTGAAAGAGGTACAGCAGAATCCGTACCCTTAAACACTAATGACTTGGAAGTAAGGCATACTAGACTAGAGACAATTTTAAAATTATTAAATTGAATTTACCAAATTGGTCTGCCGAGAATCAAGTAGAGGACCTTCCACTAATAAGACTTACCCCTGCGCCATGCCAGGGAGGCTGCCAAATTATATGTACCTAATTTTATATAATGTAAGTGCGATGTGGTAAAAGACGATGCAAGATAGATAGGCGCAAAGTTGGTAAAGATATTATGTCATATTGTAGACTCTATAAACCGCGTTAACAAGGCAATAGTTTTTTTATCTGTTTTATTTTAAAACAAGCAGTTGACCGCTATTGCGTATGCGTAGAAAGACCACCACTTTGTATAAAGTTCTTTATCACCCTGTGAAAGTTCTGTCAAAATAGGTTCAGCTGTTTTGAAAAGTAAGTACATATTACGAATAGACGAAAAATAGAAAACAATTTTTTTATAAACGGTTATGTGGATTTTTAATAATGTATAAGTTAACATAAGTTCACTAATAAAAACCCATTATATTTCGAAAAGACGGACAGGAAGTTAATTTTAATTGGTATAGATATTAAATACATATTAAAGTGGTGTTAATATTACATATTCAATTACTTACTCATTACATGCATACTTTTTCATAGTAAATTTCTCATAGAAATCAGTGGACGGATAACAGGTACAAGGGTGGACGATAACTAGATTTAGTGGACGATAACCGGTGAAATCGGCATTTTCAGCTTTTTATTAGGATTTAAAAAAAACTAGTTATCTGACTAAAAAAATACTAACATGCAATGAAAATAGACTATACTAGAAGTATATTTTAACAAGTTTTTGTTTAATTTTTTTTATAGAACATATATTTTCACCCTCTCAAACTCAGTAACTCCACTAAATGGACGATAACCGGTAAGAAAACCCTACGAGTTATACTCTCATTGATTTTACCAATCTAGGCGACCGTTAGTGAAATATACTCGTAGCAAAATTAGGTAGTAAAATTAAACTACCACCCTCTGCTGTGCTAATAAAATTAAGATTAGATATAGGTAGGTACGCATCTTTATATTCCGCTAAAAGAAAAATTATGATTCAACTTAATTTGCATCTGAATTGCATTGTTTCACAGAAATGAACTTTTAAATTAACTAAAAAACATTTTTTTACATAAGTAATTTTTAGGTACATATCCTACTTTTAAATAAGCAGAGAATTAAGTATAGTAAAATGAAAGCTGCCATTTATAATCTAAATGCTTAAGCATAAGTGTGAAATAAAATAGGTAGGTCCTTCGCAATTAGTGTACTTATTTAACAGTTTTTATTTCTGAATTACTTTTTATGTAAGAAAAAGGCTTGTTTCTGACGTTGTTCCGAGAGCCACTAAACTGTCGTGTTCAACAGGCTAAATAAAAAGCTGTCCCTCAGAAAAAACAAGACAATGTTCCGCGAAATAAAAGAGCAATTCAAATGAAAACTCTTTTTCTGTTCGTGACCCTTGCCCTTAGTCTATGATGGTCTTGGGTTGTATATTTACGCATTTTTCGCACGTATTATTTAAAATTCAAGAGAAATAGGCATTTAAATAATTAGGAACTAATTTCGTTTAAAGAACTTTCAAGTCTTGACGAAATAATTATCAATAAGTAAAATGAAAATGAAAATTTTCGAGTAAGTAGGTTGTAATATTTAGAACGTAATAACAAGTCTTTGATCGTTCGGTTATTAAAATTGTTGTTGGCGCTCACGTACGAGTAGGTACACATACATATTGAAAAGCTTGACTTTGCGCAGATTTAAATAATAGCTGTAACAGATTAACCAACAGGCGCGACGAAACCTGAAGGTTCCTCTTGCACCGTAAAAATCAAATTAAAGTTCATTCCTACAATCAAAGTCTTGAAACATGCCCAAGATCCCCAAGACTAGAGACACCTTACCACCACCAATAGAAAATCTTATGATAATATGTGTTCCAGTTTAACTTATCTATGAATACCTTCTCGTTATTATAAGAAATATACTATATATAAGTATACTATAATTCTTTGCAAAATAAACAATTAAAATCAAAATAATATATGTAAATATTTCATAATTATTGTTTATGAAATAGTAATTAATGTTGGTTCTCCAACTTTGATCTTGGTGCAGCATTTGTAAATTCTGTCTCTTTGGTTCATGTAAGTTAGTCAGAGCGTCATCCCTCGTGTTTACATGATCCTAATTAACACCTGTCTATTATGTAAGTTTGTACTGCCAATTACAGCCTAGCACAGAATAAATACCGAATGTAACCCGCTATCTAGTGCTTAGCGATTACTTTATTAGTCATACTTAGACCCACGGAAGAGAAAAAAACAGTTAATTTATCTATGCTTAGACCATATAATACTAACTATTGTGCTTAGATGATGAGCCGTGAGCGGTAATTAAGACAGTAAATCACTTGAATCTACATATTTATTCAGCTTTTAAGTGATAGCCAGAAAACGGTAGCTACATTATAGGTATATGTTTGTAAAGGTTTTAATATACCTATAAAATCAAATGTTGCTCATTCGAACTCGGGAAAGTGGCAACTGACATAAGAAGGCCAGAAGATGAAAACACGTTAAGCTCTGGGATTAGCCGAGAAACACCACTAACACGTAGACATATTGCTGGTATTTTCTTTTTAAAGCTCCTTCAAAGTAAAATGTATTGCTTTTGAATTTACAGGTTAATTCTCTCGAGTTTCTAGTCTCTTTCATAAACAGTAACTCTGGTTTAATTTCAAAGTGCAAGGACTCTATCTTCTGCGATACATGTATTGTGATTTGAAGATCACTGAAATTAGATTTTCAATGATTTTCCTTGGTTGCTATCAACATACTCGTAGCATAGTATTGTTGAGACAAATAATGTTAAGTATAGGAACATTTAGTTTTCATTTGGTTCAAAATTATTAGGAAAAACGTTTAAATAGACAGAAATGTCTGCGGTACCCTCACCTCAGTAACCTCAGTAATCGCTCTGCTGTTTATTGATAAAAGTATATTAAGTTTGCCCCGTGACTTACGTTGTTTTTTTGTATGATGTTCCAATAATGAATCAGTAGAGAGGTAGGTATGGTAGTTTTTATTAAACCCACACCCCTAATCGGTTCCTACTCGGCACCATACCAGAACGTAAAATCACTTTGCTGAGGCTAGCCGAAAGAACTCTTAGTAATTAAATAATCTTAAAATCTAAGTACGTAACCTTATACGTGTACGTAGATCCAATAATAATTATAATCTTACGTCGTGACACTATTATTTCATAGATAATGTTGTATTGGCCACATTGTGCGAACAATCGCTTACAAATCATGTATTGATAGGGTGATTGCGTGATAAGAAAGTTTGATACCCTGAAGCAATACGATATCACGATGGGTAGTTAGTTATATTGTATGTTATTGTATAAGCTCATCATTAAGATGATGATTTACTTACGTACTTTAGTCTATAATATGTTATAAAGTATAAAATTGCTATAGTTACTTACCTAACGATTTATCGAAAGGTGAACCGATTTTGATATTACTTCTGAGCTGCCGATATCTGTCGATTAATTATTTGAAGGCAATTATATCGAATTTTTAAATATTAGGTACTTTGAATAATACATCAATGTGTCTACCTAGAACTTCCCAGAAAAGTAAGCACCAAACCAACAGCAAGGTAACCGAAGTAACCAAAATAATTATAATAATGATTTATGGCCGAGTCTGCAGCGAGATAATAACTACACTTATACCTGTATGTATAATAATATTATATGTATATTCGTATGTAATTAATTACATCATACTATATTTGGTATAATATATACTATAAATACGTAGTATAATACTATATGTAGTTATATAGTAATTGAAGTTAATGAGAGTATAGCAAAGATCGAAATGAAACTCAGAGGTTACCTGTAGAGTTTATAAATAGAGGCCATTGTCACTTGCCAGTAATAGTTCAACCCTCCAAACTTAGTTCAATATCCAGTGATCTATAGTTCGACTTTTAATTATCTGCAGTAATCTGACGTTCCCTAATGTCATTCTGTAAAATAATGTTGCCAATCCCATTTCTATAGTGATGAGATACGTTCAATTCATTCAATTTCATTCACAAAAGTTTCGTTCAAAGTTACTCTTTCATTATCATCATAATTTTATTTATCTACTAAGTAAATCGATGGCTCCTACGTATAAAAGCCAAATTAACATCCTATTGGTACAATTATTAATAATATGAGCTTTAATTGAAAAAAAAAGTAAGAAGTACTATTTTCTATTGCAGTATAACAGCCTATGTGTCGTAAAAATAAACGTACAAATGGTAATTTTAGACTTACACTTGTTTATGCTTCCAGCCAATCTGCATAATTTTTTTATCGTGTTGTTACGTTTATTATCATTGAAGTCATCTTTTATTTATTACATAAATAACTAAAACATCCAATCAATATATTATAATCGATACTTAAGCCTAAACTACTTGTTTTGATTTGTTGATGGTTGTCTGTATCTTGTTCAGCACGATTTCCTTGGAAGAGGGGATGGAAGTTTCTTTTGTACAACTCAGCATTAGTGTACAACTCAGCGTTAGTGTACTGGTTTCTTGAGATGCTTTTTTTACGCCAGTTAAGATTTTTTTTGTTAATTTGTGATTTTACTAACAAACAATGTGAAAGACTTTTTGTACAATTTTAGGTAATTTTATTGATCTTTAAAAAAAACTTGCTTTTGTTAACTAGGTATTTCTTAAGAAAACACAATACGTTTTAAATATGGGTCCATAACTATAAGTTTTGAAGAGTGAAGACTATAGAACTGAAAACCAGATCATATAGTTAAGTATCAATATGACATATTTATCAAAATATGTAAATAATTTATATTTATTGTGTTACTTAACAACTTAATTTTAACTAAATTTGATGAGTAAAAGTATAAAAAAATTACATATTTTAACGGCCACTTTGGCACATTGGCCTTTTTAGATTGTTTTTGGAGTAAAATAAATATAATAAAAACTAATGTACAAGGGCCAAAGTGCAGTAAAAGAAAAACTAAAATATAAGTATATACAAATATAATACTATGTTGTAAATAAGGACGATAAAATCATAATTAACATGCTAATTTGCTGCTGCCCCTTTATTAAAAAAATGAAATTTTTAGAAGAATACCTACTAGTTGTTCAGAAAAAAATATATTGTTACATATTTTTGGAATCTACTTATAATTTTCTAGATGATTTTAACCTCCCTAGCGCAGTGGTGAGCGCTTTGGTCTTATAAGTGGGAGGTCCCGGGTTCGATTCCCGGCAGGGGCAATTTGGGATTTTATAATTTCTAAATTGTCTTTGGTCTGGTCTGGTGGTAGGCTTTAGCCGTGGCTGGTTAGCACTTTACCGGCAAAGCTGTGCTGGCCGACCGCCAAGCGATTTAGCGTTCCGGTACGATGTCGTGTAGAAACCGATCAGGGGTATGCATACCTCTTTCAAGTTTGCCCGCTTCCGTGTTCGACTGCATCATCACTTACCATCAGGTGAGATTGCAGTCAAGGGCTAACTTGTAGTTGAATAAAAAAAAAATAGCTGATAGAATGATTATGAACTTAATCTGATTTTTGTTTTTTTTTTTTCAACTTTAGTCTTTAATGCGGGACCATGGTCACCCCATCATACGGGTGAGAAAGTTCCGTATCGAAGGGATGAACATTCAATGTTTGACAGTTACGAAACCCATGAACATTTTGTATGGGGAAATGTTTTTTCTTTTATTTTTTCGTTAATTTTCCAATATTTTTAACAGTTATTCTGCTATTCGGGATGGAGATAAGTACAATAAATCAAGAACCATGAAAATCGGTTCAGCTGTTCTCGAGTTATAAGTGTTCGAACAAACCAGACTTTGTTCTATATATTAAAGATATATGTATTTATATATATACATATATATAGGTACACTTTGTACATAAAATATAATAATTACTTAAAATATAAACTTTAATTTGAATAAAATAATTGAATGATTCAAATCAATCACCTGTACCCCATCCCTATTTTATTTTCGTTAAAAAGTGACAACCCACGAAACTTCACATTACTGCATACAATTAAAAGTCGAAGTATAGTTACTATAATCCTTTGTGCTTTAATGATACCTTTACTTTGATTTACATGTATTTTATTATGTATCATGTATTTCGATATATCTATATACATACCTATATATGTATACTAACTAGCTAATGCCCGGAACTTTGTCTGCATGGATTTACGTTTTTAATTAAAAAATCCATAGGAAACTTTGAATTCACGGAATAAAAAGTTTATAGGTAAGCGTTTAAAGGACACAAAATAATCTTTGTGCCAAAGTTTGTCAGCGATTAACAGACAGACTGAATATTATTATGGGTGGATTAAACTACCTTTAATTATATTGTGGGATTGTGAAATTATTTATTTTGTTTGAAAATAGATATTACGAGTTCATTAAGATTTTACAATCCACAAGACAATTTTAATAAGTAAGACAATTTTATTAAGATGGGCAGAAAACCGAGGACAGCAATATTTGTTATAATGACAAACAAAATCCGTCCATTTTAGTCTAATTTTTTTGGCTTTACTTTCGTTATTTGTTTCAAATTTTGCGACGGATTTAGAAATAGTTTAGGTTTTTAAAACCCCTTTAGGAAGGAAATTTCAAAAAATCATTTCTTAATGCACCTATAGGTATTGAGTAGGTACCTACTCAAGGAATGTTCCAATTTTAAAATTTCTAGTCTTTTTATAAGTATATTTCAGCGATCTAGATCCTAAAAGCCTGAAATAGGTCATGCAGGCCTATCATTTCCCTTTGATCGAGAAATTGGTACCTCTTTGAAATTGCTAGGTATGCGACCGATGCATTATTAATCAAGCATCATTATATTACGAAGCAAGCATGATTATTCCTATAATATGTACATAATATATTTGTATAATATACTTAGTTTCTGTATTAACTTCTGTTTTGAATTTAAAATATAATATTGCCACATAACATGCCTTAGTCCCAATATTTTTGTAGCATGGTGTGAGCGTAAAAATAGGTATATACCTACCTAACATAATTTTGCCCTTATATTCTTATACGTTCACATCACAACACAAATACATATTCGTTTTATTTCACAATTTAAATTTATATTATTTCATAATTTACAAAAGAGGTGATGCATTGCATAACATCCGTAGTCAACGCGAGTTGTGGGTACATACTTGATGCAGATAATATTAGCTAAATCCCAATTCTAAAATCTTAACACGTAGGTACTGCATTCAGTAGGCAGGTTATAATATTATTAACCATCTCATAATACGATTATTCCCATAGAATATAGATAATCAGATTTTGCCTGTAATGTGCAAACAATCGCTTCAATACCATGTTGATTGTTGACCGTATGATGGACTGCGTAATGAGAAAATCAATTTGCAGGAAAAGGCAATAAATATATAAAGCCCTATTAGAAGGCAATAATTCTGAGAAAACTAATAGTTTTATTTTCCCAACGACATACCTACTTAATACTTATATGTGTTTGGAATAAAATGGTTGCTAACTATATTAATGTGGGTATTTTAGAGTAAAAACTAACTGATCGATTTTGATGCTGGTTTTTGATTAGGTACATAGGTATCATCTCAGAGCAGGTTCTTATATTGTCTTCTTCTATCTATCTTCTAACTTCTATACATATAATAAAATCGCAGACTTGCCGTATCTGTATACATTAAAGATTTTTGCAAAATAATAACTGGGGGATGTTAGAGATCAGTAATGGAACGTAAAAAAGCTATTTTTGAAATTTTTGTCTGTTTATCTGTTTGTCTGTATGTTTGTTAGCGCATCACGCAAAAACTACTGAATGGATTGAAATGAAACTGGGCTTGATTTAAGTTCATACTACGGAGTAACATATAGGATACTTTTTTCCCGAATTCCCTTGGGAGAGGGGATGAAAGTCAAAATGTGTACTTAGCTGTAATTCAATAACGCGTGGTCCGATTTCATTCATTATTTTTTTGTTAGAAAGCAGGTACTTTTAAGATTACCGACTAAACTCTAAAAGGCTGGATCAATTTTGATGGGACTTTCACTGGCGGATGTTTACATTTTGATCTACTTAAATATCCGCCAGTGAACTTTTAACAGTTTTTAGCATGGTATGAGCTTAAAGGAGCTTAGTAAACACAAAATGATTCCTACGGGATTTTTAAAAACCAATATAGTATATCCACGCGAACGAAGTAGCGGGTGTGTCCGCTTGTATTATATCTATACTAATAAATAAAATTGAAGTGTCTGTCTGTAATATCGAAATAACTACCTCATATTAAGCTCATATGGTTATTTGAACGATACTATAACCGAATCATACGTTTTTAAAATTTTTGTCTGTCTGTCTGTCTGTCTGTCTGTCTGTCTGTCTGTCTGTCTGTCTGTTTGAACGGGCTAATCTTTGGAACGGCTGAACCGATTTTGACGGGACTTTCACATACAAGTAGAGAATTAACCAGGGAGTAACATAGGCCACTTTTTTAACCGACTTTCAAAAAAGGAGGAGTTGTGTTTTTCTACCTATGTACACCGATATCTCCGAGATTTCTGAACCGATTTGCGTAATTTTTTTTTTAATCGATAGAGAAACATTGCGACACTGTCCTACAAAAAATTTGGATTCCAACTCCTCAATCCTGATGCTGTAGGGGATCTGATCCCCAAAACTAATGAGATTTAGGCACTGTCGGTTATTTAAATTGATATTGGGGATACCAATTAAAGACTATTGTTGAATGACCTCGAGTAGGTACATGTCCAACTCCTCAACCATGATGCTGTAAGGAATTGCATTCCGAAATCATAAGGATCCCACGCAATTTTTCCGTTTTGTGGACGGGTTACTACTTACTACAGATAGGCTACTTTTGTTCTGGAAAATCAAAGTTCCCACGAGATTTTTACAAACCTAAATACACACGGGCGAAGCCGTGGGCATCATCTAGTAATATAATATATTCGTGGCAATCGTGGGTTATAGAATATTTTCTAATTTTCCTTATAGATTAATGGCACAGTACCTAATGCTTTGTTGTAAGGTGTAACTAATAAGAAATTGCTGCTCGCCGTAAATGCTTCAAAGTGGTTTCACGGGAATTCAAATGTCCATTATAAATTCAAGACCAAACCGACCAAAACTCTTAATCCCATAATGATTGCTTAGTGCACATATAAATAAATACTTATTACGTCTATTAGTAGGTAGGTTTACCAATAACTTTTGAGAACTTCAATATTAAGTTCAATAACAAATCAATTTTCTACCTCAACTTAGGCTACGAAGTAAGCGAGTAGTGAGCAAGTTTTGATCAGCTTCGGGAATACAATTTATACATCGATGCAATTTACATACAATAAAACTTTGTAAATGTTTCGGTAACGAGGTAACTCATATACTTACTCACTAGAGAATGCCCGCGACTTCATCCGCGAGGATTTAGGTTTATAAAAATCCCGCGGGAACTCTTTGTTTTTCCTAAGCTCCTTCGAGCTCATACTGTTAAAAGTCGTGCATTAAAATGAAACTACAGTAATGAGTATTAATTGTTTAATAGCTCTTTTCCACCACTAAAGTTTTCTCAATGAAAGTCCCATTAAAATCGGTCCAGGTGTGCAATCCAGGTTCTAAGTTATATGGAATACTGACGGTTGTGATGGCTGTAATTTCTGGACGTTGAATAGAAGCAGGTGTTACTTTGCGGAATTCCATGATATTATACAATGAGTACAAAATTACTTTACTATAATCCGCTAACAGCGACAAAGTAGGCACAACACCACACAAATTCATCACAAATTTAAATCGACGATCGTTTCGCTCCGACACCGGAGCATCTTCAGATGTCGACTTCACGTCTAACTTCACTAACTGGGGGATGTTAGGGATAAGTACTTAATAGAACCTAAAAAAACTATTTTTGAAATTTTTGTCTGTTTATCTGTTTGTCTGTATGTTTGTGCGCGCATCACGCATTAACTACTGAATGGATTGAAATGAAATTTGGCATGATTTAAGTCCATACTGCGGAGTAACATATACGATACTTTTTATCCCGAAATTCAGCACGGTTCCCTTGGGAGAGGGCATGAAAGTCAAAATGTGTACTTAGCTGTAATTAATTAACGCGTGATCCGATTTCATTCGTTCTTTTTTTGTTAGAAAGGAGATACTTTAAAGATTACCAGCTAATCTCTGAAAGGCTGGACCGATTTTGATAGGACTTTCACTGGCGGATATTTACATTTTGATGTACCTAAACATCCGCCAGTGAACTTTTAATAGTTTTTAGCAAGGTATGAGTTCAAAGGAGTGTAGGAACAAGTATAAATTGAAAATTTAAAAAACCCCCGACATTCGCCATTTTGTGGTGGCAGCCATCTTGGATTTGCATAGTGCTATTCTACTAGTCAAGCCCTTTCATTTGATACCCATATTGAGGGTGTTGTGATAAAATATGTAATCCGCCATTTTGTAGCGGCGGCCATCTTGGTCCGATTTTCATTAAACATAGCTAACAACACTCTCGACTAATTCACCTTTCAAACAAAAAAAACCGCATTCCGCAAATCGGTCCACCCGTTTGAGCGCCACAGGGGAACAGACAGACACACACACACACACACACACACACACACACACACACACACACAGACACGTCAAACTTATAACACCCCGTCGTTTTTTCGTCGGGGGTTAAAAACAAAGAGTTCTCAAAGAAAGGGATTTTTAAAAACCAATATCCACGCGAACGAAGTCGCGGGTATCCGCTTGTCTTGAATAAAAATCTGAACTTGAATCTGTGCTAGTCTATAGGTATAAATAGTATATACTTACCTATTGTTGCTAAAAGATGCTTATAGGTCATCTAATGTAGATTCTGGCTTGCGATATGAAGTAATAATAAGGTACAGAAGTTTCAACAAGCTGAACCAGTTGATAAAGTGATTTGGGCGTATTGCCGGTGGCAGATTCGATTTGAACCTTCTACGCCACTACAGTGGACGCTCCGCCGTATTGAACTGCAATCATGAATAGGGAGGTAGGTACATCTCGTCTGACTCAGTGTATTGCTAACTATCTACTTGATAGTTAATTATAAAGCACTTGCATCCCAATTTAGTTAGGGGTTTAACCGTCCGTCTGTATTGTTTTGTTAATTTCGTCTGTCTCTTCTTTTTTTTTTCATCATCTGAGCTGGTTTAATATTTTTGATCGATTTCAGCTGTATTCTATGTTTATAAATCGAAAGTAACCTACAGGATTAAATTTTAAACCGGTGAATTATATGTAACTATTCGTTGGTTTAACATTTAAACCTCAAAAGCAATGTAAGGACGTACCTACTGACGGACATAATATATAAGTTGAAGCTTTGATTATCCACATAGTAGAAGTGTGTTTTTCATATACCTACTATTTTTATATTTAAATACATTATTAATTCGATTACATAAGTAATTCGATTGCTAGATTTGATTATTATTTCTAGCACTTTTAATTATTATTGTTTTTGAAGTAGTTTAACTTTCACTGGTAAAATAACGGATACGTACTTAATACGTTTGTTTTGTGCGCATCTAAAATTTCGACCTAAGGATCAGGACTAAGGTGAAAACTGTAAAAACTGAACATTAAAGAAATTATTCAGATCGCATCAAAAGAGAAATAAAAAGGATTGTACATAGAGTATGTGTCGGTGTTCTAGTATGCCAGATACCAAAATTAGGTCATATTTGATCACTTCCTTTTAATCCTGTAACGTATATCCTATTACGAATATAACTCATATACGTGTCATTCTATCTATCTTCTATATCTATACATAAATTACATAATATAATAAAAACGTAAAATTGCCGTATCTGTACATTAAAGGTTTTTGCAAAATAATAACTGGGGGATATTAGGGATAAGTTATAATAGAACGTAAAAAAGTTATATTTGAAATTTTTGTCTGTTTGTCTGTTTATCTGTTTGTCTGTTTGTCTGTTAATCTGTATGTTTGTGCGCGAATGGATTGAAATGAAACTTGGTACCTACGATTTAAGTTCATACTACAGAGTAACATATAGGATACTTTTTATCCCGAAATTCAGCATGGTTCCCTAGGGAGAGGGGATAAAATTCAAAACGTGTATTTAGCTGTAATTCATTAACGCGTGGTACGATTTCATTCATTCTTTTTTTGTTAGAAAGGAGATACTTTAAAAATTATCCGGGTAATACCTGAAAGCCAGGATCGATTTTGATGGGACTTTCACTGGCAGATGTTTATGTAAACATCCGGCAGTGAACTTTTAACAGTTTTTAGCAAGGCATGAGCTCATAGGAGCTTAGGTAAAACAAAATGATTCCCACGGGATTTTTTTGAAACCAATATCTACGCGAACGAAGTGGCGGGTATCCACTTGTCTTGAATAAAATTCGTGCAAAATGGCTCGTAAAATGTAGCATAGGTTTATAAACTATTAGCTGTGCTATTAGAACCAAAAACTACGTTAGCAGATATATTGTGTCGTAAGTATAATATATACCACAGATATATACCTAGCAACAAAAATCTAATACATTTTTTTTTTGTTTCAGAACAATTTTCGTTGGAACTCAAAAAGTCGTTGTTTCAATATTAGTTAAAATGGTAAGTTAAGCTGTAATGAAACACATTATTTACTATCTACTTATTACTTATTTATGAGTATTAGCTATGGGCGAGGCGCAATTTAGAGAACCGTGATATGAGCTAGCTATAAGCTGTGATAGCCTAGTGGTTAGGACGACCGACTTCTAATCGGAGGTCGTGGGTTCGATCCCGGGCACGCACCTCTAACTTTTCGAAGTTATGTGCGTTTTAAGTATTTAAATATCACTTGCTTTAACGGTGTAGAAAAACATCGTGAGGAAACCTGCATGCCTGAGAGTTCTCTATAACGTTCTCAAAGGTGTGTGAAGTCTGCCAATCCGCTTGGCCAGCGTGGTAGACTATGGCCAAAACCTTTCTCACTCTGAGAGGAGACCCGTGCTCTGTAGTGAGCCGGTAATGGGTTGATCATGATGATGATGATGATGATAAGAGATAGACGTTGGGGTCCCAAGGTGCATGAATGGTGATCCCGTGCCGGGAAACGCAGGTTCGGGACTTCGAAGACCCTCACTACATGGACAATGGACAGATGATCTCAAGTGAGCCGTTGGGAGCCGCTGGATACAAGCGGCCCAAGATCGTGTCATGACCGATCCTTACCTATCGACATCTACTATATCCTAGTGGTCATCTAACAACATTTATTCATAAAATATATATTAACAGGGAAAAACGTGTATGCTAGTGATACAAGAAAACTATGTCTATTTAGGTAGATAATTCATATAAAATGCTTGTAAGTCGTAACAAATTCGCCATATCTACTTATCTAAATTCAAAGTAGATACATTTCCGATTTGACCGCAGCTATTTATTAGTTTCCAATAGGTACGACAAAGTTGCGAAACTCCACGTCCGAGAGTTGTTGACCGCGATACTGACATTATTTTGTCGTTTTCATGAAATCCTGTGCACGTGAAATGTTATTAATACCGAATAATATGTTCAACGATCTGAGGGCCAACAAGCGAAGTTTTCAAGTAAACGTTATTATTATTAACGTTATTATCATGTACGTAAGTTTCTTTCTCGTCCCGCACAAAATTATAGATTAACGCACAGTTAACATTAACTTAAAAAACTTACACTAGGCCGTAGCAAACACAAATCGACGACTTTCAGTTCAGCCGATCCAAACTATTGACATAGAGAAAGTCAAAAGTGATAAGCCCCTTTATACAAAGATCGGCGGAAATGCCAGACGCCAGACTTCCTATAGGTGTCAGTATTTGCCAATTTCCGAAGCCTATCACTTGTTCTTGGTTTTGAGCAAACTTATTGCTTTATGACATAGTCATAACGGAATAGTGATCTTTTGTAGCCTGATTTTTGTGAGGAATCCTTTGCTCCTCCAGTTATATTTGTACACATTCAGTTATTATTTACATGTCCGTGCCTCGGAGAATAAGTAAATACATAACGCTGTTGGTGCTACGCCGGACTTTATCACTATCAGTCGTATATATCAGTAGACGTCTATATCAGTCTATAAAGCAATACAGATGACTGACCGTTGGATTTGAAAGAAAGAACTATTCCTTGATTAGGTACTCTAAAGGTGCACTAAGGAGAAATTTTTGAAATTCCATTCCTAAAGGCTTGGTGAAGAAGTCGTGGGCATCAGCTAGTGTGAATATTCTGAAATCTGCAACTCTGGTCTAAATATGCAGAGCGTACTTTGACTTTGCTCAGACTCTACTTTCATAATAAGATGAGACATATTCGTGTTTCTGCACAAATCTGTTTTAACTCGAAGGTAAAATCTAAGCAAAGTTAAATAGATAAAATAAGTATACATATAGTGATAAGTTAAAATAGAAGTTTTATATATCTCAGATTAAAAATAAATACTATATATTGCAATTTTGCAGAAGAAGCCTATTTTTAGCAATCATATTACTGTAGAACACTTATGTAAAATAATGGTCAACATAACCAATATTTATCAAACCGAGTAATAGAATATCATAATGCCTTATAAATAGCAAATCTTCAAGGAATCATCTCATAAAATATCGCTGTTCGTTTCGATGCTCTCAACGGGTTACTGGACAACTCGACCGCAATAAAATCGACCGAATGGTCGAGTTGTCCACATCCAATTTTTTGATGGTCAACTCGGCCAATAGCAGAATACTGAGTTGTTTATGTACAGTCGAATACAAAAAGTGTTTCACGTATCAAATATTTTGATTAACTCTTATATGAAATTACTTATAATTTATCAACGTTTTATTAATTATTATCAAGATATTATGTATAAATGGTATTTTTTTAAAGAGCAAAATTTAGGTATTCTTTGAATTTTGACTATAAAATAAAACAAAATGTAAACAATAAAATAGGTAAGTATATTGTATAAATTTAAAACAGCATGTTATGTACAACAAAAAATATATAAAAAACTAAGTCTTATTTATAAAATCACAGATTATTGTTTACAAACCTTATCAATTTCTTTGGTTAAAATATCACTTGTCTTATATTATCAATGGCCTGTCTTTATAAAATCACAGATTTGTATAATTGTTATCGATATTAAAAACCTTAAAAATTTCTATTTCCATGGATTGTGTCAGTCAGTCGGTTTTAAAAAATACCACTTATATCAATAAACAAAAACAAATTATTAGTAGCTTTTGACCTCTTACTATCTATAATATCAAACAGGTCATCTTAGGAGAAAATCACACATCAGGATTTTTTTGTTATGAATGATTTTCATAACAAATAAAACAAAAAGAAAAAACAAATTATAAGTAGCATCAGTAAAAATTAACATCAGAAAAATTAAAAAGGTTATAAATATAAAATAAAAGTATTTATATAAATGTATATGCATATGTATAAAATTTCGCAATACTGTATGTAAGTCATCAAAAACATCATAATATAACGTACAAACCTAAATATTTTACTCTATAAAAAAATAAGTCTTATTTATAAAATCACAGATTTGTATAATTGCTGTCAATATTGAAACCTTAACAATTTCTATTTTCATGGATTGTTTCAGTCAGTCAGTCAGTCAGTCAGTTTAAAAAAATACCACTTATATCAACAAACAAAAACAAATTTTTAGTAGCTTTTGACCTCTTATTATCTATAATATCAGACAGCTCACCTTAGGAGAAAATCACACATCAGAATTTTTTTTTGTTATGAATGATTTTCATAACAAATAAAACAAAAAGAAAAAACAAATTATAAGTAGCGTCAGTAAAAATCAATATCACAAAAATTAAAAAACTTATAATTTAAAATAAAAAGTATTTATGTATGTATATTATGTATAAAATTTCACAATACTGTATGTAATTAGTCATCTAAAACATCATAATATAACGTAACTAAATATTTTACTCTATAAAAAAGTAAGTCTTTTTATAAAATCACAGATTTGTATAATTTCTATCAATATTAAAAACCTTAATTTTTATTTCCATGGATTTATGTCAGTCAGTCAGTTAGTCAGTCTAAAAAAATATCACATATATCAATTAATAAAAACAAATCATAAATAGCATTTGGCCTCTTATTGTCTATAATATCAAACATGTCATCTTATAAGAAAATCACAGATCAGGATTTTTTTTTGTTATGAACGATTTTCATAACAAATAAATTACACCTACTAATTTTTTTAAATGTCACCAATAGCCGTCTCTTTCTCCTGAATACAAGAGATAATAATAGGTACGTCTCTAAACGAAAATGAGATTTGCTATCTCTTTCTTTTTATACCTGTACTGTACTTTTATACCTCAACCCAAACTATCTGCTACTGTAAATGACTGTACTTTGTACGTGCGGTCGAGTTGACCATCAAAAAATATTAATAAAATTGAATGTGGACAACTCGACCATTCGGTCGATTTTATTGCGGTCGAGTTATCCAGTAACCCCTCTCAACTGACCCGAGGAGGCAAACTTTATTCGCTTTAACAGGTTTATCTGGTAAAATTTATTGTAGCTATTTAACCTGCGAACTGGCGGATCCAAAGAGCTACTCGTAGGGCAACTTTTGGATAGATTTATTGCAAAAGTTTCAGATGGATTCCACTAGGCGACCTTTTTTACGGTGAAACAGTTATACAAAAATGGTCTTGTTAGTGCAATTAATGTACTTGGGTCTAAAGTGTATTTCGCAAGACTTCGATTGAGTTCGCCCCGGTCAGTCGGTCAATCAACAAATCGGTCAATCTGAAAATTTTAAACTCTAATACGTGTCACGTGTGGCACTATTAGATCGTGCCGAGCTAGGAACTCCCGAACATTTCTAGCTCAAGTAACCCTTAGTTGGAGAGAAATGGGGAATATTATATTATTTAGACATACTTAATATATAAGTATTTTGTTTGTAACGAAAAATATACCTACTTAGTAGGAACACCTGCAATGAATAGATACGTCATGTTTAATTATACAAACAGAAATTTCCATACATTAAGACATCATCAATCATTGAAAAGTCAATATGCATAAGTATTATAAGAAACTTAACTCATAAAGTAATGATCGATATGAACCTTTTGTATAATTTTGTAAGAAACCCATGAATGGCTCAACAAAGGCTCGAAGAACCAATTCTCATATTAAGGTCCACACAATACAAAATGTTGTACAATAAATAATGAGTAGCTAAGGATAGAATAATTATTCCGGATAAAACCGTACGCTTACACTCTTATCGAAAAATTAATAAGGGTTGATAGATAATATTGATTTGAGTATATTATACTTAAGCTATTCTAATATAACTTTTAAAAGGAAATAAAATCTCGGAAAGTGACCAAATATTTTAAATATAGAAAACCATAATTTTAAATAACCATAACATTACAAAATTCCATTACATTACCATTTAGAATGTTATTCTATATTTGGCTCATTTTCGTAGTAATGCCTAAATATCTCCTTTTGATTTTTTTGCTTTTGTTCATCAAGTAGGTAAATATAGGTAGGTTATATAAGGTATATAAGGTAGGCATTGCGTCATTCCTCAGAAGAAAGAAAGAATTGTAAACGGTGCACCAGAGTGTACCCTGGTCCGTGTACAATATAAATTATCACTGTATCACCAAATATTATCGCCACATGATAAAGCGGAATCATATCTCGCGGTTCACCAAAGAGCTCGAGTCTAACAAAGAGGACTGAATTCGTGAGACGTCCGAAATGATGCAAGATTTCTCGTTGTTCGCAAAAATTATCCCGCGCTTACGCTAAAGCCTTTTGCCCTCAAACGTTCTCATTTAGAGAAAAGACTTTTTTTGAGAAAGAACGTTACCTGAATAGTAAGATTTATACGAAACAATCTTAAATCCGTATACATTTTATACAGACAGAAATCTTGTTTCTTCCATGCATACCTATTCAGCATAAGATAAAATTAGATAGGTACGTAAGGTAATTACCTTTAATCTTACCTTACAGCTCCAAATTCTCTTTGACATGAGGTAGTTAAATAAATGCGCATGGCATTCAAAATGACAGTATATTTTCAAGTAAAACGAAAATCTTTTTAGAATTGTTCCCAATTCGCTTTTTTATATACATACATAATACATCATCAGTCAGTTAGGTTAGTCTTCTGATGTCTGATAATAAGTATATTCCGAAAAATGAGGTCATTAACCCTTAGTGTTCCAATTTCAAAGACGAGAAATCTGCATCCGAGGAATACATGAATCAAAAGATCACTTGATTCTTGTTTTCGATTCATAAATGATGTGCCTATAAATTGCTCCACAATTCTATATAAAGTGAGCCTAGATTATGTTAATAAAAATTTTGTTTCGCAACACGTTCACATTAAGTATTCGAAAATAACTTAAATTAAAAATATACCGGCCATTGCTAGTAGTAGTGTATCGTGGGTTCACAATTTTTGCCCTCATGCTTAGTGCAATAATATTTTTCAAAGAAAAATGAACCGACTTCAAACGATTCGAACTAAAAAGCTAAAAATAATTTTTTATTCATTTAGACGATTAAACTACGTACTTAACTCAAATTATTATATGCGTATTTGAATTTTTAGGTTTAGAGTATTTATGAGTAAGTATTATTAAAACGAAATAATGTTATTTTCAATATTCTTGTAGGACTAGCGATACATACCTATTTTTTTGTAGGACACTGTTTGATTTTAGCCAAGAATGCATTACTTGACATGTGGTATCTTTATCATACAGTTATTAATTAAAAAAGTGTTACCGTGGAATGGACAACTTCTAAGCGTAGGACTGGAAAAACGTACCACTAAATTTGTAGGACTATGTGACCATTACATTATACAAATATTTACTAAGCTGCATACAAAAAACCAGCTGGTTATTAATAATTTTTTATGACCTCGTTATTTGAACATATTCGGAGTGGAGGACGCTGCAGTCAAACCATCAATTTTGTAGGACAATTGTCCTGTTGTTTATTATCCAATAATCTCAATATTCGAGTAAAACACTTAACTACGGTTATTCAGACAATTTCGACACCCACCAAATTGACATGTTTTATAGCTGTTATTAATCACTAAAAATTTTGTTCAGCGGCTGCCGTACTAGCACTTTTTGCCCTTTTGTTTGAAACAATAAAATAAATAATGCCAGCGGTACAACACATATATTTGTTATAACAAGACAATCAGTTTAAGGGTAATTTGACGCGCGTCGCACGAAGAAGATAAACGACTTATTTTATTTCCGAGAGTAGAATACAATACACAGAAAAAAATATACAGAATATTTAAAGCAGAACGTTATTCATGGTTAGAGGTTTCACAAATAAATGCGTCCCAATACAAAATGTAATAAAAATGCAATCAATATCGCAGCACGCTAGGAGCCAGGACGCACCTATACGCTGAGGAGGCTTCAACAAAAAAATAAACAACTTTCTTTTATGTTTCCCTGTTTTACGTCTGGCTTACAAGTAGGCAAATAATCAAATAACAAGTATAAAGTTTGTAAACTAAAATCCGACTACGCAAGCGAAACCCGAAATCGCGGGACAAGCAGCTAGTGGCGCCATCTGTTATGTCTATCCGAAACTAAATAATAATAAACTTTTGCCGCTCGCACGTCGCTTCTCGATTTTTTCGTATATAAAATGTAGCCTATGTCACCCGGACCATAACAAAGAATTAATTGACACCCCATTCATCAAAATCGGCCCAGTAGTTTAGGCGCTACGGTGGTACACACAGAATCTCACACTAAAATCGGCCACATACATATATACAATATACATACATACATACATACATACATACATACCTACATACACACATACATACAACATACATACATACATACATACATACATAGACTGCTAAAATCATAACCCTTCCTTTTGGCTTTGCCGTAGTCGGGTAAAAAAGCCACATGTCTTTTTCCCATGACTCTCCCATTAGGGCAAAGTGTAAATGCGGCCGCACTTCACTATGTTGTTCCAGCATCCTATTTACTCTCGGCTCTCAACACAGTTCCACTGTACACGAGTTGCCTCATTGTCCTTATGCTAATACTCGTGTTTAAAGAATTAAAAAAGTGAATTTAACTGAGCGCAACTGTACATATGCTAATTTAAGGCTGGGTCCTTTATATCTTCATGACCCGTAGGTAAGCTTTATTCGGATTATAATTTTTCATTTGAATATACTTACCTGCACGATATTAAAAAGGGTCAGTTTAGACAGAAGTGTAGTGTATGTACTATGTACTTGGGGTGTAAGTGGCCCAAATTCCACCTATGTGGCCAAAGTCAACCTCACCTGCGCGCGGTGCTCCCTGCCAATATGCTAACGAGGCCCTGACGCTCTCAGTCCCCTCTACGGGTTGTTGTTCCTGATACCACACAACGTAATCTGGATGATATTACCGCTTTGTGGTAGGATCCTACCCCGAATCCGCCTGGCTAGCGACCACACTTCAGCCGTAATCTGCCGCAAAGCATCCGTGTGTTCCAGCAGCGAGCTGAAGAGCCAGTCCCCTTCCTCAAAAGCCGGCAACGCATTAGTGGTTCCTCAGGAGCTGCTGTTCATGGGCGGCGGTAATCACTTAACATCAGGTGACTCGCTTGCTCAGTTGCTCGCTATTCCTATAAAAAAAAAGAAAACATTAATTGCTGAGGATATTAATTCACTACGCTATATTAGCGTATTAATGTCACTAAATACTAGAACCAGAGTTTATAATTTCAGCATATTTTTGAAACTCAAAATATAGGCGTTAGTCATGTCGATTTAATTTACAAGTAATTATTTTGAATCGTCACGTATAGTAGTACAAGGCAGGTTTCCCATATCTATCTATACCGCGCCTCATACGTATAGGTACGCCTCGTACGTCCGTATTCCTTCCCCGTCACGAACTATACCTACCTCAGTACTAACGATTCAGAAACTCTCAAGAACAATTAGTCTTCTCTTTGCTAATATTTATGTTTCATAGAAGCTTAATAGAGTGAACGTTGTCGCAGATGTGGTGGGCAATCTGGTGCGCGGCGGTGGTGGCGGGCAGCGCGTGCGCCGAGGCCGCGCCGGCTCCCGGCGCCCTAGCGTCGGCCATCGACTGGGAGCAACTCGACTCCTCTTCACCCGACGACGTAAGATTAACAATCTAATGCGTCCAATTATTTATTTTTCTACGTTTTTTACTGTTTCGAACTCAAAATGGAGAAAATCACTCTACTGTTTGTCTGTCTGTATGTTCGGCAATCCGTATGTCGCGCATCACTAACTCGTAGACGGAATGAGTTTCAGACGTGTTCCAGACCTGTTTGCGTCTAGTAGCAGTTAGTTCGGTTGTTAGTCCGAAAGATATTTGGTGTAGAATATTGCCCAAAAGTCGAATATTGAAGTATAAATTCAATTAATTTGTTCTTCGGGGCGAGGTGGAAGGTCCCCGTATATGAAAAAGAAGCTGAAAATATGATTTTTATAACCCGTAAACGTAAAAAACGTATATCACGTTCTTTTTAATCTGGCATATGGGATATCACTTTCTAATATTAATTAATCGATAGAGGACAAACGGTTTTTTTTTCTTCAAATTCAATCCAGTATACGTATGTAGTAGGTAAATGGTATCATCAATCAACATACTTTTCATACAACATAATATTCAAATTTTTTACCTATAATCTGTAAATTGTGATTTAGATACTAACATTACTACGTGTCGTAGCACTACGACGTGCTACGCTGTAGGCATAGCGAAATAAAATAAAAATGTAATAAACTTTTATCTACGACAGAACCGAAATGCTATATTATACGTTTGAAGCAAGAGGTAATTCGTGTATGTATGTATGCCAGTCAGCATTGTTGTCAAAATTAATGGACTGATTTTGATGCGGTTTTTTGCATAGGTATCACCTATGAGCAGGTTCTTAGAAATGTTTTACGATTTTAGGTCGTCTTGGGTAGCTGCAGTCGTAGATTTAATAATTTAAATTTTTTTTTGCTTATTATGAGTGACTTCCGCGACCAAAACTACACTAGGCATGAACAACATAAGATAATTTCCAAAATTGGCCCAATCTACAATAGTAATATAAGTCTGTGTAAACGAATTTCGTAGCTTCAAACTCAAAGTAACTTTTAACAAAATAGGAATCGTTTCTAGAATCAAGAGCTTAATTTGTGAGGTCACGTGCAAATTTCATGATTATAGCTGCCGCTTCCAACGCGGATTTCTTTGCGGATTTAGGTGAAATTGCCACTTTCAGAGACAGAGGTACACAGTCAAGATGTTTTATAATCTTTATTGTTAATGAAACTAAGTAAGACAAGAAACAATTTCAAAACGAAACATTTTCGTTCGAAATACCTCTAGTCGGATAAGAATGCAACATTTCGTATCATACTAAAATAACATTTCAAAATCAATCAAAATATGCATCATCCATTTCTATCTATACCTACGTATAATAAAATCGTAGACTTGCCATTCTGTACATTAAAAATTTTTGCAAAATAATAACTGGGGAATGTTAGGGATAACTAATAGAACGTAAAAAAGCTATTTTTGAAATTTTTGTCTGTTTATCTGTTTGTCTGTATGTTTGTGCGCGCATCACGCAAAAACTACTGAATGGATTTAAATGAAACGGCATGATTTTAGTTCATACTACGGAGTAACGTATAGGATACTTTTTATCCCGAAATTCAGCACGGTTCCCTTGGGAGAGGGGATGAAAGTCAAAATGTGTACTTAGCTGTAATTCATTAACGCGTGGTCCGATTTCATTCCTTCTTTTTTGTTAGAAAGGAGATACTTTAAAAGATTAACGGTTACTCTCTAAAAAGCTGGATCGATTTTTATGGAACTTTCACTGGCAGATGTTTACATTTTGATCTACCTAAACATCCGCCAGTGAACTTTTAACAGTTTTTAGCTTTTAACAGTTTTTTTTATGAGCTCAAAGGAGCTTAGGAAAAATAAAATGATTCCTACGGAATTTTTAAAACCAATATCCACGCGAACGAAGTCGCGGGTATCCGCTTGTCATGAATAATTGTTAGACGATCGTGTCGTAAGTCTACGTGTTTAATTTACCTTTAATTATACTTATACTAAAATGAATATTATGTAATACCAAAGTTACCTTTAAGGTAACATAAATAAGGTAATGTAAATAACAGGAAAGCTACAACGCTTACTTTGGTCTATAATATACTCTATAGGATATCACTAACAAGTATACATAATATACTCGTACACAATACAAGGTTATCAGTTATCACAGTAATTACCGCGTAGCTACTACCTATTAGCTACCGTAATCATGCTTCAAAGTGCTAACTAAATCCGAATGTTGGCGGTCGTATAACAAGGAGTACGCTGTGATAAATTTTATTTAATTTCTAATAGTTATTGAACAATGTATCAAAACTTTGACCTGGCCGTTTTTGGCCAACTAAAGCCATGTATTTAGTTTGTTCTCATATACCTACTTAATTATGGAGGTCCAAAGCTTACTTACCTACTTTTGATATTTTTCACTGTAATGCACATATTTTTATCGGTTTATCCCATCAGTTGTTATAGTAAGTTGGGTATATGATATATTTTGTTAAGGTCGCGGTATCCGTATTAAGAGCCCTCTCCATGGCAGCGACAAATCGTTGGTGAGTGGAGTCTAAAACAGTGATTTCTGCATTTAGAGAGCGAGACGTGTTCAGTAAAGAAGAGTACTATAGTATAAATATATATACATAAATAAAAATATATACATAAATTAATAAAAAAATAATTAAATAAATAAATTTTGCTTGAGATATCATGATTTTTAGTGAAAAATGGCAAAGTAAAAAGATGCAAATAGATTTGCATCTTTTTACTTTGCCGTTTTTCACTAACCTAGAGTTTTGGCCTATTTTAGCAAATATTTGGCAATTTTTTACATGAACTAAAGACATTTGTAATTATTATGAAGTAACCTATGATAAGACTTCGGTCGTTTTTCAATTTTCTAGTTTCTTATATAGTTTATTTACGCACGAAGTTGCCCCAAAATTTGCCCAATAAATAGTGATTTTTCGAGCGTCATAACTTTCAAAATAAATATAATTTTACTAATATTTTTATTTTATGGCATAGATAATGGAGATATAAATTGATATCTGGCTTAACTTTAGACCTATTGCGACAAATATTAGAATAATAGGCGTAATACGTTTGTATGGAGAAGCGCGTGAAGAGAGCGGCCTTAAGAGGTATTTAATTTCGCCATTATGTAACAGTATCTATTTAGAGTACAAGACGTTGTTATAGTTATACTGCAAGGACTACAAAATCCTTTAAAACTAACCGCACAATTTAGATTAACTCCCTCAAGACGGCTCTCCGTGATGGATGCAAGCCCCGCACAAGCTCTAAAGGTCCGGCTTTTATCTTGCTTTGGGAAAAAAATATATCTCACGTTAGGTACTTTGCCTAAATGCAGTTTAGATATTAGTCTCATGCGAAAAGTATTCCTGAATGTAGAAAGTATAAACTCAGTTGGAACTGTTAGAGTTCAATATTGAAGTTCCTGTTTGGCCTAATGCCAAACAACTTTTATGCTAACTTCGTAGTTTTGGAGGCTTCCAGGCTACTCTTATACTTGATTGCGACCTTTTAATTCTTTCTGAACTTCTCTTTGACGTTTCTGGGAAGACTGTGAAGGCATAGTTTAGTTAGTTTAATAATACTACGGGAGGTCGGAGTTCAATTGAAAAAGTCATTTTATACCGACTGGAAATTTTAACAACAATAGTTTAGACCTAACCCATCACAGCTCCGAACTTCAGCTGCCGCACCAGTGGTGGAGTTAAGAGTGAGAGCATGTGAAAGTGCTTGGAAATCAAAGCGCTCCGAGTGATTTTTATCCCGGACCAAAATAGTCTTAAATCATTGTTTCAATCATTTTTGATACAGAAACAATATTCAGCTGCAGCGCCGAGGGTGGGTTATACTTCCGTTACGCGCCTGAAGTGCATTAAAATTTTGAAAAAAAAAGTTATTTTATACCTTATGAAATTTATGCAGCAGAATTTTCACACTTTTAAAATAATAAACAAAATCTTCAGCTGCACTGAAGGTGGGGGAAAGACCTTCAGTCAGCGTGATAAACATTTTGCGCGCTCAGTGCATTTAGCCTAGTAAATCTAGGAAAAACATCCTATAGTTTTAAAAATTGTCCAAATGTATTCTTTGGGTCTTCCTCTTGAATATATCCGAAAACCCCATATGGGGGGTGCGTAACCAGCCGCCATTTTTAATTTTGTCCCTTTTTTCGGTTTTTTTCTCATATCACGAAAATCTCTACAAATAGCATTATAATTACTTCTGACAAAAGTTTTAATATACAATTTACCACAAATTTGGTCTCTTGCATTTTTACTCTAAGTTTATTACTTTAGGAGATATTGGGTGTTTAAGGGTATTTTAGGTCCCTTTTTCGTTTTTTTGCTCATATCTCGAAAATCTCTACGAATAGCATTATAATTACTTCTGACGAAAGCTTTTGTATAAAATTTTGTACAAATTTGGTTCCATGCAGTTTTACTCTAACTTTATTACTTTAAGAGATATAGGGTGTTGAAGTTAATATTTGAGGCCCTTTTTTGGGTTTTTGCTCATATCTCGAAAATCTCTATGAATAGCATTATAATTACTTCTAAAAAAAGTTTTAGCATAAAATTTTGTACAAATTTGGTCATGGTCATTTTTACACTAAGCTTACTACTTTAGGAGTTATAGGGTGTTTAAGTTAATATTTGAGGTCCCTTTTTCAGTTTTTTGCTCATATCTCGAAAATCTCTACATATAGCATTATAATTACTTCGGACAAAAGTTTGAATATGAAATTTTCTAAAAATTTGGTGCTGTTCATTTTTATGCATTTCAAACAAAAAAACCGCATTGCGGTATTTTTTTGTTAAAAAGGTGAATTATTCGGAAGTGTTCTTAGCTATGTTTGATGAAAATCGGTCCAAAATAGCCGCCGCCACAAAATGACGAATGTCCGGGGTTTAATCTATACTATTTTATCTCCCTGTTAAATTTAACACTCTGTAGCTCCTTAAGTAAAAAGCTTAGCGTAAAATAAAGAAGACCAAATTTGTAGAAAATTTTATGCTTAAACTTTTGTCAGAAGTAATTATAGTGCTATTTGTAGAAATTTTCGAGATATGAGCAAAAAACTGAAAAAGGGACCTCAAATATTAACTTAAACACCCTATAACTCCTAAAGTAGTAAGCTTAGCGTAAAAATGATCATGATCAAATTTGTACAAAATTTTATGTTAAAACTTTTTTTAGAAGTAATTATAATGCTATTCATAGAGATTTTCGAGATATGAGCAAAAAACCAAAAAAGGGCCTCAAATATTAACTTCAACACCCTATATCTCTTAAAGTAATAAAGTTAGAGTAAAACTGCATGGAACCAAATTTGTAGAAAATTTTATACAAAAGCTTTCGTCAGAAGTAATTATAATGCTATTCGTAGAGATTTTCGAGATATGAGCAAAAAAAACGAAAAAGGGACCTAAAATACCCTTAAACACCCAATATCTCCTAAAGTAATAAACTTAGAGTAAAAATGCAAGAGACCAAATTTGTGGTAAATTGTATATTAAAACTTTTGTCAGAAGTAATTATAATGCTATTTGTAGAGATTTTCGTGATATGAGAAAAAAACCGAAAAAAGGGACAAAATTAAAAATGGCGGCTGGTTACGCACCCCCCATATGGGGTTTTCGGATATATTCAAGAGGAAGGTCCCAAGAATACATTTGGCCAATTTTTAAAACTATAGGATGTTTTTCCTAGATTTACTAGGCTAAATGCACTGAGCGCGCAAAATGTTTATCACGCTGACTGAAGGTCTTTCCCCCACCTTCAGTGCAGCTGAAGATTTTCTTTATTATTTTAAAAGTGTGAAAATTTTGCTGCATAAATTTCATAAGGTATAAAATAACTTTTTGTTTCAAAATTTTAATGCACTTCAGGCGCGTAGCGGAAGTATAACCCACCCTCGGCGCTGCAGCTGAATATTGTTTCTGTATCAAAAATGATTGAAACAATGATTTAAGACTATTTTGGTCCGGGATAAAATCACTCGGAGCACTTTGATTTTCAAGCACTTTCACATGCTCTCACTCTTAACTCCACCACTGGTGCAGCAGCTGAAGTTCGGAGCTGTGATGGGTTCGGTCTAAACTATTGTTGTTAAAATTTCCAGTCGGTATAAAATGACTTTTTCAATTGAACCTTGACCTCCCGTAGTATAATATAAGTAGACTGATATTATTATTTTATGCGTGAGTTTTACGGTCTGAATGTCTTCTTTCCCAGTTCAATATTCAGCCACTAATCAGTTTTAATAAAATATGCCACAGAGATGATATTATAAATACGAACTGAATGGATTTCCATTCACCAAGGCGCGTCCAAATGTTTATTATTCAGTGTACAGCCTTCGTATTTTGTGTACCCTACACTACAATATAAACTAATACGTCATACTTTTCAGGAAAGTCTCGGATACGCTGCGCCGTCAATGGAAGGAAGAAGCTACACGCGCAATTCACCCTGGCTTTACCTGCTTGCTGAAGTTCCTCGTGATGCACAGGTAATTTATTTTTACAGTAAAATATATCTCAACGGATACCAAGCCAACTATGTAGGAAATATTGTATTGCACAAATATGTGCGCAAATATTTGTATGCTCTATTCCCCCAGTCTCATAATCCGATGGGATGTTCATCTGACTCGAACGGAGAGAGATCAGGTGGAGATCTAAAACCGCTAACTCGGTCGCAGATGTAAATTCTGTCAACTGAAAATTTCTTGACGAAACAACTAAAAAAATTAATTAAGTAGATATCTACTTAAATGAATTTCAAAATTAAAAAAATTGAAGGCTCCACTGCTGGACACAGGCAAGTATCTACTAAGGCATAAAACGAAGGCACACAGAGAAATTACGTACTTAACTTTCGTTATGATTTTCTCATTCCAAAGGCTGAATTTTACTTTCCTGAGCAGGTACTTGTCGAATATGGAAACTGCTAAATTCCCAGAGAAATCTGGAAAGATTTCTTTCATCTAATTCAAAATTAAATAAAGGGTGGAAACTGAATAGTTTCCTTCCTTTATTTACAGGGTGCACTCAAAGGAATACAATAGGAGTACAATAGGAGTACGAGGGGTTCAATATTCAAAAAAACTTTAACAAAATCTTTTCGAATCGTCAAATGGCCGTTTGATCTTATTATAATAACAACTTTATACTTCGGACTTTCGGACGCGAAGAAAATATTGTTGTGTCGACCGACTTAAATTATTCAGCATATACCTATACTTCGATGTGCTGAATTATATATTGAACTATGTCATCATCATTATCAGTATCAATCAATTTTCGGGACACTACAGGTCTCCTCTCAGCATGAGAAGGGTTTAGGCCGTAATCCACCACGCTGGCTAATTGCGAATTGGTGGACTTTACATGCCATTTGAGAATATTATGGAGAACTCTCAGGCATGCAGGTTTCCTCACGATGTTTTCCTTCACCGTTAAAGCAAGTGATAATATAACTCCGAAAAGTTAGAGGTGCGTGTCGGGGATCGAACTTGGTCCCCCTGAAAGGGGCCCCATGGCCCCACGGCCCCAAGGCCGAAGTCTTAACCACTATCATCCCTTATGTAAAAGGTCGTTATTTTCTCAGTTTCTCTGAATAAAATTCAACCGAGCCATTCATCAAAATCCATGAACATATGTGTGTGGTTATAAAAATCTCACATACAAAATGAGAAATGATATTTCAATCCTTTTGAAAGGCTTTCATTTCCTATGACGCTTTATGCATCATAGCCTTCGAGTAGCATCTACGGCCAGTGCTCAAAAATGTTTTTGGGTTTAATTAAACTTCCACTGTGATAGCCTAGTGGTGAGGACGACCGACTTCTAATCGGAGGTCGTGGGTTCGATCCCGGGGCACGCACCTCTGACTTTTCGGAGTTATGTGCGTTTTAAGTATTTAAATATCACTTGCTTTAACGGTGAAGGAAAACATCGTGAGGAAACCTGCATGCCTGAGAGTTCTCCATAACGTTCTCAAAGGTGTGTGAAGTCTGCCAATCCGCTTGGCCAGCGTGGTAGACTATGGCCAAAACCCTTCTCACTCTGAGAGGAGACCAGTGCTCTGTAGTGAGCCGGTAATGGGTTGATCATGATGATGATGATGAAACTTCCACTCCCATAGTTTATAAAATATACTTAGTTAACTACCTAAAACTTTTAATTTGCACATTATGAAAAGAGCCCTAAGAAATGTATTTTCAGAAGCCTCAGTGTAAATTCTTTTAATATATCTTACTCGAATATTTATGCTTACTTCCGCCGTAAGGAAAAGAGGCGCGTCTAAGCAAACCACAAAAAAGTAAAAAAAAAAAAAAAGATCCAATCTTTAAAATATTGCCGCGTCGAAACTACTTAAATAAAAAATAAAGTTTAGCACAGGATATAGGATTAGGTACATAATTTTATCATAACCTTTTTATGTGCAACACACGCAAATGTACCTACTGAATGGATTGAAATGAAACTTGGCATGATTTAAGTTCATACTACGGAGTAACGTCATATAGGATACTTTTTATCCCGAAATTCAGCATGGTTCGCTTGGGAGAGGAGATGAAAGTCAAAATGTGTACTTAGCTGTAATTCATTAATGCGTAGTCCAATTTCATTTATTCTTTTTTTGTTAGAAAGAAAATACTTTAAAGATTGTTTCGTAAATATTTGAAGGTTTTGTAGTTCAGAAATTACAGCAATCACAACCCTCAGTATTCCATATAACTTGGAACCCAGATTGTACAAGAACCTTTGAACGTCCGGATTATCATCTGGGGTACATTAACATTGTGTTTGTCTGTCTCCGAAATGTTGGACTGATTTTGATGGGACTTTCATTGTGAAAAGTTTAGCGATGTGAAAGAGCTATTAAAAAGTTAATACTCATTACTGTATTATAGTTCTATTTTAATGCGCGACTTTTAACAGTATGAGCTCAAAGGAGCTAAGAAAAAACAAAGAGTTCCCGCGGTATTTTTAAAAACATAAATCTACGCGGACGAAGTCGCGGGTATCCTCTAGTGTAATAATATAATTGACTTCTTAACTTAGCAGCACATAAATTGAATTTTTAACATTTCAAGAAACGTTTGTTAGATTCACCTTTTAGACTAAGCTGCCTTGAAAGCTCGTAGGAAAAAAATAAAAATAAATGAATACTTAAGTAATTCACTATGGAAATTGTACCAGATTGTACCGTGTGTGCGACCAATCAGCTATAAATTACAATGTGCGATAAGTATTTTATTCGATTTTAATCCAATGAGTGATTTGAAATTTCTCAGTTTTTTATATGAATACTTCTTCACCTACTCAGACTAACTTTATATAACCTCAATAGCGCAACGGTCGTCGGGCGTGGATCGAAAGCCGAAAGTTCGACGGTTCAAGCCCCGCCCGTGAGACTATTGTCCTACCCATGTCCTACCCTGTCCTAACGCTTATTTGACAGGAAAAGGGGAATATTTGTTATGTTCATCATGGCTAATATTCTTTAAAAAAACTGGTTGCCTGTAAAGTCGGTTCACGCGGGTGATAATTTTACGTGATAACGTCATAAAGAAAACATTATAGAACACATATGGGCCGATCGTGCCTCTCTATCGCTTGTTCCGCGCTCTCGCTTGCACGCTTGGAATGTGACAATGAGTCATGCTTTTTCGGGCATGCAGCCGGCCTTCATCGATTTATAAGACGTTATCACGTCAAAAACTAACACGTTCCACCAACCAGCCAACCACTTGGATGCAACTAAATCATGTATTATAATAATGTGTATAAAGGTTTCGGATAACAAGAAAATGGTTCGATCGCGACGCACCTTTTCCGTGAACCCCGCGGTGGAAGTGCTCCAGCGCGAGGCGTACAACCAGTTCCTGGCACGACAGGCGCACGCCAACCGGGACTTCCTCAACTGCGTCGGGAAACGAGGTTAGAATCCATTCTTCATACAATAAGTTCCTATAGTCTGATTTTTAATTCGGTGGAATTCTGACTGTGAATTAAAAATAGAATGAGTTATTTGTATGATGCCACGCGGGGTGTACAGGCACAAGGGGTTTTGGCGTTTTATACCTACTCATATTTTTTATTAAAATTCTCTTTCCTTTTTATATTTTTTTATATTCGTATTTTATTACAATATAACCATAAACATAAAATATAATATCATGAACACAGGTCTTCTCTCAAAATGAGAAGGATTTTAACCATAGTCTACCACGATGGCCAATTGCGGATTGGCAGACTATTCGGAGATTCTGTTAGAATAGAAAAAAAATTACAAACAGAAAAAAATAAAAAAAAATAAAAGCAGAATACTAAGAGCACCTGCGCCTGTACCGACACTATGTTACCGAACGGACTATAGATACCTGAAATAGGCATTTGTCATATCTATGAGGCAATTGATTTTTATTTACATGTTTTTACTATCTTTTTTGTTGGAATTGTTTTATCTCTGGCAACATTAAGAAACGTCAAAATTCCACGGAATTAAAAATCAACGTATAGACTCATGTGTTGCATGATATCGAGCGTACATTATGGATGACTCGATGAGCCGCGTACGCTGCAAGAGCTGCAGAACTCTTGGATGCAAATAAATTGAAACAGTGTCAATGAAATTGTATTGGAATTGTTCTACATTTTTTAACAAACCCATAAAAAACACAGGTTTGTCCTCATATAAACCCGTAGACACAACCTGTATCTTTTCCCATATAGGTACATTACATTCTTTCAAATGTTTCACAATCTTACGTCACATCACAAAGTTATCTGACGATAAGCATTTCTTTAGTTGAGAAATTCTGGATAATTCCAATACAATTTGATTTTAAAACCTATCTCGTCAATCTATTATACTATAGTTAATTAGTCCTTTAAATACTTGTTTGAATTCAGTTTGCATCATTTCCTCAAAAAAAAAAAAAACTTACCCTTTTCCATTTATCTGGCTTCAAGTTTAGTGCGCAAAATGCAGCACACGTTTTCAGTGCTGAAAATGAAAGTCGTATCACAAAAAGACAAAAATAGAGCAATTGACTATGAAGTCTTCATTTTCTCCGTATTTTTAATACTGAAAAATGTGTTGAGTTGCATCACTTGTGCGCGTGCCGCACAAGTGATGCACAAGATGTGCTCTTATGACTTTTGAGGCGCGAGTAGCGCTTGCCTCTTGTCCCGAATGTACCGGCAATAAGTTTGATATAATTCTTATTTTTGGCATAAAGGGATTTCTTCCATTGATATGATATATTAGTTGAAAAAACTATTCTGATCATAAAAGCCTAATGGAATAATTTATCTCCAAAATAGTTTTAAGTAAGTAAGTAGGTACTTAGTTTAAAAGTGAATAAACAGTCTCGCTCTTCATTAAAATCTACATTGCGAGCACATTATATACACAGTCGCACGGGACAAAGTTGCTAGTAAAACTTCATCTCAATATTTCACGTACCTGCTCAGCTAGATGCAACTTATCTGAATACATTTGCAGTGAAATACAATATGCATAAAACGTTGCGAACAGAATCTAACTTTTTCTATTAACAAAAACGTGTTTCTAGCGCATTATTTCGTGTAGGCAGCTCAAACATTGTAGTAGTGTTTGTTATGTAATATAGCTATTTAATATAATATAGTTTTATATGAGTTTTTGGTACGAAATGTTAAGGTTCGTAAATGCAATAATATAACGTAATATTGATACCTATACTTACTTAATTCTGATATTATACTTTTACGTTTCGGGAAAAAGAAAGTATTGGCACATTAGTTACATACAATTCGCAAATTTTATTACTATTCAAATACGGCATAATTTTCTCTTTGTGAAAGAATTACCGCATAATAAAGGGATTACAGTTATTTACCAAAACATTCTTCGATGAGCTATTTTATATACTTTAAAGTGCCTATTAAAATAAAGTTTTTAATTTAAAATTATTTTTGTTCATAGATCCTTGGAGCAGTGAGGAATGCACATTCAAGAACTAATTCGTAATTATGCACGTCCAGTCGAACTAAGTCCAATGAGATAATTTGTACCGTCCTGCGATTGATTTAATTATCAAGCAATGTTGTTGTTATTGTTGATTATGACAATTCATAGATATTAATTATGTTAAGTATTCCTATTTATGAGTCGTGTACGAAACTCGATTTTAAATTTAAAAAATAAAGTAGTTATAAATTAGATTTAGACGTTTTATTTATCTCTTTACACAGCAATATAACTTTATTACCTCACAAAAAAAAATCAAAAATGAAATAAAACAGTTGCGTCCAAACCAATAAAAATGATATCGTATTATGAACGCTGCATGAAATAAACACATCTTCACTGTAAGTGTGATTTTTTTTTTTACGTAAGACATCTACAGTAGATACTGACGAAAAATTTGTACAATAATTATGATCGAATACAACGATTTTTATTGGTGAAGACGCGGCTTTACAATTAAACTAAGCACAAGAAGAAATTTATATAATGGTACAAAAGAAACTAATCGGTGAATGTATGGGATGAAGACTGAAGAGCGCGTCAAGCGACGCATGCCTTCCCTGTCCATCGACATGCCGATGTCCGTCCTGCGGCAGAAGCTGGGCCTGGAGCAAGAACGGAAGCTGCACGCCTTCCGCGCGGCCGCTAACAGAAACTATCTCAATGACATTGGTAAACGAGGTGCGTATCCCGGCTATTACCTCTGTAGATGCCCTAGTACGAGTTTGAACGTTTCGAAAATGGTTTTTATCAGTTTCGATATCACAAGGTCATAGTAAAATGAAAAGCTCATTTTTTTACGTCGTACGTTCTCTATAATGCTGACTGTGCTTTAATCGACTTGAAAAAGTTTCCATTTTTGTGGAAACAATTTTAAATCAAATTTCGTGCGATTGCCCTAATTTTATTTATATGTAAAGTTTTTTTGAAGTCATTTTATTTACCAAGTTACCCAGAATTACTTAATACTTACGCGTTGTAGGTTTTAAAATATTTGTAATATTGAGAAAATTATCCTTCACTTTAATTTTTATTTAATTACTTTTCTTATAGGAACTGATCATTGAATTGAATTTTCGAAACTATCAGAACTCGTAATAGGAGTATCTACTGATTTAACTACTTAAGTACTTACATAAACAAATTAGGGCCTGGTCTCTATTCAGTAATACTTTATCCAATTTAATCTTTCGTAATTACAGTTGCAAAGTCATGAAGTTTTTAAAATACCATGTCAAAATTTTCAATATGCATTTTAATTTAATCAAACTAGTTGTAGGTACTTGTAAGTTATCACTTTCTATCTTTCGTTGAAAAATATTAATATATATATAGCTGCTCGTGCTGATTCATTGACTGACTCACTGATTGATCACCCCTCCTGTAAAATTTTGTATGAAAACTTTTTTTTTCACAAATAATTTCGTATAGAGGACAAAAATTCATTCGGAACAAAAATATGGAGAAAGCTGATGATTGAGGATTTCAGAGACGAGCGAATGGCACGCTTAAGGTATTGAAGATAGGTGGGGGGTGCTCGAGCAAATGTCACTCGAAACGTCATCCAATTGGCAGTGAGCTGAAAAAAAAATTCAAAATGGCGAAAAAAAGATGGCCGCCATACAAATTTCGTCGGTCTCCATCTCGGAGGGTATAAAAGATGGAAGAGTGGTTTCTTCGCAAAAGATGATGAGGATCCAAAGGTCTACTTGACGAATTGAAAAAAAATTCAAAATGGCGGAATTTATTTTTCCATAGAAAATGTATGGCGAATATTGTACAGACTACAAGTTGTAAACTATGCAAGGCTTTACCGCAGTTCTTTGAAGAACTCTCAAAGAAAAATATGGGAAGACATGATGATTGAGGGTTTGGAAGATGGATGAGGAGCCCGGGAAGGGTATTGTAGATAGATGGGAGGTGCTCAAACAAAAATTACTCAAAACCTCATCCAATTGGCACTGAGCGGAAAAAAAAACAAAATGGGGAATTCAAGATGGCGGCTATACAAATTTCGTCGGTGTCTATCTCACCAAGTATAAAAGATGGAAGAGTGGTTTCTTGGCAAAAGATTATTAATACCTAAAGATCTACAGTTTGATGAACAGAAAAAAATCAAGATGGCGGAATTTATTTCTTTCACACAAAAAGTTGTTTTCATTGATGTTCGTATAGAAGAAAAAATTCATGCGGAGGGAAAATATGGAAAGAGCTGATGATTGAAGATTTTGGAGATGGGTGAGGAGCACGGTCAGGGTATTGAAGATAGGTGAGAGGTGCTCAATCAAAAATTACTCGAAACCTCATCCAATTGGCAGTGATCTAAAAAAAATACTAAAATAGCGGATTCAAGATGGCGGCTATAAAAATTTCGTCAGTGCCTATCTTTACCAAGTATAAAAGATGGAAGAGTAGTTTCTTTGAAAAATATGATCAAGAACTAAAGATCTACTTGATGAATAGAAAAAAAAATCAAGATGGCGGAATTTACGTTTTCAAACAAAGTTTTTTTTATTGATGGTTTCGTATAGAAGACAAAAATTTATGCGGAGGAAAAATATGGAGAGAGCTCATGATTGAGGATTTTGGAGACGGGTGAAAAGCACGGCTAGGGTGTTGACGATAGGTAGGAGGTGCTCAAACAAAAGTTACTCGAAACCTCATCCAATCGGCAGTGAGCTGAAAAAAAAGTCCTAAATGGCGGATTCAAGATGGCGGTGATAAAAATTTCGTCGGTGTCTATATCACGGATTATAAAAGATGGAAGAGTGTTTTTTGGCAAAAGATCATCAAAACGTGATTTACTTGATAGTTAGATCGAAAAAAAAACAAGATGACGAAATTTATTTATCTATACAACATGTACGACGAATATTGAAGATAATCATCATCATCATCATGATCAACCCATTACCGGCTCACTACAGAGCACGGGTCTCCTCTCAGAGTGAGAAGGGTTTTGGCCATAGTCTACCACGCTGGCCAAGCGGATTGGCAGACTTCACACACCTTTGAGAACGTTATGGAGAACTCTCAGGCATGCAGGTTTCCTCACGATGTTTTCCTTCACCGTTAAAGCAAGTGATATTTAAATACTTAAAACGCACATAACTCCGAAAAGTTAGAGGTGCGTGCCCGGGATCGAAACGACCTCCGATTAGAAGTCGGTCGTCCTAACCACTAGGCTATCACAGCTTCTTTTTTTTATAAGAATATGAAGATAATGCAAGTTGGAAACTATGCAAGACTTTAATATAGTTTCTTTTCAAAATTTGTTTTTATGGAAGAACTCTCATTATGACAAAAGAATCGGAGAAAAAATATGGAAAGTAATAATGATCGGGGGTTTGGAAGATAGGAGGATTGGAGGCTGCTCAAGCAAAAAATACCCGATAATGAAACCTCGCGGTCCGCTTTAGCGGGCCGCGCACCCACGCGCCATACTAGTTATATATATAAAGCTACTTGAAGTCAGGTACTGATCACCTCTCCTGAACAATTTTGTATGGGACTTTTTCACCATAATTTTCATGTGTGTAAAATTCAAAAATATAAGGTCTACAAAATTATAGAGAGAGCTGAACGTGGAAAACTGACTAGGGTGCCCTAAGGGATCTCGAAAACTATCAGTCGGAAAGGTATCGTCCCGAAACAAAAAATGTTCAAAACCTTGGGCCATTGGGTGAACCGGTGAAAAAAATATGGCCACCAAACAAAAAAAAATTTCGTCTCCATACAAAAATTTTGCTAATTTTCAAGAGGCTCTCCAGAACAATTTTGTATGGAACTTTTTTCGCCTCACTATTTATATGCGTAGAACTTATGGGTCTTCCTTCAGGAAAAATATGAAACGTCATGAATGTGGAAAATTTACCAGAGTACCCCAAAGGCTCTCAAAAACTATCAGTCGTAGAGACATGGTCCTGAAACTGAAAATGTTCAAAACCTTGGGCCCTTTGGTGAGCCAGTAAAAAAAAGATAGGCACCGAACAAAAAAATTTTTCGCGTCCATACTAATTTTTTTTTTAATTTTCAAGAGGCTCTCCAGAACATTTTTGCATAGAACTTTTTTTACCTCACTAAGCGCATGCATAGAGCTCATGAATGTGCTTTCAGGAAAAATACTAAACGTTATGAATGTGGAATATTTACCAGAGAACCTCATGGGTCCTCCAAAACTACCAGTCATACAGACATGCTCCCAAACAAATGTTATTAAAGACCTTGGGCCATTGGGTGAACCGGTAAAAATAAGATGGCCGCCGAACAAAAAAAAATTTTCTCCATACAAATTTTTGGGTTTTTTTCAAGAGGCTCTCCAGAACAATTTTGTATGGGACTTTTTTCCTTTCACTATTTATGTGCGTAGAACTTATGGGTCTTCCTTCAGGAAAATTATGAAACGTCATGAATGTGGAAAATTTACCAGAGTACCTCATGGGTCCTCCAAAACTACCAATCATACAGACATGGTCCCAAACAAATGTTATTAAAGACCTTGGGCCATTGGGTAAACCGGTAAAAAAAAGATGGCCGCCGAACAAAAAAAAATTTTCTCCATACAAATTTTTTGGGTTCTTTTCAAGAGGCTCTCTTAGACATTTTTGTATGAAAAATTTTCCCCCTACTGCACTTATAAATAGAACTTAAAGATTTTTTTCACAAAAATCACAAAACGTAGTGAATGTGGAAAAATTACCAGAGTATCCTAACGGCCCTCAAAAACTATCAATCATAGAGGCATGGTCCTGAAACTAAAAATGTTCAAAACCTTAGGCCCTTTGGTGAGCCAATAAAAAAAAGATAGCTACGGAACAAAAAAATTCGTGTCCATACAAAATTTCTTTTTAATTTTCAAGTAATTCTCCAGAACATTTTTGTATAGATCCTTTTTTTCCACTAAACGCATGCATAGAACTGATTAGTGTCCTTTCAGAAAAGATACGAAACGTGATACCAATATTTCTTTCTATCTTTCAAGAGACTCTAGAATATTCTGGTATTTGGTATGGCCTCCCATTTCTTTATTTTACGAATATTGAAGAGACTACAAGGCACGCGAGCTGCTTGCAGCTCGCGCACCGAGCGCAACACTAGTTTGATATGTACCTTGAACCTTCTTTACATATTTTGTTACACGGAAATAAATATATATCGATACCAGAAATTTCAATTGTCGTAAAGGACAGGCCTGTCCATGTCCTTTACGACAATTGAAATTTCTGGTATCGATATTTAAATGAGTAAGTATAATATTATAAAAATTAGATCCAAAACAACTTGGACCTGCAAATTGTGTCATCACTATGAATTATTATAATATTATTAAGTAAGTATGCTAACCGAGATGGACATTGGCTCTATTCAAAGTAGATGCGGGCAACTGTTAAGTTGTTCATATCTAGTTATTGTTAAACGACGACATTTTGTCTTTCAAAGTCCTTTTGTGCAGTCACATTCAAACTATTCTGAAAACTTCCCTCCGAAACATTTGGTCCGAAGATAATTGTGTTACACTTTATATATTCTTCCTGATATATACATATGTACTATATATATATATATATATATATATATATATACAGTGTGTCCGGGATCGAACTAGCGATATTTTAGGGACATATTCTACAACTCATTACCTCTCTGAAAATACCACTTATTAGGGCCTGCCCCCCTCCCCCTCCCAGGGACAGCCATTTCAATTTGGTGTGCGTTTTTGTGGGTATGTGCGCACAAAAAATGTAATAACTCGATCACATTGCTCTATCAAAACATTTTTAAATTGATAATTAGAGCCGAGACGAATGAGTCCGGATAATCGGATATTCGGATAATCGATGTTCGGATAATCGGGATTCTACTGTATTCGGGACGGAGACAAATACAACAAATCAACAACCATGAAAATCGCTCCAGCCGTTCTCAAGTTATAAGTGTTCGAACTAACACGACTTTGTTTTATATATATAGATTTATCATTATCATCGTGTGCTATCCTTGAAGTGAAGTTTGGCGCTTAATATGCAAAAAGCTTATCTTATTGGGTAGCTAGCCCAGCCTAATCCCTTACCTAATGTCCAACCATTTGAGTCTTTGTGCGACCTGGAAAATAGAGATCGGCCTAAAATCTTCCCTTTATCTTGGGAACTGAGTATTCATATGATCTAGACAAGTTAGAATTAACATTTCTTCACTTAATTGCAGGGTCTGCCTGGAGTCCAAGCGTCGATGTGGGTACATACTGAAGCAAGTCAAATTCGGATATCGTCTATAATTAATTATTTTCTGAATGCCGAATTCAACGGAATGTAACTAGTGAATGTTGTATTAACTTGTTATAGTTATTAAGTAGTTTGTAATTTATTATTACTCCTTATTATTCTCAAGTAGGTAGTCAAATTACTCGTAACTTCCTTGGATTATATTTAGTAGTTTTGGCGCAGTTTCTATTTTGTTTAATATAGAGTGTAATAATAATGTAGAGTAGGTAATCGTGCTTTGTATAAAGTACAAAAATATTTCTTTAAGATGTAGTAAAATCATCGAAATTTGGATATTTAAAAATTATTATTAAAACCCTATACTTATTACATTAAAATTACATTAGGTATTTTAAGTTGTGTTACTTTAATTAGAACCTTAAGTTTTTGAATGCCTCAATAAAGGTTGTTAAAAGTACACGAAGTTTCATTTTTCATCATACCTATACCTACCCATATATAATTCGGAGAGCTACAAATCTTAATTATTACAAAATGAATTAATATTTAAGGTTTACCCTACTCAATGATTATATAATCTAGTAGATTTCACAAGGGTAACTTTTCAATAATACCTAAATGCGGTTCAATGCTTCTGATTTAATCAATTAATCAGTATAACTGATTAATTGATTAAATTGATAATTAAGACCAAAGATAATGATTAAGACCCTTTCAATTTCCCTGGTGAAAGTTTATATTACAAATGCAATAGTTTTTTTAGTTACATGTAATATCTGTCCTTATAATCACATACTTATCTATACAGATACCTACCAAGTAGTATTTGATAGATACGTACACATATCTAAAACTTACAATTAATTAGCTAAAGGTCTGTAAGGAGAAAATTAATATATAAACATTAATAAAGTAGGTAGGTATGTTTTCCATTTAAAGGAAGACGAAAATTTTGGATTTTTGGTGAGTTATTTTGATACCTACATTATTTTTACGAGGTATGAGTTATGACTATAAATTAGGAAATAAAGGCTAGGGTATGAATATTAATAAAATAAAATAATAAATGTTATTATTATAGGTAGGTATATTAACATAATTATTTCATGAGGAATTTACGATTATAATCTTGAAGATAGATGATAGGTATTCCATTTTCGGGTCAATAAGGTAGTACCTACAGTTCCGAAGAACTGTAACAAGGTATAATAAATATGCACATCAACAATGTCTAGGGATATTTTGTATAAAGTTCTGAAACTCGAAAAATATTAACCGGTTTAAAATTCTTTTAGAGCGGGGCCGCACTGCGAAAATTATTCGCGCGAATTTTATTCGCGCGGTTTATATTCCGCATTTTAATATATTTTTCTCGCGAATTTTAAATCGCATGTGCGTGCAGCTCCATACATTCCCATATGTCACAGAATTTTGCGAAAAAATTCGCGCGAATAAATTTCGCAGTGCGGCCTAGGCCTTAATGAAAGCTTATTTTGTAGACCATATTGAATGATTCTAAATTTGAATTTGAAAAAATAAATTAAAAACAAAAGATTTGTGCGGCATAATTGTAGCGAAGTTCGAAGGTTTCAATTGACCTAACCCAGTTTTTGGTATGTTTTTGTATCAAATGAATGTTTTAATGAAAATTATTGGTTAATTTCTAATTTATGCAACTGTATGCATTATGCAGAGGCGCCATTTAACAAGAGACGAAATGTTAAGGGCAGTAGGTATGCTACAAGTTGGGGCTCCTCAACGAAGTATTGCCGAGGCGATTGGAACAAGAAAAAACGTGATATCAAGGTTGAGGTCACATTATCGCACCACTGGTGAAGTGGCTGAAAGGCGCCCAGGCGAGAAGCGCATAAACACCCAAAGACAGGACCGATTTTTGCAAATGACCGCGAGAAGACAACCAAATGCTACAGCCATGCAATTGGTTTAAAGGCTCCTGTCAGACCACCATTTGCTTGTCAGTGATGAAACTATGAGGAGAAGACTGCAGGAGGCTAACCTTCATGCTCGCAAACCGCTTCGTACTCCAGCACTACGAAGAAAAAATCGTGGACGAAGATTACAGTGGGCTCGCGAACATTTGCTCTGGGGAGATAACTAGTGGTCTGTAGTGCTGTTTACCGATCAGTCCCGATTCGGATTTCATCCTGATTTACGAAGAGTACGTGTATGGCGAACTCCTGGTCGTGAGAACCGTCTGCAACACCCTCAGGAAGTCCAGCCATACCACGGCAAAACAATTATGGTTTGGGCGGGAATTCGTATCGATGGAAGAACAGATCTCGTTTGGATCAGAAACACCATGACTTCTGAAAAATACCGTAATCAGGTGCTAGCACCAATAATCTATCCCCATCGACTGCAAATGGACCAAGTTTTCACGCTCATGCACGACAAAGCCCGTTCGCACACTGCGCGAGTGGTGACCAGCTGGCTACAAGAGCACGATGTGTCGATCTTAGACTGGCCCGCTGAATCACCAGACCTAAACCCCATAGAGCACGCATGGGACATGCTCCAAAGAAGGGCTTTGAGGAGTTTTCCTCCGAACATTGCGACTGCAAAGCAACTTTTTTTTCATCTTAGCAGGACCTGGGACAATATCCCACAGCAAGACTTTGATAACTTGATTCAAAGCATGAAAAGCCGTCGTAGGACCGTGGTTAACGTCCATGGGTGGTTTACTGACTACTAATTTTAAATAATTTTTCACGTAACTGCAAAAAACCTGATAATTTTGCTAGAATTATATTTTTTCTTAAAAAGACATCTATCCTTAAGTTTACCATCATTTCACTTTTTGTCTTTATTTCAATAAAAAATTATTTACACAAAAAAACTAATTCTGTTTTATTCTAAAAGATAGTCTGATAAATAGGCTTTACAAAAATATATACATATTGTATGTTAGTTATAACCAATTTTGAATAAATTGAGAAAATCAGAATATCCCTAGACAGTGTTGATGTGTGTACATGCCTATTCCGCAAAGTCTACTTAATTAGCTGTATTGATTACATATAAAAAAAACTATAACGATAATTATCTACTTAACGATAATGTACTAATTGTAGATTAAAATAAATTTAATTTTAAGCCTCATATCAGTGCTTGCCTCGGTTAATTGTCTCTTCCGCTGACAGAAGGGCCAGTTCATTTTTGGCGCAGAGAACCAGCCTGGCTGTTCAATGCGGAAATGCAGCCCGTATTCTTGGCATCATGCCACGTGGGCATAATTAGTATAGTTATTAAGTTATTAGATTAAGCTTATATATATGTTTTATTGAAAAATTATAATGAATAAGTAACAAAATAAATCTACTTATTTAAAACTAGCGGACCCGGCAGACGTTGTCCTGCCCGCTATTAGCGCCACCTACCGGGTCCAATTTTTTAACTTACAAACCTTCCTCTTGAATCACTCTATCTATTAAAAAAACCGCATCAAAATCCGTTGCGTAGTTTTAAAGATTTAAGCATACATAGGGACATAGGGACAGAGAAAGCGACTTTGTTTTATACTATGTAGTGATAAATCCGTAGACCGTTATAATTTTGCTCTAAAATATGAACCTATCTGAATAGTTAAATATCTTAAATTAGCATTAAAATTAATCCTCCGTTTTTCGCCTGCGGTGATTGTTATTAAGCAAACATCATTAAACGGAGAGAGAGAGTTGCGTTTAGCAACCAGCTTTAATGCACCTGGCTGCACGCCTAGATACCTAAGTAGTTAAAATCTTAATGACCTATCCAATTAAAAGGCAAATAAGCTACGTTCCAAATCAAATTAACAACTCACATTATTTTCTTTTTGACTGTCATGAACATGACTATGACAGTCATACCCATGAATATTTTTGTATTACTGTCATCACAATATGGTGTCATGATGAAGAGTATATACTTGAAATAAGTAGGGCAAATTACCAAATCAAAGACTACGTAGGTACAAGATCTTAAGGATTTGTCACATGAGGGGTGGCTACCCTTGGCTTGGCGAAGCTTGATTTCATTTACCTAAGTAGGTTGGACGAAGTCGTCCTCTTAACCGAGGGAAGTTCAAGAAATAGTTCACTTGTAGGGATTTCCTCCAAAATCTTGTTCCGCTTGTGTCTAGCTGCTCCCTGCGATTCGTTAAGGTTCAACACTGCACTCTTCGTTCGTGGTCTCCATTCCAGTTTCTTATGATCTGAACAGTCCCCACTGCTGCGTTGTTCCGCGTTCAATGCCACTTGGTTTTACTGGTTTTTATTTATTTATTCATCTACAAGTTAGTCCTTGACTGCTACCTCACCTGATGATAAGTGACGATGCAGTCTAGAAGCGGGTTAACTTGGAAGAGGTATGGCTGTTTATAAACCGGTAAACCGCCGCTAATATAAATGATAAAAAGGCGTGGATTTGACTCGTTCCAGCAATGCGCGAGACGGCAATTCAATCATGTACTTAACATAAAATTGTTACAGCTGTGATAGCCTAGTGGTTAGGACAACCGACTTCTAATCGGAGGTCGTGGGTTCGATCCCGGGCACGCACCTCTAACTTTTCGGAGTTATGTGCGTTTTAAGTATTTAAATATCACTTGCTTTAACGGTGAAGGAAAACATCGTGAGGAAACCTGCATGCCTGAGAGTTCTCCATAACGTTCTCAAAGGTGTGTGAAGTCTGCCAATCCGCTTGGCCAGCGTGGTAGACTATGGCCAAAACCCTTCTCAATCTTAGAGGAGACCCGTGCTCTGTAGTGAGCCGGTAATGGGTTGATCATGATGATGATGATCAAATTGTTATATTGATATTGTAAATTTGGAAAAGAGCAACCGCCGAGTTTCTTGCTGGTTCTTCTCGGTTGGAATGGCATTCTGAACCAGTGGTAGATTCAGTTGACTATTCAAAAGTACTTGTAAAAGTTTATTTGAATAAAAAACTTTTGTATTGTATTCTATTCTATTCTAATGCCGGTAGCGGCGGTAGGGTGTACCACGCTAGGGCGTAGCCACGGCTGAAGCCTCCCACCAGCCAGACCAGAGACAATTTAGAAATTATAAAATCCCAAATTGCCACTGCCGGTATTCGAACCCGGTAGCTTCCACTTATAAGACCACAGCGCTCACCACGCCCCAGGGAGGTCGTCGAATTATCGACTTAAGCCTGATTTACACATAGTAAGTTGTCAAGTAGTTAACTAAATTTTAACTTAATTTTAAGCGACTTAAATTTAAGTAAGCGTTTTACGAAACCAGACAAGTAATTTAGTAAAGCTCTCAAGTTCATACCGAGATGAACAGCGAAGTGCATGAAATAATAAACTCTGTAATTTTATAAGTGCTCAGTGAAGTTACGGAAGAAATTAACAATGAAATTTTCAATGAATAAACACTTTCCCGCGCGAAATAGCATCTTTAGTCACCGGCGGAGGTTGCGCGGGGTGCGGAAGGCGCGGCTACTTAACCGAAAAATAGACAAAATTCTATTCTACTTGTTTACTTGCATACCAAATTTTAACTTGCAACTTATTACTAAAAATTCACTGTTTACATGCATTATTTCACTTAAAATTGAGTTAAAATTGAGTTAACTACTTGACAACTTAATGTGTGTAAACCAAGCATTATACGATAGGCATACTAATTAAAGTTTCCTTTTACAGAGATATGCGGAAATACACGAAGGGCGCGCGAGACCGAAGCGCAAGATGCCCTCGCTGTCCATCAACAATCCCATGGAGGTGCTTCGTCAGCGGCTTCTGTTGGAGGTGGCCCGCAAGCAGATGCGCGAGGCGAACCAGCGGCAGGCGGTCGCCAACAGAGTGTTCCTACAGAATGTTGGCAAACGAGGTCTGTGAAAATGTGTTAACCTCCTCATATAAACATCGGCACGTACGTCGAACGCTGAACGAAACGTGGAGGGGTTAGCTAAGGACGCCCCGCGCACGTCCAGTGTACAGTCGCGTTCTTAATTGTATTGTTATTGCGGTTAATTTTTAGGGTTCCGTACCTTAAAAGGTAAAAAAAGGAACCCCTATAAGATCACTTTCTTGTCCGTTTGTCCGTCCGTGTGTCACCACCGATTTTCTCAGGAACGGGTGGACACAGCAAATTAAAATTTATACCAGATACTAAGGTCTATGGTCCCTATTTAGGTGTATAAAAATTAAGGTCCTGAGTCCACACAATAAAAAGATATGGGCAAATTTAGATTTTCACGAAAACTTGTAAGTACCAAAATTTACCTTAATTTTCAACTTTTTTTATTTTTCGGAATTTTTCCTTTACTTGATCTGTAAGACCTTGCTTTTGACCAAAATTGACAAATCTAGGTCAACCGGAAGTACCCTATAGGTTTTGGGTCGAAAACCTAAATGGTAGTTCCAGTTGACCTAGAATTACGAAATTTGGCAAAAAGCCAGGTCTTACAGCACAAATAAAGGAAAAATTCCAAAAACTAAAAAAAGTTGGAAATTAAAGGGGGTCCCCATACATACATAGTTGAGCCAATTAAGATAGACCTCTGAGTCTATTAAGATAGAGCTCATACAATTTAGAGGCCTAGCTTAATTAGCACCTTACCTTTTAAGACAAACTAATGAAAAACAAATTGTACTTATACCTACTTCTGGAGTACGGAACCCTCGGTGCGCGAGTCTGACTCGCACTTGACCGGTTTATTGTTGTTATATTTTGTTAAGATTGAGTTTGTTTGTACACTGGACGTGCGCGGGGCGTCCTTAGCTAACCCCCTTTCCTTCAGCGTTCGATGTACGTGCCGATGTTTATATCTGTGTGCTTAGTCTAAATCGGAGCACTCGAAAACGAACTCGAAAACTATTGATCGATTTCAGAGTAAAATAGACCTAAAATAGCTTGTATTAAGGTTTGAGTTCGCCAATACATTCAGCATTGTTCGAATGCTGAATGTATTGGCGAACTCAAACCTTAATACAAGCCATTTTAGGTCTATTTTACTCTGAAATCGATCAATAGTTTTCGAGTTCGTTTTCGAGTGCTCCGATTTAGACTAAGCACACTGCAGTTTCTTTGCGGCTCTTTCAAAAAAAAAAAATGTGCGTTATAAACTAGCGGTGGTTTCATTACAGGTAAGTAGTACAAATAGAGACAGGCTGTAATTTGTTTCTATAATCGCTTAATAAATAATAAAGTCCAAGATCATAGAAATATGCTTTAAATGTCTATACGGCCAAGATACTTACATGAATTAAAAATATTTTGATTTTGAACACTGAAAAGCACCTTCAAATTTAAGTGGGGGTTATGTTTTATTGAATGTGTTTTTACTGTGTAAATACAAGTAAGATGATATTCAATCGTTAGTATTAGGTACCTATACGTATTTCTCTCAGGCTATTTCTATAGACAGAAAAGAATAAATGGCTCTATTGGAAAGATATAAAAGGATATTTTTTAGATTTTACTAAAGAACCTAATAATAATATTTACATACTTACCCAAAAATATAAACATACATTTTTAAAATTAAAAATATATTTTGGTAATGCAGATTTTTGTTTAAATAAGTAGATATACCAAAAATAAATTATGTTGTGTCCCTTTTGCTATGGAGCACGTAATGTACACTCGTATTGTTATTCCTATAATAATTTTTGCTAGTTACTTCTCTAGCAAGTGCTCCGTTCAAGTTTTCTTTGTTTTCATTTAATTAGAAACGTGATGTCGCAACCTTGAGGAAAGCCGTAGTTAACGGAGTTTTAAAGTCAGGCCGTAATAATTGCCAAAATACATATTTGAATAATTATCATACACTTAGGTACCAAATTAATAAAAATGTTACAAAAATTAATTAATATTTATATTTGTATATAATGTGGTCGATTCTGTTGTACACAATCTCTAAATCTAAACTAAAATGACAGGTCTAAATATATTCCTGTCTCCTTCACAATCCTCCCTGCTGAAGGGGTTAGCACTATTTTTAAACCTGTCAATTTAGTTTAGGTTTAGAGATTGTGTACAACAGAATTAGCCACAGTCTGTATATTAATTTTTAAATTAAACAATTAGAATGAGATGGGCGTAACGATACGGAGTAACTTTTCAAGTTAAAAACGTGTCACCGGAGTTACTTATAGCCCGGTCAAATCAGACGTAAAAATAGTTATCAATTAAAAGTAATTCCAACAAGAATTACTGTTAATTAAAATGTCTATTTTAACGTGATTTTAACCGGGCTATTAAAAGTAAACCTGTCAGTACGGTCTTGTCAAATTCGCGAAGTATTTTGTGTTGAAATTGGAAAATATATAAAATTTACCCCCACTGACTTATATAATATATAGATACATATTTACAATGGAGATAATGAAAATGTCAGGTTTTTAACTAGGACCTGCCTCAAGACATGTTAATAATTATTCCTTGATTTAATAATTAATTCGTTCGTGCAGGTTTTTGGAAAAACACGGTCCCATCCCGCTACGACAACTAAGAAGTGAAGAGAAAGTTTTGTTTTCTAACACCACAAGTCTCCACGGCCGCCATAAGACGTTGCGAAAATCAAACCATACGATAATAAAAAACAAAAATAAAACCAAAGTAACTATACAAATTCAGTTTTTTCACCCTTGTAATAATTGTAGTCATGAAAAAAAAGAAAAAATTTACACAAGTAGAAAATATTTGTCGCTGGGTTAAATATTAATGAAATTCTTCGTAGTCGTTAGAATGCAGGAAGATATGGCGACAAGACGTCTTCTTTTAATATTTTTTACTGCAAGACTCCTTTTAAAATACTGGATACTTAATAGTATGTAGGTATTCATTGTATTCACCGTCCTTGTTTTTACTCATTATAAATCTACTTAGTATGACTTTGTATCATCATTTTTAATTTTATATTCTTTTAAATAAAGCGTGGGTGTGAATGCTTCCAGCTCAGTATTCACTGCTATGGCCTTTTCTCATTCATTTGTTAATATTTGCAAGTATCGCTGTGGTAAAAGTTAATGTAGGTAATTGTATATTTTTTGTGCCAAATGACTTATAAATGTAACTAATTACCAATAAGAGGTCCTATTGTATATTATAAACATAACCTATATTTTAATAACAATGTAACTGTCTACATAAATTCACTATCCTCTTCCTAACAATGTTCAGTTTTATGTCACTTATAGATAATTATGTACAGAGTAGCTGGTACATGTAATTTTTGGTTTCAAAATATTGATCTCTATTAGCTTTTAACGTAGGCAACTGTAATAGTCTATATTATTAAAATATGAATTACGTTCAATAAAAACGTTAAATTATTATTTCGCATTCTTATTTTAAAAATTCCATTGTAGAAAATCGAAAAGGTCCTAATTAGAGTTCCGTACCTCAAAAGGTAAAAAAAAGGAATCCTTACAAGATAACTCTCTTGTCCGTTTGTTCGTCTGTCTCTCCGTGTGTCACCACCAATTTTCTTAAGAATGGGTGGACCAAGCAAGTTGAAATTTATACCAGATATTGATGTTTATATAGTCCCTATTAGGTGTATAAAAATCAAGGTCCTGAGTCAACACGATAAAAATAACTATATGAGCTTTAGATTTTCGCGAAAACTTGTAAATTACCAAAATTTACCATAACTTTCAGCTTTTTATATTTTTCGGAATTTCCCTTTACTTGTGCTGTAAGGACCTTGCTTTTAACCAAAATTGACAATTCTAGGTCAAGGTCAGGTTCTTATCTCCAAAGTTTACCAATCGAAAAATCTGAACTAATTATGGTCATTAGAAAATGTACCTATATTTTACAGAAACAAGTATAAATTAAAAATTTAAAAAACCCCCGACATTCGCCATTTTGTGGCGACGGCCATCTTGGATTTGCAATAATGCTATTCTACTAGTCAAGCTCTTTCATTTGATACCTATATTAAGGGAGTTGTGAAAAAAAAAGTAATCCGCCATTTTGTAGCGGCGGCCATCTTGGACCGATTTTCATCAAACATAGCTAACAACACTCTCGACTAATTCACCTTTCAAACAAAAAAAACCGCATTCAAATCGGTCCACCCGTTTGAGCGCCACAGGGGAACAGAAAGACAGACACACACACACACACACACACACACACAGACACGTCAGACTTATAAAACCCCGTCGTTTTTGCGTCGGGGGTTAAATATAAAATCAACGCTCTAACTATCATACTTTTTAGGGTTCCGTACCCGAAGGGTAAAAAACGGAGCCCTATTAATGTCACTCGGCTGTCTGTCTGTCTGTCTGTCTGTCTGTCTGTCTGTCCGTCTGTCCGCCGGTCACAGGTCTCTAGCTCGCAGACGAAATGAGTTACAAACCTGAAATTTCTGTATTTAGTGTAAAATCAAATATTGAATTAGAAATTGAATTAAATTATTTTTCAGGGGGGCTCCCATACATGAAAAAGGAGCCGGAAAAAAAAATTTTTTCTTTACCCTAGCTTGTGGGGTATCATTGTTTAGAGCTCATTAAGTAGAGTACAAATATATATTTTTTTAATTTTTATCTCAAAAAATAAGGGAATGGGAGGCCATCAAAGTTGTCAGTTTTAGACCATTTTTGTGACGGGGGCTATCTCAAAAACTAAACTAGTTGGGAATATGATATTTCAGTATATTATGTACTATATGCTCTATTTAAACAACAAATACTGAAAACAACGATTTATTAAATAGTTTATAAGCTGTGACCAAAATAAACGAACATTTTTTTGGGTTTTTCTTTCACGGTTTGTTGCGATGTCTAGCTCGGAAATTAAATATTTCTTAGACCCAAAATATTAAATTGTTCATAATTATGTACGGAACCCTGAAAGAGCGAGGCCCGACTCGCACTTGGCTGATTTTTTGATATTAACAATAAGCCTCTACAAACAAAGTTAGTTTTGCGGTTTATTAAGAAGGGATGTGTTTATCATTCTCGTTATTTATTACGTTAAATATTTTTACTTCTGGAGTACGGAACCCTCGGCCTCGGTGCGCGAGTCTGACTTGCACTTGGCCGGTTTTATTTATTGTATTTGAAAAGCAGTCTTTTTAATTTTCAACTTTATACGGCTTTCAAAAAGCATAAATTAAATTCTCAAAATACCAAATTCTATTTCGTAGACGTATATTAGGATTTCGTGTCATGATTTGGCAAAGGAGTTTGCAAACAACAATGTCTTGATAAACATTATGGTAACGTATGTAGGTGAACGGGGAACTGTGCGCCACATTATGTCTTTGATATCGTCTGTTAGTTTGTTACACAAATAACGCTTCAGTTTGCTCTATTTCTGTAAGCGTCGCGAAATCATATTAATTTCTGATGTTAATATTATATTTTACGTTATATATATTCTGTGCTCTAAACAATAAAGGAGTTCTTTTCATGAAATTACATACTTACCTACTGACTTACCTACTTACCTACTTGGTTAAGTTCCAATCCAAATTGAACAAAATACGTCTCTTTACGAGGCATTTGCAGACTCTAGATATTTTAAATAATTTTTTAAAGACAATAATGGATGTTAATAAAAATCTACAATTGCTGTCATTTCCATCGCTATCACTCGCCGACCTCAAGTCGTCGATTAAACAGACGCTCTACAATGTTCTACGTCATCACCGAATTGGGATGCTGTAATAAAGAACTCAATCAACTTTCGTATCGAGTATTCTCTTTGTATGTGTGTAATTAGCTTTTCCTGAGCTTCTGTACACTACGAAATACGAATATAGGGAACACATCGATATTTCGATCTGGCGGTTTATTTAACTCGTAGTTTTGCGAAGGTAAATTGAATTACCTTCGAAAGAGGTTGTACCGAGGTCTGGTTATATTCGAACATTATATATATAAAGCTACTTGAAGTTACGGACTGATCACCTCTCCTGAACAATTTTGTATGGAACTTTTTCACCATACTTTCCATGTGTGTAAAATTCAAAAATTCTAGGTCACCAAAATTATAGAGAGAGCTGGACGTGGAAAACTGACTAGAGTGCCAGAGGGGATCTCGAAAACTATCAATCGGAGAGGTATCGTCTCGAAACAAAAAATGTTCAAAACCTTGGGCAATTGGGTGAACCGGTAAAAAAAATATGGCCACCATACAAAAAAAATTTCGTCTCCATACAAAAAATTTCCTAATTTTCAAGAGGCTCTCCAGAACAATTTTGTATGGAACTTTTTCCCTTCACTACTTATGTGCGTAGAAGTTATGGGTCTTCTTTCAGAAAATTATGAAACGTCATGAATGTAGAAAAACCAGAGTACCTCATGGGTCCTCCGAAACTACCAGTCATACAGACATGGTCCCAAACAAATGTTATTAAAGACCTTGGGCCATTAGGTGAACCGGTAAAAAAAAGATGGCCGCCGAACAAAAAAAAATTCTCTCCATACAAATTTTTTGGGTTCTTTTCAAGAGGCTCTCCAGAACAATTTTGTATGGAACTTTTTTCCTTTCACTATTTATGTGCGTAGAACTTATGGGTCTTCCTTCAGAAAATTATGAAACGTCATGAATGTGGAAAATTTACCAGAGTACCTCATGGGTCCTCCAAAACTACCAGTCATACAGACATGGTCCCAAACAAATGTTATTAAAGACCTTAGGCCATTAGGTGAACCGGTAAAAAAAAGATGGCCGCCGAACAAAAAAAAATTCTCTCCATACAAATTTTTTGGGTTCTTTTCAAGAGGCTCTCCAGAACAATTTTGTATGGAACTTTTTCCCTTAACTATTTATATATATCGAACTTATGGGTCTTCCTTCAGGAAAATTCTGAAACGTCATGATTGTGAAAATTTACCAGAGTACCTTATGGGTCCTCCAAAACTACCAGTCATACAGGCATGGTTCCAAACAAATGTTGTTAAAGACCTTGGGCCATTGGGTGAACCGGCAAAAAAAAGATGGCCGCCGAACAAAAAAAAATTCTCTCCATACAAATTTTTTGGGTTCTTTTCAAGAGGTTCTCCAGAACAATTTTGTATGGAACTTTTTTCCCCCACTACACGTATAAATAGAACTTAAAGATTTTTTTCACAAAAAATACAAAACGTAGTGAATGTGGAAAAATTACCAGAGTACCCTAACGGCCCTCAAAAACTATCAATCGTAGAGGCATGGTCCTGAAACTAAAAATGTTCAAGACCTTAGGCCCTTTGGTGAGCCAGTAAAAAAAGACAGCTACGGAACAAAAAAATTCGTGTCCATACAAAATTTCTTTTTAATTTTCAAGTGGCTCTCCAGAACATTTTAGTATAGATCCTTTTTTTTTCACTAAATGCATGCATAGAACTGATTAGTGTCCTTTCAGAAACGTGATACCAATATTCCTTTCTATCTTTCAAGAGATTTTCCAGAATATTTTGGTATTTGGTATGGCCTTCCATTTCTTTATTTTACGAATATTGAAGAGATTACAAAGCACGCGAGCTGCTTGCAGCTCGCGCACCGAGCGCAACACTAGTAACATCTATTTATATTTTCTTTCAGTTCGAATTTTCCGTGAAGCGATGCTTAAATCTTAAGTATCGACAGTTAAATTCATTACTCGATTTAATGTTTGAATTTTGTGTTTACTTAAAGGGTTACTGAGTTTGTTACTTTCATTAAAGGGAAGCGCAATTTGAAGTGTTTTCGTATTATTCGCATAGAATAAGGAATTATTGCGACATTTGCGTGATAAAAGTAAAATAAAAGGTTGAGAGTGTGAAAGCAATTTTCGTAAGCGGAATTTTGCTTATCACTTCACAGATAATCTTGAAAACGTCAATTGAGCAAAGCTTCCTTCCCTGCAAAGGGATTTAAAGGTAAGTACCTATACCATAGGTTTATTATTTATTAGCTGCCTGATGTCTACGAATTCGTGGATTTAAAAAAATGTTTATATTTTATTTATTTAGCTTTATGATTATGACACAGAAAAAACAGATGAAACAAGGGGGTGGTAAAGTTTCTACTTTACCACCCCCTTGTCCCCCTTTAGGAATGAAATTTCAGAAAAGTCTCGCTAGTGCACGGATTGCACCTCTATCTTTCTGAAGAAATATTTCTGAAAATTTTCAGATCATGATACTTATTTGAAATTAGGAGGAAATATTCATCGTTTTAGACTTAGTGTTTTCTGTTAGTCATGAAACTGACTTGATGGTACTGTTATATCTTTTTCTTGTGCCTCTCCATTACTGAAGGTCCATGAACCTCTACTTGTCCATGGCTAAGCGGAATAGCTCTGCGACTGTCTTGATGCCAGTCCATTCATTCCCTTATGTGTCTTAGCCATAACTTCTTTCGCCTGCCGACCCCTCCTTTTCCTGCAATTTTCCCCGTCATAATTGGCAGGCGGTACCGCAGTATATGGCCTAATTACGAGATCTTATGTTGCTTGATGGTTGACGGTTCTTACTAGCTCGGTGTTCTTCTGCATTCAGGCAAGAACCTCGGCGTCAGACACCTTAGCCGTCCAACTTATGCGGAGCATCCTACGTTATGTCCTACAAATCTCGAAGGCTTCGATCTTTTTGAGCAAGTCTTCCACTAAGGTCCATGCCTCGCAACTATATAAAACTACGGGCCAAATGTACCATTGTAGCAACTGTCATCATCATCATCATGATCAACCCATTACCGGCTCACTACAGAGCACGGGTCTCCTCTCAGAGTGAGAAGGGTTTTGGCCATAGTCTACCACGCTGGCCAAGCGGATTGGCAGATTTCACACACCTTTGAGAACGTTATGGAGAACTCTCAGGCGTGCAAGTTTCCTCACGATGTTTTCCTTCACCGTTAAAGCAAGTGATATTTGTATACTTAAAACGCACATTACTTACTCCGAAAAGTTAGAGGTAGCCCGGGATCGAACCCACGACCTCCGATTAGAAGTCGGTCGTCCTAACCACTAGGCTATCACAGCTTTTTTTTTACTGCAGCAACTGTACCTACTATTAACTGTACAGGTGTTATATAGCTAGATATTATTGTAGTATAGTCAACAAGTTCGTTTTTACCCTTTTTTCATTGTCACGGTTTTTTGATTCGTCGTCTAATGGTTTCAACGTTACATGTTAGAACATTAGAGTTCAATGGTATTTAGAAGTAAAGGATATATAAGTAAGTACATTATAATATAGGTAGTATTAGGTAGGTATGCGCTAACGTTCCGCTCCAAGGCTCGTTTCGCCTGTAGGGGCGATAATTAAGGTGATTTAATTTGAAGCGGCGCGAGAGCCACATGATTTCATTACCCACTTCTCGACACATTTTCGTCAACTAAAGACTCCTTTGCAAGACGAATCTCAAATGGCACGTTTTTTGTTTGCCGTAGCTTGTATTTCAAGGAATCTCAATAGGTTAGGTATTAGGTACATAAATTCTGCATAATAATGTTAAAGTACCTACTAGGGTGAAAATATAGACTAACTGATTTGATTAAAAATTTTAAAGAAGTTTTGTTTAAATTATTATTGTATTCGTATCTATATGATAGGTATCCTATAGGTATTAATATCTGTCATTTGGTATGCAAATTATGTCGCTTAATAATATTTATGTATAATTAATTAATAATTAAGCCTCATAAGAAAGCTCAGAGTCGCTCAGAGAGCGATGGAGAGAGCTATGCTCGGAGTTTCTCTACGCGATCAAATCAGAAATGAGGAGATCCGTAGAAGAACCAAAGTCACCGACATAGCTCAACGGGTTGCGAAACTGAAGTGGCAATGGGCGGGGCACATAGTTCGGAGATCCGATGGACGTTGGGGTCCCGAGGTGCTGGAGTGGCGACCTCGCACCGGGAAGCGCAGTGTTGGTAGACCCCCCACTAGGTGGACCGACGACATCAAACGAGTCGCAGAGAGCCGCTGATACAAGCGGCACAAGACCGTGGCATGTGGAAGTCCCTTCAAGAGACCTATGTCCAGCAGTGGACGTCAATCGGTTGATTACGACGACGACGACGACGAATTAATAATTAATTATTAAAATAAACTATCTCGCTAATAATGCGAAATAATAAGTATAGCTATAATTCGTACGAGTATGGTTTTAATCAATCAAATCTCTAAGAATATGCATGTTAATAAGTATAAGTAACTATTGCTGCACAAACATGCCTACATAACAAAAACATTATAGAAGAAATCCAAATGATTAAATAAAATGTAGCAGGTAGGTACGTAGGTAGTTAAAAATATAGGTGTTATTCGTTAACCCCGGTTAACGTTAACCGCAGGATTATGAATATAGAGATGTCCACTAAATCACACGTTCTGACCCGACCCATCTACTCGACCTCATTTAACTTCAATACGTAAATAGATAATATGTATGTAGGGTTGTTTGTAGGGGATGTACTTGAGTTCCTCGAACATTTAGACATGGTAATATAGTATTATGGGAGTGTCATCAAAAACTCATGCTTAGTTAGTTAGATCTTAGTACGTTGATGATGGTGGTGATAACAGCGTTGCCAGATGATATTACGTATGACGAATTTTTTTCATTAAGTAAGTACCTATATAAGTAAGTAATATACTTTAAAAAGTATATTTACGAAGCTATGACGCTGCTGCCCGCTGACCCAAAAGAAAACTACAAAATTACCTTTATGAAAACACGTTATTCTCTTCGTTGGTAGTGTGGCGTGGTGTGGCTGGCAATGTATTGATGATTTTTTTTAAAAACACAGACGAAATCAAAAAGCTAGCGTATAAACACATTGTATCAGCATACAATGCAAATACAATACGGTAGGTAGGTATTTCCCAAGAGATTACAAGAGATTGTTTTTTTATTTCTCTACAAGTAAAAAAAAAATATACTACCTAACGAAGAAACTTTTTAAAACTTTTCTCATTGATGTGAAAGAGCGACTTTCTACAACTGAATTTCTTCTTACAGGAAGTTTCATTATTATCTTTGTGCAGATGCCGGCATATTATTATAACCTTTAATTTTTTTGCTTTTGTTGTAATTAAACCACAATGAAGCGAAGAATAAGGAAATGCTTAAAAATAAATGTAGCTGGGCGGAATTTTCTTTATGGCGCATCGTACTGGATTGAGGCAGTAAGTAGGTAAGGGCATTTGAGTAGCCTCAGATCGAGGCATTGTCTCAAGTGATGTGATGTCAAGATGCAAAGTGAAGACGAGCTATAACACCTAGATGAAATTAAAAATTACTTACTTTTCCACAAGGACCTCAGCAAACGCCGGGAGGCAACAGGCGACCCTCGCGCGGGCAGCTTTCTCGCGCAACGATCGACTTTCAATAGCCATTCAGCGCGGGAATGCTGCCTGCATAATGGGCACCCTACCTAGGCTCAAAATTTTGATAAGTACTTTAATTTTTAGTTTTAGTTAATTTAATGATATTTCTAAGTATATTTTGTCAAGTGCCTATGCTAATAAAGCTAAGTTTGATTTTTACTTTTTTGTTAATTTCAGGACAATGGAAGTTGTTTCGAACTTCTAAATATCATAATCGGACTCGAGCCTTGGGATATAAAAATACTAATTGATAATGATTAAAGATAAGAAGCGGTTAGATTGTTACACTTTACGCATCGTTAGATGAAACTCACTAGGTAGGTATGTCGGATTTTCAATTCAGATGATTGATCAAATATTAAGGTTGCGTTGCTAAGCGATGGTTTCAGAATATCCCGTAATATGGAAACCATACCGAAACTAACAAACCAAAATTACCCAATATACACCTCACTGGCTTTGTCGAAATTGAACATAAATATAAATAGGTACCTATGGAAACAAATAAAATGTAAGTATATGTGCAATTTTCTTGTAGATAGGTACTTAGGTACCTATGTTTAAATAAGGCTGTTAGTTATTTCGTTATCATTTTTGTGTTTTGACACAACCACAGGTAGTTGTGTCAAAACACAAAAATGATAACGAAATAACTAATCTACCTACTTACTTACTTAGATACTTTCTTGTAGTTACGAGTAAGTATGATTTAGATCACAATGACATGCGATTTAATGTGTGATGGAAAAGATAAGATAATACATACGGTCTACATTGCAATAATTAATTTTAAAAAATTAGATATGCTTACAAAAAGTAACAATCTAACTATCGATTTTAAGGTAGTTATTTTGTTTTTCAGTATTTTTAATAATAAAATTGTCTTTTTTATTAATTAATATTGAAAGTTACAATTAATTATATTATATTAAAATTATAATTATGTCGCGGTTTTCAACTTTTATAATAAAGACCTCGTGCTCAATAGAAGGTTTTGTATTATAAAAGGACTTCAATAATATACCTACCTAACTGGCAAATTCGCAACTATTTTCAAGTCCCCTTTTAGGAATGGGACAAAACAAATTTTGTAAAGCTATTTTCCCTTTTCTCAATTGACTATATGGTAATCCAAACAAACCCGTTTATTTCGACACATTGTAGCAATCGGTTTATTGTGATTGGGATAGGAAAGACGCTAGTTGAAATAGGTAAAAATATTCCTCAGTTGGTAGGAACCTCCTCAGATAATTGTTAGCTTCTAGTAGGTAAGTAGTAGGTAACTATGTTATACCTACCAGAGCAAACAGTCCCATGCACAAAATGATCAATGTACAAGGGCCACCAGTCGTGATTTCTGTCATATTTTACAAAAAAAAAAATTGTTTCCAAACCTGCTTTTCTTTTAAAGTAGTAGATAAATTGTGCCAATAGTTATATTATTTAAACCACGAATTTAAACCTATGCCCGCGACAGGTGAATATCCGATTATCCGCATGGTTTAGGTTTGTTAAAAATGTAAGAACTCTTTGTTTTCCTGGGATAAATACCGTCCCCGGAATACAAACTATCTCTTGCCACATTTCGTCAAGATCGATTCAGCCGCTAGCCAGTGACAATGTGGTAGGTTCTCCGTTGCTTACAAAAAGTAAAATACCTATTTTCATTTATTTTTTATTTAGGCCCGAAAATACATATTTTGTAAGTAGGTAGGAACCGACTAGAAAATTAATAGTGGATACATATAAAGTTCTAGACCACACTATAGACGAAGCGACAAATACATAGTAAACCAGTAATACCTAATTCATATTCGATATTTAAGTAGGTACAATTTTATATTCGTACGTGACACCAGTGATCAGATTCAGTGATCAGATTCCAGCCCGTTCCTGCCGCGGTTTCTGCGCATGGGTAGTTATATATTCCTGAATTTTGTGAGAAAGTAGGTACAAGGTTCTCTCACCACTCTACCATATCAACTCAATAGCGCGATTTTTGATACAGTATTGGTGCCCTGGACGCACTTCTATTGGCCATCAATCTGGAAGTGATGCTGCTTCAAATGAGGATTATCGGTAGTATAAATACGATTTTAATAATATTTTTTTTTAAATAAAATAATTAATTTGAATCTGGATCTGAATCTAAATTAAGTAAATAAAATTCTTTACTATACTTAATATAGAAGCTAATAATACCTAAGCTTTAAGATAAAGAAGCTGACTACAGATTTGACCAGTCGACCAAAACTTATACATCTTATTATTATTTACTATCTATAACATAGTTTTTGGTAACGCCTATAGGTCCTACGTCTCCACTCGCAAGCTATCCCTGTGTAAAACTTAATCAAGATTTACTACGGCGCGCCATACGGCGTTATCCATACAAAACGTGATAAGTATTTAACGGCGTGTAAACGACAGGCCTTAGCTTACCATTAACTTTTAAACTAAAAGTTTTTTTCAGTACATTATGTTAGATTCCGCATTATACTAACGCCATCTTGTGTCCATTTAAAACATATGCAGCAACAAGCGCTGACCGAAGGTTTCCTGAAAACGGACAGGAAAGCAAAAGGGAAAAGCAGGTGCGGGAAAAGCTTTCGAAGGATCGGTGAGTTATCCAGTAGATTTCATAGATGGAGCTGTGTTTTACAATAACGCTCATTGCTTAAATGAGCGTTATTGTAAAACACAGCAGGTAATTTGAAGGATTTTTATTTTTTTAGGTCACTACAAACATTTGGTAGGTACATTGTTGTATGTGTGTCTATATTGTTTAACCCTTATACTGGGCTATGCTATATAAATAAATAAATAATTATTTATTCGGGTTAACTGCAGCACCACAGATTAACAAAAAGAAAATTACAAGCATTTTGTCCTTTAAAATATTTTACAAGAAAGTAAACTTAACATAGTTACTACAATATATGCCGGAACCACACCTACGCGCCGCGGCGCGCCGCGACGCGCCTGAAGCCAATCGGTTTCATACATTTAGCATGGTTAGAGACACACTTGTAGGGCGTGTCGTTTTTACTAAATGTATGAAACCGGCGCATCACGACACGCCACGACACAAGTGTGCCGGCAGCCTTAAGCCTCCGGCACACTTACGTGTCGTGGCGTGTCGTGATGCGCCGGTTTCATACATTTAGTAAAAACGACACGCCCTACGTAAGTGTGTCTCTAACCATACTAAATGTATGAAACCGATATGCTGCTGGCGCGCCACGACACGCCACGACACGTAAGTGTGGTTCCGGCCTTACGCTATACTCTGATTTATAATTCCGTGGAATTCTGACTTTTCTTAGTACAGAAGCCCATAGAGATAATACTAATAAATATTATCTCTATGCAGAAGCCTGACAGATAGGTACTTCAGGCACATTGAGTAATGTCGAACTTCAGGTGGCAACCCTATATGTGCATAAAATATACTTATCAAAGTGTGGTGTCACTATCGTCTTGATATCGTCTATGAGGTTCTACATAATAGATATATTTTAAGGCGTTCTTCATTCAGTCAAAGTAACATGAACAAATAAATAAGTACCTAGGTAGGTAGAGTCATTCGGGGTAAGGCGACACGACACAGTGGGTAAAAGTACGCAGAGCCGATTTCTCAGAGAAGGGTCAGCAGGCTGGGAAGCTTGTTCGACGGAATTACGTGCGTTTAGATCGCCTTTATGGGTCAACACCTGTTGAGCGGTGTACACCGTGTACTTATAGTGGATTATAAAAAAAATTATTTTTGTGAAAAATATGTGAAATCAAGGTGAAAAATCGTTTTTTTGCGTTCTATGCAAAAGTTTGCTACAATCTAGTTTAGGTTGTTATCAAGGTAAGTTTGTTTTGTTGATTGTATGTGGTTATTAAACGATTTATACCAAAATAACACACTAACCTAACATTAATGGAATCTGTTCTAGTGGTGATTGTTTTGTTTACCAGCTACATGTGGTAAAAGCACGGAGGTAATGGTACGCATGTGTTACACAAATGAATAATTCTAAAAAAGGCCTTCAAATATAATTAATATTTAATAATATTAATAATATTAAGTTTATGCAATATACTTATATTATTTTGTTTCAGATTGCAAAAAGTGCCTCGAAAAAGCTGAACATGGAACGATTTTTGGAATTTTAATAAATTATTATTTGCGCCTTTTAGCGCACAAAATTGAGTTTATTTTTAGTTTGTACTATCTACTAACCGATTTTCCTAAAAAATATTTTTGTTCTTACTTATAACAACTTACAACTTATATATTACTTTTATTGATATCAAGCTAAAGATTTCTTTATACGCAATATGAATGCGTATTTTTACCCCTAGGTGTGTGTAGAAATACGCAATCTGACCAAGTCACCCTTTTGCTTAATTAAAAAAAAAACTATCATATTTATCTTAATTAACTCTTCATAATTTAGGAGCCTAATAAACGTGCTTCAAATAAACTCTTAATTTGTGTCCAACAATATAGTACTTTTTTTTAAATAAAGCAAAGAAGCCAAAAGTGCGTACTCTTACCCCGAATGACGCTAGGTAGGTACATGTAAAAATTGTCTACATAAAACATTGTTTTTCAGACGCATTTTAAAAGAAGTAATCTTGAGAACCGTGTTAGAATTAGCAGAAGGCGGGGAATGGTATACGTTGAAGCAAGCAGTCGAAATGTTGGAAAAAAATGCAGCCTCCGTGATATCGCTTAAAACACACAATCAAAAACTTAAAATGTTAGTACTTACCTATCTATATATACATATATACATATATATATCTAAATTACTATCTCATACAGAGAGCAACGCATTTTCAATAGGTACATTAATTACGTTCAGTATTTTTTGAAGAATGGTTGGTTTATTTTTTAGTTCCCTTGAAGCGATTAACTTGGAGTTACAAAAGAATCGCCAACAGCGGGCGCTAGAACTTCGCAGTAGTGACTTAAATGTAGCTTCTCTACTCGACAGTATAAAGGTAAAGAAATTTCTATCATCATTCATAAAATTAGTGTAAGTACCATTTTTTATATATTTGTGTACATAATTATCCTATCATCCTGTCATTATTTGTATCGTGGACTAAAGCAAAGCTTTTGACTGTGTAGACTGAACCAGTTTGTGGAAAGTTCTCTCCGAACTGGGCGTGTCTCAATAACTTTTTGTACCACTACAAACTCTAGTCTATTCTAACGTCGGAAATGGGGCTACTTTTGTCTGCCCTTCTTCACATGTGTAGAATTGTAAGCACCATTCCGAACCTGTGGTAGATTCATTTGTCGATTCGTAAGCGCTTGTGAAAGTTTATCTGAATAAAATTGAAGATTACTTATATAAATGATAAAAAGGCGTGGATTTGACTCGTTCCAGCAATGCGCGAGACGGCAATTCAATCATGTACTTAACATAAAATTGTTATATTGATATTGTTTTGGAAAAGAGCAACCGCCGAGTTTCTTGCTGGTTCTTCTCGGTTGGAATGGCATTCCGAATCAATGGTATTCATTCATTTGACTATTCAAAAGTACTTGTAAAAGTTTATTTGAATAAAAAACTTTTCTATTCTATTCTTTAAAACAACAGCGAAGGTTTCATTAGAATAGAACGGACACTATCTTATCTCTTAACCCATTTCACTTTTAGAAGGTGGTGCGTCAGGGATGTGTTTTGTCACCCATACTCTTCAATGTATACCTATGGAGAGTATATCAATGTACTATGTAATTCAATATACAGGATACAGTATTCAACGCGCGTATTCAATTCGACTACGCCGAGAGGTGGCTCTGCGCTCGTGCTGAGTCAGTGGACATGCAATTTCAAGTGCAGTCTGCGTCGGCGCCAAAACCAGAGCACGAAGATTGCGTGCATAACGAGCTACTCCGGGCTTACGACTTGCAAATCAAGGTTAAAAATAATATAACTAGGTATCTACTCCTGGCTTGACGTGTACCTATTATATCTAACATCACAATAAAACAGACGGACAAGAAAGTGATCATAAAAGGGTTCCTTTTTTATTACCTTTTGAGGTACGGAATGCTAAAAACAAGTATGAGTGCGACGACAATGTGGCTAATTCTGTTGTACACAATCTCTAAACCTAAACTAAAATGACAGGTCTAAATCTATTGCTATCCTTTTCCGCAATGAGCACTGTGAAAGAGATAGATTTAGACCTGTCATTTTAGTTTAGTTTAGAGAATTGTGTAAAACAGAATTAGCCAAGTGTATACCTATATTTTTTAAATTTATCTAAGTACATGTTAGCACTTGACTGCAATTTCACCCGATGGTAAGTGACGATGCAGTCTAAGTTGGAAGCGGGCTAGCTTGGAAGAGTTATGACAGTTTTTATTAATACCCCTGATCGGTTTCTACGTGGCATCGCAACGGAACGCTAAATCGTTTGGCGGCACAGCTTTGCCGGTAGGATGGTAACTAGCCACGGCTGAAGCCTCCCACCAGATACTATACTTACCACCGTACCACCCAAGCCACCCAAATGCCACCAGCTGACTATAGGCTGAGCCTGAGCTCGTTTGCAACGCTGAGCTTTGTCGATTTCCGTAACAAAATCATATCCAAACTTAAATTACCTAGGTCTAAACCCAAAAACTTTGTTACTTATTTGTCTCAACTATTTGAAACCGATTATTCATCGATTCACAAAACGGCCAAAACGCCTTCGACATGGACATTTATACTTTGTATCCCACGAAAAAAAGGGTTCTGCAGGACTTTTAAAACTTTTTTTGTGTGAACAAAGTGTAAATGTGCGTTGAGTCCCCGACGACTTCGGCTTGACATGCGTTTTCAATTCCATGACTTCAGTAGAACTGACTTCTTCTTGCGTTGACTTAGCGCGTGCGCAGTTTAAAAAGAGAAAGGCCAGGTAAAGGAAATTGCGTAATATAAATTTTCATGCAAAAGATAGAGATGCCGCGAACAATGCTTCGAATCGAAACAGTTTAAGATATACCTAAGTAATATGTTTAACTCAATCAAAATTAATTATCTATACTTATTATTTTTAGGAGAGGGAAGATCTGCTCCAGTATTGGAAAATGCGATACGCAGCGGACACAGGAAACATAGAGGCGCGACTACGAGAGCAGTGTGAAAAACTACGCGTCACTGTTGCTCGCCGTGTGGAAATGGAAAAATTGGTGCTTATTTTTCTATTAAGTACTTAGTAGATAGATAATATGTTTTCGCTTATAATACCGATAATTCATTATTTGTGAATACTAACTTGAATATAATACATGTAGGTATGTTCATGTGGCAGTCGAAATGCCCGAACAAAAATAAACCCTATATCTACTACTACCCAAATCTTTACCCTTTTTACAGTGAAAACTGAGGTTGGAGCAAAACTTTCGATCATCTTTTTGTAGTTCTGAGTGTAACGAAGTTTTTAAGCAAGCATTAGTTATGTAGGTACCTTTTTTTCAGTAGGTAATCTTTTTTTAAAGACGAACTTGAATTATACTTTTAAACAAATTGTTGCCTATCTTATGTAGATATCATATATCTATCCTATATAGATAAATTAGATTCTTAGTTAAGTAGGTATGTACACGATGGGATATTTTTATTCAACTATGTATTCAATTACAGTTCAATTTGCACAAAGGCGAAATGCGCGCTTGGTTGACGTTCAAGAGAGAGCGTGCGGCTCGGCTCGCCCGCGAAGAGCGGCTGCGTAAATCTGCTACAAGGGTACAGGCTTGGTGGCGCGGCGTTATGGTACGACGAGCCTTAGGAAGCTTCCGCTATTTACGGAACCTTAAGAAGACTGCGGCTAAGACAAAGAAGAAGTAGTTGCAAGAACATGATTTACTTCTAAATCACTTTAATCAGTAATGTTTTATTATTAAAACACGGTAGACATAATATCTAAGCACTTGTAAGTAACAAATTAATAAAAAAACCCGACTGCCATGCTAAAAAACGAACTAAAAAATTAATAAACTACCACCGTACCACTTACAGTGTAGTTGTTATTTATTTTGTTTTTCATGATTTGTCACTCCAAATTGATTTAAAACATATAAATTGTATACATTTTCGTACTCGCCTTTTAAAGCCCTTTATTTTGATACCCCACTCGAGGGTCTTGAAGAAAAAATTTTTTTTCAGCCCGCACATTAAAGTGCATAACATTCGCCATTTTGATTTTTTATGAATTTTATGTATTTAGTAACATTTGCGCCGTCAAGACAAATCTAATGACGTATAATTTATCAAAATAGGTTGAGCCGTTAAGTAGTTACGAACTGACATAGGAAACGGTCATTTTCTACGATTTATCACTCCAAATTGTTTTCAAATATATAAATTTATACATTTTCGTATTTGCCTTTTGAATCCCTTTATTTTGATACCCCACTCGAGGGTCTTGAAGAAAAAATTTTTTTTCAGCTCGCACATTAAAGCGCATAAAGTCCGCCATTTTGATTTTTTTTTAATTTAGGTACCCTATAACACTCGCGTCATTGAGACAAATCTAATGACGTATCATTTATCAAAATCCGTTGAGCCGTTGATTAGTTACAAGCGGACATAGGAATGGACATACATACACACAGGTGAAACACATATACCCAGTCGGGTAATAAAAAAAACGCTTACTTAGGGCGTTTGTGCACTTACTCGTTTTCGATTCGTTTTCGATTCATGTTCGTTTTTTTTAATGAACATCATAAAAACGGATACGAAATTCACGAATGACATTTGTGCACTTAATCGTGATTTCACTATACGTTTTAAGCATTTCGTAGATAAAACCGTGTTCATAATGTGTGCTGCATTTAATCGTCGTCAGCTTTTCGCCCTTTTCTTATACATTCGTAGGCGCCGGAGAATGAAAAAATTGTGGATACATCCTATAAACAGAAGTATTCTAGGAGCATTTATAGATCATCACTTATTGAGATATCATGAAAAATCTTTTTTTAAGTACAATCGAATGAATGTTGCTACTTTCGATATCATAATCATATTGTGCCATATAAAAGAACAGATTACTCTGCCATACACACGTTTTAGAGAATGCATAACTGCAGAAGAAATTATAATCAATGTACTCTGTGAAGAAATACTGGCAGTAGCACTAAGGTTAGTGATTATGAATATCGCACACACCTTTCCGCACGCGTCTTTATTTTAAAACGATTCGATGTGAAAAGTTCACGAATTTAAAAACACGAAATCGAATCGAAAACGAGTAAGTGCACAAACGCCCATACAGTTATAAGGAAGGCTATGTCGAATCGTGTTTTCACGAAACACGAAAACGAATCGAAAACGAATAAGTGCACAAACGCCCTTACTCATTTTATCTGTATAATACTCAGTTGTTTTTAATTTCAGAGAATATTTTTGTAAGTGACTGTATTTTTATGATTAATAATTATTGTTTGTTCTCAAACAAACAATTAATCATAAAGATACCTCCATGCGTAAAACAGAACGCATAGTGCAACAATGTCAACGTCAAACGCAACGTGGTTGTCAAATAGCTGTCAAGTGACTTGACACTTAGTTCTGACAGTGACAAATCACAAATCAGTTGAAAATTCGTTCCGATGCCGGATACATGTGGTGTTACGAGACTGTACTTTTAAAATAAATATCGTCGATTTGTTTATTATTACAGAAAAAGGTCACTTTTTTCAATTACTTTCAATTCAAAAATTAAATAACATCATCGCAAAAATGTGCAGTGGATAAACTGTGTCGCAATTATTTTAGGAATAAGTTTTTGCACTTGAGTTCTGGGAAATTTGGATTTTATCATCTTAGGAATTGGTGAGTAATCTTTTTGTACTTCTTATGTCTCTTTTTAACTTTAATTACCTCGAAATACAGGAAGTTTAGGAACTAAACTTTCGAAGCTGGACTTGTTTGATTCTTGGAATTTAGGAGTTAAGAAAACAGGACTTTTACTGTTTTACTTTTACTGTGTTCACTTTGTCCTAAAAACTCAATGCAGTAGATATACATATAACTAAGGTATTTTAACCGTTTTTTGTTGATTTAGTATAATAAATGTTGTTGATTTAGTACAAAATGTTCACTTGGTAGGTACTATCATAAAAATGACGATTGCATCTTTTATATTTTTTTTCAATATATTGAGATTAGATTTAAGTAGCTTCGCCCGCGTGAATTTCGGTTTTTCACAAATCCTGAGGGAATTGTGGATTTCTGGTTCCCGTTCCCGCTCCCTTTTCCAACCTCCACTTTCAAGGTAGTTTGCTATAGTGATCTACCTAGCTGTAGCTGTAGATTTAGGTTTTTTTTAAATCCCGCGGGAACTGTGGATTTTCCAGGATTAAAAGTAGCCTATGTGTTAAGTCAGGGCATTATCTATCTCCATTTAAAATTTCAGCCAAATCTGTTATGTAGTTGCGACGTTATAGACTAACAAACATCCACACTTTTACATTTATAATATTAAGTACGAAGTAGGACTAGTAAGTAACTATTTATACATTTTATACTTAGTTATCTTAACTTTAGTAACCTTAAGTAATACATATCAGTTTTTTCTCTACACCACCTTTTATTTTTATATCAATTTCCATAATCAGAAGTTCGTGAGAAAAATATTATGACTTATTAATTAGGCTGCCTTATTGTATTGTTTTTTATTTATTAAGTGTACCAGTACTAGACACAGAAAAAAAAGAGAGACTAGCTCTTAACTGTGATTACATCTGAAAAACGTAAGTGATGTTTCAACCTAAGAGCGAGCACACTGACCTGTCTAGGAGATGCCTATTCACTCTTGACTTAAAGGCACTCAATTACTCAAGTTATAATTGGAAAAACAGAAGCTGAGCATAATTGGAATGAGGAGGCAGAGAGCATGCCTTTGGTCTGGTTAACAATAATTTTGTTATAGTTTGTGTATTTTAGAAGTGCAATTAAAAACTCCCAAAATACTACATTATTAGCATTTATTTTAAAAGACTATAAGTACATTAATACTATGTTCTAATTATAAATATCAAAGAATAACATACATATTAAATATAGATTTAACATCTATCTATCTATTCTAATATAAAGAAGCTTGTTCTGACTGACTGATCATTAACGCACAGCCTAAACCACTGAAGCTAGAATCTTGAAATTTTCACAGTAGCTTCCTATTATGCACCTAGCACACTAAGAAAGGATTATTGCAAATTCCACCCCTAAGTGGGTTAAATAGGGGATGAAAGTTTGTATGAGTCTGTCATTTTTCAAGTTATATCCATGAAAATCGGTATTTGAGCTTTCGATAAAAAGTAAAAAATATGTGTTTCAGGATTTTTGAAAATCCTACCCCCAAGTGGGTTAAATAGGGGATGAAAGTTTGTATGAAAGACAGTCATTTTTCAAGTTACATCAATGAAAATCGGTATTTGTATTGTCGGTTAAAAATAATAAAGAATTACATGTTTTAGGAATTTCGGAAATTCCACCCCCTCATATAGGGCATGAAAGTTTGTGTGAGATTTGTATGAATCCACGCAGACGAAGTCGCGAGCATCAGCTAGTAATTATATATGTATATTATGAGGAGCTGGCGAACAAAACGGCATAATTACATAAAATAAAATTTTACAGGAGAAGCAAAAAACCTATTCAAACCTGTTAAAGACTTGTTTGAAGCCAACAAACTTTGGATGCAATTTTGATGCAGTTTTAGACCGTTTTCGGTAGAAATAGGTTGAAATTCTTGTTCAGCAGGCCAGAAACCACTGGATTAAATAAAAGTGTTTTGACCAGAGGTGTAATTATGCTGTTTTGTTCGGCAGCTCCTCGAGTATGCTCAGTGTATGTTAAAGATAATATTATGTATGTTAGTTACTCTACTAACTAGGTGCATATTGTACACATTTGTAATATTACTCACTAGTTATTATTTTATTTAACTGTTTTTAATTAACATGTTTCATTCTAGAAACATATATATATTTTAATCATATTCAATATAAAATTATACATATTATATATATACTTTACATAGAACTTATTCATTCGAAGTAAATAGGTATGTATGCAAGTTGTTTCATTTTAATATTATGAGCGTAAGTCTATACTCATATGGACTAGTGTTACTCTTTATTGGTGAACATTTTTTAAAATCAATCTTACTAACAAGTATAAATTGAAAATTTAAAAAACCCCCAACACACGCCATTTTGTGGCGGCGGCCATATTGGATTTGCATAGTGCTATTCTACAAGCCCTTTCATTTGATACCCATATTAAGGGAGTTGTGAAAAAATATGTAATCCACCATTTTATAGCGGCGGCCATCTTGGATCGATTTTCATCAAACATAGGTAACAACACTTTCGACTAATTCCCCTTTCAAACAAAAAAAAACCGCATTCAAATCGGTTCACCCGTTTGAGCGCTACAGGGGAACAGACAGACAGACACACACACACACACACACACACACGCACAAAGAGAGAGAGAGAGAGACACGTCACACTTATAACACCCCGTCGTTTTTGCGTCGGGGGTTAAAAAACTAGTAGTTTATGTTCCTATACCTACTATTTATTCATCCAAAGGAACTCACACTTTCCTTTTACATCATTAGTTATTACTTGACTCAGTCCAATTATCTGAATCTGTTTAACTACAGGAACTTAACCGGCATCCAACTATGCAATTAAATTTCAATCTAAAACAACTTCGTGTCTCAAGTTGTAATCTGGTTGTAGTACATGAAACATAAAAACCGGTCAAGTGCGTGGCGGGCCACGCGCAGTGTAGGGTTCCGTAGTCACAATCCTCGAAAAACAGATATAACTCCTTAACCTGTGAACCCTACTTAGCCGTGATAGTTTTCCTTTAAAATTGATTATATACCCTACTGCTGTGAATTTTTTCAAGTTCCTATATACTGCCATTTGGCTGATAGAGGGGGGGGACACTTGACTCTAATAAAAATTTGCACTTTAAAACATCATATTTTACAAACGGATCTAGAAATCGAAAAATGATGTTCCCACACCCACAGTATTTTTAAAAGACCTATTCAACGATACCCCACACTATGGGGTAGACGAGAAAAAAAATATTCATCCCCACTTTACATGTAGGGGAGCTACCCTAAAAAAAAATATTTATCAAAATTTTATTTCACCACTTTGTCGGCGTGATTAATATTTATACTCATGCCAAATTACGGATTTCTAGCACTAATAGTCTCTGAGATTAACCGAGGACGGACGGACAGACGGACAGACGGACAGACGGACAGACGGACAGACGGACAGACGGACGGACATGGCGAAACTATAAGGGTTCCTTGTTTACTACGGAACCCTAAAAACGAGTCGGGGCCTAGCTCCCATATTTACTTACGCAGAGAAACTAGCAATGTTTTTTTGCGATCTGCGATATACAGCGGAGCGACAATGTGCGTGGTAATTAGTGCGTTAATCGCCCTAGCGCTCGCTGCAACTGCTTTTCCGAGAAGGCGATCAGCAGAGCTTGCGGAGGGGGCAAATTGCCGACAGATATGTGCCGCTTGTCGGTAATTGCAGAAATCACGAGCGAACAAGCTTGTGCTCCTCCTTGTAAGTTGTAATACAAGTCGTGAGTCGACTGTCGACATTGTTGATACTGCTCTGGTACTTAATAGAAAATTATTTTGTACACAAGAGAAGACAACTACCTCACTAGGTACTTACTAAACTATTCTGAAATTGAGATTGGATAATATACACAAGTATAATATAGTTATTATAATAATTTTAACTAATATAGCACACATTAGTTATTAACTTAATATTAGAGCTGGGCCGCACTGCGAAAATTATTCGCGCGAATTTTATTCGCAAAATTATGTGACATATATGGAAATGTATGAAGCTACACGCACATGCGATTTAAAATTCGCGAGAAAAATATATTAAAATGCGGAATATAAACCGCGCGAATAAATTTCGCAGTGCGGCCCCGCTCTAAAGCTTTAATTTCAACCGGATATGGGGAAGCTGTAGCTAGACTACAAAGGTACAAATATAAAAAAAAACCTAATTTGTGTATCGGTTTCTTGTGGTAAGCAACCATTAGCCTTTCCAGGTAGGTAGCTCTACAACTAGTCATTGGCTAAACTAAAACGTTCAAGGAATAACTCCACTAATACGATTCAGTAGGTAGTACGAAAAGTATTTTGTCCAAGCATCTAGGTTGTAATATCCTGTTAATTTAAGCCTTATATAGACGTCGTTTTTACGTTACATTTCTTATGCGATAGGTAGTTGGGCGTAGTAGGTCACACTTGCGTATTACCATCGCCCGTCGATGTCGTCGCCGCGTAATTCTCTAACTATTCTATTTCTTACTTAAATCATGATATACCTATGTACCTTGTAAACTATATATACCTACGTGTAATAAACACGTAAAATAAACATGTAAAATAAGCATGTAAACTATATACATATATAGGTACATAACCGGTTTAATTTGTACTTAATCAATACTTTTAAAAACAGACTGCTGCATTTGATATAAACTGGGCAGGTTTATTAAGCACGCTTCTGAACCTTTTCGTAGAATCAGTTCCATTTCCAATAATAATTTGTGGAAAGGGAAACCGTATGAAAATCCCTAAAAAAGTTATTGAGATTAGCGCGCACAGACAGACAAACTTATATTTAAGACACACAGACTTAATTATTATGTAGTTAAATGTCTGTTTTACTTACTTACTCAAAAACTGAATTTATCGTACATTTCTTATTCCTTGTGTCCAAAGGCAAAGCCATTTAAGCTCAAGGAAATCCTGTAGTTAATCATTACAATGAAATATAAAACTATAGGTAAGTACTAAGTAGGTATCTAACATACCAACTTAATTACGAGTTACTTCACAAGAAATTACATACTCACATATTATCATATACCTATTATATTATTATGTACACGGATCATACCATAAAGGTAGTCAATGAACCGGTCAGTGCAAACTGAGAAGACACCTATTGTTCTAAGAACTGTTGTTATTGCATAGTCGGCTAATTATTAAATATGTTACATACACAACTCGCTAATGTCAACGACTTTGTTCACGTGGATATAGTTTTCAATAAAAATATTTCTTCATACAAATTATACCACCGCTTTTCATCCCTTTCCCTATTTAACCACCTTGGGGCTCGAATTTTCCACCATCCTGTAACACGTATTTCTTCATTTTTAACCAAAAGTTCAAATACCAATTTTCATGGATATAGGTACTTCGGAAAGTGACGGACTTTCATAACTTGAAAAATGACATACTTTCATAAAACTTTCATTCCTTATTTAACCCTCTTAGGCTGAAATAAAAAGAATGTAGGTACTGTAAAAGTTTCAATACAATCAGTTATACTTATGATCAGTCAGTCAGTAAGTTGTATGTATAGATTATCATAATCCTACAGTAGCTTTGACATTCGTCGCCACAATTGTTTTTCCTGTCTCCGACAACCGGTTTGGTCTTTCTGGGTAAAAGTGAAACATTTGTGATTGTCCTTTGAACAATTTACCGCGCACCTGTACTGCTGGGTAGTATGACACGACATTGTTGTTTGAAGCGAACATTAAAGAACCGACAAACCCCCTTAATCTCTAACTCAGTGGCTATTAAAACATGAAAGCCACTGAGCTTCTTTGACATATATTTTTTTGCTGTGGAATGTTATTTTTATTTCACACAGTAAAGCAGCAATGCATATCGAACTAACTCGGTGGCTTTCATTTAGTGATGTCATCTGTCATCATAAGTTAGAGAACACGGGTCGAGTGTCCAGCCCCGCCGCGACGCTTAGTTTACGTAAACTAGTTAAATATTATATCGTACTAGGTGATTTTCGCGACTTCGTCCGCGTGGATGGATACAAATCTCATACAAACTTTCAACCCCTATTTAACCCTCTTAGGGGTTGAATTTTCAAAAATCCTTTCTTAGCGGGTGCCTATGTCGCAATAGCTATCTGTATGCCCAGTCCGATCCGTCCAGTGGTTTGAGCTGTGCGTTGATAGGTCAGTCAGTCAACTTTTTCTAATAAATATATTTAGATAATTTGTTTTTAACCCCCGACGCAAAAACGACGGGGTGTTATAAGTTTGACGTGTCTGTGTGTGTGTGTGTGTGTGTGTGTGTGTGTCTGTCTGTTCCCCTGTGGAGCTCAAACGGGTGGACCGATTTGAATGCGGTTTTTTTTGTTCGAAAGGAGAATTAGTCGAGAGTGTTGTTAGCTATGTTTGATGAAAATCGGTCCAAGATGGCCGCCGCTACAAAATGACGGATTACATATTTTTTCACAACGCCTTTAATATGGGTATCAAATGAAAGGGCTTGATTAGTAGAATAGCACTGTTGCAAATCCAAGATGGCTGCCGCCAAAAATAGCGAATGTCGGGGGTTTTTTAAATTTTTAATTTACACTTGTTATAGGATGTGACTCCACCATGTGGTTGCTAGTGGCGTTGGGTGTGGCGGCGAGCGCGTCCCCAGCGCTCTCCGCCAGCTACTGCTCCACCAACACATTCCCGACGAACACTTCTTGGATGCACTTCACTAAGGAACCGATCTCCTACGAATACGGCTTCCAGGACAAATTCAAGAGCATTCACTGTTGCGTCAGAGGATATAGAAGCATAGAATGGTGAGTTACTCGTTTAATTTTAATTGGATATCAATTTTAATACATAATAACAATTATTATAGTTACCGAAAACAGATAATCTTACCGCAATATCCTCAGAGGAACTCTACAAGTCTCTATCGCAATGATTTTTAATCAACTATCGAGCGAATTGCACTTTGTGTACTCTGCACCTTGTCTTTCTCCTAAGGATGATGCAGTGACTTATAACGCAACTTATATAATGATCAATATCGTATAAGAGAAGAGGGAGAAGTCTACAAAAAATCGTGCAGCGTAAACTAATTAATTACCTAAACCAATAATGCTGTAACGCCGGGTATCGCTTACACAAGTTACAGAGATTTTTTATAGCTTTGGGATGCACTTTGTCCTTCTCCATGTTGCAGTGATTAATTGGAACGCAACTTATACATATATAATGATCAACATCGTATAAGGGAGGAGAGAGAAGTCTACAAAAAATCGCGCTGCGTAATCTAATTACTAAACCAATAATGCTGTAAGGCCTAGGCCGCATTGCGAAATTTATTCGCGCGAATTTTTTCGCAAAATTTTGTGACATATGGGAATGTATGAAGCTGCACGCACATGCGATTTAAAATTCGCGACAAAAATATATTGAAATGCGGAAAATAAACCGCGCGAATAAAATTCGCGCGAATAATTTTCGCAGTGCGGCCCCGCTCTAACGCACGGATATCTCTTACACAAGTTACAGAGTTCTTTTATAGCTTTGGGAGTGTGATTATGTTAGACCATTATGTTAGACCATAGTGTGATTATGTTATATTAGACCCTCTAGTTGATTCTCACAGTATCAGACACGAGTACGAGCCACAAGTCATCATAATTTCGCTCACGGCTATGTGATTGCCATGGAAATTATCTTCGATGAACAATGCACGGGTGTGTTGCCCGTCCAGCATAAAAAAAACCTCTTGGAAATTTTTGTCCATTGTGTCCGCGAATAAAATTATAATCACCTTCACTGCGTCAGGTCTCGCCTCTCGGCGCCGTAATACGCAGTAGCCACTATGATTATTCAAATCCCTTTCAATAAACCTCGGCTATGTCCTGATATGGACACTTCCAAGTAATTACATAAGAAACGTTCGTGCTAATTTTTTGTTTATCTAACGGTACCTTCGCAAAAATTATCCAGGTTTGGTTGTGTAACGAACGTGTGCAAACATCTAGATTATTTGCTATTGGTACCGAGTTGTCTTTTTATCTTTTTTCTAGACCGAATTCTAAGGGCGTATATTCGAATGTTCAGAAGTTTCTAAGGAAATTAGATTGAAGGCGTGTCCCCTTTCTAGCCTACTCGTATTTGGTCATTCTTCTTGATCTCATTCCTCAGTTTTTCAAAGTATGAATCCAAATTACATAATCATATTATTTAGATATTTTATTCTTATTTATTATTGCCTTATTGTCCATACACTTGTATTTTTTCTTAAATCTAAGATTTTGTTTAATTTTTTCTTTGATGTATGGGCCCCTGCGATCATTGATGATTGATGATGAAAATCATTTTGTTTTTCCTAAGCTCCTTTGAGCACATATCATGCTAAAAAGTGTTAAAAGTTCACTGGCGGATGTTTAGGTAGATCAAAATGTAAACATCCGCCAGTGAATGTCCCATCAAAATCAATCCAGCCTTTTAGAGATTAGTCAATAATCTTTTAAGTATCTACTTTCTAACAAAATAATAATGAATGAAATCGGACCACGCGTTATTGAATTACAGCTAAATACACGTTTTGACTTTTCATCCCCTCTCCCTAGGGAACCGTGCTGAATTTTGGGATAAAAAGTATCCTATATGTTACTCCGTAGTATGAACTTAAATCGTACCAAGTTTCGTTTCAATCTATTCAGTAGTTTTTGCGTGATGCGTGCACAAACATACAGACAAACAGATAAACAGTCAAACAGACAAACAGACAAAAATTTCAAAAATAGCGTTTTTACGTTCTATTACTTATCCCTAACATCCCCCGGTTATTATTTTGCAAAAATCTTCAATGTACAGATACGGCAAGTCTACGATTTTATTATATGTATAGATAGATATAGAAGATATAGATAGAAGATGTATAGATTTTATATTATTGATATTATATTCTACCATTTTGTAATTAACTACCCGCTGAAACTCACTGCAATTTCACACGCCCGCGAGCCTTGCCACTTCCGCGATACCATCAAGGAAGAAAATTATTTCCTTCGCGTATTCTTTTTTTTCAATTAACTTGAAAGTTCTCAGAACGTTATTGCAGTAACTTTATTAGCCTAATCTCTGAACCTTTTTCTCTATATTTAACCACGGTCCGCTTATTACTTTAACCTAGATTTGACAGACTAGGTATTAGGTACCTACGTATACCTACCAGTTTTAACACAGCGGTTGTTGTCTGACCTCTGCAATCAGTAATAGCCAATAGGTTACAATAATTTTCCACTCAAGTCTCTTTACGATTAAGCATCAGGTTTAGTTCACGGGTCTTTCGTTTTACGGAATACTAACAAACGTACTGCGCTACATTCTTGGTTCAGTGTAACTTAACCAATATTTCTTAAGTTATCCTTACTTTAGAATACCTACTTACTTAATCCTTTTTCGTATTCAGACCTCATCATTCGACTACAAAAGTTTTCGCTGCGTCAATAAGTAAAGAAGTACCTAGTGTTGTAACTAACTAACTAACCCCTGACTAGACCACTCACTTTAATCCACCATCACCACCACCGCTACAGCCTTTTAACGTCACACAGCTGGGCACAGGCCTCCTCTCTCATAGAAGAGGGCGATTTAGAGCTTAGACCCGCCACGCGCTCCAATGCAGGTTGGCGGGCTTTGACGACTATTGTCAAAAAATTATAGTGAGAATAACCGTGACCGACTGCTTAACGTGCTCTCCGAGGCACGGAGGTGAAATACCATCCATATTTCGGATCCATATTTAGCGACCATATTTCGGATTCTCAAGGCATCATTGGCAACATGCGTTATTCAAAAATCTCCGTCTCAGCAGCTGCTGAAGTCATTGAGCATTGCATCTCACAGTCTCTGGCATGAAAATTGACGACTATAATATCATCGGCAAACCGTAGGGGAGTGATGTACTCGCCATTTATGTTGATGCCAAGTCCGTTCTAGTCCAAAAGCTTAAAGACGTCTTCCAAAGTATTTCGGAGAGATTGCATCTCCCGGTCTCACTCCTCACTGCAACTGGATTCACCTCGTTATCTTGTCCTGAAATGGACTGACATGGTACGGTTTTCGTGCAAACACTTCAAAACTTAGATATACCAGTATACGATCTCTGCAGCGGCCATTACTACAACTCAAGTTTCCACCAAATCGGAGACTTTTTGTTTTTATTTAAAGTGGCTGGTTATAGCATATAGGGATAGGGTATTCCGAAGTAATCCGAAGCACTTCTGCCATGTACTTATGAAAGTGCTTAAATGTTGGTAAGTAGTGAAGCTGACGTATGCTCCCATTCTTCACAAACGCCTGCCAATTTAATTTAATATTAATACAAATCTTTACATAAATCAACTTCTGGTGTAGAAAATGTGTAGTATCGCGTCGTCGAGCGGTCATCACTGGTTATAATAAAACATGACTTGATTGCACCTGTGCAAAAACAGGCGAGCTTCCCAGAAGCACTGATTGCTCCACTCGACATCGCGCGACTCGTCGCCTACGCCTTCTTCAATGTACCATTGTACATGTATAATTCCAACTGTGACAATATTAGTAAGTGCTTGTCGTTTAATTTCACGGTTTAGCAAAGGTAAACTGCACCTTTCCTGCGAGCGAAGCAAGCTCCTTTATTGTTTTCGATTTGCAAAATTTATATAAGTATGAAAGCATTGTTCTTTAGAATGTGTGATGATAGAAGGTCTAAGATAAAAGCCGTGTGACGGTGATAGCATACATGAACTTAATTTCTAATCAATCAATTAAAAAATGTACGATACCTTATTAAATTTTACTAAGGTACACTTTTTTTTCGCGGGTAGGCGCGCAAACAACGCACACGCGTTTTTTCGGCTCTAATATTATTTTGTTAAATTATAATTATTAATGGCATATAAATACACATGAAATAAGTGTTTCCATACCTGCCAGCCTTGTTCCAGTCAAGAGGTTCATTAATAGCAGCTGAATTAAGGTATTAATCAGGCACATCACTAAGTCACCATACAGTCAACATATAAACAGCATAATGGAGGCTATACAAAAGTCCATCCAAACATTAACGGATCACTTTAACACCCAAATGGCGGAATTCCAGAAGAACCTACAGGGAGCTATTCCAGCAACGAGTCCCACCTCCAACATTGCTGGACAATTCACTGCATTCCGTGACTTTGTATTGTCTGCACTAGCCGGCCTTCAACAGCAAGTTGAAATACTGGGTAAACAGACGGATCAATTGGAGATGCGGAGTCGGAGGAAAATGCTGCTGGTCCATGGCATCTCTGAGAGTAACAATCGCAATCTCTCTGCAACGGTGAGCTCTTTACTGTGCAATCATCTTAAGCTACCCGATCTGAATGAAAACTGTTTTAGCCGCTGTCAGCGCCTAGGTCAGCCTAAGGGTGACAAGTCCCGAGTTATACTTCTCAAGTTTAAGGACTCAACGATGAGGAATCAAGTCTGGTTTGCGAAAACGGCTCTCAAGAGTACAGGTATAACTCTGTCTGAATTCTTGACAAAAGACAGGCATGATGCCTTCATGGCTGCAAGGCAGAAGTTTGGAGTCTCTAAGTGTTGGACAAGAGAAGGTCTCATTTTCATTATCGGTCATGACGGTACACGCCACCGGGTCACTTCCAAGGCTGAAGTTGACTCCATCCAGTCTCGTAGTGACGTCCGGGAACCAGCTCCATCAGCTGCTGGTGCTGCTGCCACATCCAGTGCTAAGACCATTCCACAGACCTCAAAGGTCGTTAAATCTTCAGTGCACGAGCCTACGAGATTGAGAAGGGACGTTAGGAAGTAAAGTATGGGTTTATTTTCGCCTTTTTGTTATGAATAGTGTGATAGAATTCTGTTGATTTGTTAACTTATAAGTAGTTAACTCGTAGTGCCTGTACTGTAACGCACTATTTGTAGGTATATGATTGCTTGCTGTATCTCCGAGTAAAAACTAACACCCTCGTAATAAATTATTTCTTATGTTAATTGTCGAATCTCGGATTATAAAAGCCTACCTACACAAAACTTTTAAAATCAAAACATATCAATGTCACTTATGACTTAATGTCAATTGTCAGTGACAAATTCAACTTAGACAAATTTTTTTTTTTTTTTTTTAACTGGTTTTACGGCTCTGGGTTCTAGAACTTAGACAAAGATTCACTTGCTTTACAGATTAATGAAAAGTTGTGTTGTGCTATGGCGGGAGTGGGTAACTTTGGGACACATCAAGTGCGTAACTTTGGTAGACATTCGACGTGGATGTGCGGTGAAACGTTAATTAGACTATTAAACCAATGTTACCCACCTCCATCGCATTTACCATTTACCAGATAGCTTTTTTTTTTACTATTTTTGTTGATTGTTATTTTGTATGTAGGTATGCATGTGTTAATTTTTCTTTTTTCTTTTATTTTGCTTCATTTTTAATGCTAATTATATTATATTCTTGCTTTTAAAGGCCTCTGCACGAGCAGGTTTATAGGATTAATACAATGTTCTTAGTCATATCTATAGATAGTGCTTTATTTTATTTTACTGGTTTTTTTTTTCTTTCCACATTTTAATAATTTTTTCTTATTGTTTGATCATTATTATTATACTTTCTTCTTGCTTTTTCGCTGCAATATGTTGTAAAACGATCTCTCACGACCCGCTGGTGGGTAATGGGGAACAGGAAAATTTAGGTCTATTGTGCAATTATAATTTTTATTGATTAGTTGTATTTATATACATACTTTTTATATTATATTTTATATATATTATATTTACATTACAATTATTTATTATGTCTTCAAACGACACGTATTACGGAAGTGACCCAGATAATGACATCAATCTTTCCGATTCTTCTGATGATAGTTACTATAGTGTTTCGCAGCCGCTTTGCTCTCTTTTAGATACCACATTTTCCTCTTTTCCAAAAAACTTTAATGTCATACACATCAATGCGCAGAGTATTCCTTCCCATTACACAGATCTCCTATCCTCTTTTGACAGTACAAACATTCATGCAATCCTTGTGTCAGAAACATTCCTAAAACCAAGCTTACCTTCCGCCGCCTATTGCTTGCCCGGTTTTCACCTCATCCGGAATGATCGGACGGGCAAGGGAGGCGGAGGGGTGGCAATCTATCTTCGTAGCCATATCCCTTTTATTATTCTCGATAAATCTCCTACAGTATACTCAGAATCTTCTGAACACCTTTTAATAGAGGTATTGTTTGGCCATCTAAAGTTGTTATTGGGTGTATTCTATAGTCCCTCGCTACAGATTGATTACTTTGATACATTTGAAAGCTTACTTGAGCAATTCACGGTGTCGGCTGACCATACAATCATTATGGGAGACTTTAACACCTGTCTTATAAAAAACGATCGCCGAAGTAAAAAACTCAGAAACATTGTTGATAGCTCAAACCTTCACATACTACCTACGAACGCTACCCACTACTTTCCTAACTGCGCGCCCTCTTTACTGGATCTAATGATTGTTTCGTCCCCAAATCTCATTGATACTCACGGCCAGTATGCTGCCGAAGCGTTTTCCTATCACGATTTAGTTTTCACCTCGTATAGAATCCGACCGCCTAGAGCTAAGCCAACTGTCGTCATGCGTCGCAGTTTCAGAAATTTCAATAATACATCTTTTATGTCTGACTTGAATAAAATAGATTGGAGTCCTATTTTTAACGCAAATTCAATAGACGACAAGATCAGCATTTTTAATTCTATTTTAATAGAGCTTTTTGATGTGCACGCTCCTTTAAGACGGGTTAAATTAAAACATTTACCAGCACCATGGCTAACTCCTGACATTAAAGTGCTTATGACCAAACGCAATTCTGCCAAAAGTAAATACAAATTGTTTCCAACTGATGCCAATCTTGAAAAATATAAGAAATTACGTAATCATTGCAGTAAAGTCTGTCGCGATGCCCAACGTAAATTTATATGTAACTCCATTGAAAACTCCGACTCTTCAAGAGTTTGGAGATTCTTAAACTCGTTGGGCATCGGAAAACAACAAAAAATGGCACAGCAAAATCTAGATCTTGACTTACTTAATCGGCACTTTACCCATACATCTCTACTAGATGGGCAAACGAAAACAAGAACGCTCAGTCATTTAAGGGCTATACCGATGCCTGATCATCCTGTTTTTCATTTCAGTGATGTGAGCTTGGCTGACCTAAAAAAACACATTATGGCCATTAAGTCGGATGCCGTTGGAGGAGACGGAATTAGTCGCAGGATGATCCTTCTGTTGTTTGATACAATCGCACCTATATTAGGTCACTTGGTCAATTTCTCACTCTCCTCTTGTACTTTTCCTTCTGAGTGGCGTAAAGCCTATGTTATCCCTATTCCCAAAATCTCAAATCCTACGACTCCTTCACACTTTCGACCTATATCTATCCTTCCTTTTCTTTCCAAGGTCTTAGAACGTATTGTAAATGAACAACTAAGTCTTTTCCTTTCTAAAAATAATGCTTTAACTCCTTTTCAATCCGGCTTTAGACAAGGTCATAGCACAGTCACAGCGCTGATAAAAGTATGTGATGACATTCGGCAGGGCATGGACAACAAACTAGTTACTGTTCTAGTTCTCCTTGACTTCAGCAACGCCTTCAATATGGTAGATTTTGACTTGCTCCTTGCGCTGCTGGAGTCACTAAGTATCTCACCTGGTGTTGTAGACTGGTTCCGCTCATACCTGTATGGCAGACAGCAATGTATTAAAGTTGAGGGCAAAAGCTCTACGTTTCTTCCTCTCTGTGCTGGGGTTCCCCAGGGTGGTGTTCTCTCTCCTCTTCTTTTTTCTATTTTCATTAATACTATCTCTTCGATTATCACTTCTTCCTTTCATTTTTATGCCGACGATCTACAGATCTATGCCTCAGATACTGTGGATAGAATTTCCACTACTATCAATTTAATAAATACAGATCTGAATAAAATTTATGAATGGTGTAAATCGTACGGCCTTTCAGTAAATCCCAGTAAATCGCAGGTTATTATTATAGGTAGTCCTAAATTAACGATAAGACTGACCAACCTGCCTGCTGTTCGCTTCAATGATGTAGTATTGCCATTCAACAGCACGGTTAAAAATCTTGGTCTTATCATTGACAACTCTCTCTCCTGGGGTCCACAGGTGGCTCAGGTGGCAAGAAAAACATTTGCGACTACTGGCTACCTAAGACGTTGGAAAAATCTCTTGCCAATTAAAACTAAAATTTCGCTGGCCAATACATTGTTGCTGCCAGTCTTAGACTACGCCGACTCCTGTTATCCAGACATTACAAAAGAACTCCTCAACAAGCTTGAGAGGTTGCAGAACCTGTGCATCCGATACATCTTTGGCCTGCGAAAGTTTGACCACATATCGCAGTATAGAGCGCAGCTAAAGTGGTTGTCGGTCGAGCGGCGGAGGGATATGCATGCATTGTCCCTTCTATACAGTATCCTTTATCACCCGCAAACTCCGATGTATTTAAAGGAAAGATTTACCTTCCTTGGAGCAGGCAGTGCATTCTCCCTTCGCTCCTCGGTTGACAATATACTCAGGGTGCCCTATTTTCGCACGGACTATTATGGTAACTCGTACACGGTTAATTGTGTCAGACTCTGGAATTCCCTTCCTGCAGATATTCGACATTCCAAGTCACTGCAAATTTTCAAAAATCGTTTGAAAGATTATTACCTATCTATGTAACTGTAGAGTGTAGAAAGTATATATATATATATATTTATATTTATATATATATAATATTTATATTATATTTACATAATCATATTATTTATTTATTTTTAATGTACCTACACTTTGGTCTAAGTATATATTATGTAATATTAGAATGTAAATATTATGTAGTGTATTTTATTATAATTATATTGTAGAAAAATTTTATTTAGTGCACCATCCCGTTCTTTCACCTTACTCCTCTCGCCAAAGGTTGTCTGTGAGAGATCGCTCTAAGCGATAAGACCGCCTTTGCATACAAATCTGTAGTGCCTCTATTCAACTGTACCTTTTTTTTTCTTTTTTGTGTGCAATAAAGACATATTCTATTCTATTCTATTCTAAATTTTAGAAAGATTCAAAAGTCTCAAGATCTACTCAACTTAAAATGTAAAATATTAAACAGGAATACTGACTTCTAGATCCATATAGAACTCAGTAAGAATTTAGTGAGATTAAACTGAAACTTGTTCTGGATCTATTTAACATTTTTAATATACAATAACTTATAAACTAACATTATAAAAATAACGGATTTTTAGAGTAGATATTCCTTAGACTATTTTTAATGTCTTTAGAATGTACAGCAAACAAAAGATAAAAATCAACAACTTTATCAAAGCTTCGTACCTACGTATACAATAAGTGTGGTTCCAATGTATTAAATTCATTTGTGTGACTCACAGAACACTTGTGATATGAAACTCTAGGCCGGCGCGCGGCGGGCCAATAGATTATGTCATTATCCACTTGTTTCAAACAGTTAAATTAAAATGATGGACAAGTACTCAGTTTCATCGAAAATTATTTAACGATTCTTAGTAAATACACATTCAGTGTAGGAATAAAACTGTCGTGGATAAAGTATTTCGAATAAAAACCATACTTTCTTCAAATGCTCAAGTAAACGTAGATTTGTAGCATCCTACATAAAATTTGATGGAAATTTTTGTATACATACTGACAGTCGACAGACAACGTACGCGGTTGACCGCTAATGCGTATGAGGGCTAAGTGCTTATACGCATTAGCGGTCAACCGCGTATGCGGCTAACCGCGCGGCTAGCCGCTTTTATATTTTTACTAGATTCTGCCCGCGGCTTCGCCCGCGTGAATTTCGGTTTTTCACAAATCCCAAGGGAATCGTGGATTTCCAGCTCCCGTTCCCGCTCCCTTTTCCAAACTTTATACCTACTTTCAAGGAAGTTTGCTATAGTAATCTACCTATAGCTGTAGATATATATTTCGTTTTTATCAAAATCCCGTGGGAACTGTAGATTTTTCCAGCATAAAAAGTGCATACGCATACAGATGCATGCAACTATTGTAATAATGTGCTATGTGAGCGTGATTTACCTAAGAACAGTCAACTCCATCTATCGCGTTTTTGGAAGTCTATATCTATTTTAGTCCCACAGGAATACTTTTCCGGGATAAAAAGTAGCCTATGTTTTAAGTCAGGGCATAAGCTATCTCCATTCAAAATTTCAGCCAAATCGGTTCAGTAGTTGCGGCGTGATTGAGTAACAAACATCCAAACATCCAAACATCTAAACATCCAAACATCCAAACATCCAAACATCCACACTTTCACATTTATAATATTAGTAGGATATGCAACCGCTCATTTTGTACGCACTAAACCGCGACGAAATTCTATAGAAGAGGCTAGCCGCGCGGTTAGCCGCGGACGCGGTTGACCGCTAATGCGTATGAGCACTAAGAAGGAAATATGGTGCAAGGATGGATTTATCTCTTTTATTTTTATTACTAGCCGACCCCCGCGACTTCGTTCGCCTGGATATTGGTTTTTATATAGAATCAGATCGGACCCCATAATTCTTTTTTGTACCTAAACTAAATGTATCCTAAGTTACTCCTTAACATCACCTATCTGCCATTGAAAGTTCCATCAAAATCGATCCAGCCGTTTCGGAGATTAGCTGGAACAAATAGACAGGCCAACAAACATAAATTTAAACGCACGCCAGTTTAAAATAAGCCGTACGTACAAACATCCGCGTCCCAAGTTATTGGAACCCACTAAATGCCCGTCATTTCTGAACTAAAAAACCTATGACCTTGAAATATTTACGGGACAATATATAAAGTACTACCTTTCTAACAAAAAAAGAATGAGTGAAATCGAACAACGCGTTAATGAATTACAGCTAAATACACGTTTTAACTTTCATCCCTTCTCCCAAGGGAACCATGCTGAATTTCGGGATAAAAAGTATCCTATAACCTACCTCGGAGTATAAACTCAAATCGTACCAAGTTTCATTCGAATCCATTCAGTAGTTTCGGCGTGATGCGCGGCCAAGATACAGACAGACAGACAGACAGACAGACAGACAGACAGACAGACAGACAGACAGACAAAAATGAAACAAATTGCAGTTTTGGCTTCAGTATCGATTATAGAGTGCCCTCCAATAAAAATTTTCAAAATATCTTCAATGTACAGAATTGGATCTGTTACAGTTTTATTATATTATAGATATCCCTAAAGAGTTAATGTTTCCCTCAACAAGAAACATTATGTTACCTAAGTTGCGTTTCCGTTTATATAAATGGTCTTTTCTTGCCATTATTGAAACACGTTGCATTTTCTTTTATAAGTTATGTTGGTATATTTTTTGATAAAAACAATGTTATATTATGTTGTCAATGAAATATTCGATAATCATTATGATAGTCGAATCGAGATGTAGATCGATATCTTCGAATCAAGGAAATTCACCACATTACTAGTAAATTGCAATCTACAAATCATCATACACAATAGAAACTTCTTAGAAACAAGTGTTATACGGTCCGGGAGTTTTTTATTTAAATTTGGTTCCGGGTCGACAGCACAAAAGTCGACGGCGGAGAAATAGTTTTTAATCTACAATAGAGCTCTCTTTATTAACAAGTATATTATTTTTTTCCCCAGCAAGTAACATCCTTGAGTCTAACAACTGTTTATAGTGTATGTAAACAGTATATACATACTTTATAGCTGTTACTATTGATTTCCTTAGAAGGTGATGTGATATGATAAATACATAAATAAATACAATAATAAAGTGAATAGACATGACTTGTACGTATGGATTCCATTTTTGCATCATTTTCATAGACCATAGAACCACCACAACTTTACAAGTCTCATACGATTTACATCCGGCCAATACAGTACGAAACGGTTTTGCATCCTCCTTTCTTATGTTTACCGTTAGGTGTGGAATATCTTTTCCGTCTCTGTTTCCTGTCAATAATAATCATTTGTGTAAGTATTTCTAAATCAATAAGTGAATATTATATTGATAGCTTATTGATAGGGAAGGTGTAGAAAGTTTGAATACCTACTTGTTCAGTTAAATTAGTTATTGATCGGAATAATTCTTTCTCGGTGTTTTTTTTTTTAGTGAAAATATATTAATAGACTAGAGAATGCCCGCGGCTTCGCCCGCGTGATTTTCGGTTTTAAACAAATCCCGAGGGAATCGTGGATTTCCGTTCCCGCTCCCTTTTACAACCTTTATACCTACTATCAAGGAAGTTTGCTATAGTACTACCTATAGCTGTAGCTATAGATTTCGGGTTTTTCAAAATCCCGTGGGAAGTGTGCATTTTTCCAGGATAAAAAGTAGCCTATGTTTTAAGTCAGGGCATAATCTATTTCTATTCAAAATTTCAGTCAAATCAGTTCAGTAGTTGCGGCGTGATTGAGTAACAAACATCCAAACATTCAAACATCTAAACATTCAAACATCTAAACATTCAAACATGCACACTTTCACATTTATAATATTAGTAGGATAGATATTTGAGACAGCAAAGTGAATTAGCTTTATACGGGGCATCTGCTGGTGTCGCACTAACGTCATTATCCACAATACACATTAACTCACTTACGCACGTGTCCGTTTATTTACCGGCAGCAATTCCCAGAAACGCCGCTACGTCTTGTTAAGCGTTTCTGTTCAATCGAATTCCTTATCTAATCCGTCAAGAACATATTTTGATCAATATTTTTTGTACGTTATCGTGATCGCGGCAATTTTTTCTGGAAGGAGGAAAATTGTTGGACACAGGGAACTCTTTGGTTACCGGATTTACGAAACAGGAACCCTTACACATTATCCACATGGTGAATGCTGATTAAAATGCTTCATATCAATCATTAACTACCTGTGGGGCTATTCTCTAACTTAGTTACCAACTGAAAATAGTCGACAACGAATTAGTTCAATATACATTGCTGCTTTACAGTGTGAAATATAAACAGTGATTTCATTTTACACATTAAAACAGCAATGTATATCGAACTAATTCGTTTATCTAACTACAGCAGCTGAGTCTACTTGTAAATATAATATTATTGTGACGCAAGTTTGGCAGTAGGTAGTTAATCATTTATTTAATCGCATTTGTTGTTATTGAATTTTAGGTTTATATCATAGATTTCTTAGACATGGGTTAGAATTTATAAATGCTCGTGGGAGCATTCTTTGACCTCATTTAAAACAATAAGTAAAACTTAACTTGACATTAGGTAACGTAGTTCAGAAGTAGTTGTTCACACAATATAATATACCTACTTTATCTTTGTTCCCTAAAAATTATATTAGTTTGTTTTTATTGTAGGTTTTCCCCCCTCTTGTTAAAAACATATTTGTAGTGTTTCGTTTTAAGGCCTAGGCCGCACTGCGAAATTTATTCGCGCGAATTTTTTCGCAAAATTCTGTGACATATGGGAATGTATGAAGCTGCACGCACATGCGATTTAAAATTCGCGAGAAAAATATATATTTTTTTTATATATTTCTATACAAAATTTTTTTTATATAGAAATATATAAAAAAAAATTAAAATGCGGAATATAAACCGCGCGAATAAAATTCGCGCGAATAATTTTCGCAGTGCGGCCCCGCTCTAAGAGTGTTTAGTATTTACGCATGCTGTGGTCATTCCGAGTATGTTGCAAATTGCAATCGTATACAGTTGTTTTAATTTAAATATAATATAAATAGTTTAGTGATCCAAATTAAAAAAAAAAGAAGAAATGTAAGAATTCTATAAAAATCCTGAAAATATAAAATTGAATAAGGAAAAATTCAAGAAAGGTGTAAGCCCTCATACGCATTAGCGGTTGCGGTAGCGGTGCGGTTATATTTTTATATGCAACCGCTACCGCAACCGCTAATGCGTACGAGCGCTTAGTGCGTACAAAATGAGCGGTTGCATATAAAAATATAAAAAGCGGCTAGCCGCGCCGCTACCGCAACCGCTAATGCGTATGAGGGCTTAGACTCAGTAGGCAATTCAACGTCCATAAATAAAGGTAGGCACATACTCATAGTCGTACATAAGTAAATAATTGATGATGAGATTCAAAGTATTGTGAGTGATAACCGACTGAATAAAATTGAAGATTACTTATATAAATGATAAAAAGGCGTGGATTTGACTCGTTCCAGCAATGCGCGAGACGGCAATTCAATCATGTACTTAACATAAAATTGTTATATTGATATTGTAAATTTGGAAAAGAGCAACCGCCGAGTTTCTTGCTGGTTCTTCTCGGTTGGAATGGCATTCCGAACCAGTGGTAGATTCATTTGACTATTCAAAAGTACTTGTAAAAGTTTATTTGAATAAAAAACTTTTCTATTCTATTCTATTCTAAAAAAGCAATGAATATGCTCATAAATCCAAAGGCCGCAGCCTCTCCGCGCCGCCTGAAAACGGGTCGCTAATACCATCTAACCTGTCCCTCAACACAGGAATTCATTTTATTACACAACTTTTACTTTCGTGTAGCATCCTAATTAAATACTACATAATTATATCAACCCCAAAAAGTTTTTGAAATTTTACATATTTTATAATGTAAGAATGATTGATTACAATATAGTGAAGTAGGTTGGTAGTGGTACGTAAGATTGGGGTTTTAAATGTTGTTTAATCGTAGTTTTTCTACATGTCCTTATGTGTTTCTGATGGAGTCTTGTTTTATTCCAGCCTCTTGTGTTTGACTATTCTTTTTTTTTTAGTTTTATGCCTTCAATAAACCTATACAAATAGCTACTATTGGATTGTCTGTCTGAGGTTTCAAAATACGTATCTGCCGCTTATTAAGCTTCTATGCTAAATTATTTGAACGATAGCATTTTTTTATTTTGTCTGTCTGTTTGTACTACTTTTAATACAGGAAATATTTACTACTTTTAATGCAGGGAAAATTTAGGTTTCCCGCGGAAAAAATTAAAAGCTTTGATGTTAGAGACAATATTATTTTCACGGCCTAACTGATCTTGATCTTGCATTCCTGAGACGAACGTACCTATGCTACTTTTGATCCCAAGAAATCAAAGAGTTCCCATGGGATTTAAAAAAAATTGAAATCCTTTCGACGAAGTCGCAAGCTAATTAATTTTTAATTTATCTGGTATCGCTAACGCTACTATGAACATCTATCTCAAAATTATCCAAGCGTGCCACGTATCCACTCCTTTTCTGTAACCCTTGACTTCCAATTTGAATAAAGCTTCGTCGAACTCAGTCGATGATGCCATCTCACGTTCCACGCTCATACATGTCAGAATTCAAAACACTTTTTGCGCCGACTTATCAATTTTCTAATCTATCAATATTGTTTTTTGTATAGATAGGTAGGTACGTTGTACGGTCAACGAGCGAATTGGCTTACTGAATTTCCAATAGGTAGTCACGAAACTCGTTTGTCGTGTAGGTACCGTTGTGTCGTTATTTGGTTGACAAAAGGGCTCGAAGAGTACCTACCTACCTGGCCGGTCGCTCGTATCTGCGAAGGTATCGCACGTCGCCGCAAACCTGTATTGTGGCGGTTCCGGGAAGGCTCTTTGTTGCGCGCCGCGCCCCCCTCCCGCTTTACCCCACACCTCCTCGTTCGCCCGAGCGGACTGCATCGGCGCATCGGCCTCAGCCTGCTTCTCACCTAGTTGCGATGCGCTCTTTGAGATTTTCGCCTCCCCTATCGTTTGCACCTTGACAGAAATGCTTGCCATTATTCACACTTTTGTTATGTTTACCTACTCAAGTTTTTTTCAAGTGTTGCAATAAGAAGAACTTTCTTTCTTTATTTGTTAATTTTGTCTGTGTAGAGATTTTTATACATTTTCACTGTACTCATACTTTTTACAAATACTTCTAATTGTATTCCTGTGTAATTGTATAACTTAATTTTTATAATCTAATTTTTGTACACTTTTAGTGCCAGAGAGGTGAAAAGTGTATTTCAAACAATGCCTAGCGTTTTATCAGCAACATTTCGCGTTCCCGCTAATCTCTGACGTGTCAATAAAGGTGTTTCAAGTGGTCGTTTCGAATTCAATGCACCTAATGAAGTGGCCATAAAATATACAAAACATTCAATGGGCGTCCCACTGTGTTCTCTTCCCGCGCACACAAAAAAAAAATCGAGAGCTTGTCCTGACATGTTAAAACGGGTCGATTTGTTGGGCCGATTATTTTTAAAGCCTGCTTTACAAGCGCCCGCTCACGGCTTGTCTACCGTAGGGTCACATTGTTTAACAAATTCATTGATTGGTTTTTCGTTAAAAAATGTATCAACTGTGTCACAGGAGAGACCCATTTGAGAAATTGTTACTTTATAATATTGAACATTTTATTTTATATGAAAGGTTACCCTCGTAGGTTTGTGATTTGCTCATTTTGTGTAGAATAACTCAGTAGATCTAAATAAAATCATCGATGGGATTATATTATGATTACAATAAGCATAGAAATAAAATAAAAGATCACTAATCAGAGTGAATGCCATTGAGGGTGTTAGCAAATCTCTGCCGCAAAACCATAGCAGCGGCAATAAAAGGATATCATGAATATCAGTCATTCATCATAGACGCTGCCTGGTCTAATGATGACATTTGAGTTTTGATTATGCATCTATCCCTTTCGTTCCACTGATACTGTTTCGCGGCGGAGATGTGCTAGTAGCCTCAATGTAAATGTATCTACCTGTTTGACATTATATATATTATCTTTAAACTAACTGATGACCACAACTTACTTCAGGTGGTGGTTCAGGTCTAAAAACATGTTTCATCATACAAACTTTTCCACCCCTTTTTACCCCTCATCCCTATTTAACCACTTTTCGGTTGGAATTTACGAAAATTTTGAAATAGGTAGGTAAAATAATTCCTAAAACATTATTCCTTTATTTTTAAAAATCCGTATCCGTAAAATTATTCCTTTATTTTTAACTGAAAGCCTAAATAATAGTTTTCTAGGATATATATGTAGGAAGGCTTGAAAAATGATGGACTTTTTCTGAGTGAGTGTCATAAAAGGAACCTACCTATTCTCAAAATTTCAAGTTTCTAAACTCAGTGGTTTTGGACGTGCGTTGATAGGTTAGACAGTCAGTCAGGACAAGTCTTTTCATGTATAGATAATCATAATTAGATGTGAACATTAGTCATATACCTACTCGTTAACCTCGAATTTGTAGTTATCATAATATCTACCTAGTACTTATCTGCCTATTATACATGTAGAGATAAATTCTAAGCAAAGCCCATAAACGTACTATTAACACATACCTATTACCTACCTACCTACTATAATTATGACTGTCAGTTTTTTGCAATGCAAAAATTAGATTTGTTACAGTAGCATATCATATTTGCCTATGCCTATGTGGCATAGCATATTTGTATTAAGTTATATCTAAGTATATAAAAGGAAAAGGTGACTGACTGACTGACTGACTGATCTATCAACGCACTGAATGCATCAGCTCAAACCACAGAATGGATCAGGCTGAAATTTGGCATGCAGATAGCTATTACGACGTAAGCATCCACTAAAAAGTATTTTTGGGGTTTTGTATTTTTCAATCCCTGAGGGGGTTAAATAGGGGTTGAAAGTTTGTATGATATTTATAAGAATCCACGCGTACGAAGTCGCGGGAATCAGCTAGTCGTATAATAAAGTTATATCGTAGAGTCTTTTATATTAAATTCCCAAGTAGACGTAGAGCGGCTGAGGCAGTGTAGACTTGTGAAGATCGGGTTATAGGTACGGATGACATGTTATATTCTTGCAGCTTTCATAAAAGCTTCCTAAGTATGTTCTTTGGCAGTTTACTATTCTTATTTTGATTTGAACTCTGAATACAATAAATAAATAAATACATAATCATTTATTCGGGATTTAACTTTTTACAATAGATTTAACTTTAACAATAGAATATTTTTTGTTCATAAATCCAATATTGATGGTGCGGGAATAAAAGGCTGGTCACCGTGTGAAGGACTCTCAGTTATTATGAATACGCTACAAAAAGATTCTGCAGCTATGTGTTCTGTAGGTACACTCTTGATGTGTGTACATAATGTACACACATAGTTGAAAATGAACGATATTTTTCTAGCTGATGCCAGCGACGTGGATTCTGATAAATCTCATACAAATCTTCATCCCCTACTTAACCCACTTGGGGATAGAATTTCTAAAAATTCTGAAACAAGTAGGTATTTCTTTATTTTTAACTGAAAGCCTAAATATACCAATTTTCATGGATATCACTTGAACAATGTCGGACTTTCATATCCATGCTCTTTTAAACTCCCTTGGGGATGGAATTTCTAATGTTCTTTTTTGCGTTCCTTCGTCATAAAAGGAAGCTATTGTGAAAATTTCAAGTGTCTAGCTTCAGTGTTTTAGGTTGTGCGTTGATGATCAGTCAGTCAGTCAGTCAGGACAAGCCTTTTGATGATATGTATAATATGTGTTTTAAATAAGAAAAACCTTTCTCTAAATTAATTAATATTTTCTTCTCTGTTCGTCCTTTATACATTCGCTTCTTTATACTTTCGTAACTTTCATCCGATTCAGCTGAACCTTGACACTTGTTCCTGCATAAATCACGTCGCGGGCATCAGCTGCTTTTTAGTAAATTTTTAGTTAGTTATTAGTTACGTGTATTTTACTTACCTATCTATACTAATAAATAAAATTGAAGTGTCTGTCTGTAATATCGAAATAACTACCTCATATGAATTTTTTTTTAATCGATAGATAAACATTGCGACCCGATTTGCGTAATTTTTTTTTTAATCGATAGATAAACATTGCGACCCTGTTCTATAAAAAAAATTGGATTCCAACTCCTCAATCCTGATGCTGTAGGGGACCTAATCCCCAAAACTAATGGGTTTTAGAAACTTTCGGTTATTTAAATTGATATTGGGGGTACCAATTAAAGACTTTATCGTTGAATGAACTCGAGTAGGTACATATCCAACTCCTCAACCCTGATGCTGTAAGGAATTGTATTCCGAAATCGTGGGGATACCACGGGATTTTTCAGTTTTGGGGACGGGTTTCTACAGATAAGCTACTTTTTGTTCTGGAAAATCAAAAGTTCCCACGGGATTTTTAAAAACCTAAATCCACACGGGCGAAGCCGTGGGCATCATCTAGTAATAAATATATTTTAACTAAAATGACCTTTATAATAAAGTATTTCAATCGTTAAATAAGTACTTACATATTGTGCAAATATAATTTAAATAAAAAAATAGTTGTTATCTGTTGGATTTTGAATGTCATTCGAGTCTGAATCATATTACATGTATTCTGATTTCTGGGGAATTGAGTCAGCAATACAAACCAACTACCAATTGCTTTCATAATTCAAATACAAGGTTGGTGATAAAATCGTTATAGTACTAGGTAAGTATATCTATTATCTATATAATAATTATAACATCTGTCTGTGTGTATTAATACAGTTAATATACACATCCCTACAGGAGATTGCACATAGCCGCAAAATCCGCAAGAAGTGAATTTTTCATTATTAAAAATATGAGTGACTCATCCATCAGCATCGGGCGCTCTGAAAAAATGATTAAAAGCTCCTGATGCGTTTGAATCTTGCTGTTGATATTACTCGCGTTTACAATATTATTATTATGCATTAGGTACCCTTTGCTGTTTTGGTAGCTCCTTTCTCTTGGTATAACTACGATCATCTTTATCAAAACTTTCAAGTTACTTTTGATAAATAAAACAAGAATAAATTAGTGAAATTAAATATATTTCAATTATACGTAAGTAGTAAGTACAATATTTTATTTATAAAACCGTGATCCGTGATTGTTCGGCATCTGTTAAAGCCATTCAGATTCACCATAGTTGCTTGGTTACTATTCCGTTTACGAGGTAAAATTTAGCGTTGCTAATTTTGGAGTCTATGATGCACCGAACGAAGCTTCGTGCACCCACATACAAACTGCAGCATTATTTCCATTCATGGCGGCCAATCAAATATAGCCCGAGGCTTGTATCTATTAGAATTCCGAGACACCTCGTGAATATCTTATAAATTGGATCACAAACATGTCTATCTACCTGCCTGCCTCATCGAACCTACGACTATGCCATATTTATAAGGTACTAGCTGACCCCCGCGACTTGTTCGCGTGTTTATAGGTTTTATATAGGATCGGATCGGATCCCATAATTCTTTTATCTACCTAAACTAAATGTAGCCTAAGTTACTTCTTATAACATCACCTATCTGTCATCGAAAGTTCTGTTAAAATCGATCCAGCCGTTTCGGAGATTAGCTGGAACAAATAAACAGACCGAAAAACATAAATTTAAACGCACACCAGTTTAAAATAAGCCGTACGTTCAAAGATCCGGGTCCCAAGTTATTTGAACCCAATACTGAGGGTTGTAATGTCTGTCATTTCTGAACTAAAAAACCTATGACCTTGAAATATTTACGGGACAATATATTATAAAGTACTACCATTCTAACAAAAAAAGAATAAGTGAAATCGAACAACGCGTTAGTGAATTACAGCTAAATACACGTTTTAACTTTCACCCCCTTTCCCATGGAAACCGTGCTGAATTTCGGGATAAAAAGTATCCTATGTCCTACCTCGGAGTATAAACTCAAATCGTACCAAGTTTCATTTGAATCCATTCAGTAGTTTCGGCGTGATGCGCGGCCAAGATACAGACAGACAGACAGACAGACAAAAATGAAAAAAATTGCAGTTTTGGCTTCAGTATCTATTAGGTATAGAGTGATTATAGACTCTGTACATAATTATGTGAGGTCACACAAAAAATATACATGTATATTGTAAACGCGTCGACTTGAAAACTATACTTTTTTTGGTCAATTAACAAATATCAAATACCTACTTGCTCTAGTTCTACGCGCCAGTTCTACGTACCGTTTTCTATGTAGGTATGACCTTTTCTTTTGCCAGGCAATTATTATTATTCGTGCAGAAGCTTTATCTATATTTTCTCAGGTGTGCTTTATTTCATCGACTGTTTTAGAACATGGAATCGGTGACCATAATTAAAAATGTGTAATCCGATCCGCGGTGGTCGTATAGCACTTTTTTTATTATTCTCGGAACAAATAGACATGCTTGAGTGTTTTACAAATATATGCATTTTGTTGTCAAGCAGATTGACGCCCGCGACTTCGTTTGCGTGTCTTTAGGGTTTAAAAAATATATCGAACACTGTGATTTCCTGGGACATTTTTATTATTTTTTAGGTAGATAGGTAGCGAACTACCTAACTATAGATAACACGGGTGGCGATTCAGAAACAAAAGAATTTCAATATTCAATAGTTTAGTTATGAACAAGTTTTAGATTTTGAGTGCGTTTTTTATTTTTCATACGTTTGTGATGAACATGATATTAACTTAACTTTGATTGAGAAGGATAAAGGCATATATCACTTGGTAGTTGGTAGTGAATTAATTAGTCGTCTTCCAAATTGAAAAAGGCTTAGGTACCTACCTCTAAATCCATTTTTATTTCTAAATCCTTTCTTCTTGCCTATTATAAAAAAATCGAAATTTCAATATATAAAAACTAGTGTTGTTACGAATATTCGCATCCGCATCCGCAAATGCGGAATATTCGCATTAATTCAGACATCTGCATCCGCATTCACGTCCGCATCAATCAATGCGGAGTTTTTACGGATGCAGATTCACATCAACAAGGATTTTTTATTATGAAACTTGAAGCTTTAAATTTTGTTGTGTCATAAGTAAAATAAACTTGTGTGATTTTATTCTAGAAATATGATTACATAAATAAAAAGTTAATTTTAAATTGATTTCCATTTATTTATGCACTTAAAATTTAAATAATTGTATTTTTTTAATCCCAAAATCCGCATCCGCATCAAATCCGCATCCGCGGATGTGAACTTCTAATAATCCGCATCCGCATCTGCATCCGCGGATGTCTAAATTTTTGCATCCGTAACAACCCTGATAAAAACACTGTGTTTATTGGGTATTGTTACATACTTATTGTGTACCTACGCATAATACACAAACTTCATATTGTTTACTGAAAGTGAATAGGTAATTAGGTAGGTACGTTACGAGTATCATTATACTCTGTGGTACTTAATGATTTCAAACGGAAATGTCAGTTTGCCGAGATCGGATGCCCTCTGCAGCCTTCACCGGCTCACAGTTCACACACTGCCTTTCGCTGCCAGACACTTGTGTAGGATGACAATATTATCAAGTGTCTAAAGTTTAAACCGAAACTTCTATTAATATATTAACTGTTTTCAGCTGATAGCTAAGTTACGGTCTATTTGTTTTTGTGTTACTTACTTTTAATAGTATTCGTAGATATTGTGTGTCCCCTAATTAACTAATTATGTTCTAGGAGGCCCTAGGTAATTTTAGGAGTGAGCTGGGAAAAGGCTGAATGTTTTTAATGTTTCTTTTGAGTTACCTGAGTAACTATTCAATTAAAGAGGTGTGTTCATTAAGTGGTCAAGGATGATTGGGTAACTTTATCAAGTATCTCAGAATTTCCTAAGGGCCTTTAGTTAATATGTAGAAAGTAGAAACCATTCTGACGATTTTATTTACATAATAAAAAACATATGGTAACAAAATGTCCAGTATCCTCAATCCTCATACTCCTCACTTTAACCGAGCTTTATTATATCAGTACCTATGTATTGACAAGTGCGTGGCGTACGTAGGTACATCTCTTTACAAACAAGGCAATGTTGACATAGTAACCGCTAACCTATAGTGGCCACTCTTCCACAGTGAACGACTTCTAATTAAACGTATTAATAACAAATATGTAGATAGTTTTTATCCTTGTGTATCATACGAGTGTTACATAATATAATGCAATAACTGAGAATAGTAGGTAAATATATGCAGTTATTATTTGCTAAAGAGCTGAATATTATGTTCAGGCAATATAAACAATTCAAAGTTCAATTATTCATTGTCACAGAATTCCTAGCACAAGGGAAGCATAGTTAAGGGTAGAAGAGGAATGATTGGTGAATAAGGTTGGGCTGCAATTTTTTTTTCCAATTCTTTTAATTTTCCCGCAGTTTTAAGAATTTTTCTGCAGTTGTAAATTACAAAATAACCTATAATCAAGTGTCCAAAAAGTAAGCTAACCTCTATGGCAAAATTTATCAAGATCGGTTCAGTCATTCGGCCAACAAAACAAAACACAGTTAGTTGGAAGGTAGGTACGTATTTAACTATCGCATTAATAATATTGGTATGGAACTCGTAAACACTGTATCTTTATAAAAATGTTGAATAATATTGGTATGAATCTCTTATGACACACTGCACAAACACTGCATCTATATATAATTGTGTTTGCAAACGAAAAAAACCGACTTCAATTACATCGACAAGTAGGTAATACAACGTAAGTAGACGAAAAAAATTAACAAACGCACTAGTCGTCACTACGATTTTCGAAAGTTCCCCTCGATTTCTCTGGGATTCCATCATCAGATCCTGATTAACCCCCGACGCAAAAACGACGGGGTGTTATAAGTTTGACGTGTCTGTGTGTGTGTGTGTGTGTGTGTGTGTGTGTGTGTCTGTCTGTCTGTCTGTTCCCCTGTGGCGCTCAAACGGGTGGACCGATTTGAATGCGGTTTTTTTTGTTTGAAAGGTGATTTAGTCGAGAGTGTTGTTAGCTACAAAATGGCGGATTACATATTTTTTCGCAACTCCCTTAATATGGGTATCAAATGAAAGGGCTTGACTAGTAGAATAGCACTATTGCAAATCCAAGATGGCCGCCGTCACAAAATGGCGAATGTCGGGGGTTTTTTAAATTTTCAATTTACACTTGTTATTTCCTTATCATGGTACCACCCTTGAGATATCTCCTTTCCAACAAAAAAAGAATTATCAAAATCGGTTCATAAACGACGAAGTTATCCGCGAACAAACATAAAAAAGTATATACGGTCGAATTGAGAAACCTCCTTCTTTTTTGAAGTCGGTTAAAAAATGTTGAAATATTTAAACCAAAAATCCTACTGTGCAAAAAATAATAATCAATTAAGTATCATAAACAAAAACAAGACATTCATTAAATAATGCGATGCAAATATTGCATTGTCATAAATCTGTACCTAATGATATCTCGGCCGGACCACCGTGTTCGCCGGCACTTGGCAGTGAGGAATGTATGGGAAACTTGACACCGCTCGAAACAACCATGAATGGAATCACGCATGTCATCTTATATCCACATTATCAGGTAATACTCGTTACCGCGACATGTAATTAGATATTAACTTAATACGATTGACGTCTGCTGCATAATAAAATACTATATCGCCAGTCGCCAGACTACACGGTACCAACTACCAAACCATGGTGTAAACAAACAAAGCTAGAATAATTGTTTACCTATGAATGGACTATAAAGAATGTTCGTATTCTTTACGTTATGAGATAATGACTTAAAAACAAAACCGGTGTTCCTATTAAAAAGTAGATAAATGAAGTGTCTATGATTTCGTAGGTAATAACTTTATAGTAAGCTCATTTGATTATTTGAACGATAGCGTAACCCAAACTCAAATTTTAAATTCAATGTCTGTTTGTCCGGGCTAATTTTCCGAAGGGCTGAAGTAATTTTGATAAGTCTTTCGCCGGCATTTACAGGAACAGGGAGAGATCTAGACTATAGACCAAGATCCCAGTGCAATCTGACATAACTTATTTTCGGAAAGATGAAACCTTAGGCTCTCAGTAGTGACTCATTTGCTTTGAATAACTGCGTAATTGTGGAGTTCGTACCTAACTGCGGTACTTATGGAGATATCAAGTGTGAAAGGTAACTAAAAATAAGAGTTACTTAACTTACTTTCATATGGCTGATTTTTATATATAGTATATATATTGTAGAATATCACTCCGAACCACTACCAACAGTATCAGACACCTTCCATGGGCCAGAACTTTTATCAGGCGATTTAAAGTGTGTGTGTGCCTGGTCCCCTGTAGCGATCAAACGGGTGAACCGATTTGAATGCGGTTTTTTTTGTTTGAAAGATAAATTAGTCGAAAGTGTTCTTAGCTATGTTTGATGAAAATCGATCCAAGATGGCCGCCGCTACAATATGGCAGATTACATATTTTTTCACAAATCCCTCAATATGGGTATCAAATGAAAGGGCTTGACTAGTAAAATAGCACTATAAAAATCCAAGATGGCCGCCGCCACAAACTGGTGAATGTCGGGGGTTTTTTTAAATTTTAATTTATATTTGTTAAATATGTAACTAAGACAACTATCATAAAGTTATATTTCATCAGTCAGACAAATTGTAATGACCAAACATCCACTAATCACAAAAATTATTCAACCGTGAGTATGAGCGCGAGAGCAGTTTTCACACTTGATACCTCCATAAGTACCCCAGTTACGAATTCCACAATAACGCAGTTATTCAAAGCAAATGAGACACTACTGAGAGCCTAAGGTTTCATCTTTCCGAAAATAAGTTATGTCAGATCGCACTGGGATCTTGGTCTACTACTTTTGTCGCGGAGTGTTGCTATACGTAAAAAATTGTTTGTATTATGAACACTAAATATCATATGAGTAGGTATATTATAAGGTAATGTAATGCATGCACAGAGATAGCTTGCGTCCTAGGTACGTACCGAACGATGTCGCGGATATCAGCTAGTTATGCTAAGTATATTTTTTATCTCACCTTATGGCACGTGACACATGTTTTTTATGTATTTTATATACTTAGCGGGCAAACGAGCATGCGGGTCACCTGATTTTAAGTGATTACCGCCGCCCATGAACATTTGCAGCACCAGAGGAACCACTAAATTCGTTGCCGGCTTTTGAGGAAGGTGACTTCTTCAGCTTGCTGCCGGAACGCGGATGCTTTGCAACAGATTACGGCTGAAGTGTGGTCGCTAGCCAGGCGGATTCGAGATAGAATCCTACCACAAAGCGGTGATACCATTTAGATTAAGTTGTGTGGGTATCTGGCACAACGACTGAGAGCGTCAGAGCCTCGTTAGCATATTGGCAGGGTGCACCGCGCGCAGGTGAGGTTGACTTTGGCCACTTAGGTGGAATTTGGGCCACATACACCCCAATCAATACAACTATATCCTTTAGTTAAGTGTACCATAGTATTTTTACTCTTTGTGCTTGTATAAATCTTGCTACCTACTTCAGTAGAGAACCGATCGATTTATTTGTATTCCTAGTTGTCAGATGAACCACAATACAGCCTTATGCACGTATTGGAAACTCCCACTGCTGTCTGCCTACACATCGAACTCATCAATAGCGAAGCACGATATCTGAAATACTAATTCTCGAATATCGCACAATAATTCATGCAACAATAGGCATTGCGCGCTCGGTGTCGTATGGGTTTCGAGAAATGTAGCGCGGACTCGTTATGTTGTCTGTGCACGTCCGGCCAATGGCTTCATCGTGAAAATTAACATTCGGCCAGCATCTCGGCGGGCCGGCCGCGGCGCCCCCCTCTCGCGTACACCTCACTCAGCCCACCTCTTAAATAAATATTGAACTTTACTCTAGACCTCTGCTGTGGTGAGGTTTTGTGTTCTCGGTATTGCATTGGTTGGTTATTGGTTCACAATAATTCACTTTCTTCTGCGAAATTTAATACCTTCTTCCTGCTCTGGTGATTAATCAATCCGATGTCACCTCAGTCCCTCTTTCTCCATACACTTCCAATCTTACTTATTTTCACGTAATTATTACTCACTAATTATTTTCTCCATTAATTCTTTCTGTTTTATTTAGTTCTGCGATAAGCGGAGTCTGCTTATAGTAATGCGATAATGTGACGATTAGCTTCGGCCAGTATAATTTAATTATCACGAGTCGAGGAATTGCGAAGACATAGGACAGTTCACAGTGGTTAATGTTTCCGAGACAGATTCTCTAGCCTAGTCACAATATTAATTACTGCTCATCCACACGTTCGCCAACATGCTGGCCCATCTTATGGCCCAATATGTTGGCCCAACGTGTAGAGCGGGAGTTGGAAGGTATTGGAACGAGCAAGTTGGCCCGCAGGTTGGCCCGGAGCATACTGAACGACCTTCCAACGTTTGGACGCGAACACAAACTCCTCGCCCAACACCTTCCAACATATCCGCCATCATGTTGGCCAACGTGTAGAGGCGCCTTTAATTAACATTTAAAATTCTCGAGCACGCCCCGTACAAACGAAGTTTTTTTTATTTATTTTTTTCATCTACAAGTTAGCCCTTGATTGCGATCTCACCTGATGGTAAGTGACGATGTAGTCTAAAATGGAAGGGGACTATTCTGGAAGCTACAGCTTATGGCAGAATTAATTAATCCCATACCCCTGCATTTTGGTTTTCCTCAAATCCCTAGAGAATTCGTGCATTTCCGGTTCCCGTTCCCGTTCCCTTTTCCAACCTTTATAGTTTATACCTACTTTCAAGGAAATTTGCTATAGTAATCTACCTATAATTGTAGCTGTAGATTGCTATAGCAACTTTCAATTTTTTCAAAATCTAGTGGGAACTATGGATTTTTCTAGGATAAAAAGTAGCCTATGTGTTATGGCATGGTTATAAGCTATGTATGTTTTAAATTTCAGCCAAATGGGTTCAGTAGTTGCGGCGTGAAAGAGTAACAAACATCCATACAAACTTTCGCGTTTATAATATTAGTAAGGACTAAATGACCCCTGACGGGAATCGAATACAGGACCTCCGATTTATAAGATCCCAGCGCTTACCATTGCGCCAAAGAAGTCGTCAAATATTTCCATTGAATATATTATTTAACCAATCAAAGTCAATGAAATCATGTAGACACTCTTTTGAAAAGTTAAAACATAATATTATGTACTTGGATCATACTTCGTTTGTATGAGGCGACCTCGAAACAAACTCCTCTTAAACATGTGGTAGAATCATTAAATCGGCAGATCATTAACTCCGTCTCTGTGTCATTATTTTTTTAAATTGCATGACTGTTGACCAGCTTTGTATGCCAGTGCCAGTGGCCAGTGCCATCGGCTAGTGACGTAACCCCGAAATCAACTATGACGAAAAAATTCTCGAAATACGTCTTAAGGGCATCCAGATTCTAGCGTCTAAACTTCAACCACAAAACCACGGAAGAGAGAAGGCAGGGGAAGTGAAATGCACCAAAACTACTATAGGAACCGCTGTCGCCAAACTCATACAAATATACCGTTAATCATATATTGCACTACAAAGAAACAAATCGTTTGATTTGTCGTTTTAAGTTTAGTCAAAACTAGCCTACTTCACAGAACTCACAGATTTGGAAACAAACCCTGACTTTGTAGAAATAAGATTTATTTTGCTTTAACGGAAGAATGTATTTATGAGCTATAGTCACACTAGATTCGATTGTCCAATTAATTCCGCTACTTGACCATAGATGGCGCTGTATTGCTACTCATTGAATTGTCTATCGATATCGATAGATACTCGTTATTTTGTTTATTCGCAAAAAGAAAATTAAAAAAGGTAATTATAAAATTAAATAAAAGTGCTGGTATGTATGCACTGATGAGTAAATAAAAATGTTGAGTAAAAGCCATTAAAACTTTAGTGATTGACTAAAATGTAAAGTTATCGATTCTTAATTTTTTTACTATTTGGGTTTTGACAATGACTTATATATTAAGAAAAGCGATATATTATTATTATTATGAATCAAAAATAATACGATATAAAAATGCCTACTTATATAATACGATCAATTTAGACTTCCAAGATTACAATATTCACACCTGGCTGAAAATTGGTAGGATTGTTCAAAACACTATTATAAATGAAATGTGAAAAGTCCTCATCGATCCGACACCTGGAAAAAAATTACTCGGTGTCAAAGTTTTCACGGGAAATTTTTCAGCAAAACGGTAAGTCTTATCATAAAATTATTTTAAACAAAATTGTAGATCAGATAATTATCTATAAAAAATGTCTGTATACTTTTTTTCCTAAGAGCCACCGTTTTTGAGATATAACGATTCAAATAAATTAATTTCGAAATAAAAATGAGGGGCTGGGTTTCTTTTTACCCAAAATTCTGTGGTGGTGGTGCAATCTTGTATTTGCATAGTGCTATTCTACTAGTCAAGCCCTTTCATTTGATACCCATATTAAGGGGGTTGTAAAAAAATATGTAATCCACCATTTTGTAGCGGCGGCCATCTTGGACTGATTTTCTTCAAACATAGCTAACAACACTCTCGACTAATTCACCTTTCAAACAAAAAAAAACGCATTTAAATCGGTCCACCCGTTTGAGCTCCACAGGGGAACAGACAGACACACGCACACACACACACACACACACACACACACACACACACACAGACACGTCAAACTTATAACACCCCGTCGTTTTTGCTTCGGGGGTTAATTAATAATAACTGTATCAAAAATCATCGTTTGGTCGTTAAAATATCGATAACAATGTACTTAGCTAACATCATGACATCTCTACGACCACCACCACCCGATCGACGTCCATACCGTGAGTCTAACGTCTTAGTGAAGGAATCTATACTAATAAATAAAATTGAAGTGTCTGTCTGTAATTTCGAAATAACTACCACATATTAAGCTCATATGGTTATTTGAACGATACCATAACCGAATCACACGTTTTTAAAATTTTTGTCTGTCTGTCTGTCTGTTTGAACGGGCTAATCTTCGGAACGGCTGAACCGATTTTGACGGGACTTTCACAGACAAGTAGAGGATTAACCAAGGAGTAACATAGGCTACTTTTTTAACCGACTTTCAAAAAAGGAGTTGTGTTGAAATCGGTAAATACAGATGTTAAAAACGCCCTGATAGGTATTTTCGCTGCGCGCGATCGCGACGGCCGACGCGGACGCTCGCGCTCCCCGCGCCGCGCCACGCGCCCCTGCGCCCCGCGCCCGCCGTACGCGGTACCGCGGTACGCCGCCGCGCGGCGGGGTCGGGTGGACCAGAAATCTACTTATCCCTCAGGATTTGTGAAAAATCGAAATTCACGCAGGCGAAGCCGCGGGCAAAAGCTAGTATATTTATATAGTACAAGTCCATTGCGTCCTAAGACCGACCGATTCAATGATTGATTTCTACTAAGCAAGCAATGGATTTTGTTCATAATGAGATATAGACTTCTCAATTTAGCACATTTTTAGCATAATGTAAATATTATACAAAATAATGTTTTCTTGTTTTTTATGGAAAATAACAACAATAGCTTGTACTTAAGTGTGAAATGAGATGCCATATTTTGTATGATTCACTTTTTTGCTTGATTTTTTGCAAACAACCACTGAACAACACGGCATTTTGTTAAAAATCGAGAGCGGTGAAGCGATCGTTGGACGACATTCGACTCAAGACAAAAACGGTTCTCAGGTGTATTTAACGCCAGAAGAGTTCTCAGGAACCACGCCCCCTTGCCATATCTCGTCTTATTCATTTTATCTATGAAAACTACTATAGGAACCGCTGTCGCCAAACTCATACAAATATACCGTTAATCATATATTGCACTACAAAGAAACAAATCGTTTGATTTGTCGTTTTAAGTTTAGTCAAAACTAGCCTACTTCACAGAACTCACAGATTTGGAAACAAACCCTGACTTTGTAGAAATAAGATTTATTTTGCTTTAACGGAAGAATGTATTTATGAGCTATAGTCACACTAGATTCGATTGTCCAATTAATTCCGCTACTTGACCATAGATGGCGCTGTATTGCTACTCATTGAATTGTCTATCGATATCGATAGATACTCGTTATTTTGTTTATTCGCAAAAAGAAAATTAAAAAAGGTAATTATAAAATTAAATAAAAGTGCTGGTATGTATGCACTGATGAGTAAATAAAAATGTTGAGTAAAAGCCATTAAAACTTTAGTGATTGACTAAAATGTAAAGTTATCGATTCTTAATTTTTTTACTATTTGGGTTTTGACAATGACTTATATATTAAGAAAAGCGATATATTATTATTATTATGAATCAAAAATAATACGATATAAAAATGCCTACTTATATAATACGATCAATTTAGACTTCCAAGATTACAATATTCACACCTGGCTGAAAATTGGTAGGATTGTTCAAAACACTATTATAAATGAAATGTGAAAAGTCCTCATCGATCCGACACCTGGAAAAAAATTACTCGGTGTCAAAGTTTTCACGGGAAATTTTTCAGCAAAACGGTAAGTCTTATCATAAAATTATTTTAAACAAAATTGTAGATCAGATAATTATCTATAAAAAATGTCTGTATACTTTTTTTCCTAAGAGCCACCGTTTTTGAGATATAACGATTCAAATAAATTAATTTCGAAATAAAAATGAGGGGCTGGGTTTCTTTTTACCCAAAATTCTGTGGTGGTGGTGCAATCTTGTATTTGCATAGTGCTATTCTACTAGTCAAGCCCTTTCATTTGATACCCATATTAAGGGGGTTGTAAAAAAATATGTAATCCACCATTTTGTAGCGGCGGCCATCTTGGACTGATTTTCTTCAAACATAGCTAACAACACTCTCGACTAATTCACCTTTCAAACAAAAAAAACGCATTTAAATCGGTCCACCCGTTTGAGCTCCACAGGGGAACAGACAGACACACGCACACACACACACACACACACACACACACAGACACGTCAAACTTATAACACCCCGTCGTTTTTGCTTCGGGGGTTAATTAATAATAACTGTATCAAAAATCATCGTTTGGTCGTTAAAATATCGATAACAATGTACTTAGCTAACATCATGACATCTCTACGACCACCACCACCCGATCGACGTCCATACCGTGAGTCTAACGTCTTAGTGAAGGAATATATTTATATAGTACAAGTCCATTACGTCCTAAGACCGACCGATTCAATGATTGATTTCTACTAAGCAAGCAATGGATTTTGTTCATAATGAGATATAGACTTCTCAATTTAGCACATTTTTAGCATAATGTAAATATACAAAATAATGTTTTCTTGTTTTTTATGGAAAATAACAACAATAGCTTGTACTTAAGTGTGAAATGAGATGCCATATTTTGTATGATTCACTTTTTTGCTTGATTTTTTGCAAACAACCACTGAACAACACGGCATTTTGTTAAAAATCGAGAGCGGTGAAGCGATCGTTGGACGACATTCGACTCAAGACAAAAACGGTTCTCAGGTGTATTTAACGCCAGAAGAGTTCTCAGGAACCACGCCCCCTTGCCATATCTCGTCTTATTCATTTTATCTATGCACAAAACCAACCAAAAATTTTATGAATAATTTTTATACCCAAACATTTTGAGACGCGGCGATTAAGTGTAGCTGTAGGTAATTTGTTATTCTATTATTGTACCGTAGTAAAATGTCGCACTCTGATTCATGCGCGTTAATATCATTGCCATGCTTACCGACAGAATAAGGCCTAGGCCGCACTGCGAAATTTATTCGCGCGAATTTTTTCGCAAAATTCTGTGACATATGGGAATGTATGAAGCTGCACGCACATGCGATTTGAAATTCGCGAGAAAAATATATTAAAATGCGGAATATTGACCGCGCGAATAAAATTCGCTCGAATAATTTTCGCAGTGCGGCCCCGCTCTAAGGGTAAGTGCAAACTATTTATGCGTGTAACTTTTAATCTTTAAGTTATGTTACTCCTTCAGATAACATTATATGTATATAATATTATGTATATCATACTCTAGAAGTTAACCCAACAATGGTGCTGTTTCGGTTGTACAAAATCTCTAAACTAAATTGTCAGATCTAAAAATAGTGCTGTCTTTCTCACAGTGTTCTACGAGGAAAAGTTAAGCGCTACTTTTATACCAGTCGAATTATACAGATTTGTTAAATAATCGAAATTACCATGTCTTACAAGTATTTCGCTTCCAAGTTCAACGAAATAATTTAACCTTATGACCTTTAAATTTAAACCGGTAGAACTTACATCCTTTCGTGACAAGGCAAAGAGGTTGGCCCTGCCCTGCTTGCCAATGTACGACTGGCCTAAGAGTGACCTGGCATGCCGGCTTTTTGCTTTAACTAAATTTTGTTTTAAAACTGCGTTGTGGTAACGCGGTAAAACGCTTTCGTATTAGATTCGGTTGTATGAATGAATGAATAAATAAATAATAATAAAGTGGACGGTACAAACAATACAATATATATATATATATACATATATATATTTAGACAGGAATGCAGATGTATGAATATTTTTTATCTTAAATGTTAGTGTGCATTAAATAAAGCATGCACATTAAATACATTAATGTGCGTGTTTATTCGTGTAATGCTTGAAATTGAATTCAAATTCTCAACAATAAAGGGCGAGATAAAATTCGAACCCCATCCCATTTTCCTACCTATCTACGTATAAAAACTCGATTCCACATTTCTTTAGTTACTAGTAATACCAGACGAAGAGCCTGTTTCACCACCTTCTGATAAGTGTCAGATAGCCTAAACGTAAGTTTTGACAGTTCTTACTTTAACTCAAGAGACAAAGACAAAAGTTGTGAATAAGTTATCCGAAACTTATTAGAAGGTGGTGAAACAAACTCTTTTCCGGATCTACCAATAATTACATGTCAGTCTTACCTGCTAATAATAATTTACATACTTACACTTTTTGCCATTGTAAGCCTGTACGCAAACCAGTACGTGGGAAAATATGCTCATTCAAGGCCACATGCAATGTTTTATGTTCTTTCCTCTGCTACCGTTGACCACTTGGTAATAAATCGAAATTCCCCAATTACGAAAATATAGGTATAACAGGATATACCTTAAAGGCTTAATGAGGAAGTTTCCTGATGTTGAAAATATCATATTGAACACAATGGTATTAAAACATAGATTAAAACTAATAAATCAGTGAAAATTTTTTTGAAATCCATCAAAAAATGAAGGAGAAATTAATTATTTAAGTTCATGTATTTTAACGCAAAATTTCTCATTCGAGTATGACGTCATCGCGTCTATTCGGAGGTATATATTTTTTCCATGTTAATTTACTTGTTTTACCAATTTCTCTGAGATTACTGAACTTTAATCGACAGCTGAGGATGTTTGCAAAATGGTCCTATAGATTTTTTCGAAAAAAAGATTAAAAAAATTTTTTTCGAAAAAATCCATGGGATAATCTATGGGCTGACGTCACACGCTGGAGCGCCGTGTGAAACGAAATTTTCGTGAAAGCGCAAGTTTAAAGTTCCATAACTTTTTAAGTTTTTGAAATAATTTAATAATTCTTTCAGATTTTTGTTTTCTTTTACTTAAATTTTTATAATATATAAATTTAAAAAAAAATATTTGAAACTTGTCCATTGTAATGGCCCTAAGTCCTAGAAAACTTCTCTGTTTACGGCTTCAACAGACGCTAGAACTCCGAAAAACTTACTAACGAGAAAATTAAAGTTCTGTAATTTAGATTAACGCCCTTTTAGAGCTCCACTTGCTTAGTACTTAATTAGTATTTGTAATTACATTAGGTACTTGGTTTGTTGTACATCTTTACATTAAAATCAATACCTTCTTACCTATCTTACTTACCGTGAAAGTAGAAAATATACTTAGAATAGAAAATCTTTTACAAAACTTAAAAAAAAAAAACTTCGCGTGTATTTAAAATTAACCCTTTCCTTTTCCGAGCTAAAAGCTCAGGGTGCAAGCAATCTCGATGAAATAGGTTGAGTAGTTGACGTAAAGAAGTAACAAACGAATAGACACGATTTCGAATTTTAAATATCTGTAGGAAAGCACCTTCTACCTTTGGATAATTAAAAGAATCTATCTAGCGTGTTAAATATTTTAATTTAGTGTTCGGGGAAAATAGCGGGAAAAATGGACAGGTAAGTAGTCATATCAACTTGCCAGCAGCTAAATACCTGAAGTCTTCATATAAGGCATCCGTGTTAGCGTAACTTACCAAAAAGAAATTCAAATCAAATAAATGTCTCTAATAACGACGCAATTAGCATATTTCGATACATTAGTACGGTTGGCTACCGAGAAGACTAATTGCAGGAGGGCGGCGATATGTTGAGCGATTAGCTGGAAGATGCTTGCGTGCTCCTAAGATCCGCCGCCCGTAGGCCCTACGGCTGGACCCGCACATGCGATCACGTGAGCGAAGATATCTAGCATTTGTCAATTCATATGCTTATACAAACGTGTAGTAACCTACGATTACCTAGTTCTTACCTAAACAGCGGTGCTCCAACCACAATGCAAACCTCATAGTCTCAATAGCGCAACCGTCGTCGGGCGTGGATCGAAACCCGAAAGGTCGACGGTTCTACTCTATCTGTCGAATATATCGTTATCTTTATCATATAATATCACAAATTTGATATTAATTTATCAAAAGTAAAACGGATAGATACGTTTTCTTGAAATTGTTTATTACTTCCAAGGCTATGTCTTTGTAATAATTAAGTAGCTTTTTTGAACTCTAGGAAGTTCTATCAAATAATTTCTTGTACATAAATATGTTACATTCCCTGCCACATACTGCGGGGTTGTTGTTTTATCGACTACAACTGAATTTTTTAGTACTCATTCAACCGTTGTTTATTTGGAAATGATGGCCCTGTTTCCACAAACAGTTGGATTTAAGTTTAATATTTTATTAATTCCAAAAGACGTGTTTTAGGGCGTGCCAATTGTTTGTAATTTAGATTCAAAGAAACACGATTTTATTGAGTGTTCCTCCAAATGTCTAAATTACAGTACAATACAATACTAGGCCGAGAAAATGGCCTCTATAATAAAATTTATGAGATTCTATTTCTTTGTAGAAAAGGAAAGTAACATGAAGTGTCTAGTTTTCAAAATAGAGGATGACAAATTTGCAAAAGATGAACAAGCTTGACTTGAACAATTTACGACTACACGCCTTAATAGTATTTTGAACTGATAAATCAGTATACGTTTAAAAACAGTGTTGTTACATTAAATATCACTTTAAGTCTACAGGGACATCAAAGATGAGATTAGTAGTAATTTTACAACCCCATTACCGAATTAAATGGCATTGAGCCAACAACAAAACGAGTAAGAAGTGCATTATTGTGCATCCGTTATAATTTATGGAACTATTGTAATTTCAGTTTCCAACAAAGTCCAAACGTGCCTCCATTATTTCAATATAATGTCATCAAACCGGCATTCAGTGAATCGAAATTTCTAATGAAGCTGGTCTTATCGCACGCGCATCTTGACATCGAGCCTTCACGGTGACTTTATTATGCTGTCGCCGCGCCGTGTGCCGCGCAGCCGACTCCATCGACCGCGGTGGCCACCATACGTTACTCTGCACGTACACTTCGGAATTATTTATGTTACTCCTCTTAAGTAATAACATTTACGTGATCTGCAATTTTCGAAATTCGGATACTTTCTTTTCGGTAGTGACTGGAATACCAAAGACTTTTAAAATAATAAAAAAATACTTCAAATTATCGTATATCCTTCAAGCAATGTTTAAACTTTTGTGATCTAATATTTAATTAGGAAATTATTGAATTCTTTTTTATTCCAGTGTATGAGACATTTTATTAACTATACTTACTATGAAACTTAAAAGAACCCGTTTCTCGACCGCATGAATCCGATGGTTCCATGTCCCCGGCTCTACGAACGATGCTATCAAAGAATTTGAGGAAGATCGTCGGCGCCGCAGCCCCCGTCATCCAAGTCGATCATTTCACGCACCGGCCGCGCATAATGAAGCAGCCATTTCCGGCCAATTCGCGGAATTTAATATTTTATATTTCGCACAATCGAGCGGCCGACGCCGGGGCTCCGGGGCTCCGAGCACGCACGGACGACACTGCGGGCGCTGCCTGCTTAGCATTCGTCGCGTGACTTATAGCAATAATAAATTCCTGTGCACTTGCAGTTTCACGTAGTGCCAAGAAACCGCGATCGGCTACCGAATGTTAAACGTCCATTGTTTGATATTTATCTTCGAACTTGAGTTACCTACTCGTCTTTTTTTAACTTGGGCACATACGCAACTATAAGTTTAATGCAAAAATTATTTTTCTACAGAGATTGGAGTAGGTACATCCTGTATTTATTATGCTAGGTTTATCACCGAAAGTTGATTGGTGAATGGTTCCTGTTTCCGACTACATTCACCTCATTTAAATACAAAGGCTTTGTTTCAATACCGGTAGTGTTCAGCACAATTATGGCTAGCCACGTCCGTCCAAATATTATATCCAGTACAAGAACGGAAAAAGCTTTAATGAAAATTCTTGGATTGTTTCTTCTCAGCTTCTCTTATTTTCGCATTTGGATATTACAATCTTTCTCTTCTGATACCTACCATTTCAATATTACTCAATAATGTATTAAATAACTATAAAGTCTCATGTTAACAATGGAACTAATAGGACTAAGAGATCCGTTATCGGTGACATGAATCAAGTTTTACAGATGTATGTATAGATTAGCGATCAGTGCGAGCTGACGGGCGTCGTGTTCCCAGGCGGGGCTCAGCGGCATTCCTTGCCCATACGGAGGCGCGCGAGCCACCTGTCTGTTCCGGGACGTGTCATTACGTACCTCTAGAATACATTCCCGGGACACCAACGCAGTAATCACAAAGTGCCCTCTTCCTCTTGGCGGTTTTTCATCGCGTTTCCTGCGAGCTTCCGTCCTCGCGACGCGATTCTCTTACGTCGTCTCAGCTTATGTAACCCGCCTTTTCCTTTTTGTATATACAGACACATTTTAAAACTCGTATATTGATCGTCTGGCAAGAAAACCAGTAGGAAATGTTAATATGTACCTCGTACAAGTAAACTTTTCAAGAAAATAGCTGTCTTCTCAGTTATAAGTCAGTTTACATTAGTATAGCAAGTTTCAAGAAGTTTGGATAGCATAGTTTAGATAGTTTGATGCAGTTCTGTGGATAGTATTTACCAGGAAAATTTAGCTGGAAATATTGCAAATCCTTGGTAATACGTGACTGACAGTGAGTGACGCATCTAGGAATCTGTACTCGTATGTTTCCTAAATATAAGAGCGATTTGGGGCAAGGCAGTCACGAATGAATTTTATTACAAGGTTTTATGTATTTGCTAACTACTGCAGTAAATTGTATTCGATTTAAATTGTGGATTCTTTGTACCACACCTATACCTACTATAAAGTCATCTCACTGATCTAAAATTTCCATGCAATAAGTACCTATATTGAAATATTTGCCTGGATCATTGTTGAAGTAATGTGTACTGTACGGCTTAGTTGCTCGTTCGCCTGTATCATGTTTTTGCTGTACACTCAATAGTTTGAAGTTTTTCTGCTCTTCCCATCGCCGCCGCATCCCTGCCGCTAACTGTAAGAAATTGCTATACTCGTTACTGTAGGAACGCTCTCGCGGGTGCACTGTCCATATTATTTCTGTTGCTCTGTTATTAATTGAAATGCCTTCATGTAGTTGAACATTCTTCGCTTCCTTATAATTGCTAGTGCCGCCTTTGTGGTCAGTTGCAGCTAGGCGCTTATGATGCTTTAAAGTGTGTGTTAATTGTTTATCCACAAAAAACTCATAATGAGATGTTATACAAAAAGAAGTCTCGGCAGTCTCCCTTATTTGTTAAGTGGAGCGTCCAGGAACAGCAGAATGCGCATTGGGCATTCGCAAGCTGCACCAGACAGGTCGTCAAATTTAACTAGGCTTCGACTCGAATGGACATAAATCTTATCTATACTATATCTAAAAAATTAATCCCTATTTTTCTTGGTCATGGCATCACGCGTGAACGGCTGGACCAATTTCGTTAGTTCTTTTTTTTGTTGTGTTTGCTAATGTCAGGAGAAGGTTCTTATGAAATAAAAAATAGAAAGTTGAGCGGAACACTTTTGAATCCACCCGGACGAAGTCGCGAGCATCAGCTAGTTTTATAATAAAATTCAATAAATCAAGGAGTAATCGTGAATCGCGGTGTATATGGCGCGGTGGGTAGCGTTGCGTTGCGTGCCCGCGCCCGCTGAATACCTGCGTATATCCGCTCATTGACGCGTTATTTTTCTGCTTGTTAACTTCGCAACGAACGATGACACCGTTACAGAAAGTGGAGAACCGCCGACCGTTTCTTATTCCTCGAAATCGTTTCATTAAAAGAGATTCAAGTAGGTACTTGTCGGCGACCAAGCCAGATCTTTTCACGTTAAGGGTCTAATCACGGTGAAATTACACACCAAATATCACTTATTTTATTTCAGTGCAATATCTAACAAAGGAATGCATGCCATTTTCACTATTCGATTGCTTTTATATTTGTATCTCAAGGTTATAACGGAAATATAGCAATACAACTTCTTTTGTATAAAGACAAATAAAATTACTGTAAAATAATTCTTGAACCATAGCTTAATAATCAAAATAAATATTTAAATGAATTTTACGTAACTCTAAATGGTTTATTTTAAACAAACTATGTTTATTTAAATAATACCAACCAACAGTCATAATTCCTGCAGATGGCGCTACAAGGAGATTCTACCATAGATTACACAAAACGTTATTATAAATTTTGCAATGATTAAATTTGATTAAAGTTAATGTTAATAACTCTAATAGATTTTATTATAAATATTTAAACAGCAAACTATTATTTCAATAGTAAATGGTGATATTGAACAATAAATTAGACATCAAACATTCAAAGAGTCAAAACGGTGTCTATTTAATATTAGACCTTGATAAATAACGGTTTAATATTTACCCATAATTATTTGAATATCAATCTCAGCTATTTCACACATTTTTATAATTATTTAAACGATAAACTAAAATATAGTTTATCAATATTTTCCACTTATTGCCGAAACATGGCGCTTGCGCCCATATACTCGTACCTGCTTTTATATAACTTCGCCAATTTAGCGTACATCTGAACGTGTTTCGTTTTGAACTGTTTATAATTTACCTTGATAGCAAATTAGCTTTCTAGGAATTGGATACTTTGCGCAATCGGTTTCTTTTTCCTTTTGTTGGCACGTGGGTATTTGAATTGTATTTTTCTGTACCTACTCGTTTATTTCATTTCCATGAAAAATAATACTCAGCTACCTTGTCTAGCCTAGAATTTCATTATGCATAAAACAATGATCATTGTTGTTCATTCAACAAATGGGTCCTCGACTCTGCATTGATATACAAACCATTTCGTGCTTATCTCTTACCGTGGTTTTGTTTGCTGTAGTCGGTATATGAGTATATTATTTACCAACGACCCCCTGCTAACAATCACAATAACCAACATTGTTAGAGATCGGAACGATTGACGATGTTTATTTTCCATTTCCCACTGTTATGTTGATAGTAGCATTATTGTCACCTCGGGTTACCAACATTCGTGTTTTACCAGGATAAGTCCTGGTATGTCAGCGTTCATTAAAAAACAACGTTAATTAAAAAATAACAAACACAAAATTTGAACAGCGCTTTGCTGAATGCTTACATTTGTGGTTTATCGCATGTGTTTCCGGATTTCGTTTGGATTTTTAGTTTACATGTAATTGTAGGTAACAGTAGAGGGCTCTCTACGACCTAGATTTTTAGTTTTTCAACTAAAATGTCCCGTTACACAAAATGTGAACATGGTGAATCCATTGTCATCGGTGCGTGACGGACCAACATGTGATTACGAGTAATGGTAGGGCGATGTTCCACGATTGGCCGCGTGTGACAATCGCTCGCAAGAAGCACCTAATTACCTCAGTTTCGGAGAAACTATCAACGTATGAACACGAAGGGAAGTTGCGGTTTGCGTTAATGTACGAGTAGTCGACCTAGGTAGTTGCCGTTAGCTCACGTTGGTACATTAAGTACTACAGTAACTTTGTCGTTCAATCTAAAACGCAATTTTAGATTGAACGACAAAGTTACTGTATATATGTGTATGTATGACAAAGTTGATATATTATTTAATTCCAGATTATACAAACAAATGGTAAAGAGGTAGAAATTAGTTTTGCGAATGGCTGATTTATATACAAATTGTTTGCCATGCCCCGTTTCTTTATTTCTCGCGATTGCTTGTCGATGCTAGTTTCTTTTGTTCAAGTATCGGCGCATAATAATTTCTCGGAATGTACCGAGTAGCTGATTTTAGCATCGGGTTTTATATACTTACAACTTTACAAGCTCATCACATTTTGCGCTTCTGGAGAGAATTTTCAGTGTCACTGAACTTCCGTACTTGTCTTAGGAAATGTACCACGTGAGTAATCCTATTCTTAAATAAATTATGCATCTTGTATTTATATTTTAACTAGCGGACCCGGCAGACGTCGTCCTGCCCGCTATTAGCGCCACCTACTGGGTCCAATTTTTCTACTTACAAACCTTCCTCTTAGAAAAATGGACTAAAAGACTACATGGGCGTGTGTCCTTTCGTCTGACACAGTGTCTAACTGGAAGCGGCGTTTTCATGGACTACCTGGCGGGGATAGGGAAAAGGCACGACTCGGTATGCATGTACTGCAACGATAAGGATGACGCAAGACACACTCTATTTCATTGTACAAGGTGGGATGAGTATAGAGAGGAGGTTGTGAAGGAAATTGGGGAAATTAATGTGGGAAATCTAGTAAACAAAATGTTAGATAAAGAAGAACAATGGATTATAGTGGATAAATACATAGAAAAAATTATGAAAAAAAAGGAGGAAGACGAAAAAAGGAGACAAAAGGAAGGGAGGATTTAAGACCAGCATGTTCCCGTGTTTTAGGCTTAACGGCAGGCACACGGTAACATCGGAGACGGAGGGGTTTTAGCCGGTAAGAGTCCGGCACTACCGAGAAGGTGTCCGATGAGGATTTCCCCTCCGAAGTTAAAAAAAAAAAAAAAAAAAAACCTTCCTCTTGAATCACTCTATCTATTAAACAAACCGCATCAAAATCCGTTGCGTAGTTTTAAAGATTTAAGCATACATAGGGACATAAGGACATAGGGATATAGGGACAGAGAAAGCGACTTTGTTTTATACTATGTAGTGATTTAGGCAGTTAAAGATTAAGAATTGCGGGTCTTGTAGGTTTCGCGACCGTGTGCGCTTTATTTTACCAATCGAAATGCAAAATAAAGAATTCAATACAAAAACGAAGTTACAAATACTTGTGCATATCATGTTATTAAACTTGTCTATACATATTATATACAGGGAAATTTTCTTGAAACTTTTTTATTTTCTGAGATAAAAAGTATCTCCAGAATACGAGCCATTTCTGTTCCAAACAAATGTTGTCTGTAAAAAATTGGGTTTACCGGTTGAGCCGTGAAAAGTTAACAGACAGACACACTATCTCAATTTAAATACTAACATGGATTATATTCTCCCCATAATAATATACCCAATTATATTACCGACCTACTAGAGTGCGTTCAATTGGTCAATCTGTTGTTGTAAAAACGTTAATTTTTCCTTGGGATTTTCCAAATCCTGTTCACGTAATGACGTTTTAAACCAGTTGCGTAACAAACAAATAGCTACCTATATCAAACTATTGTACTTATTTGGTAACAAATAACGATGCTTGCTTCACTTTAAAGATTGAATTTATAGTCAAAGTTACCTTATTTAATTATTTTAGATACCTACCTACCTAAATTTCATAACCTCGGTTTGAATATTGGGTTATCTATACTTCTATACTAATATAATAAAGCGGAAGAGTTTGTTTGTTTGAACGTGCTAATCTCAGGAAGTGCTAGACCGATTTTAAAAATTCTTTCACCGTTGGATATGTAAGTGATCCTTGAGTGCTAAAGGCTATATATGTACTACGGGCGAAGCCGGGGCGGACCGCTAGTAGAATATACATATATTAATGTGGCGGTGGCGTGCGTACAAAATCTTATTTTCAAGCCACCAAAAAGTTAATATAAACAAGTGAAATAATTTCTTCTTTAAATAAGTTTAAAAGTTCTAATTGTATCCGAGGAAAGCAGTATTGACGGCTACTCTAGTCGAAATACAAGTTAAATTGTTAAAAATTTAACAGAGTTTGACTTGCAGTTGACACTAGATCTGGGCTTGTTCGGGCTTATTAGAAGCGGTCGGCCTTGGGCACGGATCATAAAACTGGGGAAGTCAGTGAATGACGCTTGGCCTCACGTACAGTGTCATGTTTCGCGGGAATCATGCATCTGTGTATTAGCTAAGTACCCACCTAGATAATAACTTTAATAAGTACTTAGGTAATAAGTGGTTTTGTTTTAACGCTTGCATCATTTTTGTTTCTTTGTACAACTGTATTGATATGAAATGCCCTGGTGGACGTATCGACCGTGGGATTCCACCATGAATTCTACTGTTAGAACAAACCTATTGTAGGTATCCAGGTACCTACCTCGTTTAAAAACCATCCTAATTTTTCACTTATCGAAAATGCACTAAAAACTGTTTCAAAAACAATTGACAATGATCGTACAAAAAAAGAACTTAAAGCTCTTCAAAATATTCTGACCAAACTACTACTTTGAACTTGACGGTGCCATATTTAGTTAATAGAAGAACATTTGGTACGGATCCGCGCCACGTCTTTGCCCCTCATAACTTTTGTACAAACCACTCCTTGATTTAAAAAATTATTAAGTCACAACTCACAACTCACACCATCTTGTGGGCAGCTGTAAGAAAAGTTTGCTTGCTTACAGCTGTCATTGCTCCCGTGTTACTTTGTTATTAACTGTGTAATAGTAGCCTAATAGTAAGCTTATAGTAAGCTTACTATTAGGTATAGTAAATACTCTATAGTAAGCCTTAATACCTAAATGTATTTTTACAAATTGCTTAAATTTTTCCAATGGCAAAACAATCAACTGTTGCTGACTTACTGATATTTACCGTCAGAAAACATTTTAAAACTAACTGCAACCTCAATATTCTGCTAACCCTTTAAATAATACGTGGGGTACATATGCATAATACCTAATATGTACCCCACGAGGTATTATATAAATTCGACCATGACGAAAGGAAAATAATTATATAAAAATACATGTTATAATACAATGATGTACTGCAGGCACACATTGTGCCGGTGTCGGATGCACGCCAATGATTTGTGTCTGGATCCTCTGCAACCCGGCGCGGGTCAAAGACCGGTTCGCGTTTCGGAAATTCGCAAGATGCATGAGGCCGCCGGACGACTAGAATGACCTCATCGTGGATTTCTTTTTGTTGCAGCCCTGCCTTCGAGTTTTGTTTTATTTATCAAAAAGTTTACATTTTCTAAGGGGCCGCCCGTTTCTTTTAACTTGGTATTTTTAATTCTTATAAAACTATTGTCTGTCTGTGATATAAAATTTTATATTGTATTCCATTGAACCTGTATAATATGCAAACCTACACGTTATAATTACGTAATACCCATTCAATAGTTCTTATTATAAGTCATGCAACCACGAATAGAATATAAGTATTACATCCAGTCGTGGATGCGGTTTGGCCGTCGATGATAATAATGAGGGCGAACATAGCCGCGGGCGTCTACTCGTACATACCTATGTACCCTTACGCATTGTAATTTCGTGAAACTCTCACATAATAAACTTCCTTTCACACAAATGTTAAAAGAAAATAATATACTGTCGGAGACAGACTAATCTCAAAATAATTGCCCTCCAGTTGCCGGAGTCGTCTCACGTCATGAACATTTGCACCGAGCAACAAAAAACTGCTCAGCGGAGACTACAAAGTGCACCGCACTCCGTGTGCATTCGGCTTTTTTATACCTTTTCCCCCCTTCACTCGTCCACGATGATTTCCGTCGGCAAAACCGCGTGCGTGTACCTACCTACCCACAACTGGTTTCAATAATTTTTCTTCGAATCTTCATTGTTGCGGAAAAATAATGAACAATGACACACAGTTATGTCGAACAGTGAGTAGTGCTGTAACGCTCCTGTGCATATTGTAATAAAATCCGTTTTGCGGAAAGGAAAATAAATTCGACCATCGCTCGTCATCACTCCTAAATTACGCAACGTAGGCATAATATCACATATTTGATATTATGTAGAGATACTAAGGTTCTCGCTTTTTATGGTGTTGTGGAACTTTTGAAGTCACACCGACGTGACGTCGTCATGGGAAGAGACAAGTCACATTATATAAAAGTATAATAATCCTAAAAAAGAGTTTAGTTTAGCTTTATGTTAAGCTCATATTGTTAAAAGTTAACTAATCGGCCTAACTATAAAGAACCCGAAGTTGCAGTTTTAACACTTACACCTACATATATCTATCTAACTGTACAATTATTTAATTGCGTTTTTTTTTGCAATTTTACCGCTTTATTATGTCTACCAAACCTGTTTCGATTTTGTATAAAATGTGAATTTGAAAACGTGTATGCATATGGCGTGAGTCATTGCCTCGTAACAGATATTAAAATATTAGCGACGCTCTCCCAGGGACGCGAATACCGTAAACATAATATACGAAATACTTTATTTATATTCTTTCTCAGAAGCTTTTATTGAACTACTCTCCGTAGGAACGTACGATGCGACTCAGATAATGTGCGATTCGAAAGTTCCATTAGGTCGGGAGAGCAACACAATACAACGCCCGGTACAGTTGTGAGCATATATTTGCGAGTAAACGAATATTACCGGTGAATACTGAATCTACCCAATGGATATTCACCAGGTCGCGCTCTGCCGCCGCTTCTCGGAAACAATCCCCACGCGGCCTTGCGATGAAACATCGCGCAAATGTTTGTTTAACTTTCGAACGATTCAAAAACGGCTACCGCAAAACTTTACTGTTCGCTGGAATCGTCGGTTACTCGTGACGTTTTGTTTGCGCAAGCTTTATTCCCTGAAAGATTTACAGCCGTTAGGAGCGGCGCGGGCTCTAACCTAATTATGGGAATCTAAATATTTTGCAAGCAATTGTACTGTACTAGCGCTTCCAGAACAATGTCTTGAAGGTCTTATGCAACGCACCGTGGTTCACAAAAAATTCCGAAGTGCATGAATACACTGTAATCCTACAAACAGGCCTACAAACAGAGACTTGAGTGTCATAAAAACAGCTTAGCCGTCCAACTTTTGGATGCCAGTAACAGCACGTTCCGCCGTAAGAGGACAAGATTGGCCAGCTTTATCTTGAAGGGATGTCACATCGCTGGATGTGCAAAGCCAAAATTGCGAACACTTCAAACCCCAAATCTGTTTATAGTCCAGGGACTGATCGCAGATAGAAGAGATAGAAGAAGAAAAAAAAGCAATTGTACTCGTGTCGAATGATTAATGGTCGCGCAAATGTCACTGAAGCCTCCGAGAAATGCGATCTCCTCGTTTGTGAGAGTTTAATAATGCAATCCCCCGTTTCGCGGAACCCCTGTGATCGGCAGCTGCGAGTGCGTTGCGCCATCGCACCGCACGCCAGGGTCCGCCGCCGTCTGTCTCACCGCTGCCGAGTGCCGCCTCCGGGAATAATGCTTCATTAGTTGTTCATTGAAATTCTCCACGTGTTGAATAATAGGGAGCAGATACCGCCTCCCAATTTTGTCTTCTAATATCAGCTATAAAATTGTCATAACAGAAAAAGTAGGTAAGGCCTAGGCCGCACTGCGAAATTTATTCGCGCGAATTTTTTCGCAAAATTCTGTGACATGGAAATGTATGAAGCTGCACGCACATGCGATTTAAAATTCGCGAGAAAAATATATTAAAATGCGGAATCTAAACCGCGCGAATAAAATTCGCGCTAATAATTTTCGCAGTGCGGCCCCGCTCTTAGATTAAACTAAGTACCTAGTTTTTCTGTTTTCTGTTTATTTCTTACCAAGACCAAAATACCATACGACCCGTTTCTCAATCTTGTTTTCAATCAGTTTCATCTCCGAAACTTTCGTGGTTAGAAAGCCTAGATTCGTACCTATGTATAATTGTATACTGATGCAATATTAATGAAAATCTACTGGAACCCGTTATACAGTAATTTGTGTTAATTCTGGGAATTTCGCTCGAAATTCGAATTGCTATAGTAGTGACATCGAACTTTATATCTCAGGCTCCATTACTTGAATCGTTTTCTCTGCCTTCAAATAACAGTACTTATCGCAATTGCAAACATCTAAGGAACGCACGCTATCTCATCTCATATTATGGCATACTTTTAACAGTAATCTTTACGATCTCTATCTGTTTCATTGTTAATCGTTGTTCATAAAACCTTGATTAATTTTTCTTAGAACCCGAATGAAAATTGATAACAATTAGCAGAGACCAAATCTTTATATTATGTGCATCAGTTGACGTATGTAGGTATATATACCTACCTATGCGTAGCTTTATTACTTACTTGACTACAGAAGGGCCTTGATTCTTGCAATTTGTGACTTGCAAGTCGGTTCATCGATTACATAGTCATCGGCTCATAGTTTCCAAACTATACGTTCATTTCGGTAACTGAGACTTCATCGGCTTCTAAAGCCGCATATTATAAAGAAAATTGTTTCGTGAATCCGGCGAGAGCCAGAAATGGACTTCCTGGCAAAATTCTGACGATTTGTTGTGTCTAATTCAAAATATAGGTATGCGCAGCGTGCTTTTCGGCGTGCTACTTTATCTGACTGATAAGATAATATGCGGCCGCTTTTAAGCTGCGGATTCACTATGATTACCCAATATTTACGCTCTACACCTCTCGAATCTGCAGCTGCTCCCATTATAGTATACGCGCCCTCTGTTAAGAGGAGTCCCACATGGTAGCGGTTTCTTGTCATTTTTAAACGATGGACTCACAGAAGGCCGTAAGCCACAGTGTGACGATAGCAATCACCTCTGATTGGCTGGCACTCTCTCGCTTATGGGTTAATTGCTTTCTTGCAGCAAGAGTACCATAATCTCAGTCGGTTGTAAAAATTTAGACTTTATATAGCTATGGGATAGTGGCATTTTTTGTGTGACGCAAAGTATACAATTTTTTTGTTACATGTTTACCAGGTTCAAGGATGGCGTGGCGTACCCGTGGTCGGCCGGCGTGTCCAACCTGATCCTGTACCCAGAGGCGGCGAACCAGACGCTGTACACGCGCCGCGCGGCCCACACCGACTCCGGCAACTACACGTGCCGGCTCAGCAACGAGACGCACAGCGAGACGCACACAGTCAGGCTCGATATACTAGGTAACTAAATAACCCTACTTACTCTCTATCGAGCGCCGTGTGATCCAGTTGCTACACTGGCGTTGGTTGACCAACTGTGATCCAAGCTTGCAACTACACGTGCCGGCTCAGCAACGAAACGCACAGCGAGACGCACACAGTCTGGCTCGATATACTAGGTAACTAAATAACCCTACTTACTCTCTATCGAGCGCCGTGTGATCCAGTTGCTACACTGGCGTTGGTTGACCAACTGTGATCCAAGCTTGCAACTACACGTGCCGGCTCAGCAACGAGACGCACAGCGAGACGCACACAGTCAGGCTCGATATACTAGGTAACTAAATAACCCTACTTACTCACTATCGAGCGGCGTGTGATCCAGTTGCTACAATGGCGTTGGTTGACCAACTGTGATCCAAGCTTGCAACTACACGTGCCGGCTCAGCAACGAAACGCACAGCGAGACGCACACAGTCTGGCTCGGTATACTAGGTAACTAAATAACCCTACTTACTATGCGTATGCGAGCGGCGTGTGATCCAGTTGCTGTTGCTGTTGGTCAACCAACGCCAGTGTTGGCGTGATCCAAGCTGGACCAACTGGAGCTCCGATTAGGCCTTTTCGTATCCTCCGTGTTTTGCGAAGAACCAGTACAATCAGTTACATCTGATAATAATAATCGTTAAACCTATGTACCATACCTTAGTAGACTCATAAGCGGAACGTTCTGTAAATCGAAACATATCTAAATAATACATAGAAAAAATAATCGCTGAATTAAGAACCTTCTTTCTCCCTTTTTAAAAAAGCCGATTAAAAAGTTATTTAGCCTTTCCGTAACGTGAAGTTAGAACATTAATTCAATCATTTTGTGAAATCTCAGTTTTCTTCTTTACGCGTTTTTCGCGCGCCAATATAACTACTACATTTTTCCTGTTACGATTGAGGTAACAAAATATTTTCCTCTTGTAACGTATCATTGAATTGTATGGTGTCACGTTATTTGGAGACGTATCAGTGGATAAACAGACTCGGTCCGCGGACCGATATAAAATTACAAAAGAAAGTTTCGTTTGAAATTGTAACTTTCACTTCGACGAAATGGCATGAAGTGACGATTTTCATTTATTTTATTATTGTAAAGGAGAGACAGCTGGCAAGTGGCAACCGAGCAGACAGGACTTCTGACATGTTAATTGGTTTACCAGTTGTTCATGCACCATTACGACGAGAGGAACTTTTTATTAACTTGTCTATTAAGTCAGGTTTTTGAGTTTCTGTCTTTGTATTTGGGTTGTTTTATAAATAAAAGTATTTCTCCACAGACACTTGGTCCGTGCTATTTTTTATCCATTATACCTAGTATTTTTGTTTTCGTAATCCTTTAGTTGTTTGCTTGTCACTTCACTCCCTATAGTATATTACATTTTAATCTAACGCAGTATGATATGTGTTATATACATATAAGTAATAAGAATTAAGTTAAGTTAAATTAACTTATATTCTATTTTTTTATTATTTTCTCCTTTTTTTCCTGTGTATTATTGCTATCATTATTAATATATATCTATTTTTTTTTAAGAACTTGGCTACTTCACGTTATACATATCTAGCTTTGAGACAATAAGGAACCATTGAGCATTCCATTATTATTCCTGAAAAAATTCCTGTTATATTACACACACTCTTTGAGCGTTCGTGCAATACTTCGGTATTATGTGGCACGCCTTAGAACCCTTATATTACCTAGATGGTAAAGTTAGTACAAGTCTGCTTTGGTTCGCCAGCTGCTCAAAAATTTACATCCACCACCAAAAATCCGATTTGTATTTCAATTTGCTCAATAATTTCGTTTCACAGAAAAGCCAGCGGATTCGCCCAAAACAATGTTCATTTCGAAGGACCAGTGGGTGGAGGAAGGCGGCGAACTGCGCCTCTACTGCGAAGCGCTTATTGGTGAGTGTCTGAGTGTCCCGCACTTTCTCATAATCACAATATACCTACTATAGTACAATATGAATAAAATCGTACTGTCCGTCCGTGATTAAGAAAAAGCTGCCTCTTCTTAAGCTCATACTGATGATGTTGGGACAATTTTTATATCGCGAGCTTGAAACCCGCGTACGTGTAAGGGACGTGTACATAATATAAGAAGAGTTATATACATAATATAACTCTTCTTTTTACTGTTGTTTGTTGACACATTAAAAAAAAATACACCTACGAGCCCTTGACAAAGGTTTCTGGCGCATATTCATGATCATGAATTTATTGAAGTTTGCGTGAATTTTTATATTATTTATGTATTCCGATTTCCGTCGTAGTGCGAGATAAAATTTCTGTGTTTATAAAACCAGCTAGAACCAGTGACTATTAGTAACTATTTCTTTTAAAATCCTTATACATATTTTTTAGGGTTCCGTAACCCAAAGGGTAAAACGGGACTCTATTACTAAGACTCCGCTGTCCTGTCCTGACTGTCTGTCTGTCTGTCTGTCTGTCCGTCCGTCCGTCCGTCACCAGGCTGTATCTCATGAACCGTAATAGTTAGACAGTTGAAATTTTCACAGATGATGTATTTCTGTTGCCGCTATGACAACAAATACTAAAAACAGAATAAAATAAATATTTAAGGGGGCATACAACAAACGTGATTTTTTCGCCGTTTTTATAGATAATGGTACTTACGGAACCCTTCGTGCGCGAGTCCGACTCGCACTTGGCCGATTTTTACTTATTATATAGGGGTTCCCTTTAAAAAGTGAATCGCTCGCAAAAGCGAGTAGGTAGTGACCCCTATTAATTGAAACGCAACGCTCTCGAACGCTGCCAGCGATAATTCGAAGAAATTAGCTATTATTATTTTTAGTACTGCAGCTTGTCATGTTTTCAATTAAAACGTGTTTTTAGGTAGGCGGATGTCATTTGGCCTGCAAGCAAAGTGCTCTCTGTCACAAACTACTTTGAGAACATGGATTTATATCTATTGTCATATATTAATTTAATATTTATTTTCTATTTTCTATTCACCAGGACGTTTGTACTTAGCGGACGCAAGAAGTGACCTGCGCTGGCGGAAAGTTCGGCCGAACGGGACCGAGGGGGATCTCCTGCCCACGCAAATTGAGATTAAAACTACGAGGTGAGTTGTTGAAATAAATGTGGCATATATTATGCAGTGCTAGCTGCGACCCGCGGTGTTACCCGCGGTTAATATATGAATAGAATAGAATAGAAAAGTTTTTTATTCAAATAAACTTTTACAAGTACTTTTGAATCGTCAATTGAATCTACCACTAACTATGTATAAGTTTGTACACATAAAAATATTTGAACGGAATCTTCTAAGTGTAACTTATGTTAGCATAGAGAACGACAGTAAATTCATGCAAACGCATACAAATGCATGCAATGACGGCAAACTATTGCAATAATGTGTTATGTGAGCGTGATTTACCTAAGAACAAGCAGCGCCATCTATAGCATTTAAGTCTATTTAAGTCCCACAGGAACACTTTTCCGGAATAAAAAGTAGCCTATGTGTTATTCCAGGGTATACTTAAGTATATCTTCTATCTTCATTCCAAATTATATAATTAAAAATAGTTGTGGCATTAAGAGTAACAAACATACACATATACATACACACAAACTTTCGCCTGTATAATATTAGTGTGATTATAGAAATAAATGTACCTATATTATTTCCGATTGTGATTTAGTTAAAAATAGGATTGCAAGGAATAGATAAGTAACATTTTAATTAAATTCTCCTCGCCTGAATCGTATTAAATACATGCCACTGTTCGCCGCTTATTGAATTTTCCGTCACATATTCGAAGCACGTATCCATGGCTCCGATAGCTAGGCGGACTTATTTCATAATTAATAGTAATCATAATTGTAGTTAGTTTGGCTATCTAATTTGTATTTTGTTACAAAAAAGCTTTTGTGTTCTCAATTCTTTTTTCTATCCTGAGAGCCTTTTCAGATAAATATATGTATATGCAATAATATTATGCATATCTCGCCATGCACACGGATTCTTTAGTTATTTCAAACGTGGTTGAAATAATTGAAATTCAGACTAGACCGAGCCGTGCGCGTGTCCCGTCCGATTAACGTTTATTTGTTAATTTAACCTAATACAATTAATAATAAAATGAATAATTAATTTTAAATTAATGTACTTAATAATATTTTAATTAAGAAAATAAACGTTAATTTTAGTAACGTGTCCTAGGACGTCCGAGCGCAAAAGTGTTGTTAGTAATTTGTACCGTCTAAACTAGGCCCAATACAAAGATCTACACAAATTACTTACCTACTCTGTCTGTTATAGGCTTCCTAACAAAACATGAATAGGAAAACTCGCTGTACGGCTGTAGTAGGCACATACCTATACACTTATAAATATGATTGCGAAATAAAATTGCGATATCCATTCCTAGTTTTCATGTTCTAATAATAACCTCCCATACCATTTTCATTTACAAAGAAACTCGTTCGCCGTATTGCAGGATCTTTTATAAATTTCCGGTTTCTAAGTGTTTCATCTTTATTGAAGAAAAGATAATTAGACAGATGTATTTTTTCTATATGCCGTTGACCTACTATAGTATGACCTTCTGTCGAGATTTATAAGTTGTAACTATCTGTCTTATTATACAGGTCTACGTAACTACGTCGAGCAATCGGAGATTTTAACTAGGCCGTACCTACACTGATATTTCGGTACGGGAATGTTTTTACCACGCTTTCATTAGCATCGCCTGAACCCGCGGGTTGGATAAATCTTAGCAATGAGGGTCTGATGATGGAACTGGAAAGTAGATAGAAGCACTCCTCAATGGCTACTCGTAAACCCACTGAAATTTGAACTAATTTCACGAGTCTTATTTACTTACGTAAAAAACTGACGAAAAGGAGTCTGATGACGTCTAAGAAACTTATTAGTAAAAAATTAAAAGTTAAAACGGTAAATTAACAAATAAACGTTAATCCTATAATTTTTAATGCGTGATTAACGTGTGGTTTTTTTTTCGTTTTTTTTTAACTATATATCAATGATTCTAATGTGTTATACGTATAATCGACTGATCGCTTTTATTTCAATGGGTGAGGACAAATTATGACAGAAGAGCTATAATATTATAGGGTCATGACATTGACAAGGTGGTCTGATTTAACGGAGAAAGAATGGACATGCACATAGTTATCTAATGGTATAACGACGTCATTATCAAAGTCCGTGAGCATTTTCTTGTAGCTACTAAATTAATACTATGTATCAAAATCAGTTTCATCAGGAAATAAGCAATTAAATCGCCTTTGTCGTTATGTATCGCATGAAATTTCCGGCTAAGTTCGTGTATAATGTGGTCTCGATGAAAGTTTATTATGCCTTGTATCCATTAACCAAATTGCTCCTGCTTCAATCCACTTCTGCTAAGTCGAAATTAGGTATTCCGCGTATTTATTAGCGTTGGTGGGCGAGAGGTCGGGTTGAATTATGATTCACTCGAGTAGATAATAATGTTCACCATTGGACGTGAAATGAAAACATCACGTAACTTTTGAACTGTAAAGAAAATATAATATACATAGGTTCGTTCGTTTACAATACATTCTCATGAACAATATGATAGAGCTCGCTTTTTCAAAAAACATCTGTCGAAAGTGCATATTTCTAATCTAATCTATCTACCTATTTATGGTCATCCGGAAAACTTTGATGTTGGACATCCCAAATTATGAATACCTTTTCCAACCTTTATACCTACTTTCAAGGAAGTTTGCTATAGTAGGTCTAATCTACCTAGCTTTAGCTGTAGATTACGATTTTTTCAAAATCCCGTGGGAACTGTGGAGTTTTCCAGGATAAAAATGGTAGCTTATGTGTTATAGATTTTTTGGACCAGGAACCCTCATGGGCGTGTGCAGAATAATTCACTCAACGTTTCATCATAATCGGATAAAATTATTTTTATTTGTATAGATTCTTACCCGACTACGGCAAAGGCAAAAGAAAGGGTTAGATTTTAGTAGTCTATGTATGTATGTTTGTAACCGATTTTTGTATCAGATTCTGTGTGTTCCACCGGAGCGCCTAAACTGCTGGGCTGATTTTGATGAATCAGGTGTCAACCTTAGGTGTCAACCTTAACAACGAGTCAATCAATTGATTTGTTGTTAAGGTCCGGGTGACATAGGCTACATTTTATATACGAAAAAAATCGAAAAGTGACCTTCGCGCGGCTAAACTTGAATATTAAGTTAGTTTCGGATACACATAAGAGATGGCGCCACTAGCTGCTTGCCCCGCGCTTTCTAAGTAAGTACTTATGTAAAGTTTGTCGTTGCAGGGACGACGTGGAGGACATCATCGGCGCGTACCTGAGCGTGAAGAGCGTGTCGGCGCAGGACTACGGCGCGTACGTGTGCGTGGTGCGCAGCAACGACGTCATCCTGAGCAACTACGTCACCGTGCACTACAAGGGTGAGTCGATCGAACGGCGCGGCGCGTACCTGAGCGCGACGAGGCACGGTGACTGCCGACCGCGCCAACGGGCAGTCGCTGTAAACGATTGTGTGCGTGTTGCAGGTGTAGGGGTGAGCGACGAGGCGTCGTGGTGCGCGGGCGGCGAGGTGCCGTGGCGCGCGCTGGCGCTGGGCGGCGCGGCGGGCGCGCTGCTGCTGCTGTCGCTGCTCGCGTTCCACCGCCGCTGCACGCCGCGCCTGCTGCTGGCCGCCCGCCACGCGCGCGCGCGCGCCGCCACCGCCGCGCACCGCGCCAGGAGTAAGCAACACCGCATAATATTCACCATTATTATTATCATCAGCACAGTGTGATCCGACACCAACTTTTTGAATATGTCTGGATTTCTGCTTGGTCTGTTTACGTTACGCACTGCACTGTTCTGCGACAGTACTGGAGAAGGAGTTCGACGTGCTGGTGTGCTGGACGTGCGTGGACGGCGAGCTGGTGCGCGGCGCGCTGCTGCCCACGCTCTCGCTCAAGTACAAGTACCGCGTGCACACCGCCACGCTCTCCACGCAGCCCGACAACTGTGAGTGCTGCCAGCTTATTGTACCCGCATTCGCTGATAAATTATCCATGTCATTACTTCATTAATCGGTTACATTGAATTGTTGTAGGGTACAGCGAGCTGGTGGGCGAGGTGTCGCGTTGCCGCTCGGTGGTGGCGGTGCTGTCGCCCGCGCAGTACACGCCGCCGCAGCTGCTCACCGCGCTGCGGCAGCTCGGCGCCCTGGCCGTGCCGCCGGTGGTCGTCTTGCTGCAGGTGAGTGACCCGCCACCGACCCGCCACCGACCTGCCGCCGCCAGGGGGCTCAGGGTAAACATGAGTACAATACAATGCAATGTGGTTTGTTGTCAGGACCTGCCGAAGCTGAAGCGCGAGGCGAAGGACGCGGGCTCGCGGCTGGTGGAGGTGCTGCGGCGCACGCGGCTGGTGGCGTGGCGCCACGTGCACGAGCGCGCCTTCTGGACCGCGCTGCGCCTCGCGCTGCCGCTGCCGCCGCCGCACCCGCTGCCGCTCACCTGCACCGCCGCCAGGCAGGTACTACACCTCAGGCGAAGGACGCGGGCTCGCGGCTGGTGGCGTGGCGCCACGTGCACGAGCGCGCCTTCTGGACCGCGCTGCGCCTCGCGCTGCCGCTGCCGCCGCCGCACCCGCTGCCGCTCACCTGCACCGCCGCCAGGCAGGTACTACACCTCAGGCGAAGGACGCGGGCTCGCGGCTGGTGGCGTGGCGCCACGTGCACGAGCGCGCCTTCTGGACCGCGCTGCGCCTCGCGCTGCCGCTGCCGCCGCCGCACCCGCTGCCGCTCACCTGCACCGCCGCCAGGCAGGTACTACACCTCAGGCGAAGGACGCGGGCTCGCGGCTGGTGGCGTGGCGCCACGTGCACGAGCGCGCCTTCTGGACCGCGCTGCGCCTCGCGCTGCCGCTGCCGCCGCCGCACCCGCTGCCGCTCACCTGCACCGCCGCCAGGCAGGTACTACACCTCAGGCGAAGGACGCGGGCTCGCGGCTGGTGGCGTGGCGCCACGTGCACGAGCGCGCCTTCTGGACCGCGCTGCGCCTCGCGCTGCCGCTGCCGCCGCCGCACCCGCTGCCGCTCACCTGCACCGCCGCCAGGCAGGTACTACACCTCAGGCGAAGGACGCGGGCTCGCGGCTGGTGGCGTGGCGCCACGTGCACGAGCGCGCCTTCTGGACCGCGCTGCGCCTCGCGCTGCCGCTGCCGCCGCCGCACCCGCTGCCGCTCACCTGCACCGCCGCCAGGCAGGTACTACACCTCAGGCGAAGGACGCGGGCTCGCGGCTGGTGGCGTGGCGCCACGTGCACGAGCGCGCCTTCTGGACCGCGCTGCGCCTCGCGCTGCCGCTGCCGCCGCCGCACCCGCTGCCGCTCACCTGCACCGCCGCCAGGCAGGTACTACACCTCAGGCGAAGGACGCGGGCTCGCGGCTGGTGGCGTGGCGCCACGTGCACGAGCGCGCCTTCTGGACCGCGCTGCGCCTCGCGCTGCCGCTGCCGCCGCCGCACCCGCTGCCGCTCACCTGCACCGCCGCCAGGCAGGTACTACACCTCAGGCGAAGGACGCGGGCTCGCGGCTGGTGGCGTGGCGCCACGTGCACGAGCGCGCCTTCTGGACCGCGCTGCGCCTCGCGCTGCCGCTGCCGCCGCCGCACCCGCTGCCACTCACCTGCACCGCCGCCAGGCAGGTACTACACCTCAGGCGAAGGACGCGGGCTCGCGGCTGGTGGCGTGGCGCCACGTGCACGAGCGCGCCTTCTGGACCGCGCTGCGCCTCGCGCTGCCGCTGCCGCCGCCGCACCCGCTGCCGCTCACCTGCACCGCCGCCAGGCAGGTACTACACCTCAGGCGAAGGACGCGGGCTCGCGGCTGGTGGCGTGGCGCCACGTGCACGAGCGCGCCTTCTGGACCGCGCTGCGCCTCGCGCTGCCGCTGCCGCCGCCGCACCCGCTGCCGCTCACCTGCACCGCCGCCAGGCAGGTACTACACCTCAGGCGAAGGACGCGGGCTCGCGGCTGGTGGCGTGGCGCCACGTGCACGAGCGCGCCTTCTGGACCGCGCTGCGCCTCGCGCTGCCGCTGCCGCCGCCGCACCCGCTGCCGCTCACCTGCACCGCCGCCAGGCAGGTACTACACCTCAGGCGAAGGACGCGGGCTCGCGGCTGGTGGCGTGGCGCCACGTGCACGAGCGCGCCTTCTGGACCGCGCTGCGCCTCGCGCTGCCGCTGCCGCCGCCGCACCCGCTGCCGCTCACCTGCACCGCCGCCAGGCAGGTACTACACCTCAGGCGAAGGACGCGGGCTCGCGGCTGGTGGCGTGGCGCCACGTGCACGAGCGCGCCTTCTGGACCGCGCTGCGCCTCGCGCTGCCGCTGCCGCCGCCGCACCCGCTGCCGCTCACCTGCACCGCCGCCAGGCAGGTACTACACCTCAGGCGAAGGACGCGGGCTCGCGGCTGGTGGCGTGGCGCCACGTGCACGAGCGCGCCTTCTGGACCGCGCTGCGCCTCGCGCTGCCGCTGCCGCCGCCGCACCCGCTGCCGCTCACCTGCACCGCCGCCAGGCAGGTACTACACCTCAGGCGAAGGACGCGGGCTCGCGGCTGGTGGCGTGGCGCCACGTGCACGAGCGCGCCTTCTGGACCGCGCTGCGCCTCGCGCTGCCGCTGCCGCCGCCGCACCCGCTGCCGCTCACCTGCACCGCCGCCAGGCAGGTACTACACCTCAGGCGAAGGACGCGGGCTCGCGGCTGGTGGCGTGGCGCCACGTGCACGAGCGCGCCTTCTGGACCGCGCTGCGCCTCGCGCTGCCGCTGCCGCCGCCGCACCCGCTGCCGCTCACCTGCACCGCCGCCAGGCAGGTACTACACCTCAGGCGAAGGACGCGGGCTCGCGGCTGGTGGCGTGGCGCCACGTGCACGAGCGCGCCTTCTGGACCGCGCTGCGCCTCGCGCTGCCGCTGCCGCCGCCGCACCCGCTGCCGCTCACCTGCACCGCCGCCAGGCAGGTACTACACCTCAGGCGAAGGACGCGGGCTCGCGGCTGGTGGCGTGGCGCCACGTGCACGAGCGCGCCTTCTGGACCGCGCTGCGCCTCGCGCTGCCGCTGCCGCCGCCGCACCCGCTGCCGCTCATCTGCACCGCCGCCAGGCAGGTACTACACCTCAGGCGAAGGACGCGGGCTCGCGGCTGGTGGCGTGGCGCCACGTGCACGAGCGCGCCTTCTGGACCGCGCTGCGCCTCGCGCTGCCGCTGCCGCCGCCGCACCCGCTGCCGCTCACCTGCACCGCCGCCAGGCAGGTACTACACCTCAGGCGAAGGACGCGGGCTCGCGGCTGGTGGCGTGGCGCCACGTGCACGAGCGCGCCTTCTGGACCGCGCTGCGCCTCGCGCTGCCGCTGCCGCCGCCGCACCCGCTGCCGCTCACCTGCACCGCCGCCAGGCAGGTACTACACCTCAGGCGAAGGACGCGGGCTCGCGGCTGGTGGCGTGGCGCCACGTGCACGAGCGCGCCTTCTGGACCGCGCTGCGCCTCGCGCTGCCGCTGCCGCCGCCGCACCCGCTGCCGCTCACCTGCACCGCCGCCAGGCAGGTACTACACCTCAGGCGAAGGACGCGGGCTCGCGGCTGGTGGCGTGGCGCCACGTGCACGAGCGCGCCTTCTGGACCGCGCTGCGCCTCGCGCTGCCGCTGCCGCCGCCGCACCCGCTGCCGCTCACCTGCACCGCCGCCAGGCAGGTACTACACCTCAGGCGAAGGACGCGGGCTCGCGGCTGGTGGCGTGGCGCCACGTGCACGAGCGCGCCTTCTGGACCGCGCTGCGCCTCGCGCTGCCGCTGCCGCCGCCGCACCCGCTGCCGCTCACCTGCACCGCCGCCAGGCAGGTACTACACCTCAGGCGAAGGACGCGGGCTCGCGGCTGGTGGCGTGGCGCCACGTGCACGAGCGCGCCTTCTGGACCGCGCTGCGCCTCGCGCTGCCGCTGCCGCCGCCGCACCCGCTGCCGCTCACCTGCACCGCCGCCAGGCAGGTACTACACCTCAGGCGAAGGACGCGGGCTCGCGGCTGGTGGCGTGGCGCCACGTGCACGAGCGCGCCTTCTGGACCGCGCTGCGCCTCGCGCTGCCGCTGCCGCCGCCGCACCCGCTGCCGCTCACCTGCACCGCCGCCAGGCAGGTACTACACCTCAGGCGAAGGACGCGGGCTCGCGGCTGGTGGCGTGGCGCCACGTGCACGAGCGCGCCTTCTGGACCGCGCTGCGCCTCGCGCTGCCGCTGCCGCCGCCGCACCCGCTGCCGCTCACCTGCACCGCCGCCAGGCAGGTACTACACCTCAGGCGAAGGACGCGGGCTCGCGGCTGGTGGCGTGGCGCCACGTGCACGAGCGCGCCTTCTGGACCGCGCTGCGCCTCGCGCTGCCGCTGCCGCCGCCGCACCCGCTGCCGCTCACCTGCACCGCCGCCAGGCAGGTACTACACCTCAGGCGAAGGACGCGGGCTCGCGGCTGGTGGCGTGGCGCCACGTGCACGAGCGCGCCTTCTGGACCGCGCTGCGCCTCGCGCTGCCGCTGCCGCCGCCGCACCCGCTGCCGCACCCGCTGCCGCTCACCTGCACCGCCGCCAGGCAGGTACTACACCTCAGGCGAAGGACGCGGGCTCGCGGCTGGTGGCGTGGCGCCACGTGCACGAGCGCGCCTTCTGGACCGCGCTGCGCCTCGCGCTGCCGCTGCCGCCGCCGCACCCGCTGCCGCTCACCTGCACCGCCGCCAGGCAGGTACTACACCTCAGGCGAAGGACGCGGGCTCGCGGCTGGTGGCGTGGCGCCACGTGCACGAGCGCGCCTTCTGGACCGCGCTGCGCCTCGCGCTGCCGCTGCCGCCGCCGCACCCGCTGCCGCTCACCTGCACCGCCGCCAGGCAGGTACTACACCTCAGGCGAAGGACGCGGGCTCGCGGCTGGTGGCGTGGCGCCACGTGCACGAGCGCGCCTTCTGGACCGCGCTGCGCCTCGCGCTGCCGCTGCCGCCGCCGCACCCGCTGCCGCTCACCTGCACCGCCGCCAGGCAGGTACTACACCTCAGGCGAAGGACGCGGGCTCGCGGCTGGTGGCGTGGCGCCACGTGCACGAGCGCGCCTTCTGGACCGCGCTGCGCCTCGCGCTGCCGCTGCCGCCGCCGCACCCGCTGCCGCTCACCTGCACCGCCGCCAGGCAGGTACTACACCTCAGGCGAAGGACGCGGGCTCGCGGCTGGTGGCGTGGCGCCACGTGCACGAGCGCGCCTTCTGGACCGCGCTGCGCCTCGCGCTGCCGCTGCCGCCGCCGCACCCGCTGCCGCTCACCTGCACCGCCGCCAGGCAGGTACTACACCTCAGGCGAAGGACGCGGGCTCGCGGCTGGTGGCGTGGCGCCACGTGCACGAGCGCGCCTTCTGGACCGCGCTGCGCCTCGCGCTGCCGCTGCCGCCGCCGCACCCGCTGCCGCTCACCTGCACCGCCGCCAGGCAGGTACTACACCTCAGGCGAAGGACGCGGGCTCGCGGCTGGTGTTTGAACTACAGCAAATTGACTACTTATTGACCCTTCACTCGCATCACAACAAAACCGGAACAGTAACAAAAAGTCTATATCTTAACTACTAAACTAAAAGAAGTTAATTTAAAAATAAAAAAATTTACTATGACGTTTATGCGTTTCGAGACTCGAAATCTATTAACGTTGTCGAGACACGCAATTTCGTACTAACCCTACCCTACATTTTATGAAATGAACGCTAACCGTGTACGTTTGTTACAGGACAAACTGAGCACAATCGAGACGGAGGAGAGCAAACACTCTCGTTCGGGAAGTCTGACCGCGCTCGTGTGAAACACTCGGCGTCGTTTGTTTGTTACACGATACGAGGGACACTCGCACAGCTCTGTAAAGAAACGAGGCAGTTATATATTGTGTATAAAGTAGTGATAGTGTGGACACGGGACATGTGCGGAGATCCGTGCCGCAGAAATACTAAGACTGTGAGTAGATTATTATTGATTGAATGAAAAAAAAAACATATTTTGGTCACATTATAAAAAAGGTATTATGTAATTAGACGTAGGTGAACTCGAAACCTGTATACAGTTTTCTGAAGATCTCAGTATCTTTCGCTGATGCTACTTACTCGACTCCTTTCGTTTCTCTTTCTTGTGCCAAAGGGAAATTTGTAAACATGACAATTTATATTTAAATGTTTGGTTGTATTACTATTTATTTAATTTATGTTTAACAATTTTTGTGAACAACTATCGTAAAGAATGAGTATTAAAATTAGTATTATTTTAAGTATTTTTTCTCTCTGTCCTTTTCTCTATAATCTTACTTTAGACTATCTTTCGTTCTTGCTTTACTTTAAAAACTGAATTACATCAAAACGTTGACGGTTTACAGGTCTGTGATATTCTAAAATGGGATGTGACAGCAGTGTGGAAACAATAGATCGACAAGAATCTCATGAAAAATAGGGAAATTAAATTTTGTAGTAAGCAACACTAGGTTAACTCGGCTGCCCTAGTGATAAACAAAGTAATTACATTCAGAACACCTTACCTGGGATCGTTTCACGAAACGAAAAATCAAACAACTGCATTTTAAATACAAAAACAAAATAATCAACATCCAATTACTTTGTTTTTGTGTTGTGCTTGTTGTTTACTTGGTTTTGCATTTATATTCCGGGTTAGTGTGTGCAGTTACTTTGATTGGGCAATTCAAATTTCAGTAAACGGTTCAAGTTATTTGAAATATTAAACTGTGGTAAAAAACTACTCGACATAAAACTTTTGTTAATGCAAAAAAGTCAATTTCACAAAAATGTCAGTTACTTTGTTTATCGCTAGGGCAGCCGTAGTGTTACTAACTTTGAAATTTCATTCCCGTATTTTTCATGAGATTCTGGTCGACCTTTACAATCTACATACCGAATTAACTTTACGCACTGTTGTTTCTCGGTTATTTTGTTAATTGTTTGTATACTTATGAGAGAGAAAGTATTGATGTAAATTGTTACATATAGTCTCCTCACTATTGTATTGTGTATAGGTGTATAAGCCCCGAATAAGTATAATTTATCTTTTGTAGTATGATATACTCATTACATTCCAAATTTTTCTCTATGATGATAGCCGTAAGTTGGTCTAAATTTATTGTAAAAAAATACGTACAGAAAAATAAAGCAGTTGAACATGTATTGTTGTTTCATATTACTAACCGTTTTGCCCTCAATTCCCTCAGTTTCTGACCGTGTAGTCAGTGTTGACAATTGACATGTGGCTTTGATAGGAACCAGCGGGCGATGGAGCAAGCCGCTCGGAGTGTCCCGATGTGATCATATTAGACACAAGCTATATTTTAGGATAAATTAGACCGAATTATTTTAAGAGTTCCCTCGATTGCGACCACCTGCGAAGTATTATTATACCTTTTCAAACAAGATGAATTTTCAAAATCGGTCCAGATGTCTTCTTAGTAGTCGGGGAACATACATAAAAAAGATTCCGACGCATTAAGAACCTCCTCCTTTTTTGAAGTCAGTTAAAAGAAAAAGCGTAGATGTTTCAAAGGTCCAAAGTAAAAGAACCAGATTAACCGACATAGCTTAACAAGTCGCAAGGTGAAGTGGCATATAAAATTTTTGGTAACAAGATACTGAGGCTTCTTTAAAAAAGGTTGGTAAAAGTTGTCAAGACGTTTGAACGTCGAAACTAAATGACAGGACAGACAAGGCTGAAGTGCATTCACCGTTCATTCATTCATTCTCAAGTTAGAACATCTTTCTGGAAATTGCCTTTTGACTTTACTTTATTGCCTCTACAAATACTCTGACTGTTGATTCCGTGGAATTCTGACGTTTCTTAATGTTACCAGAGATAAAACAAGTTCCCACAAAAAATATAATAAATTCAAAACTTACATATAAATAAAAATCAATTATTGCCACATGTATGATAGATATGACAATTAATGCCTGAAAGATACTTCAGGTACTTTAGTTTGGGGTTAAATCGAACTTCAGGTGGTAACACTATTTCATACAAACTCATATTAAGTATCAAGTTCTCTTAGACAAAGTGAACTTGATACTTAATCTGAGCATACAAATAACTCATTCTATTTGATTTATCTGTAATCTATCTTTGACAATTGTCAGAATACCACCGAATTAAAAATCAGACTATATTTCACGTTCCGTTGATATGGTTTCGCGGGCGGAGATGTGTTGTTATATGAAGCCTCTGATCATACTGTCATGTGAAGTTTAAGTACATATAGCAAAGGTTTGAGAAAATAAAACTAACTGCCTTGCAAATATAAAAATTTATTTCCATTGTATTAAGTAACAAATTCTCGCTTATTAAGCATTCAGGCACTAAGTACATCAATTTCATTATATCACCATGTCTCAGTAACATCAGGAATCATCATTCGAAAACTTTACCAACAATGTAAAGTCTTACAAATTCACTTACATACATAAATAGGTAACCAAAAAGATCACAAAAAATTTAACATTTTACCACTACAAGTACAATTATAATATAATTAAAAAATAATCGAGTTAGGTCGCACAGAGATTAATCAAATTAAATTACGTAATTAAATTGAATTTATCTACTTAAAATTAAGTACTCGGTATTAGCACCTTAAAAGATTTAAAAAAAGAATTCACTTGGCGTTTGTAAATCGTATTTTATACGTCACATAAGTAGAGGTGTCACTGGTCCCAAGTGTAGTTTCTTTTTAAATTACAAGATGGCGCTTGAGGACAATCATGCTTGATAGAAAGCGATGATGGGGTCTATATTGAAGCGCGCTTGCCTTAGAGGTACTCAAGCTAGACGCGGCAGGAAATAGCCTAGTCTAAAATTATATTTTTAGAGATGACTAAGAATTTCTCCACGCACTAAATCGGCTTGACGATTGATGTAGTCAAAAATTAACTTTATGGCCTGTTTCACCATCTTCTGATAAGTATCGGATAGCTATCTACAACTTTTGTCTTTGTCACTTGACATAAAGTAAGAAAGTGACTTTTATGCTATCCGACACTTATCAGAAGGTGGTGAAACAGGCCCTTAGTGTTGTAAATAAAAAAATAGGTACGAAATAAACCGAGGAGCTAAATTCGAATAATCATTTGTTGGTACTTTGTATTGTAAACGCCAAAATCAGCCTTCATTTAGACTTACTATTATATTATGTATATTTGTATTTTGTATTTCTAGGAACATTTTTCTCAAAACTTTAGCGGTACAAAGCCTCAAAAATCATAGCAATTGTGTTGAACGGCACAAACATTATCATGTATAACATTTAAATTTAACACTTAATAATAACATTATAAATACCACATGTCCATTGTAAAATTCACATTTATCTGTGTTTCGGTTCGAATATAGCTTATTCTTAACAATATACAAAAAGATCCAATCGTTATTACCTTATCACAATTTAGGAGATTTAATTTTAAAAAAAACCAACATTGAATATCAAACAAATAAACTATCTAAACTTGCAGTCAATTGGATTATGATGGACTTTAACAAAGTAGGTAGTGTAAAATAATACAAAATATTATATTCTATTTTTTGAGTACATAATCTCACAAATTCTGTCTTAGATCAATCGATATTCGATACAGTAACTACAGATCCGATCTCCGATCTTCTCGATCGTAGATCGAGGTAAAGCCTCATTCGGTTCCTTCTGCTTCTTTAGAGTACTTTTTGTTATAGGCCTAGAAAAAAAAACATAATTTTAGATAATAATGCCGTCACTGAGTTTCAGTGCCCGGTTCGAATCTCCATCATCAAAACCAGCTCAATGGTACCATAATCATCTATTGAACCACAATTAGTATAGGTGGCGCGGTTCTCGAGGCACGAGGGGAGGTAGCACGCGTACTCCGCCCACTCGCCCTGCAAAGCATTCCTGTGTATGCGGCAAACTGTACGAAGACGGCGGTAACCAATGCTGGAGGGAGATTATGACGTCATATTACACAGACACAGCGAACCAATTACGGACGCTGCGCCGGTCGCGAATGACTTCAAGGTCATGCCTTTAGATTCGTGTTATGAAACTCGGAAAGGAGCGAAAAAGTTACTAATTTAAATGAAAACTCAATATATGAACAGAGAAAGACAACTTGTAAAAATGAAGAATAGACTGGTTGCTAACAGTTCGTTAAACTAACCTGCAAGGCCACTCTGGCCAGGGTGTCGGCCATGGCGCGGCCGGTCTGCTCCACCATGCCGCGCAGAAACCCTCCCTCCTTCTGCAGCAGTACGTGCGGGTGGTCGAACTCCACCATTTGACCGGCGTCCATCACCAATACCTAGGAGAATTTATCAAAAAGTATAAATTAAAAATTTAAAAAACCCCTGACATTCGCCATTTTGTGTCGGCGGCCATCTTGGATTTGCAATAGTGCTATTTTACTAGTCAAATCCTTTCGTTTGATACCCATATTAAGAGAGTTGTGAAAAAATATGTAATCCGCCATTTTGTAGCGGCGGCCATCTTGGATCGATTTTCATCAAACATAGCTAACAACACTCTCGACTAATTCACCTTTCAAACAAAAAAAAACGCACTCAAATCGGTCCACCCGTTTGAGCGCTACAGAGGAAAAGACAGACACACACACACACATACATACACACACACATACAGACACGTCAAACTTATAACACCCCGTCGTTTTTGCGTCGGGGGTTAAAAACGGTGATAGACTAACACTTCGGCCTCCCTATCTCCGCTAGGAGTGTGTTGAAGAAGTGTTTTGTGCTCCGTATCGGAGAGACCGAGTTCGATGCACTTCTAACTTTCCGGAGTCATGTGCGTTTTAAACAATTAAATATCACTTGCTTTAACGTTAACGTCACTTTAACAGTAAAGGAAAACATCGTGAGGAAACCTGCATGCCTGAGAGTTCTCCATAATGTTCTCAAAGGCATCTGAAGTCTACTATTCCGCACTCGGCCAGCGTGGTGGATGACGGCCTAAACCCTTTTCACTTTTAAAGGAGACCCATGCCCTGATGATGATGAGAATTTAAATGGTACTAAATTGAGCTGGTCGATTGTGGTAAAGATGTATCTCTGTGGTTCTGACAACTGTCAGAATTCCACCTAATTAAAAATCTGACTATAAAATATAATGACCGAAAACCATAGATAAATAAATATAATAAAATCAACAAATGTCTGATGAAAATCGTCTAATTTTCTAAACCAGTGCGGTTTAGAAAATTAGACGATTTTCATGACCGATTCGATGGGAACTTGACCAAAGAATAATAATTATTTATTTATTACCTTATCAGAATCCATAACAGTGTGCAGCCTATGAGCGATGGTGAGTACAGTGCAATCGGCAAATTTATTTCTTATCGTAGTTTGGATCAAGGCATCGGTTCTGTAAAGAAAATAATGGCATAAAGCAAACTGGCGGTTGAGACCACGAAAGATACTTCACAACAGTTTTATTTATTCATCTACAAGTTAGCCCTTGACTACGGTAAGGGACGATGAGTCTAAGATGGAAGCGGGATAATCTGAAAGAGGTATAGCAGTATTTTTTTTATTAAACCCATATCATATATTGTACCGAACGCTAAATCGCTTGGCACCTCGGGTTTTCCGATAGGATGGTAACTGACCACGGCTGAAGCCTCCCAACCGGACTAGAGCAGAGACAAAATTATAAATTCCGAAATTGCACCTGCCGGGAATCACTTAGGCGGCGGGAAGCTGAGGAACGAGAAAGGCGGAGGACCGTGGTTGGTGGCGCGCCCTTGAAAGGGCCTATTGTCCAGCAGTGGACGACTACAGGCAGACGGAACGGGAATCACATATAAGCCACACGGGACGGGTCATCACACTCACTGCGGGTCGACGTTGGCGGTGGCCTCGTCCAGCACCAGCAGGCGGTTGCGGCGCACGATGGCGCGCGCCAGGCACACCAGCTGCCGCTGCCCCACTGAGAAGTTCCCGCCGCCCTCCGACATGCGCGAACTGAGACCCGCCGGCAACTCCATCACCACCTCTTTCAGCTCCACCTGTTACAACACGGGAATAATGTCCCTCTAAATTAAAGTTATACTTTGGCAATAGGTATATTTTGACAACTTGTCAAAGTCAATAATAGGTGAATAGAAGCAGGCGTTACTTTGCGGAATTCCATGATTGGCAATGACAACGAGCGTCCTCCAGAGCACCTGGTCGGGGTACTCGTCGAAGGGGTCCAGGTTGTGTCGCATGGTGCCCGAGAACAGCACCGGCTCCTGCGGGATGATGGACACCTGGCTGCGCAGCTCGTGCAGCCCGAGGGTGCACGTTTCATAGTTACCTCTTCGAGCGCCCTCCAGAGCACCTGGTCGGGGTACTCGTCGAAGGGGTCCAGGTTGTGTCGCATGGTGCCCGAGAACAGCACCGGCTCCTGCGGGATGATGGACACCTGGCTGCGCAGCTCGTGCAGCCCGAGGGTGCACGTTTCATAGTTACCTCTTCGAGCGCCCTCCAGAGCACCTGGTCGGGGTACTCGTCGAAGGGGTCCAGGTTGTGTCGCATGGTGCCCGAGAACAGCACCGGCTCCTGCGGGATGATGGACACCTGGCTGCGCAGCTCGTGCAGCCCGAGGGTGCACGTTTCATAGTTACCTCTTCGAGCGCCCTCCAGAGCACCTGGTCGGGGTACTCGTCGAAGGGGTCCAGGTTGTGTCGCATGGTGCCCGAGAACAGCACCGGCTCCTGCGGGATGATGGACACCTGGCTGCGCAGCTCGTGCAGCCCGAGGGTGCACGTTTCATAGTTACCTCTTCGAGCGCCCTTCAGAGCACCTGGTCGGGGTACTCGTCGAAGGGGTCCAGGTTGTGTCGCATGGTGCCCGAGAACAGCACCGGCTCCTGCGGGATGATGGACACCTGGCTGCGCAGCTCGTGCAGCCCGAGGGTGCACGTTTCATAGTTACCTCTTCGAGCGCCCTCCAGAGCACCTGGTCGGGGTACTCGTCGAAGGGGTCCAGGTTGTGTCGCATGGTGCCCGAGAACAGCACCGGCTCCTGCGGGATGATGGACACCTGGCTGCGCAGCTCGTGCAGCCCGAGGGTGCACGTTTCATAGTTACCTCTTCGAGCGCCCTCCAGAGCACCTGGTCGGGGTACTCGTCGAAGGGGTCCAGGTTGTGTCGCATGGTGCCCGAGAACAGCACCGGCTCCTGCGGGATGATGGACACCTGGCTGCGCAGCTCGTGCAGCCCGAGGGTGCACGTTTCATAGTTACCTCTTCGAGCGCCCTCCAGAGCACCTGGTCGGGGTACTCGTCGAAGGGGTCCAGGTTGTGTCGCATGGTGCCCGAGAACAGCACCGGCTCCTGCGGGATGATGGACACCTGGCTGCGCAGCTCGTGCAGCCCGAGGGTGCACGTTTCATAGTTACCTCTTCGAGCGCCCTCCAGAGCACCTGGTCGGGGTACTCGTCGAAGGGGTCCAGGTTGTGTCGCATGGTGCCCGAGAACAGCACCGGCTCCTGCGGGATGATGGACACCTGGCTGCGCAGCTCGTGCAGCCCGAGGGTGCACGTTTCATAGTTACCTCTTCGAGCGCCCTCCAGAGCACCTGGTCGGGGTACTCGTCGAAGGGGTCCAGGTTGTGTCGCATGGTGCCCGAGAACAGCACCGGCTCCTGCGGGATGATGGACACCTGGCTGCGCAGCTCGTGCAGCCCGAGGGTGCACGTTTCATAGTTACCTCTTCGAGCGCCCTCCAGAGCACCTGGTCGGGGTACTCGTCGAAGGGGTCCAGGTTGTGTCGCATGGTGCCCGAGAACAGCACCGGCTCCTGCGGGATGATGGACACCTGGCTGCGCAGCTCGTGCAGCCCGAGGGTGCACGTTTCATAGTTACCTCTTCGAGCGCCCTCCAGAGCACCTGGTCTGGGTACTCGTCGAAGGGGTCCAGGTTGTGTCGCATGGTGCCCGAGAACAGCACCGGCTCCTGCGGGATGATGGACACCTGGCTGCGCAGCTCGTGCAGCCCGAGGGTGCACGTTTCATAGTTACCTCTTCGAGCGCCCTCCAGAGCACCTGGTCGGGGTACTCGTCGAAGGGGTCCAGGTTGTGTCGCATGGTGCCCGAGAACAGCACCGGCTCCTGCGGGATGATGGACACCTGGCTGCGCAGCTCGTGCAGCCCGAGGGTGCACGTTTCATAGTTACCTCTTCGAGCGCCCTCCAGAGCACCTGGTCGGGGTACTCGTCGAAGGGGTCCAGGTTGTGTCGCATGGTGCCCGAGAACAGCACCGGCTCCTGCGGGATGATGGACACCTGGCTGCGCAGCTCGTGCAGCCCGAGGGTGCACGTTTCATAGTTACCTCTTCGAGCGCCCTCCAGAGCACCTGGTCGGGGTACTCGTCGAAGGGGTCCAGGTTGTGTCGCATGGTGCCCGAGAACAGCACCGGCTCCTGCGGGATGATGGACACCTGGCTGCGCAGCTCGTGCAGCCCGAGGGTGCACGTTTCATAGTTACCTCTTCGAGCGCCCTCCAGAGCACCTGGTCGGGGTACTCGTCGAAGAGGTCCAGGTTGTGTCGCATGGTGCCCGAGAACAGCACCGGCTCCTGCGGGATGATGGACACCTGGCTGCGCAGCTCGTGCAGCCCGAGGGTGCACGTTTCATAGTTACCTCTTCGAGCGCCCTCCAGAGCACCTGGTCGGGGTACTCGTCGAAGGGGTCCAGGTTGTGTCGCATGGTGCCCGAGAACAGCACCGGCTCCTGCGGGATGATGGACACCTGGCTGCGCAGCTCGTGCAGCCCGAGGGTGCACGTTTCATAGTTACCTCTTCGAGCGCCCTCCAGAGCACCTGGTCGGGGTACTCGTCGAAGGGGTCCAGGTTGTGTCGCATGGTGCCCGAGAACAGCACCGGCTCCTGCGGGATGATGGACACCTGGCTGCGCAGCTCGTGCAGCCCGAGGGTGCACGTTTCATAGTTACCTCTTCGAGCGCCCTTCAGAGCACCTGGTCGGGGTACTCGTCGAAGGGGTCCAGGTTGTGTCGCATGGTGCCCGAGAACAGCACCGGCTCCTGCGGGATGATGGACACCTGGCTGCGCAGCTCGTGCAGCCCGAGGGTGCACGTTTCATAGTTACCTCTTCGAGCGCCCTCCAGAGCACCTGGTCGGGGTACTCGTCGAAGGGGTCCAGGTTGTGTCGCATGGTGCCCGAGAACAGCACCGGCTCCTGCGGGATGATGGACACCTGGCTGCGCAGCTCGTGCAGCCCGAGGGTGCACGTTTCATAGTTACCTCTTCGAGCGCCCTCCAGAGCACCTGGTCGGGGTACTCGTCGAAGGGGTCCAGGTTGTGTCGCATGGTGCCCGAGAACAGCACCGGCTCCTGCGGGATGATGGACACCTGGCTGCGCAGCTCGTGCAGCCCGAGGGTGCACGTTTCATAGTTACCTCTTCGAGCGCCCTTCAGAGCACCTGGTCGGGGTACTCGTCGAAGGGGTCCAGGTTGTGTCGCATGGTGCCCGAGAACAGCACCGGCTCCTGCGGGATGATGGACACCTGGCTGCGCAGCTCGTGCAGCCCGAGGGTGCACGTTTCATAGTTACCTCTTCGAGCGCCCTCCAGAGCACCTGGTCGGGGTACTCGTCGAAGGGGTCCAGGTTGTGTCGCATGGTGCCCGAGAACAGCACCGGCTCCTGCGGGATGATGGACACCTGGCTGCGCAGCTCGTGCAGCCCGAGGGTGCACGTTTCATAGTTACCTCTTCGAGCGCCCTCCAGAGCACCTGGTCTGGGTACTCGTCGAAGGGGTCCAGGTTGTGTCGCATGGTGCCCGAGAACAGCACCGGCTCCTGCGGGATGATGGACACCTGGCTGCGCAGCTCGTGCAGCCCGAGGGTGCACGTTTCATAGTTACCTCTTCGAGCGCCCTCCAGAGCACCTGGTCGGGGTACTCGTCGAAGGGGTCCAGGTTGTGTCGCATGGTGCCCGAGAACAGCACCGGCTCCTGCGGGATGATGGACACCTGGCTGCGCAGCTCGTGCAGCCCGAGGGTGCACGTTTCATAGTTACCTCTTCGAGCGCCCTCCAGAGCACCTGGTCTGGGTACTCGTCGAAGGGGTCCAGGTTGTGTCGCATGGTGCCCGAGAACAGCACCGGCTCCTGCGGGATGATGGACACCTGGCTGCGCAGCTCGTGCAGCCCGAGGGTGCACGTTTCATAGTTACCTCTTCGAGCGCCCTCCAGAGCACCTGGTCGGGGTACTCGTCGAAGGGGTCCAGGTTGTGTCGCATGGTGCCCGAGAACAGCACCGGCTCCTGCGGGATGATGGACACCTGGCTGCGCAGCTCGTGCAGCCCGAGGGTGCACGTTTCATAGTTACCTCTTCGAGCGCCCTCCAGAGCACCTGGTCGGGGTACTCGTCGAAGGGGTCCAGGTTGTGTCGCATGGTGCCCGAGAACAGCACCGGCTCCTGCGGGATGATGGACACCTGGCTGCGCAGCTCGTGCAGCCCGAGGGTGCACGTTTCATAGTTACCTCTTCGAGCGCCCTCCAGAGCACCTGGTCTGGGTACTCGTCGAAGGGGTCCAGGTTGTGTCGCATGGTGCCCGAGAACAGCACCGGCTCCTGCGGGATGATGGACACCTGGCTGCGCAGCTCGTGCAGCCCGAGGGTGGACGTTTCGCGACCGTCGATTATGATCTCACCCTCGATGGTGGCCAGTCTATCAACCAAATATTGGAGTAATCAGATAAACTATTGATTTTGTATTTAGTTGTTTACAGCGTCCTACAGCATCTAACAGCCCCCGCACACTGGGCTACAAGTGGCGAAGACTAGTGGCCGGCCACAAGTCGCGGAAGAGATTTTTCATACATTTTATATGGTACCACTGCACACAGAGCGCTCGAGTGGCCGCGTTCGAGCTACAAGAAAATGTATGAAAAATCTCTTTCGCGACTTGTGGCGGCCACTAGTCGTCGCCACTAGTGGCCCAGTGTGCGGGAGCTGTTAGCCGCTGTAGGTATACCTATAAAAAAGATTATAGAGAATTTATAGAGTAGAAGAGTGTTCAAGGATTATCAAAACAGTTTATTAGACAAAAGTTACCTGAACAGGGCATTTATAAGCGAGGATTTGCCGGCGCCGGTTCTCCCCACTATTCCGACCTTCTCTTTGGGCAGGACCTCCAGAGTGAGATCCTTGAGCACGGGCGGCTCCCCGGGCGCGTAGTACAGGAACACGTGGTTGAACTGCAGTCTGCCGGTCTCCGGCCACGAGGGTGGCGGTTTCTTCTTGGGCTCCGATTCTAAAGGTGGCTCGGATTCTATGTTCGAATACTCCTGTATTCTGTAAGAGAAATAGAAATAGAAATTCGGTATGAGCTTTTAATGAAGCAGATCTTAATTTATTTTAATAACATCTATCTACAGATAATATACGATAGTACTGTGATTAACTGACAGACACCGCACACCGCTTTGGAGGAAATATTCTACGCTAGAGAACTACTAAAGAAGTTTTGAATTTCCACCGCAAAAACAAACAAAACAAACCATCACCAGTCACCACACATTACAATTTTGTCCTTCCTATGAAACATTTATTTACGTTTAATTCGAAGGGAAATATTATTATATGTTTATCATGACTAATTATGATCGTCGTCATCTCTTTAAACCGATGAACGTCCACTGCTGAACATAGATTTAGTCTTTTGATGAAAAAAAGATGTTTGTCACCTCTCAACGCTCGTCATCTGGTTCTCCAGCTCGGTGGACTGGCGCATGCCCCACTGGAACATGCCCGTCAGCCCCATCGCCTGCGTGATGGCCAGCCCCACGTTACCGCCGTACTCCTCTGAAAATACCAAGGAACTATACACGTTGGAACTATGCCTATAGTTGGGATATTACAAACGTGCGAACAGAGTCGTACATCATTTTATCGGATTTCTCGCTCGCACTTAAGGGCCTTATGGAAGCGGAACCTGTTTCTCTGGGGTTGTGTGTAATAGTAAAAAAGGATTTGTCGATAGTCGATAACAGGTTATAAAGAGCGAAGGAGAGCCCTCACAACTCTATGATCGTAATGTTTTATGGCTCAGTTCGCACGTTTGTAATGTGACAACTATAGTTGCGATATTGCATAATACTGGTAGGTTGATTTCGCTGGTTGATCAAAGTTGACCCAAGCCGATGAGTTACAGACTGGAGGTCCTATTTGGTCTTTTCGTTTCCTCCGTACCAGGCCAGGCACACTCCGCATTACCTACAATGCGCTACAAGTACCTAGCGCGCTCCGGTTGGTCAGGCCCATTCAACTCTTACCTAGTCGGAATGGATAAGAGCTACGCGATAGAAAGAGAGGTAAATATAACGGTATGTAATTAGCGCTACTGCGACCTGAATTGCACTTTGTTGTGTCCTAAGAAGAGTCGCTATTTATTTAAATAATTTTACTGAGTGAATCTTCTGTACCTTGTAGGTACTAATATGTATTCTGTGCCCATACCTCAGAGAGCAATGTGATAATAATTGGAACCGATATCTAATCATTTATCTCTAAACCTAAGCGTCGACATCTCGTAATAATAAACTATAAACACGCTAAGAATTTATAACTATTTTCTACGTGAAATGTTTTTAATCGTACCATTTCCAAAGACAAGGAAGCTGAGCGTCACCACAGCGATGTAGACGACGCACACCAGGTCCAGCCAGAACCCGAAAGCGCGGGAGCTCGCGATGAATAAATACCTGGAACAATGATTTTTTTGCAATCAAAAATTAAAAAAAAAAAACTTAGTAGTAAAATATGGTCATTGACAATTATTTATACTTCACTAGTTTTTTTACCATAACTTCGCCCGTGGGGATTTTCTTTTAAAAACCCGTGAGATCCCCTTGTTTTCTTGGGATAAAAAGTAGCTTATGTCACTTTCCAGGTCCTCATCTATACCCCATGTGAAAAATCACATCGATGTGTGGTTGGTTCTGTTGTGGCGTTTGAAGGATAAAAGTGTGAAAAATAGCGTGCTATCCCCGCGGGAACTGTTCGTTTTCCCGGGATAAATAGTAGTAGCTCTGTTGCGGCGTGATTGAAGGACAAACCAAAAATCAATAAGTGTTGTTGAAGATATTACCATCTTCGATAAATTCTTTACGTTACAACGTTAGTACTTTTTGTGTCCGAAGTTAGCAGGTCTACATCTATAAATCTTACCTATTATGATTTGAAGATAGTTATATCGTTATATATTGTTATAGTTTGTTTATTACAGCCGTGACGCAACCCGGGTCACAGCTGAGAATCAGCGTTCTCATTTGTATGTGTGTATGCACAGACAACGCAGGGCAATAAAGCTGAGCCGTACACCCATTCTGGGTGGTGTCACAGACGAATAATGTTACCCTTTGTTTGTATATTGTTTGTTTGTGACACCATTGATGAGTAAATATGTTTTCTTTCTTTCTTTTCTATCGTTACACTTACCAAGCAGAGCTGTGTAGATCCTGATGGTTATCGAACTCTTTTATAAGAGCCTCCTGAGCGCCGAACGCGCGTATTGTCGTGATTCCTTGCAGAGACGCGTTGAGATGCGAGAATACGGGACTACGTGCTGGCAAACAAACAGAGACACATTATATTTTGTTACTTTTGTATTCTACAAGAATAATATAATAGATAGACGTCCTGAGGTAACAAGCAAGGTATAAACATCGGCACGTGCATTGAACGCTGAGGGAAAGTGGAGGGGGTAAGCTCCCATGCGCAGCTATCCCCTCCACGTTTCGTTCAGCGTTCGATGTGCGTGCCGCGGGTTATATGCAGTACATAAATATGTACATATAATTAGCAAATCCGTTTTTACAATATTGCACGTATGAGGAACACGTATTAACGTACTATCACGTTTGTTAGTTACAATGATGTAGATGGGTAGATGTTATTTTTTCGGCGAAAAGATTTTAGCCTATTGTAACGGAGCATAGTTACAAAATACAAGGCTTTTATAACATTCTTCGATCAATATAAGACGTGCTGTCCCACAAAATCTAGTTAAAAAAAATGATCATGAAAATTAAATTAGTACTAACTACCATATAGTATATTAGCGGTCCGCCCCGGCTTCGCCCGTGGTACATATATAGCCTATAGCACTCAAGGATCACGTACATATCCAACGGTGAAAGAATTTTTGAAATCGGTCCAGTAGCACACGAGTAGTAAATCTACAGATGGGAAGCTTCCACAAGCGGCCCGCTGTAGGTATACTCACACAAACACACTCACCAACGGTTCACGGACGCGCGCTCGTTCCACTAACCGGTACAGTTGGTGACAAACATGCGCATATGTGTGAGTGTACCTACAGCGGGCCGCTTACTAGAAGCTTCCCCTCTGTAGGTACTCTGTGCCAGTAGTTCCTGAGATTAGCGCGTTCAAACAAACAAATTCTTCCGCTTTATTAGATTAAGTATAGAAGTATAGATAGTATAATTTAATCCGCTTGAAAAAGAGGACTTAACCTAGTGGTTAAGACGGCGCCCTCCTTTCAGGCGGACTCAGTTCTATCTCACTATCTTACTAGGACACCAGTGGTGGCGCAACCAGTTGCGCTACCAACAAAATGTACATAGTTTCATGAAGGATGCCAACAAAATGTATACAGCGCTGTCGTCACTTGGTGTCCGCCTGGTTGCGCAACGAATTTGATGGCGGCGGCCGGAATAACCCGCTGGTGACACAGCACAACCACTAATATGTATAGAGCTATTCGGCGTTTCACTCACTCGAATACCAGTGGCGCTACTAGAAACGTATTACGCCAACATAATATGTCAAAGCAGTGTTAACTCTTCGACGTTTTCGTTTCGACTCTTTTTGGAAACTAACGATCCTGGTGTCTACTCTGGGAGTCTCATGGACCGAATTTCGCACCAACGTCTCTATACTCCATGAACTCGGCATTAAACAGCGTCTCTCAACATTAGTACAGAGTCGCATATTAAAGTTCTTTGGATACGTCTCCCGGCGTGAGAGTGACTCCATAGAGCGACTTGTCGTACAGGGCAAAGTAGAGGGTACCAGAGGGCGAGGAAGATCGCCCATGCGATGGACCGACCAAATCAAATCAGCTGTGGGCGGTCCCTTGCACAAGTGCACCAGGCTGTCGGCCAGCAGGGAGAAGTGGCGAACACTCGTGAGGCGCATAACATCTGCCCTTAAAGACGTCACTTCTGTATGACCACGACCGCTCTGTCAAGAGTGAAACGAAGAAGAAATCTACTCTGGTGTTTCCAGTTTGGTTACTCAAGATATCACTGTGGCGCGATTGCCGGCGCCGCCAGTGTTGTCCTAGTGAAATAATGGCCTAAGTTTTCCAACGAAGAGTCAAGACACCACTGCGGCGAGACCGGTGCCGCGGCCGCCGCCATGGCGCCCTGGCTAACGGGATTGTAGTATACGTATAGTTGTTACGTTCCCTCGAATATGGTTGAGCGAAGCAATGACTGGATCATGCGTCATGCTCGTGAACGGGTGCCACCGTCGGAAATGGGGCTACTTTTGTCTGCCCTTCTTCACATGTGTACAATTGTAAGCATATTATGAAAAAAGCATATTATACAATTGAAGCTTATATACTAGTCAAAACAAAATAAGGGCCACTTGATTTTTTCGTCCTCGTTAGCGATAATTTATTTTTTATGCATTCTCAATTAGTTGATTATTTATCGTGGTGTTACCTTATTTGTTTACAAACATTTTTTGAGTATTCCACTTGCATAATTGTTTAAAGTGGGTAGTTATTGATAATTTATTGGAAGCACTTGAATCTACCGGATTTTAAGACGGATTTTAACTCAGTCAAAGTGACGATTCCGTCAAGAACACTATAAGTTTTGTTTAACTAGTGGCTGAATTAACATTTAAAAAAAGTTATGCCGAGAGTACGACGTCATATGGACTTACCAACCGTAACTAGGGCCGTAACATTGCTTCAAGAAGGCCATTCGCAGCGTTCTGTGGCGTTGCAGCTGGGGTTTTCACGGCGAGCGATCCAGAATGCTTGGAATCGTTTTCAAGAGACTGGGAGACTAACCAGGAGACGGGGATCTGGCAGAGTTCGAGCAACTACCGCACAGGAGGACCGCTACGTGCGCTTGACTGCGCGCAGAGAACGCTGCATCACAGCCCGCTCCTTACAAAGCCGTTTGCGGCAGGCGACCGGTACACGCGTTAGTGATCAAACCATTAGAAATCGTTTACACGAGGACCAGCAGTTCTCCAGGAGACGCGTAGTGCGGATACCACTAACAAGTGCTCATCGTGCAAACCGATTATCGTTCGCAAGGCAGCATCTGGCATGGGATATGAACGATTGGAGCACAGTATTGTTTACGGATGAGTGCAAAGTTAAATTTTTTAGTGATGACCGTCGCGTTAGGGTCTGGAGGCGTGAAGGTGAGCGATTTTCGGATGCTTGTATCCATGAAAGTGACAGATTTGGGGGCCCCAATGTTATGGTATGGGGAGGAATCTCTATGTCAGGCAGAACCGAGCTGGTAATTCTAAACGAAGGCACAATAACAGCTCAACGTTACATCGAGGAGGTCATAAGACCCCATGTGGTCTCATATGCACAGAGAATCGGCGCAAGATTCCATCTGATGCACGATAATGCTCGCGCTCATACAGCTAGGGCCACCAGAGAAGCCCTAGAGGAGGCTGGTATACACGTATTGCCCTGGCCTGCAAACAGTCCGGATCTCAATCCCATTGAACACATGTGGGATTTACTGAAACGCAGTGTTCGAAGCACAAACCAACCCGTTCACAATGAAAGACAGCTAATAAACGTTTTAAAATCGAGCTGGGAACAAATTCCTCAGGAAACAGTGATACACCTGGTGGAAAGTGTACCTTCCAGGCTTCAAGAGTGCATTAGAAAACGAGGAGGGCATACCAGATACTGAGGCAGGTCACAAAATATCAACCGACACTTAGTTTTTTTTTTCACAATTTTTTTTCTCTCACTGATTTATTTTTGCTAAAATGTTAATTTTTAGAAAAGGTGGAGTAAACGTTTTTTTTTATTGTTTCCATTATTATTTCTTGCTTTCTACAATAAAAATCAATTAATTTATCCAATCAAATCATTAATCAACCCTTAAACCTCAAGAATTCAGGAGAATACTGTAAAAACGTGGTGGCCCTTATTTTGTTTTGACTAGTATATAAATGATAAAAAAGCATGGATTTAATTTGTTCCAGCAATGCACGAGACAGCATTTCAATCATGTACATAAATAATTGTTTTATTGTTATTTTTTAAATATTTTTTAAAAAAGAGCAACCGCCGAGCTTTGATTATCTACCTACTCCTAGATATAGTGACGCGGCTCAACAGCGTCGATAAAAATATCTGCCAACTGATGGCGCATAAAGCGCTCTCCGCTCCGCAGTGTCGATTGAAACCTCAAGAGATACGGACGTACGGCTTATTTTTTGCATTCGTTTATTTTGATGAAAATGACTATTTGCGCGATAAAAATCTGCAGAAATTACAGAGGACGTTTACGAGCAACGAACAAAATCTCCTACCATCAGTAAGTAACTCAAAATTAATAGTAATTTACAAAAACAAAACTAATACATTGATACATTTTTTCACAAAACCAACGCGTCGTTTTTTGGTGTTGTCAGGTTTGGATTGCGAATTTTCCCGTATGGTTCAATAGTAATAAATAAAGTTGTCTTATAAAAGCTGATCAAGATTTATATACTATCCATGTATGTGGACGTATGTTTCAAAAACGGAAACTAGTATGGACTTATGGGAATATGGACGCCATTTTGATTTTTTTTTGTTAATGGATCGAATTCTCTCAAAATCGATATATGGGGTTTCCTGTGATCATAAAAAAGAAAACTGATGTCAAAATAGCAAAAAATGGACGCCATTTTGATTTATTTTGTTAATGCACCGAATTCTCTCAAAATCGATATATGGGGTTCCCTGTGATCATAAAAGAGAAAACTGATGTCAAAATAGCAAAAAATGGACGCCATTTTGATTTTTTTGTTAATGCACCAAATTCTCTCAAAATCGATATATGGGGTTCCCTGTGATCATAAAAAAGAGAACTGATGTCAAAATAGCAAAAAATGGACGCCATTTTGATTTTTTTTGTTAATGCACCAAATTCTCTCAAAATCGATATATGGGGTTCCCTGTGATCATAAAAAAGAGAACTGATGTCAAAATAGCAAAAAATGGACGCCATTTTGATTTTTTTTATTAATGGATCGAATTCTCTCAAAATCGATATATGGGGTTCCCTGTGATCATAAAAAAGAAAACTGATGTAAAAATAGCAAAAAATGGACGCCATTTTGATTTTTTTGTTAATGCACCGAATTCTCTCAAAATCGATATATGGGGTTCCCTGTGATCATAAAAAAGAAAACTGATGTCAAAATAGCAAAAAATGGACGCCATTTTGATTTTTTCTTTAATGCACCGAATTCTCTCAAAATCGATATATGGGGTTCCCTGTGATCATAAAAAAGAAAACTGATGTCAAAATAGCAAAAAATGGACGCCATTTTGATTTTTTTTGTTAATGCACCGAATTCTCTCAAAATCGATATATGGGGTTCCCTGTGATCATACAAAAGAAAACTGATGTCAAAATAGCAAAAAATGGACGCCATTTTGATTTTTTTTGTTAATGCACCAAATTCTCTCAAAATCGATATATGGGGTTCCCTGTGATCATAAAAAAGAGAACTGATGTCAAAATAGCAAAAAATGGACGCCATTTTGATTTTTTTTGTTAATGCACCAAATTCTCTCAAAATCGATATATGGGGTTCCCTGTGATCATAAAAAAGAGAACTGATGTCAAAATAGCAAAAAATGGACGCCATTTTGATTTTTTTTATTAATGGATCGAATTCTCTCAAAATCGATATATGGGGTTCCCTGTGATCATAAAAAAGAAAACTGATGTCAAAATAACAAAAAAAATCAAAATGGCGTCCATTTTTTGCTATTTTGACATCAGTTTTCTTTTTTATGATCACAGGGAACCCCATATATCGATTTTGAGAGAATTCGGTGCATTAACAAAAAAATCAAAATGGCGTCCATTTTTTGCTATTTTGACATCAGTTTTCTTTTTTATGATCACAGGGAACCCCATATATCGATTTTGAGAGAATTCGGTGTATTAACAAAAAAAATCAAAATGGCGTCCATTTTTTGCTATTTTGACATCAGTTTTCTTTTTTATGATCACAGGGAACCCCATATATCGATTTTGAGAGAATTCGGTGCATTAACAAAAAAAAATCAAAATGGCGTCCATTTTTTGCTATTTTGACATCAGTTTTCTTTTTTATGATCACAGGGAACCCCATATATCGATTTTGAGAGAATTCGGTGCATTAACAAAAAAATCTAAATGGCGTCCATTTTTTGCTATTTTGACATCAGTTTTCTTTTTTATGATCACAGGGAACCCCATATATCGATTTTGAGAGAATTCGATCCATTAACAAAAAAAATCAAAATGGCGTATATTTTTTGCTATTTTGACATCAGTTTTCTTTTTTATGATCACAAAGAACTTCAGATATCGATTTTGAGAGAATTCGGTGCATTAACAAAAAAAATCAAAATGGCGTCCATATTCCCATAAGTCCATACTTAGAGTTTCCGTTTGTGAAACATACGTCCACATACATGGATAGTATATAAACCTTGATCAGCTTTTAAAAAGACGGAATTTGTTTAAAACCGAAATTCACGCGGGCGAAGCCGCGGGCAGATGCTAGTGTTTAAATAAACTGTAAAAAAAACTAATAAGTATGTAAAATAATTAAATTTAAAACAAACTACAGATAATATGCACCTCAAAATCAAAATATATTATTCCACTACTTGATGGGAAATATTCAAGAACTGGTATCACTCAGCGCACGCCCACATGAATCAGCGCGCTTGTTAAACACGCGTACCTACGTACACGTGTGTGCGTAATACGCACACAGCGCTTTCAAAGTTGGCCCGTTATTTTTGTTGCGACTACAGCGCTTCACTCTATCTAGAGAGTCATTAATCGAAGCCGCCGAGTTTCTTACTGGTTCTTCTCGGTTGGATCGGCATTCCGAACCAGTAGGTCTACTCTAATTCAACGAAAAACGAAATATCGGACGAAATTACGCGTATTTCCTACCACGGTTCTTTTCGTTCCGAAGTTTCGTTCGAACGAAAATGTTTGACGTTTAGATTTTCTAAACCTACTCTAATTCATTTACGTTACGAACGAAAATTAGATTTTGACAGTTTATTGTTCGGAATTTTAACCTCAAATTGACGAAACCAAAAGTGTTATCGTTTGATTTTCGTTTCTCGTTCGTTGTGTGAATTTTGTCAAAAAATTGTTTGAAATGGCTACAAGAATGCTTTTAATAGAGGCTGCTCTACGTGAAGAGCGTTTAGAGCGTAGAATGAGACGGCGCCGCCTGCGCAACCAACTCAATATAAGCCAAATTCCCGATTTAGAGTTTGTAGGAAATTATAGACTCAGTCGGCAATTATTCGAAGAGTTGTGCCAGGAAATACTTAGTGCCTTTACTACCTCGAGCCCACAGTTAAGGTACTGTACATTTTTTTTTTTTTCATTTTATTCAATAAAAATAAGCATTTCACTGTTCACAATCTTCAACATTTTCAGATCCTTACGGCCTTGAATTTTTATGCCCGAGGTGCTTACCAAGGGTCTGTGGAGCAAAACATGGACGGGCCCTTTGATTGGACGGGCCCATGGCACAACAGACTGTTTCTCGTTGTTTGAAGGAGGTCACAACTGCCCTAAATACACCCCATATTTTAAGGAAGATATCATATAATATTATAAGAATTAACGAATTACATTATTTTCCAGATAATATGTGATAGTGATTGCTAATTATAACAAATGTTGATGCTTCATTTGGTGGAGCGACACACATGATGCTTATATTTGGAGAGAGTGTGAGATAAGAAGCCACATGGAGGGTCATTCATCACCTATTCAAAAGCACTTGTAAAAGTTTATTTGAATAAAAAATATTTCTATTCTATTGTATGCTAAGGAATGCAAATAAAAGCTTTTTTTTTTACTTTAATATAATAATAAAATTTATTTTTAAATTACAATAATGTTTTATTTACTTAACTCTACCTAGAAACAAAATATTAAAAAGAAAGGCAATAATAGTAGGTAATAAATAATCTAATATAATAAAATAATCTTAATTCCTATTGTCTATCTAAATAATCCCTAATAAGGCCACAAAGCTGTGATAGCCTAGTGGTTAGGACGGCCGACTTCTAATCGGAGGTCATGGGTTCGATTCCGGGCACGCACCTCTTACTTTTCGGAGTTATGTGCGTTTTAATTATTTAAATATCACTTGCTTTAACGGTGAAGGAAAACATCGTGAGGAAACCTGCATGCCTGAGAGTTCTCCATAACGTTCTCAAAGGTGTGTGAAGTCTGCCAATCCGCTTGGCCAGCGTGGTAGACTATGGCCAAAACCCTTCTCACTCTGAGAGGAGACCAGTGCTCTGTAGTGAGCCGGTAATGGGTTGATCATGATGAAGGCCACAAAGGTTTAACAAGGCAGCCCTAATGCCTGCAAGCTCGGTGTTCCTGACTGTTTCTCTCTCTACACGCCCCTCTTCATATTGAAATAATCTGCTTCTGCCATCAGTGCCAGCAGCAGAATGTCTCCTTCTGGGATGTGTAGGCTGTGAGGCTGTAAAACAACATTCCAATTTAAAAAGGTACTTAACAAAAATGCCTTAGATAAGACAGAATGGGTTCAGATGTATGTTATGTTATGTAAATATTACTGTGTCAAAGTAACTATACTAGAGTAATAATAGTTTTTTTTTCTTGTATTATATTAACACAGTGATAGCCCAGTGGTCCCAGATATTCTCTGCATTACACAATTATTAATAAATTTATCTTTATGCAATTTGAAGTAGTAGTTATATATTATTCAATGCTAAAATTTAATGTCTTATCTGTAGTTTGTTTGAAAGTTATTTCATGCAAATAGACTCTCAAAATAATGTACTATCATGTACTAAAATGTTTATAACAGCATTTAATGATATACTTAAAATAAAATATCACAGTAACTTCTACTTACATGGATGAGGAGTCAGGATTTCTTGTGACACCGGCGGTTGACTCGCAGGTTCCGGGAGCTCTACGTCACCCTGGATGGGTTCCACATACTCTACAACTTCCTCATGTAGGTACATCCAAACTAAGAGATTGTTTGACTGGAGATTGATGGAATAGTTTCATTAGTCTGAAAATAAAACAGATTTAATACCTAACAGAATCATGAAATATCGAAATTACTTAAATCATATTTGATGAAATTGTTTTAAAATGGACTTTAAGTACTTATAGGTACAAGACATAAAAATACTGTTTCACAACAATTATTATTGCAAAAAATATTTGAATTTATCTAAGATTGGATTTAAAGTAATTGAGAATTCTAAGAAAGATTACCTAATAAAACACTTCATACCTTTTGCCACTGCTGAATGGTTTTTATGCAACCGCCCATGGAATTGAGTATATTGCACAATTGTTCCCACAGCCTCTTTGCCTGCACATTTCCTTCGACACTCCTCAACCTCCCGCGGGCTAGATCCCTATGCTCGTCCAAAAAGTTGAGGAGGGTGTCGATTTGTTCGGAACTAGCGGAACCCGTATGTTTAGCCATTTTAAACTGAAAAGATGTATAAAAGAATATTAAGAAGAGGTGATAATTTAAGTGAATAAACAATAAATAAGTTACATAATTAGTTATGAATAAAGATAGGATATTTACCAAAGTTTTCAAAATCCAAACTTGTACGACTTGCACGTCTTGTAACTTTCTGACGGAATGTGTATTGAGATTTCGAAGTGTAAAAAGCACTTGAAAACATGATTTATCAACACCATACTTGAGAAACAAACTCCACAAAAGTTTTTAAAGAATTTCAAACAAAAAATCATAAGTTGACAATTGACGATTAGAGTAGGTACCTACTTTATAATAGGTAGATAATAAGTGTGCATAATACGGATATTTTTAGTTGTCCTAAGTTACTAAGCATTTTTGGCATTAAATAGTACTCTTCAAATGAGTCGGTTATTAGACCCACACGAAATCGTTCATTCCAATCGTTCACGAAAATTGTCTATGGATCCGTACTTCGTCTGCGGATCCGAAAACAAAATAGAGTAGAGGTGCTAACGAAACTTCGTTTAAATTTCGTTCGTTTGCGAAGTTTCGTTTGAGAGAAAGAGAGTAGGCCCCCAGTGGTAGATTTAATTGACGATTCAAAAGTGTTTGTAAAAGTTTATTTGAATAAAAAACTTCTCTATTCTATTCTATTCTATTCTATAGCAAGGGGCACTAAAAGGCTGAGAGCCTCAGAGATGACTCACTCACACCCTCGAGGCGCTTGATGCTGCGGCTGGTGGCCAGGTAGAAGATCCGCAGCCCGTAGAACACCAGCCCGATGGCCAGCGTCGGCAGCAGCAGCCAGTAGTTCACCACGCCCACCACCACCACTATACCTATCAGGGACAGCCCGATCTAAAACAAACAACAAATAAAAACACTTTTTGTTACCTTTCATAGGCGATTCATAATCATGATCAACCCATTACCGGCTCACTACAGAGCACGGGTCTCCTCTCAGAGTGAGAAGGGTTTTGGCCATAGTCTACCACGCTGGCCAAGCGGATTGACAGACTTCACACACCTTTGAGAACGTTATGGAGAACTCTCAGGCGTGCAGGTTTCCTCACGATGTTTTCCTTCACCGTTAAAGCAAGTGATATTTAAGTACTTAAAACGCACATAACTCCGAAAAGTTAGAGGTGCGTGCCCGGGATCGAACCCACGACCTCCGATTAGAAGTCGGTCGTCCTAATCACTAGGCTATCACAGCTTTATTACATTACATAGGCGATTATAATATCCTAATTTTATAATTTTTTTCACAGCATTTTATGTAACAAGAAAACTTCGGTCACCGAACGAAACTTCCCCCACCACCACCCGTCACTTTCGTCACCATCTAAAAGTCTAAAAAGTTCTAAAGTTTTATTTAATGTCTAAAAATTTTCATAAATACACCAAATAATAATTATTATGATTGCGATGATTGCCACGTGATCACAAGCGTGTATTTACTTTTTCACCCAATAAGCGAAATTAAATTATGAACTAAATCTACGTCTCCAATATATCAAATATGGCTGACGCCATTCAGAAAATTATTTCAATCTATGGGATAGTTGTGTACTAAGCAACTACCAGGATATGTAACAGACTATACAGAATATGTAGTATCTTAACATAATATGTAGATTTGTAGGCACCATTCCGAACCAGTGGTAGATTCATTTGTCGATTCGAAAGCATTTGTAAAAGTTTATCTGAATAAAAAATATGTCTATTCTATTCGGCTTTGCTTCAGCTGTCCACAAGATAGTTAAGCTACTTGTAACAATTTTGTTTTGAAAAGAGCAACTGCTGAGTTTCTTGCCGGCTCTTCTCAGCAGAATCAGCATTCCGAACCGGTGGTAGATTCTTGACATGTCATAAGAGCCACAAGTTGGCCTACATGAAATAAATGATTTTGAATTTTGAATTTGAATATGACTGACCTGTAACACGTCGAGTAAAGCGGATGGCAGCACCTCGTCGACGGCGCCCATGTCCTTGGAGAACCTGTTGAGGATCCTGCCGGACGGGTTGGTGTGGAAGAAGCGCATGGGCGCGCGCGTGATCGACGAGAACATGGTGTTGTGGAGGCGGGTGGACGCGCGCATCGCCATCGAGAAGAACATGAACGAGCGCAGCAGCGACACCACGACCAGCGACACCACCATACCTGGAGGAAGAAACAAACTATATGGGGGGTTTATTCTGTAACTTAGTTAGCAACTGAAAATAGTCGCTAACGAATTACTTCGATAAACATTGCTGCTTTACTGTGTGAAATTATGAAAACACTTTATATTTCCCACAGTAAAGCAGCAATGTATATCAAACTAATTCGTTGGCAACTATTTTCAGTTGCTAACTAAGTTACAGAATAACCCAGATGGTCCGGCAGCCCTGGAACTAATTTTTGTAGTGATTAATAATAATAACAAGCTGAATTTTCGTGAGTGGGTTTATTTCGACGAGACGATCAACTTTTTTATCTATGAAAATTCTCGATGGAGGTAGCTACTCGAGTGCGCAGGTGTTAAACATTTCGATTCGCTCGGGTGGGAAATCGTTCCACTAAATTTGTAGGACTATATGGCCATTTCATTACACAAGTATTTACTAGGCTGCATACAAAAAAAACCAGCTGGTTATTAATAATATTCAACAGCGTTCTCCACTCCGAATATTTCCAAATAATGAGGTTATAGAAATGATTAAAAATTATTAATAACTAGCTGATTTTTTGTATGCAGCTTCACTAAAAAATTTGTTCCAGGGCTGCCGGACTAATATACAAGCTATATTTTAGGAAAAATTAAATAAGGTCAGGAGGGCTAATTCCGCCTATCGGGGCATTTCCGTCTTTTTGTCACTACGCTCGCTACAATCGAGCAGCGCCTTTGATTTTTAAATTGCCTCCGACTATGGAAGCAAATTTAAAGACGTATTCACGTAAAAACATGCATTAAAAGCTTTATAACACATAGAGATAATAATAATAATAATATAGAGGTGCCATAATGTCCTATAGAAAATAGTGGATCGGAAAATAGCTCAAGCTTATCAAAATTTTCATAAGTGTGTAAGAGACAACATAACATTTTTGACATAATAATAAAACAGTTTGCGGCAGACTTAAAACAAAAAATGGCCTCCCTAAAATGTATACATGAACACTCACACACGCACAACTTGAGACATCACAATGAACACCCGCCATTTTATGTTTTCGGATTGTGCGTGTATGATACCTAATCTAAGCGTGTGTGAGTGTATTTTTGACACGTTTTTAAAGTAGGTATGGCTCCTCCACTAGTATTACTTTGTCAGTGTTATAACAGCACTTTTATGAGGTATGCCAAAAATTCGGAACTAGATTACGATCCATCAATTTGGTTTATAATATCAAAATGACAAGTACTCACCAGTGTAAATGTATATGCATTGGTATCTAGTCAATCCAGATTTGAATTGTGCATTTTCTAGAAGAGCATCAGTTAGGTTAGCCGAGTACATGAGCGGGTCTGATACATTCTGCGCGTCGAGACTGACCATCGCCGAACGTGGGTGGTCCTCTTCCTGGTTTACCCTATCAACAAAAATATTAAATTCAATGCATTGAAACCAGAACCAGAGAGAAGAAAAACACAATTTTACAGAAATATTATTTATAGGGTACTGCAGTAAAACAAGGGAATCTTAAAATTTCGTCCTGGCCATCTGTTTAAAGCTACAAAGTAGAAGGCACTGTTCGAATAAAAAAAAAACTGCAATCAAATCTTATTTTCAGCATTCTTTTTCTTTATTAGGGGTATGATGCTGGTCGATTACTTGGAGCGCTTCAATGCCACGAACAGATAAAGCGGTCATATAATGTACATGGTATAAAGGCATCGCTATAGAAAACTTAGCGCTTTTATTATTTATATAGCACTCAGGGATCACGTACATATCCAACGGTGAAAGAATTTTTGAAATCGGCCCAGTAGTTTCTGAGATTAGCGCGTTCAAACAAACAAACTCTTCCGCTTTATTAATATATTAGTATAGATATTATATTTTACTACCAATCCAATACCAAAACCATTTGTCTTATACTAGTAGTATTATTCAATATTCAGTATTATTCAGTAGCATTCAGTATTTTTTAAATTTTTTAAAGCGTGCACAACTCGGGGTCAATGCGGTCGGTCAACACGAGCAGCGGTCGGCGACGACTTTAGGTATTTAGGCATCAGCTGATTGCATTACTTTTTTCACGTTTTTTTTGTGGTATCTTGTCAGTGATCATCATTACCTTCGTTTCCGATAGCGATACCCTTACACCCCTTATATTACCCATCTTTTTTCATCGACGGCTAAAAAGCGCTAAATCTCACCAAAAGCTGGTCCACCAGTCGGAGCCGGAGCCCAGCAGCTGCGCCAGCACAGCCACCAGCAGCATCAGCACGACCAGCAGCGGGTGTCCGCTCGCGGCCAGGTACGCGCCGTACACTCTGCCCGACACCGCGCCCGCCGACCGCATCTCCGCCTCCTCCCGGCCGCCCTCGGGGGGCGCTGTCGCCGTGAGGTTGTCTACCGAACTCACCTGAACAGATACAGGCTATAAGGGAAACGTTACCGAAAATGTAGCGTTGTTACTATACTATCTAAACACGATTCAAAACCAATTATCATGTCTTACACTTTAACCCAGGAAAATTAGACCAAAAAAGGCCGTGCTTCCCGAAAGCTGGTTTAAAAAAAACCAGTGACTCTTCAACAGTCAATAGTAATAATCAATAGTTTTCAGAATAAAACTCACGGAATGTATGCTCATCTGCCTCTTCCTGAAGCTTCCCTGCAGCACTGACTCCTCGTTATCCAAGTTGGCCTTGTCCTCGGCCGCCGGTTTGTCCTCCTCGGGCTCGTCCCGCGCCAGCAAACTGGCGAAGTCCAGACCCGACGCGCTGAGCGTGTCGAAGTCACCCGCCGCGGCTATTGACCCGTTCTTTAATATGATTATCTGGGGGGATAAACGAAATAGTTAGGGTGATGGATATCGCCGTTTCGGCAGATTACAGCTAAAGGAAGAGAATATATGTATTCTCAATAGATCTTGGTGTATCTAGGCTTCGTTTGACAGTTATCTCAAAGATTATTCAGTGGATAAAAATTATCAAACGGTCAGGATACGGACCTCCACAACGTAGCAAGAATTGCAGCTGGTAAGCGACGAGCACTCTAGCAAGTAGCCGATCTCACCATACACGATTCGATATTGGGACGCGAAAGACTTGTGGAAGGCTAGATATTATCAAATGGTCAGAACACGGACCTACTCTACATCTCTCAGGAATTGCAACTGGTGGGTGTCGAGCACCCTTGTGTTATTAAGTAAGTAGCCGACACAACTCGAACAGATGCCGGCCCACGTGAACATCTGCAGCTGATAATGAGACTGCCGAAAAGCTACATATTACTCAAATGGTCACAATATGGAGCTGCTCGACATCTCTCAGGAACCGCAGCTGGTGGGTGACGAATACCCTGGTAGTATTGTGCTAGTAGCCGACCACGCACGACTCGAACAGATGCCGGCCCATATGAGCATTTACAGCTGATAATGAGACTGTTGAAAAGCTACATATTACTCAAATGGTCACAATATGGAGCTGCTCGACATCTCTCAGGAACCGCAGCTGGTGGGTGACGAATACCCTGGTAGTATTGTGCTAGTAGCCGACCACGCACGACTCGAACAGATGCCGGCCCATATGAGCATTTACAGCTGATAATGAGACTGTTGAAAAGCTACATATTACTCAAATGGCCACAATATGGAGCTGCTCGACATCTCTCAGGAACCGCAGCTGGTGGGTGACGAATACCCTGGTAGTATTGTGCTAGTAGCCGACCACGCACGAGTCGAACAGATGCCGGCCCATATGAGCATTTACAGCTGATAATGAGACTGCCAAAAAGCTACATATTACCCAAATGGTCACAATATGGACCTGCTCGACATCTCTCAGGAACCGCAGGTGGTGGGTGACGAATACCCTGGTAGTATTGTGCTAGTAGCCGACCACGTACGACACGAACAGATGCCGGCCCATATGAGCATCTACAGCTGATAATGAGACTGCTGAAAAGCTAGATATTGCCAAATGTTCAGAATACAGACCTGCTTGAACCACGCACGACTATAACAGATGCCGGCCCGCGTACGTTTAAAATTAATAATGGGACGCAAAGACTTGTGGAAGGCTAGATATGACCAAATGGACAGGATACGGACCTGCTCGACATCTCCCAGGAACCGCACCTGGTGGGTGACGAATACCCTGGTAGTATTGTGTTAGTAGCCGACCACGCACGAGTCGAACAGATGGCGGCCCACGTGAGCATCTACAGCTGATAATGAGACTGCTGAAAAGCTAGATATTGGCAAATGTTCGGAATACAGACCTGCTTGACATCTCTCAGGAACCACGGACGACTCTAACAGATGCCGGCCCGCGTACATTTAAAGTTAATAATGGAACGCGAAGACTTGTGGAAGGCTAGATATGACCAAATGGACAGGATACGGACCTGCTCGACATCCCTAAGGAACTGCAGCTGATGGGTGACGAGCACCCTGGTGGTGTTCCGCAGGTAGCCGACCACGCACGACTCGAACAGATGCCGGCCCACGTGAGCGTCCACGGCCGACAGCGGGTCGTCCAGCAGATAGATGTCCGCGCGCTTGTACACCGCACGCGCGAGGGATATGCGGGCACGCTGGCCTGTACGTACATTTTAGATTTTGAATAGAAGTAAGATTTAAAGAAATAAGTGTAAATTGAAAATTTAACAAAACCCCCGACATATGCCATTTTGTGGCGGCGGCCCTCTTGGATTTGCAATAATGCTATTCTACTAGTCAAGCCCTTTCATTTGATACCCATATTAAAGGAGTTGTGAAAAAATATGTAATCCGCCATTTTGTAGCGGCGGCCATCTTGGACCGATTTTCATCAAACATAGCTAACAACACTCTCGACTAAATCACCTTTCAAACAAAAAAAAACCGCGTTCAAATCGGTCCACCCGTTTGAGCGCCATAGGGGAACAGACAGACACACACACACACAGACAGACACGTCAAACTTATAACACCCCGTCGTTTTTGCGTCGGGGGTTAAAAAAGTACGCAAGGACGTCGACGTCCATTGCTGGACATGGGTTTTTTGCGCTTGGATCCAGCGGCTGGCAGCGGTTCGCTTTAACTCTTCAACCTAGTGGGGTGGGATTTTCGAACGCAGCGTTTTCTTCCAACGCGTTTTCCGGTGCGAGGTCGTCACTCGATCAAGGTGATCGGGACCCCAATATCAATCGGTTTTTCGCGCTATGTGCTAAATCAATAGCAAACTAAACTAGAGTCAATACTTAAGGATAAGATAAGCTTTATTGAAAAATGTATCATCATCATCATCATCATCATCATCATCATCATCATCATCATGATCAACCCATTATACCGGCTCACTACAGAGCACGGGTCTCCTTCTCAGAGTGAGAAGGGTGTTGGCCATAGTCTACCACGCTGGTCAAGCGGATTGGCAGACTTCACACACCTTTGAGAACATTATGGAGAACTCTCAGGCATGCAGGTTTCCTCACGATGTTTTCCTTCACCGTTAAAGCAAGTGATATTTAAATACTTAAAACGCACATAACTCCGAAAAGATAGAGATGCGTGCCCGGGGATCGAACCCACGACCTCCGATTAGAAGTCGGTCGTCCTAACCACTAGGCTATCACAGCTTTTATGTAAAATGTATAAAAATACAGAATGCTATAAATGAAAAATGTTTTGGTATCTCCCTATCCTACTAAGTACTAATATTATAAATGTGAAAGTGTGGATGTTTGGATGTTTGTTACTCAATCACGCAAAAAGTACTGGATGGATTTGGTTGTTTGGAATGGAGATAGATTATACCCTGGATTAACACATAGGTTACTTTTTATCCCGGAAAATCAAAGAGTTTCCACGGGATTTTTAAAAACCCTATATCCACGCGGACGAAGTCGCGGGCATCAGCTAGTACAAAGTAAAGTAATATGAAATTACATACCCCCACTAAGACTGACCCCCCTCTCGCCGACGACAGTCTTGTCTCCGTGAGGCAGTAAAGTGAAGTCGCGGTCGAGAGCGCATCTTCGCACCACCGCGTTGTATCTCGGCCGATCCATCGCTTGGCCGAAAAGTATGTTTTGACGGACGCTTCCTAAAACCAAATAAAAAATTGTCACATATACATCATTTTTGTAACAAAATTAGATTCAACGACACATTTTTAAATAAAAGGTAACAAAAAACTGACTGCTATGAATGAACATAATCTGTTGTTCAATGACGATCACCGCGCAATTTTAACTCACAAGTTGTTCTATTTTTTTTGGTGTGGTTTAGGAAATACTTTTATTAATTAGATATCTCATTCATGAGTCACCATCTGAGTGATCTTTGATTCTGAGGTTCGCTTCTGAGGTTTACAATAATTATTGTAAACCTCAGAAGCGTTAGAATTAATCATTGTAACGGGTGTAAAGGAACTGCTATCGAAAACGAAGACAGATGAGTAGTGAGGCCGCCCGCCGCTCGCGGGGCATTGACCCCGAGTTGTGCACGCTATACATTGCCAGTTTGAAATGTACTAAATACTAAATCACTAATACTACAAGTTAGACAAACGGATATTAGTATTGGATTGTGTTTAGAAAGTGTAATAATAGCGCTAAGTTTTTGATATCAGTCCCCTGATACCCTTTATAATAAGCATACCTGCAAAGAGCCACGGTTCCTGGCTGGCGTACGACACAGTGCCGCCGATGTGTACGCTGCCGGATATCAGAGGCAGTTCCTTCAACAGCACATGCAATAAGGACGATTTGCCAGCTCCCACTGGACCTATTACTGCTATTAACCTACAAAGTTAAATTAAATAAGCTCGTTTCTGTCATTACAGTTCTAAATCATCTAATAAATCATCAGGAGTAAAATCTCGTATGGTTGATCTATTGATTTATTTGCTTGATGTGATTTTTCGTGACGTGTATTTTTTGTTTGTCACACGCGCCATATTGGATTTGTCATAATGTATATGACAAGCTCATAACGAGCGAAGTGTAAGATGAAGTACACGACACATTGGTCCTTATTAGGTTGTGTTGAGAGATTGTCTCTAAATTAAATTGACTGGGATAAACGAAAAATAATTCTATAATTTCCCGCAGAGACCTGCCAATTTAGTTCAGCTTAGAGATAGTGTACAAAAAATTAGCACCATTATTTATCAACATTTATTTATGAGGAAATCGATAAATTTGCAGTCATCTTCAGACATAGGGTACTAAGCTCAAATGAAAATATTACTTAAAGACTAGCTGTTCCCGGCATGCTTTGCAATATAAAGTATGGTTAAGGAACGCGTAGGGGGAAAAATAAACATACAAACATCAGATGAATAGTTTAGGAGTGAAAAGAGGACATACAGACAAACACTGATTTTCATTTGTCACTGCCAGGTTACATACTTCCCGGGTTTGATGGTGAGCGACAGATCTGTGAGGGTGTTCTCGGAGTGCGACAAGATCCACTTGGCCGTGGCGTGCTTGAGGCGCACGCCGCGCGCGTCCGCCTCCACGTCGGTGGCCAATTCTACTTCGTCTTCTTCCCCTGACTCCAGGGGTGCACTATTTCTACCTGTACATTTTTCGAATAATTTTTTTTTAAATATTTTTTTTAGTATTTTCCTCAATTTTTCAACTGATCTAGAATTGTAGGAAAAAAGCATTCTTCTCGGAAAGGTCAGAACTTGTTAGGCTATACCGTGATTTACTTTATACATTTTTTGCAAAGTATACAGTAAATAACCTTGTAATTTTGAATAAATATGTAGACAATGCCTGCAAATGGTTCCTAACATAATGCCTCGCATACAATCTTAATTAATATTATCAAAAATATATTATCACACTAATATTATAAAGGCGAAAGTTTGTGTGTGCGTGTGTGTGAATGTTTGTTACTCTTTAACGCCGCAACTACTGAACCAATTTGGCTGAAATTTTTAATGGAGATTATGCCCTGACTTAACACAGGCTACTTTTTATCCTGGAAAAATCTACAGTTCCCACGGGATTTTGAAAAAACCTAAATCTATAGCTAACAGCTATACATAGGTAGATTACTATAGCAAACTTCCTTGAAAGTTGTATAAAGGTTGGAAAAGGGAGCGGGAACGGGAACCGGAAATCCACGATTCCCTAGGGATTTGTGAAAAACCGAAATTCACGCGAGCGAAGCCGCGGGCAGAAGCTAGTCAAATATAATATCTACAACATTAATCTAAAATACTTACCGTTTCCTTTAGCATTGTTTTCCTTCTTCAAATCCGTTTCAGCTTCCAAGATAGGTTTAGTTCCCTCTTCAAAATCAGCAGTTTCTTTGGACAAAACAGACTCCCTTGTTTCTTGTCTGAATTCCTTCCCCTTTTTAGTAGAAGTCTGTATTTCAGCAAGACCCGGCACTGGTTTACTGGTATCCTCATACAGCATGAAGCTTTGCAAGCGGTTTATTGAGATCGTAGCTTCTGCCACTTGGGCTATGCCTATAAAAAGAACAGTTGCAGTGTTTACGGTTAAAATGTCCCAGAATTTTATGGAAAACTAGCTGATGCTCGCGACTTCGCCCGCGTGGATTCTTATAAATCTCACTTGGGGGTGGAATTTCCAAAATTCCTGAAACACGTAATTCTTTATTTTTAACCGACAACACAAACACCGATTTTCATCGATATAACTTTAAAAATGACGGACTTTCATACAAACTTTAATCTCCCATTTAACCCACCTGGGGGTAGATTTTCCAAAATTACTTAAGCTCATAACTCTTTATTTTTAACCGAAAACCTAAATACCAATTTTCATGGATATAACTTGTAAAATGACGGACTTTCATACAAACTTTTATCCCCTGTTTAACCCCCTTTGGGATGGAATTCGCAATAATCCTTCCTTAGTGTGCGCCTACGTCATAAAAGGAAGCTATTGTGAAAATTTCAAGTTTCTATCTTCAGTGGTTTTGGCTGTGCGTTGATTGTCAGTCAGGACAAGCTACTTTATATTATTATATAGATAGATTTTCCTTCATGGGAAAATAAATAAATGTATGTATAAAACTAAATTTTCTTTTGAATCCAAGAATTTAATGAATTGCCTATTTGTATACCTTGCACTAGACCCTTAGATCCCAGAATACCTATATATTTTTTATTCATCTACAAATTAGTCTTTGACTGCAATCTCATATAACGGTGAGATCACAATATCTGACCCCCTATTCACTAAATTCACTAACTCTGTGGCTATTAAAAAATAAGCCACTGAGCTTGACCTTGAAATATTTGACAATTATTATTATTTTTTATCTATTTAAGATTTGCTATGAAATATTACGGTTATTTCACACAGTAAGTAAATCAACAATGTATATCGAACTAATTCAGTGGATTCCATTTAGTGATCAATAAGTTAGATCGAGATGGTAATTTTATTTTAGCACATTTTTGAAAAAGTACTTTTTCGTAATACACTTAATGCTATGTACAGACTGATGAAACGTAACATGCAATGTAACGTAAAACGCTCGTAGCGTGCGCATGAAATGCACAGTTCGCGCGCGCAAGACGTCCAGACTGACTGTGTTACAATGCATGATACATTGCACTAAAGTGGACGGCAAAATTCTTTCATTTATTGTTACATTGCATGTTACCTTTCATTAGTCTGTGCCCAGCAAAAAAGACATGATACTGTTAGCTTCCATTAGAGGTAAATAATAATTACCGTTTGTTTTAAGTCGTAAATTTATATAGCGTTGATATCGTTGAAATATCGTATCTGTTAACGTTAAATCAGTCGCCAGTAAATATACTGTCATGAAGTCTCATGTAGTTTTTGTCTATGACGGTTGGTTGTCAGATGGTAGTGAGTGTGGAAGGAGCTGTCGTTTTGCTGAATGTTTGGTGAGAGCTTTCCAATTTTATTATGATTTTGTGTTGTCCACTGTTGGGCCATCTGGTGGCGCTGGTACGACTAAAAGGGGAGGTCGGAGGTCGTATTTAGGTAGGGCTTCATGACTCATTCGTGCAATGTTGGCTAGGTTAGCGAATATACCACAATACCTTGCGGGAAGAAGACGGTCATGGTCTGCCTCAGCACGTTGTAGAAGCTGGTGACGACGAACACCTGCTTGGCGCTTATGACGTTGTTCTCCAGCACGAACGCGAGGATGGAGAAGAACAGGCAGATGCGCGTCGTGAACATGATGAACGACGTCAGCACGCCGCGGATGTACGACGTGGCTCGGATCTGCTTTATCTCTTGCCTGAAATTATATTGTTAGTTATTATAACTCCCGGCGCGTAGGTCGAGCGCTGACCTTCAAGTGCGCGCAGCGTCGTACGAGTGAGCTGGACACAATACGATTGGGGAGCCAATCAGCGCTTACGAGGGATCCGCGAGAGCTAATCAGTGCTTACGAACGATCCCCACGCCCTCCCCGCGACCTCCTCACCACCCGAGATACATCATTTTCGACTTCTGCGCATTGAAGGTCAACGCTAGACTTATTTGCCGTGACTTGTAAACGAAGTAGACACCGCGGAGGTATGAGGTGGCTCGAATTTGCTTGATTTCTTGCCTGAAATTATATTGTTAATTAGGTTTTGCCCCCGGCTTCGCCCGCGCGAATTTAGGTTTTGCACAGATCCCGAAGGAATAGTGGATTACCGGTTTCCGTTCCCGCTCCCTTTTCCAACCTTTATACCTACTATCAATGAAGTCTGCTATAGCAATCCACCTATAGCTGTAGCTATAGATTTTGGTTTTTTCAAAATCCCGTGGGAACTGAGGATTTTCCAGGATAGTAAGTACAGCCAATGTGTTAAGTCAGGGCATAATTTATCTCCATTCAAAATTTCAGCCAAATCGGTTCAGTAGTTGCGGCGTTAAAGAGTAACAAACATACACACACAAACTTTATAATATTAGTGTGATTAATAAGGTTGGCATACAGACAACCAGTAACAGCAGCGAACTTCAGCCTTTTCTCCGACATGGCGGTCCGGTCGGAGACTGTCCTAGGCTGATACTACGAATAGCTTTTTAATTTTTACTAAATTTTAAGTACCTACACAAAAGTGCGATGCGTCAGAAACAACTCGTAACCTGTTAATACCTTGCTTGTAACGCGAGTAGGGTTTAACCCGTCCGCGTCGCGTCGACCTATCGGATTTCAGTCGACTTTGTGCCCGTCGAGCTATTTAGGCTTTGACTTACTTAACTATAGTCCTACTATCCTACTAATATTATAAATGTGAAAGTGTGGATGGATGTTTGTTACTCAATCACGCTGCAACTACTAAACCGATTTAGCTGAAATTTTGAATGGAGAAAGATTATGCCCTGATTTAATACATAGGCTACTTTTTATCTTTAATATCTTTTTACTTTATATTTAATCCTCAGTTCCCACGGAATTTTGAAAAAACCGAAATCTATAGCTACAGCTATAGGTAGATTACTATAGCAAACTTCCTTGAAAGTAGGTATAAAGGTTGCAAAAGGGAGCAGGAACGGGAACCGGAAATCCACGCTTCCCTCGGGATTTGTGCAAAACCGAAATTCACGCGGGCGAAGCCGCGGGCATTTTCTAATAATATAATAAAGCGGAAGAGTTTGTTTGTTTGTACGCGCTAATCTCAGGAACTACTGGACCGATTTCAAAAATTCTTTCATCGTTGGATATGTACGTAATCCTTGAGTGCTATAGGCTATACCTATATATACCACGGGCGAAGCTGGGGCGGACCGCTAGTTTAAAAATATATTCAGTCAGCTCACTTCCTCTACTACTAACAACTCGTAACCTATTAATACCTAATACGTACCTTAGTTGCAACGCGAGTAAGATTTGAACTAGAGGACTTTGAACCGTCGTCCTATCAGATTATAGTTCGCTCCGGCCCGTTGGAGCAATAAAAATGGAGGTTTACGGTCCAAACCCTACTCGCGTTACAACTAAGGTATGTACATTCGTACTATAATTGGAACATTACAAACGTGCGAACTGAGTCGTAAATAATTTATATCGGACTTCTCGCTCGCACTTACAGGCCTTATGGAAATGGAACCTGTTGTGGTGTTATGTGTAACAGTAAAAAAAGGATTTGTCGATAGTCGATAACAGGTTATAAAGAGCGAGAGAGAGCCCTCACAACCCTATGATTGTAATGTTTTATGGCCCAGTTCGCACGTTGGTAATGTTCCAATTATAGTACGTATGTACATACCTTAGTTGTAACGCGAGTAGAGTTTGAACCATAGACCTATTGAATTTCAATCGACCCACTACCCGTTGAGCTGTTAAGGCTTTGTTAAGAATGTTCAGTGAACTCACTTCCTCGCCTTAGTGACTAGGTCGGCAAAGGGTTTTTCCCAGGTACACAACTTCTTCTCGATTCTTGATGACCTGTATGTCCGAGAGGAATTCGTTCATGAGTTGAACGCACTTGTCAAGTGTGACGCGTCGAAAACAACTCGTAACCTATTAATACCTAGTACGTACCTTGGTTGTAACGCGAGTAGGGTTTGAACCGTAGACCTATCGAATTTCAATCGACCCACTACCCGTTGATCTGTTAAGGCTTTGTTAATATCGAGTGAACTCACTTCCTCGCCTTAGCGACCAGGTCGGCGAAGGGTTTCTCCCAGGTGTACATCTTGATGACCTGTATGCCCGACAGGATCTCGTTCATGAGGCGCACGCGCTCGTCGGTGCGCAGCGCTGTCTTCAGGCGCAACACCGACGTCCGCTTGCCCAGGTATGCTGCGAACGAATCCGTTTATTTATTGACATCATCATCGTGATCAACCCATTACCGGCTCACTACAGAGCACGGGTCTCCTCTCAGAGTGAGAAGGGTTTTGGCCATAGTCTACCACGCTGGCCAAGCGGATTGGCAGACTTCACACACCTTTGAGAACGTTATAGAGAACTCTCAGGCATGCAGGTTTCCTCACGATGTTTTCCTTCACCGTTAAAGCAAGTGATATTTAAATACTTAAAACGCATTTTATTGACAACAACTAGCTTTTGACGACCTCTCTGATGCAGTGGTGAGCGCTGTGGTCTTATAACTGGGAGGTTTCGGGTTCGATACCCGGCAGTGGCGATTTGGGATTTTATAACTTCCAAATTGTCTCAGGTCTAGCTGGTGGGAGGCTTCAGGCGTGACTACTAGTTACTATCGTACCGGCGAAGCCGTGCTGTAAAGCACTTTAGCGTTCCTGTACGACCAGTAACATTGGTTTAGCAAAAACTGTCATACCTCTGCCAAGTTAGCCCGCGTACATCTTAGACTGCATCGTCACTTACTAACAGATGAGATCATAGTCAAAGGCTAGCTTGCAGATGCATAAAAAAAGCTCCTACCACGTAGATTTAGGTGTTTTGAAAACCCCGCGGGCGCTCTTTGATTTTCCGGAATAAAGTAAGCAATAAAGTTAGTAACGGAATAAGAGTTGGTTAGTCAACACTTGCATGTGAACTGGCTAATATCTGCAGCCCTCCATACCGCCAGACTTTCGGTATATTTTAATAAGGCATTAAGAATATTAACTTGGCCGGCTTGGCGGCATAAAGATCAGTAAGTAGAGGAAACATTATGCTATTATGTGTGCGTATATCTATATTTATTTAAATGGCGGCCATCTTGCGTTAGATCCGCTATATCTGCATGACTCAATTAACTAGTGTATGTACATTGTACACACACACACGCCCACATTCGAAACATCATACTGAGTATCCGCCATAATATTTGTGGTGTGGTGTTTCTGCGAATTTGCTCTAACACAAGTGTTTGCACTTATTTAAAATAGTAATAACATGTCGCCTCTCTAGATGTCTTTGGTAGTTACAGTACATTCAACGCCAGTATCGAATAACATTCAAGTCAATAACCGTCAATACTTTTAAGACGGGTCCAGCAATTGATATTTGTTAAAAGGGCGCCCTTGTTGATTAGCAGTGTTTATTATTGAGATGGATCAATGCTCCGTGCGACCGGATTTTATCGCAATTACGCATTGCAATTATTAATTTTTATCAATTATATTCCAGCAGAATTACGTAAACTAATTGTTACATATACGCAACATTCACAACTTTACACACATATGTAACTTATTTTACAGAACATGACTTCATTTGCATGGATTTTTGTTTTTTAAAATCCTGTAGGAACTCTTTTATTTCCGGTATAAAATCAGACAGTGCGTCTGTCTGTCTGTTTGAACGGACTAATCCTCGGCATGGCTCAATGATAGCTTGTATGACGAAGACCAAAATAGGACACTTTATATCCCGGGAAATCAAAGAGAATTCCCACGGGATTTCAAAAACATAAATCCATACGGATGAAAACACATGTATGTAGTTGTAAGTTCTCTTATATTGATCCAATTTATTATTAGGTGTTTATTGTGGCCAATTCTGTTGTACACAATCTCTAAACCTAAACTAAAATGACAGGCCTAAATATATTCCTATCCCTTTCACAATGCTCCCTGCGGAAAAGGATAGCACTATTTTTAAACTTGTCAATTTAGTTTAGGTTTAGAGATTGTGTACAACAGAATTGGCCACATTGTTTAACAGAAACACTCGACCTTAGCACTAGCAGTTCTCCTAAGGTAAACTAGAGACATATTAGGCAAGACAACACGTGCAGTGTAATACCTGCAATGAATATTTGCTAGTACCTACGATTATAGAACCTGAAACTTATGTTTAGATACAGGCAAATAAAAAAGAGTGAACAAGTATTTTTATGAAAATACATATTAGAATAATGAACTTTTTGAAAAATACGAAGACCAGCAGCGTTATTCTGTAACTTAGTTACCAACTGAAAATAGTTGCCAACGAATTAGTTCGATACACATTGCTGCTTTACTGTGTGAAATTATGAAAACACTTTATATATCCCACAGTAAAGCAGCAATGTATATCAAACTAATTCGTTGGCAACTATTTTCAGTTGGTAACTCAGTTACAGAATAACCCTGCAGATGTGAAAACCCCTATCATTCTAAGAAATCATCGGATTATAGCTGCTGTTCTGCCCATTGGCTTTGAATTTAAAAACAGAATACGGTTGGCATATTAGGAATAGAAAAATTTAAAAGTAGCTTTTATTGTAAGCTTATATGTACAGAAAAGAGTGTAGTTATAAATGTAGTATTATAGTGTGTTAAAAATAAATAGTAAGGGAAACAGGAGTGGTCTCGCTAATCTCTTATGCATTAGTGCTTGTTTACGCTGCTCCGGGCGCGGCGACGGGCGGCCTAATATCAAGCGTATAGAATCTATACTATCTATAGACGATGGAATACATGGGCGCCGGCAGAAATAATTTCCAGGTGGTGCAGATTTTAGTTTTCTTACAATGTTCGCCGTATTATGATTGTTAATAAAAAACTGAAAGGAGAACGGTCACACCCCATAGAAAAAAAACCCAGACCCGACAGAAACGGGACATATCTCATTTTTTTTGTTATTTTTTATAGAGTTAAATTATATATTTTTTATATTCGAAATCAATGGCTAACACCAAAATATTGCCTTATGTTTTTGTTCAGGCGTTACACAAAAAAAAATACAAAATGCCTATTTATCTACAAAATTCGTAAATATATGTAACTAAATGACGAAACAATAGCTATGGAATGTAACAATAGCTAGGTGACCTGGATATGCAGCTGGATTATGTAATTTTTAAACTCCTAGTAACTCCCCGCTCTGCGCCATTGTTGTTTTAATGAAAGAGTGAGATAGCATGTTGGTGTCTGTCACCACCAAGCTACCTGAGCCATAGCATGCAGGCAGTACGTGACCGTTTTTATAGATATAACTTCCTACTATGCAAGAAATCATCGAATACGATGATTTTAATGAATTCAAAGTTGATTGTTGTACTAGGAGTTCAAAAATTATATAATCCAGCTGCATCTCCAGTTCACTTAAATACATTCCATAGCTATTGTTTCGTCATTTAGTTACATATATTTATGATTTTTTTAGATAAATAGGCATTTTGTATTTTTTTTTTGTGTAACGCCTGAACAAAAACATAAGGCAATATTTTGGTGTTAGCCATTGATTTCGAATATAAAAAATATATAATTTAACTCTATAAAAAATATCAAAAAAAATGAGATATGTCCCGTTTCTGTCGGGTCTGGGTCACAGATGACCATTCTCCTTTTAGTCGGAAATGAAAATCGAAATCTGAAGCCCGGTTTATTTTATGTTCGAGACATTTACAAAATGATTTCCAACAGACGGCTTTTTATTTCAATAATTCCTGTTGATCCCGAGATTCCCAAGGGGTGCAAGTGCACCACCTGGCACCCCCCTGCCGGCGCCCATGATGGAATAACATGAGATTGTTCACATACAAATTGCGCGCGTTTGTATGAGTAAACCATGAGTTTACGTCGACTTAGCATTATTTATGGGTGTCAGTCACTGTTCTCTGTTAATACATAGATTGTTTCAATTTGATTACCGCCATTTTGGCGTTGACTAAACGGAACTAATATCAAGTGTGATACTCGAATTTCGATCATCGCTGCCACCATGTGTCGGCATAAAAAGTCGTCTTAAGGGATGCAGATTGCAGTTAAGGGCTAACTTGTAGTAGAATAAAAAAAAAATTTAAAAGTATTGTCATACCTTGCAGGGGTATGAAGGCCAACATGAAGGCGACGCCGACGAGGGCCGCCCAGCTGATCTCGAGCCACATGAAGTAGGTGACGACGACGGTGGCCAGCGGGCCGATCCACAGGTAGTGCAGGAAGATGACCGCCACGTCGAACCGGTTCACGTCGTTCGACAGCAGGTTCACCACCTGCCCCACCGTCGTCTCGCCGAGCGCCGTCCGGGACAGCCGCAGGGACTGCACACAATCATTTTATATCATTGCTTGTGTGTGCGTGTGTGCGCGTACGTGCGTGCGTGCGTGCGTGCGTGTCTGTTCTCCCGTAGCGCTCAAACGTGTGAACCGATTTGAATGCGGTTTATTTGTTTTAAAAGTAAATTAGTCGGGAGTGTTCTTAGCTATGTTTACAACTTCTTCAATATGGATATCAAATGAAAAGGCTTCATTAGTAGAATAGCACTATGTAAATGCAAGATGGCCGCCACCACAAAATGGCGAATGTCGGGGGTCTTTTTTAATTTTTAATTTATACTTGTTATTCCTTACTAAGGTCAAGTTAGCGCATTAGTCTCCTTAGGGTGCGAACATGCCAAAGATACCTCAACTCGCACCTCGCACTTTCCCTCGCTACCTCGATGTCACATCCATTTAAAACAAATATATGCAAATGTACTAGCACACACGTGCCGAAACATACCTCACCTCTAACCTCGCATACGGAATTTTTGGTATGTTCACACCCTTAAAGGTAGGTACTAATGGTTTGGGCGTTTGGTATGAATGAGCGAGAATTTTTTTCAGCCACATTTTGAGATCCCCCTGCGGCCTACATGCGCAATTAATATGCACAATGAATTGCGCATGTAGCCCGGAATACGTAAACAGTTCACGTCCACTTCAATAAATTCATTGTCATTGATAGTGAATGCGCGTCAGATATTTGCGTTGTCGAATTCTCGTCCATTTCTAAAGGAGAAAAAAAATTTCGGTCTACGTTTCCATCCATACAAAAACGATATACCTACCTACTTATAATAAAATTAAAGTTTCTCTCTCTGATTTCGAAATCAGCCTCTTATTGAGCTCTTATGATTATTTGAACGACATACAGCTTATCTAAATCACACGATTTAACAAGTATAAATTAAAAATTTAAAAAACCCCCGACATTCGCCATTTTGTGGCAGCGGCCGTCTTGGATTTGCAACAGTGCTATTCTACTAGTCAAGCCCTTTAGAATAGAATAGAAATAGAATAGAAAAGTTGTTTATTCAAATAAACTTTTACAAGTACTTTTGAATAGTCAAATGAATCTACCACTGGTTCGGAATGCCATTCCAACCGAGAAGAACCAGCAAGAAACTCGGCGGTTGCTCTTTTCCAAAACAATATCAATATAACAATTTTATGTTAAGTACATGATTGAATTGCCGTCTCGCGCATTGCTGGAACGAGTCAAATCCACGCCTTTTTATCATATATATAAGTAATCTTCAATTTTATTCAGATAAACTTTCACAAGCGCTTACGAATCAATCGACAAATGAATCTACCACAGGTTCGGAATGGTGCTTACAATTCTACACATGTGACGAAGGGCAGACAAAAGTAGCCCCATTTCCGACGGTGGCACCCGTTCACGAGCATGACGCATGATCCAGCCATTGCTTCGCTCAACCATATTCGAGGGAACGTAACAACCCGCACCACACGACACCACCACAGAAATGTTTAAAGAGAGTGTGACATACTTAGGCTACCCATGATCAAAGCATCGAATTGAACACCAATAATCAAATACTCATTTTAAGACATGAGTTAAATTTTCTTAGATTGTTTCCAAACAACCTGTCATTGTGAAATTGCTCCATGCTTTTTTATCATTTATATAATCTTCAATTGTATAATATGCTTTTTTATGAGCATACTTATAATAGAGTTCTTTAACTTGTGTAAAGGCAAGTCTAAGATTGCTTGTGGAATTTTATTATAGAACATTACGCCCATTCCCACAAACGACTTTCGGACCTTCTTGAGGCGCAACTGAGGAATCACGAGTCTATTTCTATTTCTTAATTGCCTATCGTGTAATTCACACTTTTTATTATAACTGTGAATGTTTTGCCTAACAAAAATGATATTGTTATAGATATAACTAGTGTTGCGCTCGGTGCGCGAGCTGCAAGCAGCTCGCGTGCTTTGTAGTCTCTTCAATATTCGTAAAATAAAGAAATGGGAGGCCATACCAAATACCAGAATATTCTAGAGTCTCTTGAAAGATAGAAAGAAATATTGGTATCACGTTTCGTATCTTTTCTGAAAGGACACTAATCAGTTCTATGCATGCGTTTAGTGGAAAAAAAAGGATCTATACAAAAATGTTCTGGAGAGCCACTTGAAAATTAAAAAGAAATTTTGTATGGACATGAATTTTTTTGTTCCGTAGCCTTAGAATAAATAGGTAAAGAAAGGCAGTCGTCGACGCGGCGATAAGCCGTTTTTAGAAAGCCTAAAAGGCTATCGTCGCGTCAGTGCTCAAGGTACTCATGCGCTTGTGTGTGTGTCGGCAAATGTAATTACAGGGCACACATGGGTTGGTTTATAGCTTACGTTTCGAGCGGAAATTGGTTAGAAACTTCCATTCTAAGCGTAATAGTTTGATGTCCGTAGCTTACTTTTTTTTACTGACTCACCAAAGGGCCTAAGGTCTTGAACATTTTAGTTTCAGGACCATGCCTCTATGATTGATAGTTTTTGAGGGCCGTTAGGATACTCTGGTAATTTTTCCACATTCACTACGTTTTGTGATTTTTGTGAAAAAAATCTTTAAGTTCTATTTATAAGTGCAGTAGGGGGAAAATTTTTCATACAAAAATGTCTAAGAGAGCCTCTAGAAAAGAACCCAAAAAATTTGTATGGAGAAAATTTTTTTTTGTTTGGCGGCCATCTTTTTTTTACCGGTTTACCCAATGGCCCAAGGTCTTTAATAACATTTGTTTGGGACCATGTCTGTATGATTGATAGTTTTGGAGGACCCATGAGGTACTCTGGTAAATTTTCCACATTCATGACGTTTCATAATTTTCCTGAAGGAAGACCCATAAGTTCTACGCACATAAATAGTGAAAGGAAAAAAGTCCCATACAAAATTGTTCTGGAGAGCCTCTTGAAAAGAACCCAAAAATTTGTATGGAGAAAATTTTTTTTTGTTCGGCGGCCATCTTTTTTTTACCGGTTCACCCAATGGCCCAAGGTCTTTAATAACATTTGTTTGGGACCATGTCTGTATGACTGGTAGTTTTGGAGGACCCATGAGATTCTCTGGTAAATATTCCACATTCATAACGTTTAGTATTTTTCCTGAAAGCACACTCATAAGCTCTATGCATGTGCTTAGTGAAGTAAAAAAAGTTCTATACAAAAATGTTCTGGAGAGCCTCTTGAAAATTAAAAAAAAAATTTGTATGGACGCGAAAAAATTTTTTGTTCGGTGCCTATCTTTTTTTTACTGGCTCACCAAAGGGCCCAAGGTTTTGAACATTTTCAGTTTCAGGACCATGTCTCTACGACTGATAGTTTTTGAGAGCCTTTGGGGTACTCTGGTAAATTTTCCACATTCATGACGTTTCATATTTTTCCTGAAGGAAGACCTATAAGTTCTACGCATATAAATAGTGAGGCGAAAAAAGTTCCATACAAAATTGTTCTGGAGAGCCTCTTGAAAATTAGCAAAATTTTTGTATGGAGACGAAATTTTTTTTTGTTTGGTGGCCATATTTTTTTCACCGGTTCACCCAATGGCCCAAGGTTTTGAACATTTTTTGTTTCGGGACGGTACCTTTCCGACTGATAGTTTTCGAGATCCCTTAGGGCACCCTAGTCAGTTTTCCACGTTCAGCTCTCTCTATAATTTTGTAGACCTTATATTTTTGAATTTTACACACATGAAAATTATGGTGAAAAAGTCCCATACAAAATTGTTCAGGAGAGGTGATCAGTACCTGACTTCAAGTAGCTTTATATATATAACTAGTATGGCGCGTGGGTGCGCGGCCCGCAAGCGGACCGCGAGGATTCGAGTAGTTTTTGTTTGAGCACGTCCCACCTATCTTCAATACCCTCGCCGTGCTCTTCATCCGTCTCCAAAATCTTCGATCATCAGCTCTTTCCGTATTTTTCCATCAATAATTTTTTTTTGTGTAGAAAAATAAATTCCGCCATCTTGTTTTTTTCTGTTCATCAAGTAGACTTTTAGGTCTTGATCATCTTTTTCCCAGAAACCACTCTTCCATCTTTTATGCTTGGTGAGATAGACTCTGACGAAATTTGTATAGCCGCCATCTTGAATCCGCCATTTTGTTTTTTTTTCAGCTCAGTGCCAATTGGATGAGGTTTTGAGTAATTTTTGTTTGAGCACCTCCCATCTATCTAACATACCCTGCCCGGGCTCCTCATCCATCTTCCAAACCCTCAATCATCATGTCTTTCCATATTTTTCTTTGAGAGTTCTCCAAAGAATCGCATCAAAGCCTTGCATAGTTTACAACTTGTAGTCTCTTCAATATTCGCCATACATTTTCTATGGAAAAATAAATTCCGCCATTTTGATTTTTTTTTTCAATTCATCAAGTAGACCTTTGGATCCTCATCATCTTTTGCGAAGAAACCACTCTTCCATCTTTTATACCCTCCGAGATGGAGACCGATGAAATTTGTATGGCGGCCATCTTTTTTTCGCCATTTTGAATTTTTTTTCAGCTAACTGCCAATTGGATGACGTTTCGAGTGACATTTGTTCGAGCACCCCCCACCTATCTTCAATACCTTAAGCGTGCTGCTCACCTGTCTCCGAAATCCTCAATCATCAGCTCTCTCCATATTTTTCCTCTTAATGAATTTTTGTCCTCTATACGAAACCATTTGTGAAAAAAAAATTTTTCATACAAAATTTTACAGGAGAGGCGATGAATGAGTCAGTGAATCAGAACGAACAGCTATATATATATTAACTAGTAGGGCGCGTGGGTGCGCGGCCCGCAAGCGGACCGCGAGGTTTTGCTTTCGGGTATTTTGGTTTGAGGAGCCTCCACTTATCTTTCCCAAATTCCTAATCCTCGATCATTATCACTCTCCATATTTTTTCTTCGAATCATTCTGCTCATCAAATAGATCTTTAGGTATTGATCATCTTTTTCCAAGAAACCACTCTTCCATCTTGTATACTTGGTGAGATAAACACCGACGAAATTTGTATAGCCACCATCTTGAATCCGCCATTTTGGTATTTTTTTTTCGCCGTGCCAACTGGATGAGGTTTTGAGTAATTTTTGTTTGAGCACCTCCCACCTATCTACAATACCCTGCCCGGGCTCCTCAACCATCTTCCAAACCCTCAATCATCATGTCTTCCCATATTTTTCTTTGAGAGTTCTCCAAAGAACCTCATCAAAGCCTTGGATAGTTCACAACTTGTAGTCTCTTCAATATTCGCCATACATTTTCTATGGAAAAATAAATTCCGCCATTTTGAATTTTTTTTCTATGCATCGAGTAGATCTTCTGATCCTGATCATCTTTTGCGAAGAAACCACTTTTCCATCTTTTATACCCTCCGAGTTGGACGCCGACGAAATTTGTATAGCGGCCATCTTTTTTTCGCCATTTTGAATTTTTTTTCAACTCATTGCCAATTGGATGACGTTTCAAGTGACATTTGGTCGAGCACCCCCCACCTATCTTCAATAGCTTAAGCATGCCATTCCCTCGTCTCTGAAATCTTCAATCATCAGCTCTCTCCATATTTTTCCTCTTAATGAATTTTTATCCTCTATACGACACCATTATTGAAAAAAAAAAATTTCATACAAAATTGTTCAGGAGAGGCGATGAATGAGTCAGTGAATCAGAACGAACAGCTATATATATATTAATATTGAGAAGCTACTGTAAGAATACCTATTTCTTTAAATTTCTCTCGACGGGAATCCCGCGGTTTTAAATTATAAATTGCGCGAATTGCCCTTTTTTGTAAAACGAAATTTTTTTTTTTTCATTTGATACCCATATTGAGGGAGTTGTGAAAAAATATGTAATCCGCCATTTTGTAGCGGCGGCCATCTTGGACCGATTTTCATCAAACATAGCTAACAACACTCTCGACTAATTGACCTTTCAAAAGAAAAAAACCGCATTCAAATCGGTCCACCCGTTTGAGCGCCACAGGGGAACAGACAGACACACACACACACACACACAGACACGTCAAACTTATAACACCCCGTCGTTTTTGCGTCGGGGGTAAAAAAAACCCTCTGTCCGACTGTCAATGTGTATGTCTGAACTAATCTACGAAACGGCTTAATAATCCGATTTAGACGAGACTTTTGCAAGGTAGACGATTATATAAAAGAAGTGATCTAGGTTACGTTTTATCTCGGATATTAAAGAGTATTCACAGAATTTTTAAAAAACCTAAATCCACGCGGACATCAGCTAATGTTGACATAGCTATAGGTAAAGTAAATAGTAGAGGCATAGTAAATAGCCGACCATGTTCGGAATGCGTGAGGAGTGGCAAATTAAAAGTTTCAATTTTCTTCACTTCATAGCATTTCTGCTACGTCTCATGTGAACAAAATATTCATCATCGTCATCATCATGATCAACCCATTACCGGCTCACTACAGAGCACGGGTCTCCTCTCAGAGTGAGAAGGGTTTTGGCCATAGTCTACCACGCTGGCCAAGCGGATTGGCAGACTTCACACACCTTTGAGAACGTTATGGAGAACTCTCAGGCATGCGGGTTTCCTCACGATGTTTTCCTTCACCGTTAAAGCAAGTGATATTTAAATACTTAAAACGCACATAACTTACAAACTAGTTAGAGGTGCGTGCCCGGGATCGAACCCATCGACCTTCGATTAGAAGTCGGTCGTCCTAACCACTAGGCTATCACAGCTTTTTAACTAAATAATTATTATGTAGCGGAAAATTGCGCGCGGTTTGTCCTTGCATTCCAATAGATTTGTTCTTGTTGACCCAAGGAGATGTTTAATCACTTTAAACCCATACCCGTAAGGGCTATGACTGTTTATCTTAGCTACCGGGATGTTTTCATTCGACGAAGACTGTAATATCCATACTAATATTTTAAATGCGAAAGTAGATTTGTCTGTTTGTTACCTTTTCGCGCTTAAACCGCTGAACAGATTTTGTCAAAATTGAATAAGACAGTGAAAAAGAATATAAGGCCAACTTTTGACCAAAAAAAAAAACGCTTTTCATCCCGGAAAATCTATGCATTCTCGTATTGTTCATTCGGTGGAACTGAAACTTGGACAGAGATAGATTATAATTTGTCCTGGAGACGGATGTAGGATACTTTCTATCCTGGAAAAAGATTCGCTCCGGTACAAAGTCGCGGGCATCAATTGCGAATGCGTTATACCTACTTATCTTATATATAAAATTCTCGTGTCACAATTTTCGTTACCATACTCCTCCGAAACGGCTTCACCGATTCTCATGAAATTTTGTGAGCATATTGAGTAGGTCTGAGAATCGGCCAACATCTATTTTTCATCCCCCTAAATGTTAAGGGTAGTCCACCCCTAAATTTTATTTTTTAGACAAAATTTTTAGTTTTTATTTTTTTATGATACAACATACATACAATCCTAAATTTTCACCCTTCTACGATCAACCCTTATTTTTAATAGTCATTTTAAGCTATAAATTATGTGCCACGGGCGAAGCCGAGGCGGACCGCTAGTAAATTATATCAATCAGTTCAAGTGGAACAAAAGATATCATTATAATTCAAATTCAAGAATATATTGATATATATTCTTGATTCTTTAATGTTTTCAACTTTTCGGTACCTATACATTCACACACCTATTGGAAGAAGCCATCTAACACTAAAGTCAATTCACGATCATTTAGCAGTAGGAAAAGTTATGTCACACGGAGTTTTCTCATATTGAAAATCATTGTGTAATGCAAACAATGACACAGGCGTGTCGTCATGATGACTTGCCGGCCCGTTACCAGTACGTACGTTGTACCGTAATACCACACAATTACTGAGTATAAGGGATTATCATATAAATTGCTATTTACAGATTTACTAGCTGAAGCATGCAACTTCGCCCGCGTGAATTCAGTTTTTTCAAATCCCTCCCGTGGAAGCTCTTATATAGCTTACTAGCGGTCCGCCCCGGCTTCGCCCGTGGTACATAATATATAGCCTATAGCACTCAAGGATCACGTACATATCCAACGGTGAAAGAGTTTTTGAAATCGGTCCAGTAGTTCCTGAGATTAGCGCGTTCAAACAAAAAAACTCTTCCGCTTTATTATATTATAAGTATAAGTATAGATTTCACTCTCCAGGTGTTCTGTATCAAGAAACAAGAGATAAAGTTCGTAAACTAAAACCCGACTACTTCACTACATAGTATAAAACAAAGTCGCTTTCTCTGTCCCTATGTATGCTTGTCCCTATATAGTGGAGAAATTTTTAATAATTTTTTCAATGAATGACATAGGCTTATTTTATACCCGTGCGAACCCGGAGCCGGCCGCTAGTTTAATAATATAGCAAAATTGATTTTCTAACACTTGTTTTAAGTCAGGACATTATCTATCTCCATTCAAAATTTCAGCCAAATCTATTCCGTAGTTGCGACGTTATAGAGTAGCAAACATCCAAACCACAACATCCAAACACACAACTTTCACATTTATAATATTAGTAGGATAATCCTACCTTTTGGCGTAGTCGGGTAAAAAAAGACGTCGAAGCATATCTACTGTCCTAGCTGCGTTGCGGCGTGACTGAAGAACAAACCGAAAAACCAGCAAACACTTTCATTGTTTCCGTTGAGTTTGCGTTATTACAAGCTACATTTTAGGAAAAATTAAACCTAAGTACTTCAATATACCATAAAATTTGAAGAGTTCCCTCGAATGTCCAGGATCCCACAGTCAGATCCTGACCTGATGACCACGGGACCACCTGGGAGTGGGAAGTATACCCTTTCAAACATAAGAAGAATTTTCCAGGCGTCATTGAGTATCTAAAAAGATTCCGACGAATAATTTGAGAACCTCCTTTTTTTGAAGTTGGTTAAAAATTTAATAGTAGGAATAATTGTTATCCACAAAAGGATATGTTTTTGCCTAGTCGAAAATTATTTTGTCGTCGAAACAGAAATTGATAATACGCAGTAGAATGCAGCTGTGAGCATAGTTCGACCAGACACAGTGTCAAGGTGATCTCGGCCGACGATTATCACGTCACCGCATATTATTATAAAACGAAGTACCTCACCGCGTCTGTCTGTCTGTTCGCGATAAACTCAAAAACTACTGAACGGATTTTTATGCGGTTTCACCAATAGATGCAGAGTGATTCCATGAGGAAGGTTTTAGGCGTATAATTATTTTGTTAAGGTTTTGTGTAAATTGGTTGAAATATGACGGTAATTGTTGAAAATGTCGGAAAAAGAAGCCGCCTGGTGGCTTTCATCGAAGACGCTGCCCAATCCCTTTGAAATAATAACAAAATAATGTATGGTGGGATACTAGCGGGTAGTTACTAATTACCTACTATACCCTTGCGAAGCCGGGACGAGTCAGTATAGTCATAGTTATACCTTTCATAGATATTTGTATGAAAGTTATAATCTAGATACAAATAAATACAAACTGAAGTGTCTATTTAAGTTTTTGAAAATAACAGCCTCTTTTAAACTCATAATATGATTACCTTTACGAATATGAACGATATCCTATCCCAAAAAGATGTTCTTTAAATTTTTTGTTCTGTTTTTGAACGGGCTAGTCTCGCTGAACCGGTTTCGACACGATTTTGACGGGCATTTGGATATATGGAGTAATTTAGGCTACTTTTTATCTTGGAAATATTTAGTGTCCTGCGTAAGGAATAAAAACGGTAATTGATAATATCTATGAAGGACAGCATACTAATACTATAGTTTATTATCAAGAAAGCGCTGAACCAATTTTGACGAAATCTGGAACAGACACAGCTTGCATCCCGGAGACTGACACATACTCCTTTTTATCCCGGCAAATCAGAGAAAAACGATAGATCCACGCGGACGAAGTCGCTCACGCACACTTGCGTAGTAATGAAAAGAACACACAGAAAGTAATGAGAAGAAAAAACACTTGAACAAAATCCATTTAACCTTCACCCAAATCCAACTACGTCACATGGTTTAGGTTAACCTCAGAACACCGTAATTTTAACACTTAATTAAACAACGCTTACTTACAGCGCATGCACATTATCTGATCCAACTGTAATACGCCCGATAACCTTGCGGCGAACAATGTTAATCGACTTTGGTCCCTTTGGTCTAGCGGTTAGCAATTAGTAATTAATAAATTATTAATTACGTATCACGAGGCCCTGGGTTCGATTCTCGGGGTCGGGCCAAACAGTGTTGGGTTTTCTGTCAAGAAAATCTCAGTGCCAGCCCGTAGTTGGTAGTTGACGGTGTTTCACCTTCCTGCCTCGGAGAGCATGTTAAGCTGTTGGTCGCAGTTAATTATCACTATGAATTGGCAATAGTCGTTAAAGTTCGCCAACTCACATTGGAGCGGCATAAGCACCTTTCTTCTACTTCTACAAGAGAGGTCTGTCCAGCAGTGGGACGTTAAAGGGCTGAAGTGGTGGTGGATGTGGTACAATCTAATGCTAAACACTTATTGCATGCATTATTTTATAGGTCGGCGTTTGTACTGCATATATACATATACCTACGTACGCTATTTTCGCTAATTTTGTGTGTATTTGAGCACACAATGATATCGTCACTATTTATTTTATTCGATTTATTTATCTTTTGATACTGTATTGTGTGAGTATTTTTTATTCAGAAGACGTGGAAGATATCACTAAGATACACTAGATACGAGTAGGCAGTGAAGAGGAAGACCACAGACCTTACGTCACGATTCTAAGAAGGCGGTTAGGTAATGGTAAAGAAGGTAAACCCACATCAAAACCTATTTCCACGAAGACTAAATTGCTTAGGTAATGTGAATGAAAAATACACCTACAGCAATGTGGGGGTAGAAATCGGGTCTTATAACGTGGAAGCTTAGCTTGTAAGAATCAATATTATGCACATCAACAATGTCTAGGGATATTTTGTATAAAGTTCTGAAACTCGAAAAATATTAATCGGTTTTAAATTATTTTAATGAAAGCTTATTTTGTAGACCATATTAAATGATTCTAAATTTGAATTTGAAAAAATAAATTGAAAACAAATGATTTGTGCGGCATAATTGTAGCGAAGTTCGAAAGTTTCAATTGACCTAACCCAGTTTTTGGTATATTTTTGTATCAAATGAAAGTTTCAATGAAAATTATTGGTTAATTTCTAATTTATGCAACTGTATGCATCATGCAGAGGCGCCATTTAACAAGAGACGAAATGTTAAGGGCAGTAGGTACGCTCCAAACTGGGGCTCCTCAACGAAGTATTGCCGAGGCGATTGAAACAAGAAAAAACGTGATATCAAGGTTGTGGTCACGTTATTGCACCACTGGTGAAGTGGCTGAACGGCACCCAGGCGAGAAGCGCATAACCGCCCGAAGACAGGACCGATTTTCGCAAATGACCGCGAGAAGATAACCAAATGCTACAGCCATGCAGTTGGTTTAAAGGCTCCAGTCAGACCACCATTTGCTTGTCAGTGACGAAACTGTGAGGAGAAGACTGCACGAGGCTAACCTTCATGCTCGCAGGCCGCTTCGTACTCCAGCACTACGCAGAGGAAATCGTGGACGAAGATTACAGTGGGCTCGCGAACATTTGCTCTAGGAAGATAACTAGTGGTCTGTAGTGCTGTTTACCGATGAGTCCCGATTCGGATTTCATCCTGATTTACGAAGAGTACGTGTATGGCGAGCTCCTGGTCGTGACAACCGTCTGCGACACCGTCAGGAAGTCCAGCCATACCACGGCAAAACAATTATGGTTTGGGCGGGAATTCGTATCGATGGAAGAACAGATCTCGTTTGGATCAGAAACACCATGACTTCTGAAAAATACCGTAATCAGGTGCTAGCACCAATAATCTATCCCCATCGACTGCAAATGGACCAAGTTTTCACGCTCATGCACGACAAAGCCCGTTCGCACACTGCGCGAGTGGTGACCAGCTGGCTACAAGAGCACGATGTGTCGATCTTAGACTGGCCCGCTGAATCACCAGACCTAAACCCCATAGAGCACGCATGGGACATGCTCCAAAGAAGGGCTTTGAGGAGTTTTCCTCCGAACATTGCGACTGCAAAGCAACTTTTTTTGCATCTTAGCAGGACCTGGGACAATATCGTGGGATATTTTGATAACTTGCAAGCAAGACTTTGATAACTTGATTCAAAGCATGAAAAGCCGTTGTAGGACCGTGGTTAACGTCCATGGGTGGTTTACTGACTACTAATTTTAAATAATTTTTCACGTAACTGCAAAAAACCTGATAATTTTGCTAAAATTATATTTTTTCTTAAAAAGACATCTATCCTTAAGTTTACCATCATTTCACTTTTTGTCTTTATTTCAATAAAAAATTATTTACACAAAAAAACTAATTCTGTTTTATTCTAAAAGATAGTCTGATAAATAGGCTTTACAAAAATATATACATATTGTATGTTAGTTATAACCAATTTTGAATAAATTGAGAAAATCAGAATATCCCTAGACAGTGTTGATGTGTGTATATAACTTAAACGTGTTTTATATCTACCTATACATTTACCTAGCAACGGAATTTATGTACTTAGTTCAGCGTGAACGTGTCATTTCCATTGTTTTCTCACAGTTTAGCACCAATTATAATTATTTTGAAATAGATTTTTCAACGAATTCAACGCTTTGTTTAGATAAAGATTTATTTACGTTATTATACACTTATAGCACTGCTCAATCATAGATTGGACGTCATACATATCCCAGAATTTCCGTTAACTGTTAATTTTAGGTTTCTGTTTAGCACAGGACATAGGATGCTTTCGATCCCGAAAAAACGATGTTGACGAATAAAATAATTATCAAAAATAGGTACTTAATCACTAATCATTAAGAGATGATTTCGGAATTATCTGTTTAAACCTAGCAGTTTATTTATCCAATGCATGAAAAGCTGTGAAATGTTTTTGAAAATCCTAAAAACCGCATACCTATAGATTTAGCATTTCAGGAGTTAATAATGTTTTAAATAATCTTTTGTTATGAAATTCATTTAAAATGCACATTAACTGCTAAAAATATTATGAAGTTTACAGTCCGATGTACATCCGGTCCGGTCCGATACAAATTAGATATCACTTTTTCGATATAATAAGTCATACATTTATGTTCGATATTCAGATATTTTATAAATATATTCGGATATTTGCGAGAGCTGATATTTCTTTGTTGTCGTCGTCATCAACCGATAGACCTCCACTGCTGGACATAGGTCTCTTGTAGGGAGTTCCACACGCTGCGGTCCTGTGCCGCTTGTATCCGACGGCTCCCTGCGATGACATTCTTCCGATGTCCTCGGTCCACCTAGTGGGCCTGCCAACACTGCGCTTTCCGGTGCGAGGTCGCCATTCCAGCACCTCGGGACCCCAACAGCTATCGGTTCTTCGAACTATGTCTCTCTCTCTCTCTTCGCATCGTCAACCTTAGTGCTGAGGGTAGCAATATTTGCCATGGATCATCCTATGTCGCACGATGGTCTTCCACTCGGATCTGTCTTCGGCATTGTAGAGAGCAGCGTGGTCAGATGTACCGAGTGCGGCGCTGACCTGGTGGGTTATTCTGTAACTTAGTTAGCAACTGAAAATAGTTGCCAACGAATTAGCTTGATATACATTGCTGCTTTACTGTGTAAAATTATGAAAACACTTTATATTTCCCACAGTAAAGCAGCAATGTATATCAAACTAATTCGTTGGCAACTATTTTCAGTTGCTAACCAGTTACAGAATAACCCCACTGGTCGGACCAACGAATGAGGCTACGTCCTCTTGGCCTCTTCCCTTCAACCTTGCCCGTGACCAAGTTTTTCTAAACCAAGGCTACAGCGGGCAATATGTCCGAAGGAGTTCAAGGTGTGTTGCAGACATGTGGATGATAGCCTAGTTGTTACTTTCAGCTCTCTTAGGGCCTGTTTCACCACCTTCTGATAACTATAGGATAGCTTATCCACATCTTTTGTCTTTGTCACTTGACATAAAGCAAGTGACAAAACTTACGTTTAGGTGCGTTTAGGCTATCCAACACTTATCAGAAGGCCCTTAGAATGGATGCGTTGGTCCTAAAAGCAGTTTTGTTATTAGCAATTAGTATTTCTTACCTTTCTATAAATGAGCGAGCAGCAAGCGACCCGGAACTTCATCCCCATGTGCAGGATGGCCATCATGTAGGGGTGCACGAAGAACACGTTGAGCGCGGAGCACAGCACCACCAGCCCCGCGTACAGGTAGGCCTCCCGCGGCTTCACCGTGGTCTGGTCGGGGCTGTAGTACTCTACTAGTTTTCCGAGGAAAACCGGCTGCGCTATACTGACGAACGAAACTTCAATTAGACCATATTATATTATCCCACCATTAGGGTAAGTGACTTGATTTTTTTTAACCAAAATGTTACTTTACGAAATGAGTAAATGAGTATCTACTGATGATTATTACGATGATCATTACATATAAGTCGATAGTACTTAACACACGAGTAGAAAATCTACAGAGAGGAAGCTTCCACAAGCGGCCCGCTGTGGGTACACTCACACAAACACACTCACCAACGGTTCACGGACGCCCGCTCGGTCCCCCAACCGGTACAGTTGGGTGACAACCGTGCGCATATGTGTGAGTGTACCTACAGCGGGCCGCTTGTAGAAGCTTCCCCTCTGTACTCTGTGGTACTTAAGTACCTACTTATTAATATTCGCATGTCACTTGATATGCAACATAGAAACATATCTACTTATTATATAATTGGATATAATAAAAAATACTGTATCACCCTCTACAGGGTATAAAAAAATAAACACGGCTTTTAGTTTATTATATGTAGTCGCAATTATCAATCAATATATTTAATATTTGAAAATAAACTATAAAATATCTAAAAACTATCTACGCAATCATTTATTTATCTAGAACAGCTGAACTCTGTGTATTTTATGAATAGGAAATAAAATACATGCAGTGAAAAACTGTTTTCTATTACTGTTTGGTTTTAAAAGATTAACTACCTGCGATACATACAGGTATGTCTTGACACATGCGATAAGGTCAAGAATAAATCTGTGACTTTACCTACTAAGGTTTACTAGGAAACAGTAGCGTCGCGAGCTGATCGCATTTAGATCTAAATCTATTTAGATTATATTTAGTCGGGTGATACAACTTATACTATTGTACCAAGTGCGTTGAACTAAAAGCCGTAGTCCCGCATGGTAGTTGGTACGACAAATGAATTATTTACAATGTAAAATGAACAATGACTCAACCTATTAAGATTCTATCAAAATATCTGCCCAAATTGTTTAGACATTTTCCAGACCAAAAATATCGAAGAAGCATCGAACTATTGCGCTTTTATTCTAAGCGAAGAAGTGAGATTGAAAAAATTACCTATTTCAGCGTCACTCACATTTCTTTAAAGTAATTCGACGGTTTTCAAGTTTTAAACGTATGATAGTTACATACGTTTTGCTTGCTTGCTTGTTTAGTTACTTGCTGTTTTTGCGCGATTGGGATGGTTTATAAGAAAAGTAGTAGGTAGTACTTTTTTTTTTACTTTCTAACCAAACTAGGAAGTTTAAACCAATTTAGGGCATGGTGGTTCATATTATGCGAATGGCGTTAGGTCATGAGTATGTACTAATTTCAAAATCTGAGATACCATGAAAGTGGGGAACTCTTGGACAGCTATTTTGACATGATACTATAAGTGTAACAATTACTGTACCAAATCATATCTACGTTAACATATCTACGTTTCGTTTACATTTTCGCTCACTTGTGTAGTGTACTATTACGGGAGGCTTGCAATACTTTTTCCCGCAGCTCCACTAACCGACCATGCATGAGCATCTGGTCTGTTTGTCCGAAGTGGCCGATGAAGAAGCCAAGCATACGTGGTTGTTGGATACTAGGACAAAGACGGGTTCAACCAAAATATAACATCAGAAACTGATACGCAGGATTGGGTAGGTAAGTTCTATCTAGCTAGCTACCTACTACCTACCTAGTCATCGATCTAACTCCGATGGGGTATAAATAATTGGGGTTACTGGGTCAATGAGCCGAAAGCCGAGGCCCTACTTGTACCAAATTAGGGTTATAACTTACAAGACCAATTTCTTTAAGTGTGTGACTGTTTCATTAGTTAGATAGTAGATACCTAACTATAGATTTTGTAAATAAAATCTCTATGCTTTTCTTTTCTATTACTTGACTCGTATTTATGCAACAATCTGAAATAAAAATATCACGGTAGACGGTAGAATATTGTTACGCAAGCATCTGTAAAAAGCTTTTTTTTCGTAACCGTCTCTTATCCCGTGTCGTAACGTCTATATAGACACGTGTATGAGGGACCTACTCATATTTTTATTTTCTTTACGTAAATACACCTTAAACTTTAATGTGTATTTAAGGCTTAAAGCATTAAGCTTCGCCTACGCTAATAATTAATACAGGTCGTAGAACCTACATGTACATTGTACAGTGTACATAGACTTAAATGGATTGCTGGAATACCCTACTTTTTGTAATCTCCATGTTTTGTACCTCAAGGTTCTCTTACTTGGGTACTCTAAACTTAAGATTGGATAAACTATGCCATCGCCTTTTACCTAATCTCTTATGTACAACCGATTAACATGACCAAATACTAAAGAAAAGTTAAAAAAAACTAAAGCTCGTTGTTTACTGTACTTATCAGTTGACTAAAATTCAACATTATCTTATACGCATGGAGTTGTTTTCGAGGGACACAGTCCGAGGATATTGGGATTTATTTTAATCTTCTTTACACTTTAGACTAACGGTTAGAGGATAAGCTAAAAATGTTAACAAGTCCTTGGCTTCTTAATTTGTTACTAAATTGACAGGCTTTGCTTAACCACTTTCTGGTATACAATTAAATCTTTAATGTGCTGATAAGGAGTGATGATAATAAGGCTATGGTAAAAATAAACGTGGCGTAGGGTTCCGTAACAGTAAAAACTATCATATTATATGACTTTAGATAGTCAGTTTGAAACTACATACTTTACTATTTTAATTACATTAATAGACTCGGAGACATAATAAAATTTAATAATCCATACTAATATTATAAATACGGAAGTTCGTTTGTCTGTCTACTAGCTTTTCACGGCCCAACAGTTTAGCCGATTTTGATGTTTGGTACTGAGTTAGCTTACATCCCGGGGATGGACATGGGCTACTTTTTATACCGGAAAATTAAAGAGTTCCCAAGGCATTCTTAAAGGTCCGTCCATTTAAGCGATTTATACGACAGCTACAGAGGTAGCTTACATCCCGGGAACGGACATAGGCAACTTTTTTCCCGGAAAAGCGAATAATTCTCATAGGATTTTAAAAAACCTAAATCCACGCGGACGAAGTCGCGGGCATCATCTAGTTTTAAATATTATCGTCAACTGTAGAAACAGTTGACGATAATATTTAAAACTGAATATATATAGCAACTGAATATACAAACTTCCATAATAACATAAAGGTGAAGCAAGTATTCGTATGTAGAGAGGTACATAATGATTTATTGCACATTAAATAATATTACGAAACTATCAGAATGATGTCCGAGACTTCGTCTGCGCGGTTTTAGTTATTTAAATCCCGTGGAAACTGTAAGGATACAAGCTATGTCTGGGTCAAATTTCTTCAACATCGATTCAAAATGTTTTAACCTAGAAACTACTGTATGTCCTAATAGGAGTATATCAAGTTTATATTTTTTTTACAAAGGAACCATTAATATTTCCGGGATAAAAATAATTCATATCTCATAGTCTTCTACTCTGTCTATATGAAAACCCATCAACATCAATCCAGCCGTACCGATGTAGATTAAGGCCCTTAAAAACAGATAGACAGAGAAGAAAATTAAAAAAAAAATTGTATATACTATAATATTATGTTATTGTGATCGTTCATAAAACCAACTTAGTAAAAATTAGCAGTTAATTCAATGAGTTCGAAATCACAGACGGACACTTCAATTTTATTGTTGTACAGATTTATAATATTTGCAAGTCTTAATTAACAATGTAAGTAGTAAATCTTAAAGCGTTTAAGTTAAAACATAATATGAATAAAATAATGGGTTTAAGCTTTTCTATTCTTATAAGTTGTAATTCTATTCAAATTAGGTTAATGAAAAAATTCAGTTCTCGGTCAAGGTCTCGATATCTCAAAACAAACTTTATTATAGCAAGTTATCTTTGCATAGAAACTGTGTTATCAAAACAAATCTAATTAGAGAACAAAGAGACATTAGCGTTTTTAAAACCATGATCTTAGGGCAAACATTTACCTGGCCTGTCTTTCATTCAATGTGTGTCATCATGCAAACATCATCATTACAGAAGCAGGATAAGGTTTAATATTAAAACTACTTAAATCAAACTATTATTAAAATATCTTTATTTATCACCCGCACAAACTTAATTTAATATCGAATCACAGATTAGTTTAACTGAGATCTCTTTTCAAAATCTATTTTATACTAATTAATTTAATTACACTCAGCCAAGTCCAAAATGGCAGCACTTTATTCGATTAGGGTGTGATTGCTATCGCAACCCTCAATCAAATATCACGACCTAGATGCTGAAGCATCTAATAGTCGGTTGAGTCTCTGGAGGAGACTGAATTCATGGCTTCGAAGTGCCCGTATTTATACCAGTAATTCAAGATGGCGGTTTCGGCGCCAATAACTGAATCAAATGTCAGTTCATTCTAACATATTTCAATTATGAAATTAATAATCTGTAAACCATTTTTAAAAATTCTAATTGAATTTCAACAATAATCTGACAGTTCGGCCGTCCTATATTTAACACGTCCCCGTGTTTCTCATCAATCACAGTAAAAGTTACTTTATTCATGTCGCGGGCGGTCTTGCCCATTGTCAATGTCACAGGCGTTTTGCCGTCGTTTCTAAGATCACGGGTGATTTTACCCTCACTTAGGTCATGGGCTGTCTGCCCTCAGTAAATTGCGGGCGGTCATGCCCTCAGTCAAGTCCGTCAATGTCGCTTTTAAACTGATAACTCAAAATAATTCATAACCGAACTCTCAGATTAAAAATTTAACTCGTGACTTCATAAATCAAAACTTTTAAAATCTGATTCGATTTTCACTTTAAAATCTTATTCATTAACTAGAGAATACCCGCGGCTTCGCCCGCGAGAATTTTGGTTTTTCACAAATCCCGAGGGAGTCGTGGATTTCCGGTTCCCATTCCCGCTCCCTTTTCTAACCTTTACACCTACTTTCAAGGAAGTTTGCTATAGTAATCTACCTATAGTTGTAGCTAGAGATTTCGGTTTTTTTCAAAATCCCGTGGGAACTGTAGATTTTTCCGGGATAAAAAGTAGCCTATGTTTTAAGTCAGGGTATAATCTATCTCCTTTCAAAATTTCAGCCAAATCGGTTTAGTAATTGCGGCGTGATTGAGTAACAAACATCCAAACATCCAAACATCCAAACATCTAAACATCCAAACATCCACACTTTCACATTTATGATATTAGTAGGATAGTAGGAGGATTAGTAGGATAGTAGGATTAGTAGGATTGGTATTGTGATTATGTGTGATAGCTTCTGCCCGCAGCTTCGCTCGCGTAAATTTCGGTTTTGAACAAATCCCGAGGGAATCGTTGATTCCCGGTTCCCGTTCCCGATCCCTTTTCCAACCTTTATACTTTCTATCAAGGAAGTTCGCTATAATAATCTACCTATAGTTGTAGATATAGACTTCGGGTTTTTCAAAATCCCATGGGAACTGTGCATTTTTTCCAGGATAAAAAGTAGCCTATGTGTTGCCAATGCATGCAACACAGCAAACTATTGCAATAATGTGTTATGTGAACGTGATTTACCTAAGAACAGTCAGCGCCCTCTATGGCGTTTTTGGAAGATTATATCTATTTTAGTCCCACAGGAATACTTTTCCGGGATAAAAAGTAGCCTATGTTTTAAGTCAGGGCATAAGCTATCTCCATTCAAAATTTCAGCCAAATCGGTTCAGTAGTTGCGGCGTGATTGAGTAACAAACATCCAAACATCCAAACATACAAACATACAAACATTTAAACATCCAAACATCCACACTTTCACATTTATAATATTAGTAGGATTATCAGTTAATCTCATTAACACAAACACATTGTTGTGAAAATATTTACTATTTAAATTACTTTTACTCTCATTTACAAAATAAAGCGAATCTACCACTGGTTCGGAATGCCGCGACCTAGCGAGAAGAACCAGTAAGAAACTCGGCGGCGTCTAACCTTTCAAAATAACTAATCAAAAATTATTTCTAATTTCAAACAAATCATTCATCTTAAGTGCGGGTATTTCATTATTCTGCGGGTATTTCTACAACTTTACTTCAAATTAATCACTTTCTCAAAATAAATCAAACACAACTGTGTAGATGGCAAAGCAAAATTAAGGCAACGTGATTCGAATCCCACTTCTGAATTTGCAAACATCATCATTACAGAAGCAGGATAAGGTTTAATATTAAAACTACTTAAATCAAACTATTATTAAAATATCTTTATTTATCACCCGCACAAACTTAATTTAATATCGAATCACAGATTAGTTTAACTGAGATCTCTTTTCAAAATCTATTTTATACTAATTAATTTAATTACACTCAGCCAAGTCCAAAATGGCAGCACTTTATTCGATTAGGGTGTGATTGCTATCGCAACCCTCAATCAAATATCACGACCTAGATGCTGAAGCATCTAATAGTCGGTTGAGTCTCTGGAGGAGACTGAATTCATGGCTTCGAAGTGCCCGTATTTATACCAGTAATTCAAGATGGCGGTTTCGGCGCCAATAACTGAATCAAATGTCAGTTCATTCTAACATATTTCAATTATGAAATTAATAATCTGTAAACCATTTTTAAAAATTCTAATTGAATTTCAACAATAATCTGACAGTTATTAGTCATTAGGTCATTAGTCATTAGCCTCCTGTTGTAATATGCTAGACTTCTTTATGTCTTCTCAGTTATGTAATTTTTTGTTAGTAATTCAACTTACTATGTCAGTAAGCATCAAACATTTAAGAATTTTTGGGCAAGAAAGTATGTTGGACAAATACTTTGTTTATAAAAAAAATTAATAATTACTATTAATACTTAAAACTTACAGACATACAAACTTATAAAATAATAATAAAGAAGAACAATAATCCTAAAACTAAAAACCTTAAAAAATATAATAACTAAGTATAATGACTAAAATATATTATTAAAAGGAGTCCCTGTAGGCAAGGTTCCGAAGATACTGGCAGCGTTCCCCCTTTGAATTGCTAGACTAATTCGTTGTCCGAGGTAGCTGCCAGCTCTTCGGTCTCCTGTGACGTCGACTAACCTTTTTGATATTTCTTTAAATAGCCTTATAGCGCTAGGACCCCACGGACCAAGGGTCTCGACACCGAATGGGACAAAATCATATTCGGAGCCTAGACCCCTGTATTTGTTAGTTATTTCAGTAATGACCAATTAATTCAGATAAGTATGTAATTTTTTTATTGGTGATGATACCCGTGACTTCGCATGGATTTAGGTTTTTTAAAATCCTATGGAAACTATTTGCTTTTCCGGGATAAAAGTTGTCTATGTCAACTTCCGGAATGCAAGCTATCTCTCAACTAAATTTCGTATAAAACGCTTAAACGGATGGACCTTTAAGAATCCCGTGGGTACTCGTTAATTCTCCGGTATAAAAAGTAACCTACGTCCGTCCTCGGGATGTAAGCTACCTCTGTACCAAATTTCATCAAAATCGGTTAAAATGTTGGGCCGTGAAAAGCTAACAGACAGACACACTTTCGCATTTATAATATTAGTATGGATTTGAGTAATAACCAAGGCTTTCTGTTACGCGTGTTCAGTGACGATCGGACGAATAACGAAAATCTCAATAAAATTGACCCTCAATATTTCAATTTTCAACGAATTAGAAAAGTCCGAAAGATCATATTTTGGAGGGAAAAGGGGAATAGTAGGCTTGTAATATTAACATGAGAAATGTTCTTTATTTATGAGCCATAATATTTAGAGACTGATGATAAATTCCAAAGAAAATCTATACATATAATAAAATCGTAGAATTGCCGTATCTGTACATTGAAGATTTTTGCAAAATAATAACTGGGGGATATTAGGGATAAGTAATAGAACGTAAAAAAGCGATTTTTGAAATTTTTGTCTGTTTGTCTGTTTATATGTTTGTCTATTTGTCTGTATGTATGTGCGCGCATCACGTAAAAACTACTGGATGGATTGAAATGAAACTCAGCATGATTTAAGTTCATACTATGGAGTAACATATAGGATACTTTTTATCCCGAAATTCAGCACGATTCCCTTGGGAGAGGGGATGAAAGTCAAAATGTGTACTTAGCTGTAATTCGTTAACGGGTAGTCCGATTTCATTCATTCTTTTTTTGTTAGAAAGGAAATACTTTAAAGATTACTGGTTTATCTCTGAAAGGCTGGACCGATTTTGATGGGACTTTTACTGGCGGATGTTTACATTTTGATCTACCTAAACATCCACCACTGAACTTTTAACAGTTTTTAGCAAGGTATGAGCTCATAGGAGCAAAACAGCTCATAGAGAAAAACAAAATGATTCTCACGGGATTTTTAAAAACCAATATCCACGCGAACGAAGTCGCGGGTGTCCGCTTGTAATAAAATAAATCCTACAATTTCCTAGTGTGGTTTTCGACGCTTAGCCATATACCGAAAACGTTACCTATACAGGGTGTTAGGAGACCGCTCTCGGAAACGAAGACAGGTGATAGTACTGATGATTACTGATAAGATATCACTAAAAAAAACGTGAAAAAAAAATTTTTTTTTACAAAAAAAAAATTGCACTTTTTATGCAATACCTGTTTTGGAGGGTTAAACAGCCCTGTAATTGCAAAAAACTTATTTGCTGTATTTTGTAAACGTTTGTTACGTAATTCTTGCGTGATTAATATAAAATCAGCTGACGCTGGAGGTCAACGAACTTGATGTGACCTATTTACGTATTGTTAGATACCTACGAAACCGCGGTCGCGCCGACGCCGATACCTACCCTATAAGATTATGTTTAGGTAGTATAACAATAGCGCTAAGTTTTCGGTGGCGGTCTCCTTATACCCTGTATAGGTACGTCTGCGGTAAGGTAAGACAATCAGCTGGACTTCCTGTTGATTTTTGTTACCTTTTGTTGTTCCATAATGCATTTTACGATCACTACATTACATACTTTATTTTTCATACCAAACACTGCACTATTTAAATTTTAGTCAGTCAGTAAGTATGTACTTAACTATGTCTAGCACAGTGGGTGTAGCCTTGAAGTTGTGTAGGTGCCTTAATAATATTATAATCGCTAATGTAATCAAAAGATAAAGTGTTAATTAATTATGAAGAGATCCGCAAACTCCACGTACCTACGTAGGTCTCATTACGATCTGCTCATTTTTTCACGCAAACCACGACACACCGTGGCCTCGGGCGAACATTACATCTCGTATTTTAAAAGAATCTTCAAACGTGAGACAATCGGAATACCTACGAATCGGTTGTAAAGAATAATAAATTCAAATAATACTTCCGAATAGGCTTTTGTAGAATAAACAAGCAATATTTTAGGAAAAATTAAACCCCCTTCGGTCTAGCAATCTCAGAGAAATCGGTATCAATAATAAAATATTAGTGACATACGCGTATATCACTAATACGATTCACTACGACGATATGCGTATGAATGATAACTAGGTGTGTTATACACTAAAACTTTCCTGAAAGTATGTAGATTACGATAGTGAAAAAATCATCAAAATCGGTTCAATGATTTTTGAAATAAATAAATAAATGTTTGAATTAGGTTAATTAAACGATGAAGGGCTGAATATTATAGTATGGAGAATCTGTTCCAGAGCTACTTGAAAACTATGGTCGAGATCTACGAGTATAGAGCGTACTCTGACTTTGGTCAAACTTAGGACTGAGTTAAAACGAGACAGATTTATGTCAGGGACATAATAATTATGTATTTTTTCCCGTTTTTACGCTATCTGTAGGTACGTCTTAAACTGCCCATGACTATCTTATGCATACAGCATTAACAGAACCCGATACCAAAAAAAAAGGCTTAAAATCTATATCTATATGTACCTATATATGTATAAAACAAAGTCGTGTTAGTTCGACCACTTCTAACTCGAGAACGGCTGGACCGATTTTCATTGTTTTTGATTTGTTATATTTGGGACCGTCCCGAATAGCAGAATAACTATTAAAAACATTAAAAAATAGACGAAAACATAAAATAAAAAAAAAACATTTTCCCATACAAAATGTTCACGGGTTTCGTAACTGTCAAACATCCCGTCGCGTGGATACGGTAAACTCTCTCACCCTCTCACCCGTATTTATAGTTATAATTATTCTGTACGTGTGGTTGTCACGATTTGTATGAAATTTTGTGTGTATATATTTCAATATTTCAATGGGTTCCTGGATGGTTTGAAAACACAATTACCGGGTAGGTACAGGTAACCTACCGGGTCTCGGTACATAACGCTGATGTCGGTGTGTCACCACCGGGCAGGACGAAGTCTGCCGGATCCACTAGTGTAATATAAGAGAGAATAAAGGTCAGCTAAAGCATAAAGCTAACGAACTGTTTAATTGATCTGTTTTGACTGAAATTGAGTAATATCACAAAATATTTGTTATCCGTTGCCTCAAGTGGGTATTACAATAAGACACAATGTTCTCACTATCACCTTAGCGGTTATTATTACATATTAAGATGCCAATAACCACGAATATTCGTGCAATTATATTTATGTAGCAATTTATTTAACCCTTATCTTACTTATAAGCCCCGCAAATTGGTATTGCGCCCGGCCGTCATTTTAGTAACGTCAGCATTAAATAGACGTTGACAAAAGTATAAATAAAAAATTTAAAAACCCCCGACATTCGCCATTTTGTGTCGGCAGCCATCTTGGATTTGCAATAGTGCTATTCTACTAGTCATGCCCTTTCATTTGATACCCATATTAAGGGAGTTGTGAAAAATACGTAATCCGCCATTTTGTAGCGGCGGCCATCTTGGATCGATTTTCATCAAACATAGCTAACAATTCTCGACTAATTCACCTTTCAAACAAAAAAAAACCGCATTCAAATCGGTCTACCCGTTTGAGCGCTACAGGGGAACAGACAGACACACACACACACACACACACAGACACGTCAAACTTATAACACCCCGTCGTTTTTGCGTCGGGGGTTAAAAAGTGAGAGACATAAAAGGATCGATCAGATAAATGTATTGATTTATTTTCGAGCCTCGAGCGCTTTTACGTCGAGTCACAAGTGTTATCTACTTTATTTTAGGCCAGGGACAAATCTAAAAAAAAGCGCGCGCGGACGAAATGCCGAATTTTTCCAATGAACGTTACACATTGAAGAGGAGTTCCGCACGCGTTTTCCCGTTAGATTTGACCCTGACCTTAATAATGTGATAACAGTACGTAAATAGATAGGTATAGGTATACATATCTATTAGTATCAACAACATTATAAACGTGCGAACTAAGCCATAAAACATTACGATCGTAGGGTTGTGAGGGTTCTCCCTCGCTCTTTATAACCTACTATCGATTGTCGACAAATCCTTTTTTACTTTTACACAACACCAGAAAAACAGATTCCAGTTCCAGTCTGTTAAGGTCCAGTCAGTTGAGGTCTGTAAGCGCGTGCGAAAAGTGAAAAGTCCGATAAAAATGTTTTAAAACTCAGTTCGCAGTTTGTAATGTCCCAACTATAATATTATAAATGCGAAAATGTGTCTGTTTATTGGTTTGTCCTATAATCACACCACAACAGAGCTGCGGATTGACGTAATTTTTTTCATGGGAAATTAAGTTATCTAGAAAGTGACTTATATGTATGTGAACGCTTTACGAATATAATATGCTACTGTAGTACCATAATAAGTTTTCGCATTTGATTTGTTGTTATGCTGCTGTAATACCATAAAAAATATTGCATTTGGTTTGTGTGTGTGTGTGTGTGTGTGTGTGTGTGTGTGTGTATGTGTGTGTATGTGTGTGTGTGTGTGTCTGTGTGTGTGTGTGTGTGTGTGTGTGTGTGTGTGTGTGTGTGTGTGTGTGTGTGTGTGTGTGTGTGAGTGAGTGAGTGTGTGAGTGAGTGAGTGTGTGTGTGTGTGTGTGTCTATGTGAGTGTGTGAGTGTGTGTGTGTCTGTGTGTGTGAGTGTGAGTGTGAGTGTGTGTGTGTGTGTGTGTGTGTGTGTGTGTGTGTGTGTGTGTGTCTGTCTGTCTGTCTGTCTGTTCCCCTGTAGCGCTCAAACAGGTGCACCGATTTGAAAGCGGTTTTTTTTTGTTTGAAAGGTGAATTCCTCGAGTTTCTTTCACAACTCCCTTAATATGGGTATCAAATGAAAGGGCTTCACTAGTAGAATAGCACTATGCAAATCCAAGATGTCCGCCGCCACAAAATGGCGAATTTCGGGTTTTTTTTTATTTTTAATTTATACTTGTATAGCCAGTACTCACCGAATTCCACATTCCATGAATAATAGGACGAGTCCGTAGAGCATGCATCTAGCGGCGTACGCCCTGAGGATGACTCGGAGGAGGCTCGGAGTGCGCTTGCCTCGCGCGCTCTCCACCTCTTCTTCCCACAACCGGGCGAACTTGTCGCCCAGTGGACCTGAATAAAAAATATGTCTATTCTATTCGTATTTGCTTCAGCTGTCCACAAGATAGTTAAGCTACTTCTTGTAACAATTTTGTGTTGAAAAGAGCAACTGCTGAGTTTCTTGCCGGCTCTTCTCAGCAGAATCAGCATTCCGAACCGGTGGTAGATTCTTGACATGTCATAAGAGCCACACGTTGGCCTACATGAAATAAATGATTTTGAATTTTGAATGTTTCTTAAATTTTTGTCTGTCTGTTTATCCGGACTAATCTTCAGAATGGCTGAATCGATTCTAACGAGATTTTTACAGGCAGGTAGACAACGGTTATACAAGGGTAAATCAAACTAACTAATTAACAGGTAGATCATTATGCAATTAACAGGTTATTAAACAAGTGTAAAGAAAACTATGTAAGTACTCGCAATTTATAAATAAGTAGGTAAATATTTATATTCTAATTTTTGACTTGGACATAGAATCCGTATTCTGGTAAGAAAAAATTAAACCTGTAAACTTCTTCATTTTATACATTGTCCACAATAAATATGGAAAACCCACAATAAGAATCATATAAAGGCAGATATAGATTATGAGGAAATTGGCAAGTAAAATCCTTCAGGTTCAGGAATATAAGGAATCCTTCACACAGGAAATCGCGTCAGTGGAATTGTACCTACCTATGTACATTTATACCTTTATTTCAACAATAACTTGTAGGTAGGTACGGATTCATATAAAAATGGTGTTCACGTGGTCTCCAATGGATTTTCCGTGCGTCACATAATGTAAATTGTACTTACTCTTGTTATGTAAAACTACTGCCAAAACGTAAAAAGTGAATGAAATAATTTTAAGTTTCAGTTTAATACAGCATTGTGCATTAAATATCTACGTAGTATGTCCCTATGCCGGATTATTTTCCTGTTGTTGTATTTTTCATCTGTGAGCAGATGAATGCAACATATTTTTTTCCTTTTTGACCTAAACATGCTCAATGTTAACTGAAGCGTTTCAGCATCTTATTACATTATTATACGTAATGGCAATTGGCCATCATCCAATATAAAACGTGACCAGTCCAATACGTCACGACGCGACGTAAAGAGCATCACTCATTTTGCAAACATTGTGACAAAACGTAAATAATACATTTCTTTTCATCCATACTAATATTATAAATGCGAAAGTGTGTCTGTCTGTCTGTCTGCTAGCCTTTTACGGCCCAACAGCGTAAGCGATTTTGATGAAATTTGGTACAGAAGTAGCGTACATCCCAGGGAAGGACATAGGCTACTTTTTATCCCGGAAAAATAACATGCTCCCACGGGAAGACGGAGAGTATATTATAATGCATAATCCGTTTAACTAGTTTTGATGAAATTCGGTACAGAGGTAGCTTACATTTCGGGGAACGACATAGTCTACTTTTAATCCCGGAAAATTAAAGAGTTCCCACGGGATTCTTGAAGGTTCATCCGTTTAACCGATTTATACGAATTTGGTACAGAGGTAAGTAGCTTTCGTCCCTGAAATTGACATAGGCAACTTTTATCCCGGAAAAGCAAATAGGTAATTCCCTCAGGATTTTAAGAAACCATTGTCATTTATTTGATGTTTTGTACATAACATCTGATAGATGTTATCTATAGCTATATTATGTCTCTAATGCCCGGGCTACACGAGGCTAGTTTTTCAAGATAGGATAGCAAGCTAGTGTCAGTAAGCTAGCAAGCTAGTACTTCTGGCTTCGTGTAGACAAAACTAGCTTTGTTTCTAAGCTAGTAAACTAGTAAGCTAGTTGACAAGCCAGGACAGTTTTTAATAGGATGGAGTTCTATTTTTTAGGCTAGTAGCGCCCCCACCACTGATTTTACTATCCTGGCTTGTGTACTAGCTTCATGTGGCCGGCGAAGCTAGTTTTCAGTTGACTCGTAAGCAGTAACCACGCGTTTTGTTTGTTTTTCTCCGCGACGTGTTTTTGGGATTTTAAGATGCCCAAACTAAGTACGGAGATTAATGTAAAGTTCGTACAACTGTACTGTGACCATGAATCATCCACGATCCATCAATGATCCACGTTCATCTCTTCTTAAAATCCACGGTCTTACCCACAGCCGTTTTTGTAATTCATCTTCTAGTGCGAATTGGCACAGTTTTTCAAGTACTGTTTTAGTCGAATAGTGTTTTTTTTCACCTGCAGTTCATTTTGGACGTGTGGTCACCTCATAATACTAGCTTAAAATAATATAGCCTCATGTAAACAGAACTAGCATATTCCAAGCCAGGTCAGCTAGCCAAGACAGTTTAAAAGAAAACTAGCTTGCTATCCTAGCTTGAAAAACTAGCCTCGTGTAGCCCGGGCATTACAGTTTTCCAATTTTTGGCGTGAAAATTATTTAGATATGTATAATTGTATAGTATTATGTATTAACTTAACTACGCTTAAATTATCTTTTTTTTCTTTCTATTATATAATATTATGTATAGGTGACCATGGGACTGTCATATATATTATGTGGTATGTAGAGTGTAGACACATTACACGTATTAGGATCGTTAAGTCTGAAGTGAGTGATTTGTTGTTGTCTCTTTAGATAAAACCAAACTTTTGTTACAATCTGTCCAGCAAAAAAATTAATTGTCAAAATAGAGTTTTCATAACTCTATTTTGATAAAAAAAAATTCATAACTTATTATAATTTTTAAAGTAATTGTATTGCTTTTTGACAGAATAGATAGAAGATTTGATAGAAAGGATAGAAATATCCTAAAGTAGACTTTAGGATATTTCTATCCCACGAGTACAATGCAATGCACAAAATTTGACCAGCTATAGTCATAACTTCATAAGTCTAGATGTATATTACAATAAAAATGTTTGTTGATTAAAATAGAAGTTCATATAAATCAATTAAGTTTGCCATCTAATGAAAGGAAAAGGAAAATAGGTTTTGAACTTTATGTTGTAACTTTGTAGGGTCTCTTGGCTAAAGCTGGTGGGCCTGGAAAACAGCATAAAAAAACAGTTTCCTAAAGAGTTGAATAGCTTAGCAATAATTATACAACTGACCTGAGGCATGTTCTTCAAGTGGCTCATACAAATCATGTTCCTCCATTTCTTTTTTCAAACCACCCCAAAATATTGGAAGAGTCCATCTAAAAAAAAGTTTGAAAGTTAGTTGTTGAATAATTGATTAGACTTGTAATGGAATGGATCGGTCAAAGTCATTGATTTTCACTTCTTTTAATGTTACATACTGATAGTAGATTATGGAATTACATATTTACAAAATAATTTATGGCCTTATTAACTTAATTTATGAGTTATATTATTGATTTTTTATTGCTACTAACTTTCATTTATAGGTCAACTTTTATTTTTGTTTTAAAAAAATATATATATATGTCCATATGAAAGTTGTTTTTGTTTAAACAACTGAACGCCAGAAAATTATTTGATCAACATTTTTTCAGTTTTATTGAGGTATTTTTTACTTGTACTCGTACATAACCGATAGACATTGGGTGCTTGAATGGCGAAACAGCAAATGCATTGCAACCTCCCAGATGGACAGTCTCAAGCAAGTCACTGACAGCCACTAGATACATATCTTATTATGGACTTGCTGGACATAATATATCCAGCAGTGGACGTGTATTCATTGAAACACTGACAATGATGATGTATATTTAACACTAACATACACAAGAAATTCTAAATCCTTACCCAAATGTTAGGGCTGATAAGGGATTGGCTTTGGCCCGAGGATGTACTGGCCGCCCTTGTTTTTTCGCCGACTCCATGCTTTATTTTAACTGCAAAATAATTGATTTTTACAAAGGCACACACAGGCACAGACACATTATCACATAGAACACATTTAAAAATAATAACGATATTTAACTTAAAATGCAATTAGACACTAATTGCAGACAATATACACACATATACATTTAAACTGCACACCAACAGCAAAATTGCAGTTTGGTTGCACTTGCAAATTGTACTGAAACTACCCGCCCGTTTGCAGCTACGATAGTTACGTCAACTGCAATAGAAATGTAATTTTGTACTCAGCGTGAATTAAATCTGTTACACTTAAACTTGACACTTTTACTTTAAATTATCAAGTACCTACGTAATTATTAACTATTCATAAAGAAGAATCTGATAGTTGATAATTAAGAGCTACATACAAAAAAAGTACGAACACATTCAAGTAGGTAGGTACCTACCTATATAAATTACCGGTGCCGAATTATAAAGGAGTCGGTTAAAAATAAGGTAAAAAATGCAACTTACTTATTTCGTATTGTACGTCTAAAAAACTTGTTATTTAGGAATACTGCATGGCGCTACTTCAAAGATTTAATTGCGTGAGGTAAAGAGCAATTCCGTGCCAATTTATTTTATTTCTTCCACTCCAATTACAATAAATTACGAGATGTAGGTGTATTTTCAGCCTTTTAATAGAAAGCAAATCGAGGAAATTTCATAAAAGCATTGATTGACATACATAAACTTTATAATTAAAATTATTTAAAGAAAATTAGGTTTATTTTAAAATATCGAATAAAATTGGCAATATTACAGACCTATCCCTGCAAAACTACTTTTGACTGAATTTGACGGATTGACAATTTCAATTTGACGTTTAGGCACGGTCACAGACACAGACATCTAGAGACAGCATAGAAATAATAATAATATAGAAATGGCATAATGCTCCATGTTAAAATCAGTTGTACTGAATTTGTGACTTTCACACAATACATTCAAGGAATATTTTACTTTAATGACCTTATGCCATCAAATGAATACCATTTCATCGTCAAAAGTTACACAATCAGGGGGCTGTTTTATTGTTATGTTTAAAAATGTAGTGTTGTCTCTTACACACTTATGAAAATTTTGATAAGCTTAAGCTATTTTCCGATCCACTATTTTCTATAGGACATTATGCCAAGTCCTCTTCTATAGGTTCATGGTATGCACGGTAAAAAAATAGGTATTTCAAGTCCTCTTCAGAGTCATTGAGAGACAGTTGCTGTCATTGAGAAATTAATGATATGGAGGCGCCATATTTGCTTTAAAAACGTGTCAAAAATACATTCACACACGCTTAGATTAGGTATCATAAACGCACAATCCGAAGACACAAAATGGCACGTGTTCATTGTGATGTTTCAAGTTGTGCGTGTGTGTGTTTATGTATACATTTTAGGGAGGCCATCTTTTGCCTTGAGTCTGCCACAAACTACATTTTATTGTTATGTTAAAAATGTAGTGTTGTCTCTTACACACTTATGAAATGATAAACTTGAGCTATTTTCCGATCCACTATTTTCTAGGACATTAGGCGCCTCTATATTATTATTTTATTTTCTCTGTCTCTAGAATGTCTGTGGTGCCTAAACGTCAAATCTGAAATTGTCAATCTGAATCATGACAATTGACCATGATTATCTCTATGCAATTGACAAATTCACTTTCAGTCAAAATGTCAAAAGTTTTGCTCGATTGCAAATACAAACAAAATATATTTTTAAATTTTATATTTTTAATATTTTGGTTTTGTGCATTATCATATTAAGGATATGATCAAAGAGATATAATATCTATCGCACTGGTAAGTAATTTTTCTTTATATTCGCGATTTTTAAATTTGCCCATACAAACATAAACATTGACACTGAGCCCAACCTTTAAAGGATTTAACAGAAGCCATATATTCAACGTACTCTGTGTAACATAGTATCTTAGCTAGCTAGCTTTTACCTGACTATCCTATTTCAAATAACAATTCAAAGATAAAGAACCAACCAGCTTAATACACAGACCACAGTTGCATTAACAAAAAGGAAATGATAGGTAAGTATATTGAAAAGTTTATCATATTTATGTGAAATGAAATGCCAGAAATTAGTAAACTGAGAGTATGCAAGATCCTTGACTGAGAGTCATTGATAAAGACTACTTACTTGTGCAAATAAGCATGAATGTTTATGATCAAGTTTACTGACTGCAGAGTGCTCAGTGCAGTGTCATCTTGTCACAGTAGTGCATTCCTTGATTTAAATTATTCAATAACCAACAGTAATCTACTGCTCTAACCTTCCATCAATATTTTACTAGAAAAGCTTTGATTGTCAAAAAGTATCTGTGAAATAGGTCTCTACCTCGATTTTGAACTTATTTTCAGTGAGAAAGCTAGAACATACGTCAGATACTGCTGTTTGAAGAAAAATGTATTTTTGCTTATTTCTCAGGTGCGAACTTATTTTTGTACATTATTGATCAAAGATCCCAACTCGTATGCATATGATGTGAATATACTACCTATTTGCTTCCTATTCACTATGTTACCTGCATACTCATTTTAATTTAATTGTGCATCCATTTGCGCTTCCTACTACACTGATTCACATAATATAATTATATTATCTCAGACCTCAGTCAGCTGGCAATTTTGTGAACCATAGACGGTGCATTGATGATTTTGTTAATGCGGTTGGGCAATTTTACCTATGTAAAATTCAGAGTTGTTTGCATGTACACAACAAACGACAATTCATTCACAATTGACATGCCACTTGGCATGCCACTTGCCACACGGGAGACTGTAGGTTCAAGGTTTTGTCTATACTATATAGGTAGACTTTTATCCTGGAAATATTTAGGCTTATTTACTAGGATTTTTAAAAACCTAAATCCATGTAGATGAAGTTGCAGGCACCAGCTAGTCTTTTTATATAAGTAAGCATACAAGTTTGGTATTTTATATAATAAATTGTTGCAGGTTTCTACATTTCCAGCTAGATGATGAAAATGACTTTTTTGATTTATAATTTAAACTAGTCGAAACAAGAATTAATGGAAGTTTAGTAGTAATCTGAACTAAAAATGAAAGTTTTGTCTGCTAAGGCAGTGGGCAGTTTCCGAAGTTACATTGTGAATGTGGTTATGATGCGTTGTTATCTATCATTTGTTTCGTTAATATGATCAATGCAAGATTAGATAATCAAAGGATCATAAAATGAACTATAATTTCCTGAGGCGATACCAAGGCATGATACTATCTGGTATATTATTCTTTTATTTAGGTTGTGGAATCACAATGACTCTCATTACAGTAGATTGTGCATCAAATTCTGTTGCCGTTGTTAAAAATTCTCATAAAACCTTTAACAAAACTGAATATGCAGTGCTCATCCTTAGCAGTCCTAACAATGAAATGAAAAGGGATACTATACGTACAACATGGGCGAGTCTTGTAAACAATATACATGTTGAGAATGGTGAAATATTGTACCAATGGAATTACACACGGGCAGGAAAAAAATTAAAACTGGGCATTATAAAAACTTACTTTGCTGTAGCCACCCAAAATCTAGATAAACAGACGTTGACAAAATTACATTTAGAAGACAGTAGGACCAAAGATATGTTATTGCTGGACAATGTTGAAGATGGCTACAACAAATTACCATCCAAGTTGATCCACTCTTTGGAATGGTTTAGTAAACATTTGCCGGAATTGAAGTATGTTATAAAGTGTGATGATGATTCTTTTGTGAGAGTTGATCTCATTGTGAGAGATCTTGAGGCTTATGCTCCTGACATGAACGGACAAGCAATCAGCAGTTATATCTCGCGTAAGGTATATTTCATTTTACTAAGAAAGTTTCACATCCTTCATTTAAAAGAAATTAACCTCTAGGTATACATCTATCTGGTGCCCATTTTGGTTTATGATTCATCATCATCATCATCATGATCAACCCATTACCGGCTCACTACAGAGCATGGGTCTCCTCTCAGAGTGAGAATGGTTTTGGCCATAGTCTACCACGCTGGCCAAGTGGATTGGCAGACTTCACACACCTTTAAGAACGTTATGGAGAACTCTTAGGCGTGCAGGTTTCCTCACGATGTTTTCCTTCACCGTTAAAGCAAGTGATATTTAAATACTTAAAACGCACATAACTCCGAAACGCACCTCTGCGTGCCCGGGATCGAACCCACGAGCTCCGATTAGAAGTCGGTTGTCCTAACCACTAGGCTATCACAGCTTTATGATTAGCTTGATGATATTTCTATGAATCTCTTCAATATTCAAAGCTATGTAATAGAGTAGGTACATGCCTATTTATTACAAAACAATACAAAATTGAAATATTCACTGAAGTTGGTATTAAAGATTTTTGGTAGTGCAGCTGATGCAGTGCTAATCGTAGCATATAAACACATTATTCTTATAATAAATAATAGATACCTAAACTGAACTATATTAAAATAGTTTTGTCTTGATATAAAGTAGAAGTTTAAATAACTTTTGTCTCAAATGTAAGTAATAAGTATAAATGGTTTCAGGAAAGTTTGCCGCAATATAAAGGGTTATATTGGGGGTACTTCAATGGACGAGCAACAGTGTTCAAGAGAGGCAAATGGGAGGAAAAAGCCTGGTTCCTCTGCGACACATACCTGCCATATGCACTGGGTGGTGGATATGTGATTTCTCGAAGCATTGTGGATTACATTGCCAGAAACTCTGATTACTTGAGGTACTTAGATTTTGATCATTATTTTATATCAATAAATACATAGACTTAAAAAGAATGATACCTGTCTAGTGTCTGGACATAAAATCTATACAAATAATCAAGAGATAAAGTTCGTAAAGTAAAACCCGACTACGCTTAGTAAGTTAATTTAATGTAAAATAATAATTTAGTGTTCAGAAAGCGCCGGGCAAGCAGCTAGTGACGCCATCTATTATGTCTATCCGAAAGTAAATAATATTTTAGTTCTGCCGCTCGGACGTCGCTTCTCGATTTTTTTTCGTATATATATAAAATGTAGCCTATGTCACCCGGACCATAACAAAGAATTAATTGACACCTCATTCATCAAATCGGCCCAGTAGTTTAGGCGCTATGGTGGTATACACAGAATCTCATACAAAAATTGGATACAAACATACATACATACATACATAGATTGCTAAAATCATAATCCTTTCTTTTGGCTTTGCCGTAGTCGGGTAATAAAATTGAAGTATCTGTCTGTTTATAATTTCCAGTAAGTACACCTCTGAAGACGTTTCAATGGGCGTGTGGACAGCAGCACTGGACGGCGTCAACAGAGTCCACGACACGCGGTTCGACACGGAGTGGACGTCGCGGGGCTGCGACACCACAATGCTCGTGCGACACAAGCAGACGCCCGCCGACATGTTCCAAATGTACAAGAAACTAGTTGATTCGCACGGAACAAAACTTTGTGAGACTGACTTTACTTTAAGAAATTTTTACAATTATAACTGGGATGTTTTGCCAAGTTCGTGTTGCAAAAAGACTTGAAAACTTAACGTATGTATCTTAACCTAGTCTTTTATATGGTTTAAATGTTTCATGTTTATTGATATGAGATTGCTTGTATCCTGGAGACGGGCATTGGATATTTTTTATCCCGGAAAATCTCCCACGGGATTTGTAGTCTCGTTTGGTCTCAGACCCAGCTCATTCGCTCGACGACGCGCTCGAACGAAGATCGCGCGATGAACAGTGTGCTTAGTCTAAATCGGGGCACTCGAAAACGAACTCGAAAACTATTGATCGATTTCAGAGTAAAATAGACCTAAAATGGCTTGATTAAGGTTTGAGTTCGCCAATACATTCAGCATTGTTCGAATGCTGAATGTATTGGCGAACTCAAACCTTAATGCAAGCCATTTTAGGTCTATTTTACTCTGAAATCGATCAATAGTTTTCGAGTTCGTTTTCGAGTGCTCCGAGTTAGACTAAGCACACGGAACTATCTCAATACTTACATATCGTGTTCACTCCCAGTGGAATGTTGTCAAACTTGATTTTCGTTAAGTTGATAATAAATAATTAGTGTATGTACTATGTATGTGTAAATTGGAAGTGCATTGGCTTGATGATTTTTGAAAAATTCGCCAAAATTTCAAAAATACCTTGTTTTTGGCTAATTTCAAAATTATTTGACATCATTCCGCTGGAGGACACTTAAATGAGTTAAAAAAGTGCTCACTGTCGCTCTAATCTATGTAACAGATATTTGTTTCACTTTGTATATTGCAAATTATATTTTGATCCGTTCATATTCATGCCATACTTACTTTTTTATTTATTTCAATAAGAGCAGAATAATAAAACAAATTAACAACAAAAATTGATTTTTATTTGCAATCTGAACACAAAACACTCACCATTATCAATTCCAAGATAAATTAATTATGATAATAAAACTATAAAACTTCAACTTCAATTGTCAACAAAGCACAATACATGTTTATAAGGCATTGAATTGAATTGGACTACGAGGGGGAAAAGATTATTGAAATATTTATCTTCAAAATTTTCACCATTTGTACCTGTAAAAATTCAAACCGGTTTTTCGGTCATTAACCCTGTGTCCAAAACATTTAGGTTTCCAGTTGAGGAGTGAAAAAGTTTGATTCGATTTCATTCAATTTACCAAAATTAATCGGTTCATTAAACTTCCAATGTTTTTTTTTCGCACAGACTGCAGCTGTCTGCTGAAGAAAGGGCGAAGGGCCCAATAACAAACAAAATACACAAGCGAAAGGAACTGACCCGAAACGCGGCCGTCCCGCATAAACCGGTTAATTTATTACAGACTAATCGAATAATATATATTTTTATGTAAACAATCCGGGTAAATTGAAACCGGTTCCAAGGTACATGTATGTTTATAACAAAATAATTTATATAATGGACGTGTACAAGGAGAATAGCATAATATAACAGAAAAGTACCTACCAGACTATATTTTTTCGATTAATTTTGTACGAAAGTTACGCGTTTAGCACACCGACGCATTCGCGCGCGCTAGCGGAACGATAACGCTTACGCGTTAAGCGTTATAAACAATAAAAACAGCACAATTAAAAATACATACAAGGCTTTAGAAAATTAGATAGTTTATGAAATACTGAATACACGTGCCTACTTTATCAAAAATTTTTACAAGTTTTATACAAAAAGTACGAAACAGTTAATTTAGATGTTGCAATGATTTTTTTTATTAAAGTTATTTGTGATTCAGATCTTGAAATGAAATTCTCTAAAACCCTGTATACTGCATACATTCTAATCCTATAGACGAGGGAAAAAAGATCATAATTTATAGTAGTCAAAATATACATAAATAAAAATTAGATAAATGTCATCATCAAATAAAATCCCCTAACAAACTTTATGTTATTGAGCCCGAGGCGTATTGCCGCAAGTTGAAGCGAGCGACGCGTCTTTTCGCGAGCGATGTTTAAAATATAACTAACTTAACTGTACTTATAATTAACTAAGCTGTATTAAGTAAAATAAACAAAACCGATCCATTTTACTGTCAGTATTGATTCCAAACATGACACTTTACACAGTAAAGTTAAATTTGATTATATTTCAAAAATGACGAACGATTTAAATATGACGCGTTGTTCATTAGTTTCGACTCTTACACCAATATGTCTCGAGCTTTAAAAAATGTAATTTTACATAATATTGTGTAAAGGGAATTATAGCATTGTGCAAATTACGACGTCTAAATGTTTACCCAAATGTCACAGCTTCACAATCATTAAATGAGAGACTTGCCCACACGTGTGGCAACTTGCATTACTTACATCGGGTGACGTACTCGTATAACCCGCGGCACGTACATCGAACGCTGAACGAAACGTGGAGGGGATAGCTGCGCATGGGAACTGTCGCGCACGTAATACAATAGCTTACCCCCTCCACTTTCCTTCAGCGTTCGATGTACGTGCCGATGTTTATACCATAGTTTTGCAACGCGACACTCTTAATCGACACCAATACCCTATCATACGGCCGAATGCTGAAACCCCGTTTAATTGCTAAGCGCACCTTAAATATTAGGAGATAACTATTTTTATTCTAGGATTCCCACAAACACAAACATTAAAACAGGTGCACTTTTCAAGTTGCATTTTAGTATTAAGACAAGACAATTGTGTTAATTCGATTGTACACATACTCTTAACTAAATTAACAGTCTAACAAGTATAAATTAAAAATTTAAAAACCCCCGACATTCGCCATTTTGTGGCGGCGGCCATCTTGGATTTGCAATAGTGCTATTCTACTAGTCAAGCCCTTTCATTTGATACCCATATTGAGGGAGTTGTGAAAAAATATGTAATCCGCCATTTTGTAACGGCGGCCATCTTGGATCGATTTTCATCAAACATAGCTAACAACACTCGACTAATTCACCTTTCAAACAAAAAAAAACCGCATTCAAACCGGTCCACCCGTTTGAGCGCTACAGGGGAACAGACAGACACGTCAAACTTATAACACCCCGTCGTTTTTGCGTCGGGGGTTAAAAACAGTGTTATCATGCGATACACGATAGCATAACTTTAAGAAATTATTTGTCAATTTAATTTAATTTAGAGATTGTGTAAGTACTTATAGTTAACGCCAAACAAAATATAATTCGTCCTAGAACTTCGTGCGAGAGCGAAGTCGCGTAGATTCATGCCAGCTCCCTTCCTTCTGTCCGCCCACTGATACCTAAAATATGCTTGCGACGCGTCTTGCGGCTAAATTCAGAGGCGAATATTTGTTTGACGTCAACCATACCTAACTACAACCAAATTAGCGTCAATATTTCCTACACTCACTCATTTAGCGTCCTAATGCTAATATCACATTCATAGAGGATTCAGATACTTGTATTGTTACTTGTTAGTAGCTACTATGTACTAGCTTCAGTGAGGTGCTTTGACTTTGACGTCCATGTACGTCTGATTATTGTAAAATGTCGTTCTTGATAGTTCTTCTTTGAAATAGTCGATTGTCCTTTGTAGTCCAACTTGTAAGGACACCTGAAGCAAAAATAGAAAAAATAGTTTAGTTAGGAACCAAATGGAATTGTCAATAATTTCCTAATTCAAAGTGTACACAAATCTCTAAACTCAAATAATAGGTCCAAAATAAAAAGTATTCTCTTTTGCATGGAACTCCATTAACAGGATGGTGTGGCTAATTCTGTTGTACACAATCTCTAAATCTAAACTAAAATGACAGGCCTAAATATATTCCTATCTCTTTCACAATGCTCCCTGCAGAAAAGGATAGCACTATTTTTAAACTTGTCAATTTAGTTTAAGTTTAGAGAATGTGTACAACAGAACTGACCACAGTAACATAATGTGGCCAATTCTGTTGTACACAATCTCTAACCTAAACTAAAATGACAGGCCTAAATCTATTGCTATCCTTTTCTGCAGTGAGCACTATGAAAGAGATAGGAATAAATTTAGACCTGTCATTTTACTTTAGGTTTAGAGATACCTAGTCCTAGATACCTAGATACCTAGATACCTAGTAGCTACCCGCACTTTGAAGAGTGAGTCGTGTTTATGTGTTCTCCTGAGAAAAAAAATTGTTAAAAGTAGTTAAAACGTTGATTATTTGTTGAAAACAGTGCTTATAGTTTAAATATTGAAACATAATGAAAGGGAAATAATGAAATCAGTGTAATCTATTGTTATTGTGTCAATGCCAGTACTTCTGTTTAGTGCAACTAAATAAATTATGTGCATACCCACACGACGGTTAAGTTCTGCAGTAATTCATAATTAATCTCGGCATAAAACATTATTTTTGGATTACTAATAACATCGGTAGAAGGCCCAGTGTTGCGTAGTATACCTAAACACCGAGTTTATATGAACTACGCTTGGATCCCGGCGCCGTACACGAGTTTATTTTTATTTCATCTTTTCGACGTTAATTTCACTCAATAATCTTCACATCACACTTTATACTACAACAATGAATGAGTGCAGTGCGTGCAAAGGTCCATTAAAAAAAGGCTTGCATTTACAATGCAACGGCTGCCGTAATTTTTTTGATTACGACTGCGTCGGAATCGAACCTCAAGAATATTCTTCAGCGAGCAGGTACTATAAAGCCAGTTGGATATGCCTTACGTGTAGTTCTGCGACACGTCGTAAGAAAATTCGAGACGACACACCAGTAAAAGGCAGTACGGCCCCAGAAAAAACCGACTTAATGAAAGTGCCCCTTGATCAGGACAATCTGTGTGCGTCGCCGCTTAATACTGAGACAATACAAGCGCAGGACGGTATAATGCAACAGGTTACAATTGACAGTATTAGCGCGCTGCTCGATCAAAAACTAAGCTCGTTGTTTTCATCTTGTATTGCCAACCTGAAAGAAACCCTAATGAAGGATATTAGAACACAAATTAGCTCTGAGATCAGATCTGCTGTGTTGAGTATTAAAGAGGAATTTGTCACTATTACTAATACTTTAAGTAAAGAACAAAGTAATATTAAGTCGGAAATAAGCCAATTTGACAAGAAACTATCTAATCTCTCCTCAAACACTAAGACGGAACTCAAAAATTTACAGTCAATCTCCTCGGAACTGAAAAGTGATTTGAAAGAGATCGAAAGACTTTGCAATGAAAGCTCCCAAAGCAACTCTAATTTACAAAGTAGACAAACTAAATTAGAACAGGAAATGGAAGATCTTAAGGCCTCGGTCCAGTTCACCACCCAGCAGTACGATGACATAAAAACTTGCTTGAGCTCTTCGTCTAGAGATCCTAAAACAATAGTCTTACTTAACGAAGAACTTTCTTCGACCAAAAATAAATTGCTTGAGCTACAAAGAGAAATTGACGACCAGCAGCAGCGGGATCGCCTCTTTAACATAGAAATCGTTGGTCTTCCAGAACGAAAAAACGAAAATCTTGCTGATCTTTTTATAAAAATGTCAGAACATTTAAACGTACAAAGTTTACTTCAAGATATAGATCATATTCACAGAGTTCAACCACGTCAAAAAAGGGACGGACGACCTAGAGTAATTGTGTGTAAATTAAGATCAATAACGGTTAAAAGCAATATCCTAGCGGGGTTTCGCAAAGCTCGAGGCTTAAATACGGTAGACATCGGCATCGACGGACCTGCAGTCAAAATTTATGTTCGCGAACACCTAACATCTAAAAATAAAGAGTTGTATAAAGAAGCCCGCCTAGCATGTGATAGGAATGGCTTCAAATTTTGCTGGATAAAGAACTGTAGAATCTTAGTAAGGAAAAATGACAACTGTCCTTTTTTTCAAATAAATACAGTGGAGGACTTAAAAAAATCAGATAATAGCATTATATAATTTTAGGGTTTTCTTTCAGTATGTAGCTAGTTTATATCTATTTTTTTTCATATTTCGCTTTGTATCTGTGTATAATAGGAAGTATGCTCATCTCACACTCACATTACATTCTCACGATCACACTGTTCCATTCACCATTCCATAACCAAATTACATTTTTCCAAATTAACCAAAAGAATCACTTAACACTTAACTTATTCGCTCATAAGAAATACTCAGTCATTGTTAAAAATATACGAGTACTTAGTACACATGATATTATTTTTACAATTGCCAGGCCAGGTTATAATATTGCGTCGGTCTTTTCTCTTATGTCCACAGATTATTTTATTTTCCTTATTATATTGTTCATATCAATAGTAGGTAACAATTATCTTACAAAATGGGAAAGGTAGGATTAAAACTATACTATCAAAACGTTCGTGGCTTACGGACAAAAACAAATGACTTGTATAGAAATATATTACTGAATGACTTTGACGTAATAATATTAACTGAAACCTGGCTAAATTCTAGTATTGGAGACAGAGAATTCTGCGATTTAAGATATGATATATTTAGATATGATAGAGACCTTTCAGCTACTAATAAATCTATTGGGGGCGGTATCATGATATGTGTAAAACATAGCTTGGACGCATCGGTCCTGGATCTCAACTCATGTCGCACATTAGAAGCTGTAGCGATAAGTATTCCATCGCGATCTTTACACTCAAACAAAAATCTTCATATTCTTGCAACGTACATACCTGGTAATACGAATAGTCAGTCTCAACTATTAGAAGAACTTTTATTGTCAATTTATAATCATAATATTAAAATCGAAAACGATCACTTCATGATCGTAGGTGATTTTAATATGCCATTCATACAATGGTCTACTAATGGACCATCTTTTACGAATAAAGTGACACAAAATGTTCTCGAAGCAAGCATAAAACTAATTCAACACTTAAACATAAAAGGTTTGACGCAGCAATCGTTTTTTAGAAACTCACATGACAATATTTTAGATCTGGCATTCTCTAATTTTTCGGTAGAATTGTCTCTTGCGCTATCCCCTTTGTCAAAGCAAGATGATTTTCACCCGGTTTTATTAATCGACGTACCTACATTATCTACTAAACCATTATCAGCAGAACCTCACCTAAAACTAAAATTTCATAAAGCTAATTACGATCATATAATAAAATATTTAATGGCGATCCCATGGTACACATGTCTCAATGAGGGATCTTTGGATGATGCAGTGGATTGTTTCTATGAACATCTTTATGAAAGTATTTTCAAGTTTGTACCTTTAACGGTAACGAGAAAAAACGATGTGTATCCAAAGTGGTATAGTAAATCTCTCATAAGAATTATCCGAGAGAAATCCAAGGTCCATGCACGATGGAAAAAATTTCAAGACCCTCCAGGACTACTTGGAGTTTTCTCGGTTAAGAAAAAGAGTACATAGTGCAGAAAATGAATGCTACGATAGATATACTGAATTTAACGAACAGTGCTTGATAAAAGACTCAAAAAAATTTTGGTCGTATACGAAAGCTAAGCGTAACACTACTACTTTACCGAGAAAGTTATTTTATCAAAACGCTGAATCTATCACAAACAAAGATCACGCCGCTGCTTTTAATAAGTTTTTCTACAATGTATTTTCTCACCCCCTCAAATCAATAGATTATCAATCTGCCGTGTTCAGCTCTCCGTCAAATTCAAGTACTTCATATATTCATACCCTCAGAGTTGATACTATAGAAATTAAAAAAAGTATAAATAAGCTCGATACTTCCAAAAGCCCGGGAAGTGACAAGATATCGCCTCACTTTATAAAGCATGCAAGCACGGCTCTTATTATACCTCTGAGCATTATTTTTAATAGATCTATAGCTGAAGGTTTTTTCCCAACTAAGTGGAAGGAAGCTCACATTGTTCCAATACACAAAAAGGGTAACAAAAGTTGTGTAGAAAATTATCGCCCCGTTTCCATATTGAACACGTTTGGCAAAATGCTTGAAAAAATTGTTTATAATTCAATATATCCTATTTTAGTTAACGCGATTCCCCCTGAACAACACGGTTTTATTAAAGGACGATCCACTTTGTCGAATTTAATAACATTTACTGAGGACATTCTGTCTTCCATGGATAAGCGTGTGCAGGTTGACGTGATCTACACTGATTTTGAAAAGGCGTTCGATCGTGTGGATCATTTCATCCTCCTAAATAAGTTGGAGCACCTGGGAATTCATGGAGACCTTCTAAGATGGGTTAAATCTTATTTGTCCAATCGCTCTCAAGCAGTAGTGGTTGGTGGATGTCGTTCCGATTTCTGCGAGATCCCGTCTGGGGTTCCACAGGGCTCCCATTTGGGTCCTCTATTTTATAATATCTACTTATATGACATATACAATTGTTTTTCTAACTCAAAATTTTTAATGTACGCTGATGACACTAAAATATACTTGGGAATCAACAGCATAGACGATTGTGAGAAATTGCAGGATGATCTTAATAGACTTGCTCGCTATTATAAAGAAAATAGAATACAGGTTAATATAAGTAAATGTCAACACATTAGTTTTACAAGAAATAAAAATCCGATACTATTTAATTACACCATCGATAGAATAGAATAGAAAAGTTTTTTATTCAAATAAACTTTTACAAGTGCTTTTGAATAGTCAGATGAATCTACCACTGGTTCGGAATGCCGTTCCAACCGAGAAGAACCAGCAAGAAACTCGGCGGTTGCTCTTTTCCAAATTTACAATATCAATATAACAATTTTATGGTAAGTACATGATTGAATTGCCGTCTCGCGCATTGCTGGAACGAGTCAAATCCACGCCTTTTTATCATTTATATAAGTAATCATAATTTTATTCAGATAAACTTTGGTAAACACGATGGTAGGATTATCTCCAAAACTGATAAAGTACGCGATCTAGGAGTTCTCCTCGATGATAAGATGTCATTTAATCCTCATATTGAGGCTATTACTAACAAAGCTTTTTCCATGCTTGGCTTCGTTTTAAGAACCTGTAAACCCTTCAAAAATATTAATACACTTAAGACAATCTATTTTGCTTATGTACGTAGCAACTTAGAGTACTGTAGTACCATCTGGTCACCTTATTATATAAAACCTTCCGAAGCAATTGAGAGGATTCAGCACAAGTTTATTAAGCATTTAAACTATCGCACTTACTATGAACCCGTAGATTACACAGAAAGTTGTAAGCATTATGGACTACATAGCTGTAGGCAACGGAGGCAAATCGCTGACATGCTAGTGTTATATGACATAATAAATGGAAAAATTGACAGCCCACATCTACTATCCAAAATTAATTTGCTTGTACCCACTAGATTGCCTCGACATATGCCATCATTATTTCGCGTACCCTTTAAAAGAAAACACTACTCTAATAATTCTGCAATTACTAGAATCACACATACTTATAACAAATATTTTTCGGACTCAGACCCTTTCCGCTACTCTAAAAAAACATTTAAGCGACACATTTCACAATATCACCGTTAAGCTCTTTTACATAACACAACAGTCACACACACTTTATAAGATTTCGTTCTAATACTTGCTCACAAATATATACATACACACACACCACACATACACCACACTCGCACCGACTCGCACACATAATATTTATACCCATTTTTACACGTTATTTCGTTATGCTTCCATAATATACATACCTGTAAGTTACATTTTAATCAGTAATTTAATTTCGCTAGCACTGTTTTTTAACTTATTTTTTAACTTATTTTAACTTATTTCTCTTTTAATGTATTTTTTTAACTCACTCTACAAAATGTTATTTCTATTTCGAGAAAATCTGTAATTGGCCATACTCTTGTTATTCTCTTTATGTATAATATTATTGTCTTATTTCGCTGTTGATTTTCCTTTAATAAATAAATAAATAAATAAATAAATAAATAGATTGTGTACAACAGCATTGGCCACAATATCTACTAAAACCTTTCAATTTAGTCGTACATCTAAAGCCAGTGCCCCAAGCGGAAATTTTGCAAAATAAAAATTGGAAGTATTTTTTTTTAAATATGAATAGCGGGCAAACGAGCAAGCGGGTTACCTAACATTAAGTGATTACCGCCGCCCATGAACATTAGCAGCATCTGAGGAACCACTAATGCGTTGCCGGCTTTTGAGGAAGGGGACTGGCTATTCAGCTCGCTGCCGGAACGCATTGGATGCTTTGCGGCGGATTACTGCTGAAGTGTGGTCGCTAGCCACACTGCGGTGGACTCGGGGTACAGTGCCGGATTAAGCAAGCGCGGGGCCCGTAGCAAATTCTTTGAAAGAGCCCTTGATTTGCTACTATGGGTTCTTAAGTGTAAAGTGGTAAAAAAACAATTCAATATTCAATTATAGTACAAGCAAATTTTTGTAGAACTACTTAGTACGTTTACCATATGAAATTCGGTGTTTTATTTACGCCAAGGAAATATTCGGTTACCGGTCGTCTGACGTGGATTGTCTTAGTAACAAAAATTGTAACGTTTTACGTTTTTGTGTCATCAAGTAAATTCAATACACTCAAAAAATTTCGCTCAGGCAAAAATGAGTGGGTTTAAATATGCGGGGCCCCCCTTTCGTGCGGGGCCCGTAGCAATTGCTACTCTTGCTACTAGGTTAATCCGGTACTGTCGGAGTAGAATCCTCTGCCACAAAGCGGAGAGCGGTTACCTTGGGCTTCCAGTTGAGCTGCGTGGTGGCCAGGGTGATGTCGGGGCGGCGCCGCTGCGGGTCGTCCTCCACCGCGGCGCCCGTCGCCACCGTGCTGCGGCACCCGGGGACTAGATTCTTGATTATCATCGCGAATTCTGAAAGGGGAATACACTAAATCCTTACACCCGTTATAGATCTAGTCTATAGATCTTGACCCTAGATAGAGTAAGCTCTCAGAAACGAAGACAGGTGATAGTACTGATGATTACTGATAAGATACTGTAAAAAAAACGTGAAAAAAAATTCGTTTTTACAAAAAAAAACACTTATTGAGCAGTACCCGTTTTGGGGGGTTGAACACAACTTTAACTACATCATGTAATGTACAAGTGTGAAGCGAAACGAAACGCACTAATTTGTTATTGTGGATTTGTTTTGTTGAATTTGTTTCTCACAAATATTTTGCAAATTACTAAATGGAAATAAACTTTTTTTAGTAAACAACATTTCAGTAAAATATAATGCGATAGGTTACCTTCTATAGTATGTTCTACAGGATTTCCAATATTTACAGGTAAAGTATAACTAGAGGCCATCAAGGCTAGGAGACCGTCCACCAGATCTGATACATAGCAAAAGGACCGTGTCTGTTTCCCGTTGCCATAGACCTGCAAAAATCACACTAATATTATAAAGGCGAAAGTTTGTGTGTGTGTATGTTTGTTACTCTCTAACGTCGCAACTACTGAACCGATTTGGCTGAAATTTTGAGTGAAGGTAGATTATGCCCTGACTAAAAAAACCAAAATTAATAGCTACAGCTATAGGTAGATTACTATAGCAAACTTCCTTGAAAGTAGGTTGGAAAAGGGACCGGGAACGGAAATCCACGGTTCCCTTGGGATTTGTGAAAAACCGAAATTCACGCAGGCGAAGCTGCGGGCAGAAGCTAGTATGTTATACTTTTGATACATTATCGTTGTACATTAATGTTCTTTTCTTTTTTTTTTACCATCGTACACTAGCTTTACAGGTTGCCCAAATTCGTAAAATAAGCGTTCGTTAAATAAGCTTTAGTTATTAGGCTAGTAGGATCACGTTTGAAAATCATAGACGATAATAATTATAATATTTAATTTGTAGTGACATGACCCTACTGAAATGCTAACAGGCGCGGTTTTGCGCCTTCTGCGAACTCACAACTTTATTATGCTTGTGAAGTAACAAATCAAAAGCAAAGTTAGCGAGAGTGTTGTCAAGATGTACCTGTTAGTATTTGATAAGGGTTATAATTAAAAATTTGCCCAAAAACCAACATTCCAATGAGCAAAAAAATAAATCACATCATGGAAATAAAATATGATATCCCTTAAAATATTAATTAAAGTTATTATTATTTAAAATTATATCAGCATTAATATTTTAGAAGTCAGTCATTTATTTACTGGCAATAAAAATAAGTCAAAACTTACCGTAATAGTTAGATTTTGTATGGCTTGCATAATAAAATTGGACACCACACGGCCATCGGAGGCGTGCATCCTAGGCCCATAAGTATTAAATATCCTAGCCACTCTCACATTAACTTTTTCTTGTTTGGCATAGGAATACGCCAATGTCTCTGCCACCCTCTTGCCTTCATCGTAACACGCCCTTGGTCCTGGAAATATAATCATATAAAATTGGTACTTGGTATATATTTGGTTGTACAGAAAACAATCGAAAAATGTCCCTTTTAATAGCTTGCTTAAAGAAAGGACAGTTTTTTACCCGCCAAAAGAAAGGGGATTTTAGGATTTTAGAAGTCTATGTATGTTTGTATGTATGTTTGTAGCCGATTTTTGTATGAGATTCTGTGTGTACCACCGTAGCGCCTAAACTACTGGACCGATTTTGATGTGGTGGGTGTCTATTGATTGGTTGTTATGGTCCAGGTGACATAGGCTACATTTTATTTACGAAAAACGTCAAATACAAAGATGGCGCAACTAGTTGCTTGCCCCGCGTTTTCGCACACTAAATTATTAATAAATTATTAAGCGTAGTCGGGTTATAGTTTACGAACTTTATACTTGTTTTATTAGTATATAATAATTACATTTGTCAACTTTACCTATAGGATTGACATGTCCCCAATATGATTCAGGCTGGGGATGCACCATGGGGTCACCATAAACCTCTGAAGTGCTCGCTATCAAAATCTTGGCTCCGACTCTCCTCGCCAGCCCTAAAATTATAATATAGATGTTTTAATTATACTCAAAACATTAGTATGTTAATATAAAATAAGTAATTGGGGTTTTCAATCAAAAAATTCTCAGCAGTTTTGGTGGACAAGTTAGCTGTGTCAATCCTTCTATGCGGAGGGCGTGAAACTTGTTGGTCCTGCACTGGATGTTTTCCCAACTGATTTTAAGAGTGAGGGAATAGAACATGCATCTGTTTTTACACACATTCTTGTGTACCATAATATCTACTGCGTAGTTGGCTAGTCTCCAATGAGATTGAGCGCCATGGCCGAAATTCTGTCACAACATTCTTATTTTAGGAGCCTCAATATTAGTTTGACGTACGCCAAAATTATACTATTGGCGTACTTTTAGTGTTGGGTAACCAACCCAGCCTTAAACAAGAAGGTGCAGCAAAAAACTATATTTTAGGCCGGCCACACACAGCCGGAATGATTCAGAATCTGAAATTTTCAGATTCTGAATTCCGGCTGTGTGAGGCTGGCCTCAGACACATTTTGTCAGATCTATCTGAAAAATTAAGAATCTAAAAAAATCTGAATGTGTGTGGGGAACAGTGAAATTGTATGCATTTCTGTGCTTTCTGAATTCAGATTCTGAATTAAGATCCTGAATTCCGGCAGGCATTCCGGCTTTGTGAGGCCGGCCTTAGGAATGTTAAGAATGAATAATTTTGGATTAAGAATTGATTTGTCAACATTCCATTTGTGATATATTTGATTATTTCAATTGCGATAAGCAGCTTTAATCAAATACGCACATAATGATCAATTTCTCAAAATTCTATGTCATAAAGATCAATAATCTTCTTGTGTATGTAAGGAATTCATTTCTTTACCGAGCATATTGATGGTCCCCAAAGTATTTGTTTTGATTGTTTTAACAGGATTCTGCATATAGTGCGGTGGGCTGGCTGGACTAGCTAAGTGGTATATTTCATCTGCCTGAAAATGATATGTATTATGATAAATTAATATTATCTTAATACTTACACTAAGGATAAGAATAATTTACAGTTTGAAATAAGTTACATAATATTATGTATATTATGATAACCCATATAATTATTATTATTAACTAATTGAATTCATCCGTCTTGCATCATAACTATAGTTGTGTTTAGAATTAATTTTTACCATTTTCTAATTAATATTCTTCTATCATTAAATATTAGGAGCATCCATTTATTACAAAATTATACAATTTTTAATTAGTACCTAACTTTATACATTAATTAATTATCTCAGAAAGTGAACATAATTCCAGTGATAATTTAACAACAAGTTTACCTACAATTTTTGTTATCTATTGTAATTGTAAGTTATTAGCTACCTAAGCACTAAAATTGTTATCATTCTCACGACTTTTTATAAATACTCATTTTTATCACCTAATGGAACTAACAAGACGTGTAAATTAAAAATTTAAAAACCCCCGACTTTCGCCATTTCGTGGCGGTGGCCATCTTGGATTTGCATAGTGCTATTCTACTAGTCAAGCCCTTTCATTTGATACCCATATTAAGGGATTTGTGAAAAAATATGTGATCCACCACTTTTTAGCGGCGGCCATCTTGGGTCGATTTTCATCAAACATAGCAAACAACACTCTCGACTAATTCACCTTTCAAACAAAAAAAACCGCATTCAAATCGGTTCACCCGTTTGAGCGCTACACACCCACACACACACACACACACAGACACGTCAAACTTATAACACCCCTTCGTTTTTCGTCGGGGGTTAAAAACATATTTGAATTAGAATTTACGTGTACTTTTTAACATTATTTCTAACTGTTACCAATGAGTCTTTCTCTTTATCCCTGAGACTAATATTAGTAATTAAAAGTTAAAACTATCTGATTATATTAGCTACTGTCTGCAACTTTATGTGAATTTATTAATAAACAATCACAAGGGAACTCTTTAATTTACCGAGATAAAAGTGGTTGTCCCAATTCAAGCTACCTCTGTGCTTTTAGTTAAGATCAGATCAGGTTAGGCCATGAAAATGTATTAATTTTTATACATTTCAATAATTTTTTTTACACAGAATCCCTAAACATTTCAAAGATTAAAATAATTGTACGATCCTCAATCTGACTGTGAAAGTCCTGTCAAAATGTTAGCCTGGACAATAGACAGATGAACAAAAATTTAAAAAAGGTATTTAGATTGAACTTGGGGTCCAAATACCTTTGTCTTCAAAAGACAATGTGGCTAATTCTGTTGTACACAATCTCTAAATCTAAACTAAAATGACAGGGCTAAATATATTCCTATCTCTTTCACAATGCTCCCTGCAGAGAAGGATGGCACTATTTTTCAACTTGTCAATTTAGTTTAAGTTTAGAGATTGTGTACAACAGAATTAGCCACAATGACAAAAAATTATAGCAAATTTTTACTTTACCTCTACATACAATGGATTCACAATATCATGATGTATTATTTCAAAGTTCCTGTGCCCAAACCAATGCTCCACATTCCTTTTCCTGCCCGTGAAGAAATTGTCAACTACAATCACCTCATGGCCTTGCGTCATTAGAACATCCACAAGGTGGGAACCAACAAATCCTGCGCCCCCTGTTACCTGGAATAAGGTTTTATAAAAGTTGCTCTCATAAAAAAGTCATATTATTGTTCAGCATTTATAATGCAGCTAATATATCTCAGCAAAAAATACCTAATTTTCTTTAGTTCGTAATATTCATTCAAATATAAATTACTAGCTGTGCCCTGCAGTGTTACCTGAGGTTAATAAGTTTGTACACATAAATATGTTTGAACAGAATCTCCTAAGAGTCAGTTAGCAAAGAGAACAACAGCAAATTCATGCAAACACATACAAATGCATTCAACCATTGCAATGTGTTATGTGAGCATGATTTACCTAAGAACAATCAGAGCCATCTATAGCGTTTTTGGAAGTCTATATCTATTTAAGTCCCACAGGAACACTTTTTCCAGGATAATAAGTAGCCTATGTGTTATTCCAGGGTATAATCTATCTCCATTCCAAATTTCAGCCAAATCGGTTCAATAGTTGCGGTGTTAAAGAGTAGCAAACATAAACACAAACGTTCGCCTTCATAGTATTAGTGTAAATAATGTGATGATAATATGGGAACTGCATAAATAAAGACTAGCTTTCCGCCTCAGAGTTCAGTGAATTCACCAATGTGTTCATGTGGCCATTTCACATTCATGATTTTGAATGTCGAAGGATGATAATTATGTTTATTTGCATTTTCAGATCGACCCTAACTCTTAACTAGAGTTTCTATCAACAATATTTCTAGTAACAATATTTTAAAGTAAAACCACTAGAATAACACCTTTGTACTGAGCCATCGCTAAAACATGCATAAAACAACTTTAAATCAAATAAACAACAAATTTAAGCATTTTAGAAATTTTCATAAACAATACAATCAAAAGTTGAATCTTTCAGCAAAATTTAAGATTAAAACAATATTTACAATCTTACCAATATTCTTTTTCTTTCCTTATATCCAAGATATTTAACTTCAGGATATTTCTGAGGGATTCTTCCCTCTAGTATAGCTATTTTTTTCTCTAACTGTGCTAATCGAGCCTTGGCCTCCTGTAGCTCTCGTTTGGCTTCGCTGTCATCTCTATTTGTCTCCATGTCTGATTCTTTTTGTTGAATGTTAAGATCGTCCATCTTTGGCATTTTATTAAAATCTCTATACCCTAAGATCTGTAAATCATTGTCTATTCTTTGGTGCGGTTCCCCAATATTGGTTTTATTTGATTTGTCTTTCCTAAGGATAAGAAATATAAAGATAACTGCAAAATAACAATAACAATAATTAAGTGAACAGTAAAACTTACTACCAAAAGCCAATAAGCGCACAGTCAACTAAATTTTTGTGTAATTGAACGTTGCGTTATATAGCTCGAAAGCACTAGTAAAACAAGTTTAATTAAGTACTTACTTAATGATAAAACACAAACGAAGGTAACAGTCTTTCGGAATTTTAATGATTGCCTTATCATCTCTGAAAAGGGTGATTTATGTATTATGTTGGTTCACATTTCCGTTTAAGAATATCAATAATATTTCGGTACCAACTAAATTTGTAAATTTCACCCGAGAAAACAAATTTTCTTGTTCAACACAATAAAGTTATAAACACTCCAAATCAGCCAAATTCTCAATAAAATGATTTTGTTAATGAGTGATTACAATTTCAAATGACAGCTGTCAAATTGATGACAGTTGAGTATTAAGGCCGGACCGCACTTGAGCGGCGATGCGCGGCGCGTCGCGTCACGCCGCTCGAAGGTATATCGCACTACAACTGCAGTTAGCGGCGCGTCGCGTCATTTCTATACCCGTTCGCGTGCGAGCAACATTGCATGAGCGATAGTGACGAGGATTTGGCTATTATTTTTTTATTTTGTGCAGAAGAAGAATGAATTATGAAAAAAAAAAAGAAATAAATGAAAAAAAATTTTTTTTTCGATGTTTAATTTTAGTTTTTGATTTTGCAGTTCTACGAAAATTGTTAGTAAAAAATTGAAATATGATTTTTTTTTTTCATTTTTCTAACGGGGATCTATTATGAAGCCTTTCAAGAATAGCTCCAAGAAAGGCAAAAAATCTCAAAATAGTTTAAAAATTATCACACTTGCAATGTTCTAGCAGCAAAAACTTGCATAACAAATTAAGAAATTATGATAAAAAAAATCCCGCTGATTCATTTATCTATCCAGAAGCCCCTAAATTTTTTAATTTCATAAATTTTATATTTAATATGTTTAAATAATTGTCATTTATAAAGTGTCCGAAGTAGGCGTGGCTCGCGCAAGCCAAAGCACCCGTTTTTGGACGTAGGTATTTTCACTCCTCTGCGAACATTAATATATTACGCCAGTCAAATTTGACATTAAAATCGCAAACGAACGGCTAGTTCTGATTTTTTAATATGTTGTTAGGACCACTACCAGTAGTCTAAATTCAATTTTGCAGCTTCGAAAGACCTGTGCTAATTTTGTAGCACTCGAAAAACCGCGAAATTTTTGCACTTTTTTTGGGTTTTTCAATATAAGTCCTAAACTATGCTTTTCAAAAAAAATATTTTTCTATACTTTTTTAAAGTAGACTAAAATTGCTACAATTTAAGACCAAAACTAGCTCTTTAAATTCAATATTTATTGAGATACAGCTCTCCAAAAATTGACAATTAATTCCAAAAAAGTGAAATTTTAAGATTTGGTCAATTTTAAACCCCGATATCGGGGAAAATACTCATTTTACGAGTAAAGTTAATTGAAAAGATGTTGTAGTAAATATAATTAGCTTTAATTTAAACACTAAACGACGTCTGTAGCCCATATAGTTTACTTACATCTCCTAAAAGTTTAAAAAATGCGAAAATTGCAGTTTTCTCTTTAGTTTGTTTTGAATGTAATTTGAAAGAAAAAACCATGTACATCCACAAGAAATATGTATTAAAACTATTACTAAGTATTTAAATTAAGTATTTATAATGTTATTTATTCAAGAAAAAAATTATTTATATTATTATTGATATTTATTGATTTTTATGAAACATATTAATCTGTATTAAAATGACATTATGAGTTCCGAGCAATATAAGTCGTAAACTACGCATTTCTGTTTAATATTTTCTATATATTTTTAAAGTAGACTAAAATTGCTACAGTTTGACATCAGAACCAGTTCTGTAGCTTCAATAATTGCCGAGATACAGCTCTCCTAAAATTGAACTTTTTTCAAAAAAAGTGAAAATTTAAGAGTTGGTCAATTTTCGACCGCGATCTTGGGGATAATACTCATTTTATGTGTAGATTTATAGGTAAAAATGTTATAGTAAATCTAATTAACTTTAATTTAAGGGTAATACGACATCTCTAGGACATATAGTTTACTCACAAATCTTAAAAGTCCAAAAAATGGGAAAACAATTTTCGTAAATTTGCTCTGCTTAGTTTGGTTTGTGAGTACCTTGAAAGGAAAAACCATGAACATCCACAAGAAATATACATTTAATCTATTATTATAGTATTCATAATGTTATTTATGAAAAAAAAAATATTTATTTATCTTATTTTATTGATATTTATGAAGCATATTAACCTGCATTACAAAGATATTATTTTTGGTTATAATTGTTCATTAAGGTTTGTGAGTAAACTATATGGCCTAGAGACGTCGTTCCACCCTTAAATTAAAGCTAATTAGATTTACTACAACATTTTGACTATAATTTTACCCTTATAATGAGTATTATCCTCAAGATGGCGGTCGAAAATTGACCAAATCTTAAATTTTCACTTTTTTTTTGGAAAAAGTTCTATTTTAGGAGAGCTGTATCTCGGCAAGTATTGAAGTTACAGAACTGGTTCTGGTGTCAAATTGTAGCAATTTTAGTTTACTTTAAAAATGTATAGAAAATATTTAAAAAAAATGCGTAGTTTACGACTTATATTGCTCGGAACTCATAATGTCCTTTTAATACAGGTTAATATGTTTCATAAAAATCAATAAATATCAATAATAATATAAATAATTTTTTTCTTGAATAAATAACATTATAAATACTAAATATAAATACTTAGTAATAGTTTTAATACATATTTCTTGTGGGTGTACATGGTTTTTTCTTTCAAACTACATTCAAAACAAACTGAAGAGAAAACTGCAATTTTCCCATTTTTTAAACTTTTAGGATTTATAAGTAAACTATATGGGCTACAGACGTCGTTTAATGTTTAAATTAAAGCTAATTATATTTACTACAACATCTTTTCAATTAACTTTATCCGTAAAATGAGTATTTTCCCCGATAGCGGGGTTTAAAATTGATCAAATCTTAAAATTTCACTTTTTCGGAATTAATTGTCAATTTTTGGAGAGCTGAATCTCAGCAAATATTGAATTTAAAGAGCTAGTTTTGGTCTTAAATTGTAGCAATTTTAATCTTCTTTAAAAACGTCTAGAAAATATTTTTTTTTAAACCCATAGTTTAGGACTTATATTGAAAAAACCAAAAGTAGTGTGAAAATTTCGCGGTTTTTCGAGTGCTGCAAAGTTAGCACAGGTCTTTCGAAGCTGCAAAATTGGATTTACACTACTGGTAGTGGTCCTAACAACATATTAAAAAATCAGAACTAGCCGTTCGTTTGCGATTATATATATATAGCTATATATAGCTATATATATAGTATATATATAGCTGTTCGTTCTGATTCACTGACTCACTCATTCATCGCCCCTCCTGTAAAATTTTGTATGAAATTTTTTTTTCACTAATGGTTTCGTATAGAGGACAAAAATTAAAGTAGAACAAAAATATGGAGAGAGCTGATGATTGAGGATTTCGGAGACGGGTGAAGAGCACGCTTAAGGTATTGAAGATAGGTGGGGGGTGCTCGAGCAAATGTCACTCGAAACGTCATCCAATTGGTAGTCAGCTGAAAAAAAAATCAAAATGGCGAAAAAAAGATGGCCGCCATACAAATTTCGTCGGTCTCCATCTCGGAGGGTATAAAAGATGGAAGAGTGGTTTCTTCGCAAAAGATGATGAGGATCCAAAGTTCTACTTGATGAATTGAAAAAAAATTCAAAATGGCGGAATTTATTTTTCCATAGAAAATGTATGGCGAATATTGAAGAGAATACAAGTTGTGAACTATGCAAGGCTTTAATGCGGTTTTTTGGAGAACTCTCAAAGAAAAATATGGGAAGACATGATGATTGAGGGTTTGGAAGTTGGTTGAGGAGCCCGGGCAGGGTATTGAAGATAGGTAGGAGGTGCTCAAACAAAAATTACTCGAAACATCATCCAATTGGCAGTGAGCTGAAAAAAAGTCCAAAATGGCGGATTCAAGATGGCGGCCATATAAACATCGGTGTCTATCTCACCAAATATAAAAGATGGAAGAGTGGTTTTTGCCAAAAGATGATTAAGACCTTAAGTTCTACTTGACATGAGCAGAATGATTCGAAGAAAAAATATGGAGAGTGATAATGATCGAGGATTAGGAATATGGGAGAGATAGGTGGAGGCTGCTCAAACCAAAATACCCGAAAGCGAAACCTCGCGGTCCGCTTGCGGGCCGCGCACCCACGCGCCCTACTAGTTATAAATATTGGTTCTACACTTCCGTGAATTGAAAGTTTTTAGGTTTCGTCTTCTTTTTGAATCTCTTTCTAGATTGGATAAATCTCAATTAGTTTTTGAGATATTTGCAAAAAAACTAACCCCTTCTTTGTTTAGTTAATTATTGTTTCTAACTTTTGCAATTTTTGTAAGCGGAACTTGATTTTTTCAAAAATCATCTAGGTACATGCTATTCCGAATCGAACGACACCTCGTTCATATTTTTCTGAGACTCCTGAAAAAAGTTGGCCTCAAAAGAACTTGTTGACTAGGCTATATCTCCATTTTTGATGTGAATACCAGACACGATGCGTGTGTGTCTTCACCGAGCACAGTACGCAAAGTGAAGCGACGCGCCGCCAAAATATTGTCTCGGAGGCAACTCTGCCGCGATGTGCCGTGCAGTGCGATATATGCTAATGCGCCACAAAATGATTGAAATAATATTTTGGCGCTTTGTGCCGCGCAGCGCCGCTTAAGTGCGGTCCGGCCTTTACTTGCATCTCCAGGCATTCAAATTGGTTGAACCAAAAATGTTATAATAACACTGGAGAATGAAATGCAAACAAAACGTTATAGCAAAGGGCCTTGAACACTGAACATCTCTGATATTTTTGTCTCGTTCTCACCCCTAATGTAGTAAAATAAAAAATATATAAAATAAAGTGTGTGAGGTATAGAAAAATATCACAAAGGTGAATGACCTTGTCTTCACTACAATGTTTTTGGCGCAGTGTCCAGTGTCTACATTGAATATAATATAGTTATAACCTTCTTGGAATCATGAAAATCTATGCAAGAAAGATTTATGGCAACGTTCAAGTTTTAACGTTAAAATAACTCAGCTCTTACAAGATTAATGTTTGTATCTTTTTAACGTTAATTGCCAATTATTACAGTTCATTTAACTTTAGACAGTAAAAATTGAGACGGGTTGAAAAGTTTTTAAACTGCGCCTTAATATTATTCCGGAACAAGGTACCTACCTACTTACCTAAAATGAGAGCATCGCAAATAATAACATTGTTGGCATTGAAAATAATTTTTATTGTTAAAAATATCATATTAATGTTATTTTACAACTAATGCTATTTTTACTTTACGTAATTCACCTTAAAATGCTGTAAATTTAAATAAACTAATTTTTACTTATGTATTACTATAAAGTTTCTTATTGAAATTAACGTTATTAATTATTGTGTTACTTGATAGCGTTGACAAGCCATGCTCGCATTGTGCGGAGTGCCAGGTGGCCAGAACGCCTGGGAACGGGAAACGGGATATAAATCTGTGAACATACCTACTCGAAGGTAGTACATATTTCGCGCCTTTTGTCGCCACTTGCGCGAATAGGGTATTTGACAACATTGAAAATATACTATTGATTGTGGTCATCTTATCAGATAATAGCCTAAAAAAGACATATTTCACTCAATCAAACTAAACTATGTAATTTTACGCGATATTTTGCACGAAATAAAACATAACAATTTTTGAAATTTTATCAGGAACGTGAACGCTCTGGGATTGTTTGTGATGTCACTTGATAGCACGTAACTTGGTTGATATAATTGAAGTTTATCAAGTCAAACGAAACTAAACTTTATACGTGAAAGAATAATATTGATATTAAAATGAGTAGGTATAACAATTTAGAACATTACGATACAGCAGTCGCCTTGCGTAGCGTCTCTGTCGCACGCACCGAGTTCCAAAAAGGAGCGAGCGAGAGAAGTGACTTGCATAGCGATTTGTGACGTCACGCGTATCATGTGATCAGAAATGTTGTTTTTGGCGTGGTTTTCAAAACTTAAACTTTATCATTGATTTAATTCTTAATACTGTAGATATTGCGAAAAATATCAATGTAGTGTGTTTTAATAAGTAATAAAGAATAATTTAAAACAATTTCCAAAAATTAGTCAAATACCCTATTTCTAAATAATCCGAGAATTATAACGGGCACTGAGTGCGAGTAGACCGTATCGATTGATTTATTGTCGATGTAGGTAACATAAAAATTGGCCAAGTGCGAGTCGGGCCTCGGTCTTTCAGGGTTCCGTACTTAATTATAAACAACATAATATTTTGGGTGTAAGAAATACTTAATTTACGAGCCAGATATCGCAACAAACTATGAAAGAAAAACCCAAAAAATTTGCGTTTACTTTGGTTACAGCTTACAAACTACTTCATGAATCGTTGTTTTCAGTATTTATTGTTTAAATACAGTATATTATGGTACATAAAATAGCGAAATTTCTTTGATAGCCCCCCATTTCCTTATTTTTTAAGCAAAAAATTAAAAAAATATATATATAATATCCGTACTCTATTTGATGAGGTCTAAACAATGATACTCCACAAGCTAGGATAAGAAAAATTTTTTCTGCAGCTCTTTTTGCATGTATAGGAGCCCCCCTGTAAAATAATTTAATTCAATTTCTAATTCAATATTTGGTTTTGGATCAACGTTTTACACTAAATACCAAAATTTCAGGTTTGTAACTCATTTCGTCTACGAGCTAGAGACCTAGGTGACCGGCGGACAGACAGACAGACAGCAGAGTGACATTAATAGGGTTCCGTTTTTACCCTTGGGTACGGAACCCTAAAAAGTAGTGATACATACACAACTCGAAAAAATTAAACTTATGAATAAGAAATACTCGAAAAATCCATCTATACAATAAAACCATAAAATAAAATAAAATAAAATCATACATAAAAATATAATTAAATATTCAAATAAAATCGTAGACTTGCAGCTGTATCTGTACATTAAAGATTTTTGCAAAATAATTAACTGGGGGATGTTAGGAATAAGTAATAAAACGTAAAAAAGCTATCTTTAAAATGTTTGTCTGTTTGTCTTTTTATCTGTTTGTCTGTACTGTGCGCGCATCACGCATAAACTACTGAACAGATTGAAATAAAACTTGGCATGATTTAAGTTCATACTACGGAGTAACATACCTATAGGATACTTTTTATCCCGAAATTCAGCACGGTTCCCTTGGGAGATGGGATGAAAGTTAAAATGTGTACTTGGCTGTAACTCATTAACGGGTGGCCCGATTTAATTAATTCTTTTTTTAACCCCCGACGCAAAAACACGGGGTGTTATAAGTTTGACGTGTCTGTGTGTGTGTGTGTGTGTGTGTGTGTGTGTGTGTGTCTGTCTGTTCCCCTGTGGCGCTCAAACGGGTGGACCGATTTGAATGCGGTTTTTTTTGTTTGAAAGGTGAATTAGTCGAGAGTGTTCTTAGCTATGTTTGATGAAAATCGGTCCAAGATGGCCGCCGCTACAAAATGGCGGATGATATATTTTTTCACAACTCCCTTGATATGGGTATCAAATGAAAGGGCTTGACTAGTAGAATAGCACTATTGCAAATTCAAGATGGCCGCCGCCACTAAATGGCGAATGTCGGGGGTTTTTTAAATTTTCAATTTACACTTGTTGTTAGAAAGGAGATACTTTAAAGATTACCGGCTAATCTCTGAAAGGCTCTGGCTCTCTCTCTGGATCGATTTTGATGGGACTTTCTACTTGATCTACCTAAACATCCGCCAGCGAACTTTTAACCCCCGACGAAAAACGACGGGGTGTTATAAGTTTGACGTGTCTGTGTGTGTGTGTGTGTGTGTGTGTGTGCGTGCGTGCGTGCGTGCGTGCGTGCGTGCGTGCGTGCGTGGCCGCCACTACAAAATGGCGGATTACATATTTTATCACAACGCCCTCAATATGGGTATCAAATGAAAGGGCTTGACTAGTAGAATATAGCACTATGCAAATTCAAGATGGCCGCCACCACAAAATGGCGAATGTCGGGGGTTTTTTAAATTTTTAATTTATACTTGTTAGCATGGTATAAGCTCAAAGGAGCTTAGGAAAAATAAAATGATTCCCACGGGATTTTTAAAAACCAATATCCACGCGTATGAAGTCGCGGGTATCCGCTTGTAAATAATAATAATTATTATTCAGTGGGTCGGTAATACTTTATACCTACTATCAGATATAACCCCCGTAGATTGCTATTGCGCTGGAACCTTGTCACATTAACGGCGGCGTGACGTCAGATGACACGAAAATATACCTACCGTCAGCCACAAACATTTTAAATCTTTTTTAGACATGAAGAAATTATCTTAATTCTTCAACTCCGCTCATGTAATCACATTCTTGTAATTCGGAATCGGATTTTTTCGGATTCGGATCGGATCGCCGCTCACTGCACGCACATCTCTTCTCATCTCCGCTACGCGCCGTCGCCAGCTTGCGAGGGACAGTTCACATCTCCGCTTTTACCGCCGTCCAGCTCAGGCACAACTCACATCTCCGCATCGATTGTGCCATAGAATAGAATAGAATAGAAAAGTTTTTTATTCAAATAAACTTTTACAAGTACTTTTGAATAGTCAAACATAGGTACAAATATGATACCTACATCTCCGCTCAGTGGTATCCACTGAAGCAGAGCGGAGACGAGATGCGAGAATAACGAAATTCTATTGGTTGTTTAAATCACATCTCCTCTCCTCTCGTCTCGTCTCCGCTCTGGTGGAGACGAGACGAGACGAATGGCTTTATACTTATATATTTATTTTAAAAAATTTTTACGTGTTAACCAATGGTGTTATCAGTCTCTTATTCATAACAAGTGGAAACACGCGACTTCGTTCGCGTGGATATTGGTTTTTGAAAATCCCGTGGGAATCATTTTGTTTTTCCTAAGCTCCTTTGAGCTCAACCTTGCTAAAAACTGTTAAAATTTCACTGGTGGATATTTAGGTAGATCAAAATGTAAACATCCGCCAGAGATAGTCCTATCAAAATCGATCCAGCTTTTCAGAGATAAGCTGGTAATTTTTAAAGTATCCCCTTTCTAACAAAAAAAGAATGAATGAAATCGGACCACGCGTTAATGAATTACAGCTAAATACACTTTTTTTTTTATTTTTTCTTTCATCTTTTAACTTTCATCCCCTCTCCCAAGGGAACCGTGCTGAATTTCGGGATAAAAGTATCCTATATGTTACTCCATAGTATGAACTTAAATCGTGCCAAGTTTCACTTCAATCCATTCAGTAGTTTTTGCGTGATGCGCGCACAAACATACAGACAAACAGACAAACAGACAAAAATTTGAAAAATAGCTTTATGTTCCATTACTTATCCCTAACACCCCCCAGTTATTATTTTGCAAAAATCCTTAATGTACAGATACGGCAATTCTACGATTTTATATTGTAGGTATATTAGATTATTCACTAGGGCTTGATAATGACTAATGAGGTATTTATATACCTAATATGCTTCCTGTCCTGTATAAAAATATTTATATTCAAAGTTAAATTAATTATTATATAAATTAATGTAAGAGCTAACTGCAGGGACCTCTTACACGAACTAATATTTCAGGCTGATCCATAAATAAGCCATCTACGCCGGCGTTTAAAAATGCCTTTATTTCGCCTTCCAGATCTCCAAAGTCGTAGAGGTTATTACCTCTTTGAAATTCTCTTGGCAAAAATAAATTTTCAGCACGAAATGTCCAAGGTGTTACTAGCAAACCTGCGGCGTGGGCGTCCTTAACAAAGCTCGTTGGTTCACCCAAATTATTAAAAACATCTCGAGGTATGATGTAGCCCTTAGCAGGACCCACAGCGGCGGCGTACTTGGCTACATCTGCGAGCCCATTAGGAGTTGCCATTTGACCGTAAGTCACACCGTTCCCAAGTTGAGACTGATCGTATGGCATCTTAGATTTAGCGTCGAACAATTGAACTAATCTGATGTCGGTGATATTTTTCAGCTCCTTCAGATTGCCCACTTCGAAAGATTGAATGTAAGCAGGTGCGTCTATTCCGATATATCCATTCTTATGGAAAATATCGACCACCTTCTGTTCCATCGGCAATCCCAGGCGTTGAAAATGTGAACTGTACTTTATTTCCGGATAGATACCGATAGTGCGATTTTCGCTTATCTCTAGAGCTTTGACCAGATCGATTATTTCTTGAAAAGTTGGAACGTCTAAGGCTCTATCCATTCGAGTGTTGGCCCTCCGTGTTATGGGCATAGGTTCTGTGCTCCTTAGAGTTTTTATTTCTGCAAGTGTGAAGTCTTCTGAAAACCATCCATTGACAACATTTCCGGCGACTGTTTGTGTTCTTCGTCGTGAAGCGAACTCTGGACGTTGAGCCACATCAGTCGAGACTCCTAGTTCGTTTTCGTGGCGTGCGATGATATGTCCATCGCTTGTGATGACCAGGTCTGGCTCGACGTAGTCTGCCCCCATGGTTATCGCTAGGGCGTAAGATCCTAGGGTGTGCTCGGAGACATAACCGCTGGCCCCTCGGTGAGCAACCACGGTAGGCTTACAGTCATCAGCGCCTCGTCTATTTGGGTTCCTGGTTTTTGTAGTAGCAGACGCTTGTGCCGCAGTGACAAGAAAGCACGTATATATTAACACACTAAATACACGTCTGTCCATCTTCATTGTCCATTTTAATTATGAAAACGACAAATAATATTCATTATCAAATAATCTATGCTTAATCATAACTTTGGAATCCTAATTAATAATTCTCAATAATTCGCTATGTTTCACCATTATATTAATCTTGAAACTTATCTTGCCATATTTTGTGATTAGCTACTTACTTATCTAATTCTTATTAATATTCTCTCTTGATTATTTTTATTATTTTCGCCAGACTACAAGTTATATACGGAATGCCTGTCATCCGCGCTCTGCAATCTGCAGTTAAGGATGTAACTACCTACCTAAACGAGTAACCAAGGTTTAGAATACCTAGGTACATAATGCGGATTATTTAATATCAGAATCGCCGGGACCGACAATAGAGCACTCCTAAGTCGGGCTTCTAAAGTTGGTCACCTATCCAGTTACCGACTCGGATGAGCTGACGTAACTAGGCCACACCATCCTCAAAGTAAATAAAATATTATAACAAATTTTTAATTCCATTGAAATAAAATTTAATAGTATTTATTTGTATAAAATATTTAAATAAAAATTAATTTGGTTCTTTAAAATAAAGTTTATTCAAGACGCACCTATTGGTTGCCAGTTAATAAAATTTAATAGTATTTATTTGTATAAAATATTTAAATAAAAATTAATTTGCTTCTTTAAAATAAAGTTTATTCAAGACGCACCTATTGGTTGCCAGTCAAAGAGTTCCATAATCAAAGTTGCCAGTGTTATATTGTAATAAGGTACCTAGCTGTTAACTACTTACATATTTACAACTTATGATAGGTACTTTTTAATTAATTATTTAATGTTAATGTTTGCTAAACTATACAAATATAATAACTATACATAATATAAGTAGGTGAATGTACAATTAGGCATTTAGGTACACTTTACAACAATTTGTACAATTACAGTTTCCCTAAGGCGATAACAAACCTAACATTTTCAATCTATCATTAAGTTTTTAATAATTTTAGGTTTTATCGACAATGATGTTTTACATTACTTTTATCGATCATAATATTATATTAGTACCTATCAAAAACACGATCTACGAATACGAAAGGGTATATCGGGTTGATCAGAGAAAAGACCGTCAATACCCGCCTCGATATACTTTTGCAGTTCACCGGCCAAATCCCCTCTGGCTGCTTTCGAAGGGTTATCGCTTCGATATTCTTTAGGTAGAAATGTGTTTTCTGCACGGAAGGTGTAAGGGTGCACTTTTAGCCCCAACGCGTGAGCATCAGCGACAAAACTCGTTGGATTCCCCAACCTGTTGTCAGCATTACGCGGAATGATATAGCTCTTGTCGGGTCCCACCGCCGTAGCGTATTTCGCAACTTCTGCTAACCCTTCCGGTGTAGACATATCGCCGTAAGTAATATTAGTTCCCAGCAAAACTTGGTCAGCCGGCTGTAAAGATTTGGTGTCATAGAGCTGCAACAGTCTGAGATTCGTAATTTTCTTTAATTCCTTTAAATTGCTAATTTCAAAGGATTGAATGTAAACGGGAGCATCGCCATCTCGGTAGCCGTTTCGATGAAAAGTATTCACAACCAGCTCCTCCATGGGTAAACCCAACTTTTTGAAATGACTGCTATGCTTAATTTCCGGATAAATACCGATAGTTCGACGTTGACTAATCTGCAAGCCTTTTACTAGATCGATTATCTCCTGGAACGTTATCACTTGGAAAGCGCCGTCCATTCTAGCGTTACCCGGCCTTATGTCCGGGATCCGTTCGATGGCTCTCAAGGTTTTGATCTCGGCTAAGGTGAAATCTTCAGTGAACCAACCTGTTACTTCGTTGCCGTCGATTGTTTGTGTTCGGTAACGGTCAGCGAATTCGTTGCGATTGGCGACATCTGTCGTTAGTCCCAATTCGTTGTCGTGTCTCGATATGAGTTGTCCGTCCTTGGTCATGACGAGATCGGGTTCAATGTAATCGGCACCCATAGTGATTGCGAGTGCATAGGAGCCAAGCGTGTGTTCGGGCGCGTAGCCGCTGGCGCCTCGGTGCGCGATGATAACAGGCGTACAAGAATCGGGTCCCCGGTTGTCAGACTGAGGCTCACCGGTCACGATTGCTGCAGGTTTCGCAAACACTATTGTCACTATTCCTACTGCCAGAAGCACCAGAACACCGGCAAAACTTAACATTTTAGTGTTTATCTGTAAGTTAGAAATAAGAAATTGTTACTTTCGCTGACTTCTTTGGGTAAGTACCGTACCTACATTCTAGTCACGCTCTAGTCAGTTTCATAATTATTTTATTACATGTTCCATGTAGGTGAAGTACTTAAAGTAGATATTTCTTTTAATGGTTAAACTAATTTTAAAATAGGAAACCTTGAACATGATAATTGGTGTCACGTTTTCTTACAATGTTCTGGTTAAAAGAACTGTATGTACTAGATAAAGTAGAGTAAGTACCTAATTATCTTTAAATAAACAAAGCTATCTGTAACATTCAATTATTCAAGTATACATCCTATTAAAATATCTATTTCTGATTTATATGCAACTGAGATAAGAAGTTCGCTCTTCTCGGTAGTCGTTACTAAATTGATATTTTATAATATAACACAAATATAAAGTAAAAATAAACTTACCTACTGATTTAAACACAAGCAGTATTTATCACTATCACTTTAGACTAAGAGAAATAAAGATTTACAAACTCTTGACATTTAAAAACCTGTCTGTGTGTAAGACTTACAGACATGCAGAGAATTGTTTAAAAAAAAAATTAAGAGCATTGATAATATTATATAAATATTATAAGCACGGTTAATTATATCAATACAAAGTATCTAGACATTGTGAAGTGGTTTAAAAACATCTGCTAGACGACAAACAATACCATCTACTAAACCAGTGGGTATTATTAAGTACCTACGAGGATAATTACAATGCCAACAAACACTACAATATTTTCCCGTTCATCACTATGAAAATTGAATATCTTTACAATGGAACTGCACGAACTAGACAAGTAGGTAGATGTTGTTAGTTAACAGAATTTAAGATTTTTTTGAAAAATAAATCTAGGGACGATGTACCTACTTGCCTAAATGAGATGCAGACGTACCTATTTAACGTAAGTTTTTATATTTTGTTTTATTAAAATCTATCTTCTATCTATTCTATTCTATAATATGTATCTATCTATATCTATTCTATCTATATCTATTCTATATCTTCTATATCTATATCTATTCTATATCTATCTATCTATCTATTTAAGTATACTTAGAATAAAATCGTAGAATTGCCGTATCTGTACATTGAAGATTTTTGCAAAATAATAACTGGAGGATGTTAGGGATAAGTAATAGATCGTAAAAAAGCTATTTTACAAATTTTTGTCTGTTTGTCTGTTTGTCTGTTTATCTGTTTGTCTGTTTGTCTGTATGTTTGTGCGCGCATCACGCAAAAACTACTGAACGGATTGAAATGAAACTTGGTATGATTTAAGTTCATACTACGGAGTAACATATAGGATACTTTTTATCCTGAAATCCAGCACGGTTCCCTTGGGAGAGTGGATAAAGGTCAAAATGTGTACTTAGCTGTAATTCATTAACGCGTGGTCCGATTTCATTCATTCTTTTTTTGTTAGAAAGTAGATACTTTATAGATTACCGGCTAATCTCTAAAGGCTGGATTGATTTTGATGGGACTTTCACTGGCGGATGTTTAAATTTTGATCTACCTAAACATCCGCCAGTGAACTTTTAACAGTTTTTAGCAAGGTATGAGCTCAAAAGAGATTAGGAAAAACAAAATGAATCCCACGGGATTTTTAAAATCAATATGCACGCGAACGAAGTCGTGGGTGTCCGCTTGTGTGTAATAATTATTACTTATTAAATTAAATTCTAACTTCCAAATTAAATTAGTTTGACTTCCTAAATAAAAATATAATTATTATATAATGTACTTACCTAGCTGGTGTACCTTTAGCAATAATATCTCCAATTTACCTATGTGTATATTTTTATTGCTACTATTTGTATCAGATAGCCACAGACCAGTCAAATGAAGACTGGTAATAGCAGGGCACCCGCACTCACCACACATATGCGCTGGAATCACCTATTTAAATGCGCCGCCCACATTCGGTACCTCATTCCGTGAGCGGACGTCATTGTGTAAAGAAGTCCTTAAACAGGTGTTTTTCTGTCAAAGATGCCCTGCTGTGTAGTCAAATGGTGCGGAAAATGTCCAGTCTTAATAAAGACGGAATTACATTTCACAGGTAAGCCCATATTCTTCAATTTAAGGATAATTATTATAATTTAAAATAGTACAGCAAAACACAAAATGCGAAAGCACTCCCGTTGAAGTCTTTTATCGCCATCTCTTTTTTTCTCACGTTTATCTGCATAAGTCATTCTCGCTCCATGCTTATTAGAGATGGCGGTCTAATAAAAATATAATTTATCGATAAAATGCGAACATTGAAAGTGATCCCAATATTTTAATAATAATATTGACTGAACTCGACTGAACTCGACTGAACTCGACTGAACTCGACTGAACTCGACTGAACTCGACTGAACTCGACTTAAAGACTTAACTCGACTTAACTCGACTTACCTCGACTGAACTCGACTGAACTCGACTGAAATCGACTGAACTCGACTTAACTCGACTTAACTCGACTGAACTCGACTTAACTCGACTTAACTCGACTTAACTCGACTGAAATCGACTGAACTCGACTGAACTCGACTGAACTCGACTTAACTCGACTTAACTCGACTGAACTCGACTTAACTCGACTTAACTCGACTTAACTCGACCTAACTCGACTTAACTCGACTGAACTCTACTGAACACGACTGAACTCGACTGAACTCGACTGAATTCGACTGAACTCGACTGAACTCGACTGAACTCAACTTAACTCGACTGAACTCGACTGAACTCGACTGAAATCGACTGAACTCGACTGAACTCAACTTAACTCGATTGAACTCGACTTAACTCGACTTTACTCGACTGAACTCGACTGAACACGACTGAACTCGACTGAATTCGACTGAACTCGACTGAACTCGACTGAAATCAACTTAACTCGACTTAACTCGACTTAACTCGACTGAACTCGACTGAAATCGACTGAACTCGACTGAACTCAACTTAACTCGACTGAACTCAACTTAACTCGACTGAACTCGACTGAACTCGACTTAACTCGACTTAACTCGACTGAACTCGACTGAACTCGACTGAACTCGACTGAAATCGACTGAACTCGACTTAACTCGACTTATCTCGACTTAACTCGACTTAACTCGACTTAACTCGACTGAACTCGACTGAAATCGACTAAACTCGACTGAACTCGACTGAACTCGACTTAACTCGACTTAACTCGACTTAACTCGACTGAACTCGACTGAACACGACTGAACTCGACTGAACTCGACTGAATTCGACTGAACTCGACTGAACTCGACTGAACTCAACTTAACTCGACTTAACTCGACTGAACTCGACTGAAATCGACTGAACTCGACTGAACTCAACTTAACTCGACTGAACTCGACTTAACTCGACTTAACTCGACTGAACTCGACTGAACACGACTGAACTCGACTGAATTCGACTGAACTCGACTGAAATCAACTGAAATCGACTGAACTCGACTGAACTCGACCTAACTCGACTGAACTCGACTGAACTCGACTTAAGTCGACTGAACTCGACTAAACTCGACTTAAGTTGACTGAATACGACTGAACTCGACTTAACTCGACTGAACTCGACTGAACTCGACTGAACTCGACTTGACTCGACTGAACTCGACTGAACTCGACTGAACTTAACTTAACTCGACTTAACTCGACTTAAGTCGACTGAACTCGACTGAACTCGACTTAAGTCGACTGAATACGACTGAACTCGACTGAACTCGACTGAAATCGACTGAACTCAACTGAACTCAACTTAACTCGACTGAACTCGACTAAACTCGACTTAACTCGACTTAACTCGACTGAACTCGACTGAACTCGACTGAAATCGACTGAACTCGACTGAACTCAACTTAACTCGACTGAACTCGACTTAACTCGACTTAACTCGACTGAACTCGACTGAACACGACTGAACTCGACTGAATTCGACTGAACTCGACTGAAATCAACTGAAATCGACTGAACTCGACTGAACTCGACCTAACTCGACTGAACTCGACTGAACTCGACTTAAGTCGACTGAACTCGACTAAACTCGACTTAAGTTGACTGAATACGACTGAACTCGACTTAACTCGACTGAACTCGACTGAACTCGACTGAACTCGACTTGACTCGACTGAACTCGACTGAACTCGACTGAACTTAACTTAACTCGACTTAACTCGACTTAAGTCGACTGAACTCGACTGAACTCGACTTAAGTCGACTGAATACGACTGAACTCGACTGAACTCGACTGAAATCGACTGAACTCAACTGAACTCAACTTAACTCGACTGAACTCGACTAAACTCGACTTAACTCGACTTAACTCGACTGAACTCGACTGAACTCGACTGAAATCGACTGAACTCGACTTAACTCGACTTAACTCAACTTAACTCGACTTAACTCGACTTAACTCAACTGAACTCGACTGAACTCGACTGAACTCGACTTAACTCGACTGAACTACTTAACTCGACTTAACTCGACTGAACTCGACTGAACACGACTGAACTCGACTGAACTCGACTGAATTCGACTGAACTCGACTGAACTCGACTGAACTCAACTTAACTCGACATAACTCGACTGAACTCGACTGAAATCGACTGAACTCAACTGAACTCAACTTAACTCGACTGAACTCGACTTAACTCGACTTAACTCGACTGAACTCGACTGAACATGACTGAACTCGACTGAATTCGACTGAACTCGACTGAAATCAACTGAAATCGACTTAACTCGACTGAACTCGACTTAACTCGACTTAACTCGACTTAACTCGACTGAAATCGACTGAACTCGACTGAACTCGACTGAACTCGACTTAACTCGACTTAACTCGACTGAACTCGACTTAACTCGACTTAACTCGACTTAACTCGACCTAACTCGACTTAACTCGACTGAACTCTACTGAACACGACTGAACTCGACTGAACTCGACTGAATTCGACTGAACTCGACTGAACTCGACTGAACTCAACTTAACTCGACTGAACTTGACTGAACTCGACTGAATATGACTGAACTCGACTGAACTCGACTTAACTCGACTGAACTCGACTGAAATCAACTGAAATCGACTGAACTCGACTGAACTCGACTGAACTCGACTTAACTCGACTTAACTCGACTGAACTCGACTGAACTCGACTTAAGTCGACTGAACTCGACTGAACTCGACTTAAGTCGACTGAATACGACTGAACTTAACTTGAGTCAAGTCGAGTTCAGTCGAGTTCAGTCGAGTTCAGTCGAGTTAAGTCAAGTTCAGTCGTATTCAGTCGACTTAAGTCGAGTTCAGTCGAGTTCAGTCGACTTAAGTCGAGTTCAGTCGAGTTCAGTCGAGTTAAGTCGAGTTAAGTCGAGTTCAGTCGAGTTCAGTCGAGTTCAGTCGATTTCAGTTGATTTCAGTCGAGTTCAGTCGAGTTAAGTCGAGTTCAGTCGAGTTCAGTCATATTCAGTCGAGTTCAGTCAAGTTCAGTCGAGTTCAGTCGAGTTCAGTCGTGTTCAGTCGAGTTCAGTCGAGTTCAGTCGATTTCAGTCGAGTTCAGTCGAGTTCAGTCGAGTTCAGTCGAGTCAAGTCGAGTTCAGTCGAGTTCAGTCGTGTTCAGTCGAGTTCAGTCGTGTTCAGTCGAGTTCAGTCGATTTCAGTTGAGTTCAGTGGAGTTCAGTCGAGTGCAGTCGAGTCCAGTCGAGTCGAGTCGAGCTGAGTTGTTGTAGAGAGTCGATAAATTATATTAGTATGCATTCGTTGCTCTGCATACTAATTGTAATTTGAACCATACCTACCTATTGAAATATCGATAAATATTTAATAAAATTCACAGACGAGAGCGCCTCATTATCCTAAAATAGATAGAGATAATATTAAATATTTAAATTTTGAATTTTTGTTTTATTTTTATCATATTATCAACTGAAATCATGTCGATAATGATACGTCGATAAAAAACGGTCGACGTCCAATTCCCATCACTAGTTGATTTAACTTGATTTTATGACTTTCGAGTCAACCAATCACAACAACGCGTTCTCCCCTGTCCCCCGCCAACATTTTACGATTTCGTTTTAATACTATTTCGTGTTAATGCGGACTCTGGAGCTCCTTTCTCTGTGCAGATAGCTAATGAATTAATTCACTTTCATTTTCATTTTGCGGTTAATTGTCTTTTATATTCTATTTCAAGTAAATGTAGATATGGAGGTGCTATAATAAATTGTTTAAATACGAGTTGTTTTATTGACTGTACCATAAAATGTTAGATAACGCTGAATAGTTATGTTATAGATAATATTATGTTGGTATATTGGTAACAAGTAGGTATTAGATTAAATTGCATTTCATCATCATCATCATCATCATACATCATCATCATCATACATCATCATACCTATATACGTTTACGTAGTACCTATACATATATCGTAGTTCTGCGATAGCCCGACATTATTTTAGCTTTGAAAAAAAATAATGCAAAATTATTGTATGACTGATAAGGTGCGTGTCAGCTGCTATACCCTATATAGTAGGTATAGAGCTGTAGACGCAGTATTATCTCCGGATTTTTACCGGTACCCCATTTTTGCCGTTTTCTTGAGACTTGACTGCTAATAATTGTTTTTTTGTTATTGGAAAATTGTTTTTTGTTGCCGAAAATTCAAATGTTTCCTGCGATTAATTTGCTCTATCTTTGAGTTAATAAATAAGAGTTTGTCATAATTATTAAAACTATGAAAAATGTAAAATGCTTCCTTATATTCGTAAGTTAAATATTGAAAATGAGTGCACACTTCCCCAGACTCACAATAAAGTTCCTGTGTTGACACTGAGATTTGATACGCTAGGGTTGTCTCGTTATAAGTAGGTATCTTTAAACAAAAAATCCATTTTATATTCTATACCTACCTACCCATTTTGGGTACCGAAATAATAAAATTCCTAAGTACACATATAAAATAATTAATTGAAGGGGATATGAATACGATTTTATCAAAAAACATATATATTTATCTAATTATTAGGTAGATTAATTTCTTTAACATGATATTATTATGTTCAAGCTTATCATAGGGCATTTTTTCTTTTATCTCTAAGAGCAGATTAAACTTTATCTTGACTGATGGAATTATCACGATTAGTGGTAGGTAGCTTCGTATCTTTTAAGGATGGGGTGCCATTCATTTATTATTGGTAACTACTAAGTACCTATATTCATGTACAACAAAGAACACAACTATTTTCAAACTTTATTTTTGTCTAATTCATTGTTAATTATTTTATCGGTTGTCAGTCGTTACGCATTAAAGTATTTCATTTAAATACAAGCTCTGATGCTCACGATTTCATATGCTTTTACAAGTATAAATTAAAAATTAAAAAAACCCCCGACATTTGCCATTTTGTGGCGGCGGCCATCTTGGATTTACAATAGTGCTATTCTACTAGTCAAGGAGGAGAAAAAATATGTAATGCGCCAGTTTGTAGCGGCGGCCATCTTGGACCGATTGTCATCAAACATAGCTAACAACACTCTCGACTAATTCACCTTTCAAACAAAAAAAACCGCATTCAAATCGGTCCACCCGTTTAAGCGCCACAGGGGAACAGACAGACATACACACACACACACACACACACGCACGCACGCACGCACGCACGCACGCACGCAAACACGCACGCACGCACGCACGCACGCACGCACGCACGCACGCACGCTCGCACGCACGCACGCACGCACGCACGCTCGCACGCACGCACGCACGCACGCACGCACGTGCACACACACACACACACCCGTTGTTTTTGCGTCGGGGGTTAAAAAGGTTTTCAACATGACGTATTTCCTCGTATAAACTTCTATCATCCTTTTTCGCTCCTTTTACGAATGAATAGAATTTCAAAAAATCCCTCCTTCCCCATCTGATTTTTTCCCAAATATCGCTCAATATCTCTAATCTCCCAAGCCACAGCTGTGCGCTGTCCGTCAGTCAGTTTTTTCTTGCAAAATCAAGAAAAAAAATGGTCAATAAAATCAACATGAAATAAATAATTTAGAATTAAATTATGAAAAATTCTATACCTAATATAAGTCCGAAAGTGTGTTTGTTTGTTTGTTAAGTACTTCTTTACTACACAACTATTCAACCGATTTCAACATTTCGACATTGGCACAGAGTAGCTTGCATTCTGGAGACGGACATGGGATGTGTCCGGGCATCCCGGGAAACAAAAGTGTCGGATGAAGACGCGGGCAAAGCCGGTCTCAAATATCCTGTTCTAATTATTAGATATTAATCCTTTTCTAAAATACATATTATTATAAAAAAATAAGAAAAATAAAGTACTATCTATCTACCTATTTAAATCACAATTTGTCGTTTCTCACAGTCGCAAACCCTAGAGAAGGTTTAAAAGCTCCCCCGGCGCTAGATCCCTTGCAAAATTCGTGTTTTTTCCACCTACCCTCCGCTGCATTGTCTAATCCCGGCAGATCGAATTAATAAAGTTTGTCGTTTATCATTATCGTAAGCTGCGAATACGGAATTAGACATTGATTACAGCAAGGGTGAATGGGTGACTTTATTAGCTGGAAGATTTACTGTTGAATAAAAAAGTTGATTATTTTCTGATTTAGCGGCTTAGAAGCAGCGGTGAAAACCAATAACGCGACCCTAGTCCGTGCGCTGTGTAAACAATGCGTCATTTTCGGAATAATTAAAGTTTTGGCAATATTAAATTCTTTATAGCAACGTAGGTATAATGAAGTCGGTTAAAAATTACTGCAGTTTTATGCGATTTTTTGTGATGAATCCCTTGGAATACGTTCGATAATAATGCAACGGATGCTTGGACGAATAACCAAGAACGGATGAGATTTGCACTAGCGACCTTTCGAATTTCTGTGTGTCTGACCTCCTAATTCCGGACCGTGCTATAGAGACTTTGACCAGCTCTCGATGTTATTTTCGTGTAATTAATTTATTCCTTGTTCCCACAATTCGGTGTATAAGTGGTTGCGGAGATTCAATAACGTCCCCTAATGAAATCTTACCAATATCTCCCTGAGGATTCTCTTAACGCGTACCCTTCTATAGGGCTCTAATTTCATTGCCCCTAACTCTACATAAAACATAATAAATTGAATGAGAACCGAGGTCACTTGTATGTTTGTTGTTTTTGAACCTCTTTTTGGGGTTCCGTACCAAAATGACTAAAAAGGGAAAGGGAGGTTCCATTTCTAAGCACGTCCGATTGTCTGTTTGTCACGAGTCAAAACCTCTTATTTTTTATTCATTAACTTAAAATGTTACTAAAAATCTTAATCTAATCTAACCAATGTAAAAAGATCATGCCCGGTGTAGATTGATGAATTAAAATATGATAGATCATTCTGAATATAAAATATATCCACGGTGAATTCTTTAATAGGATACTAATTATAGAATAGAATAGAAAAGTTTTTTATTCAAATAAACTTTTACAAGTACCTACTTTTGAATCGTCAATTGAATCTACCACTGGTTCGGAATGCCTTTCCAACCGAGAAGAACCAGCAAGAAACTACTTATTAATTATTAATGTTTGTTAATTTAATTAAATGGGGGTTTCTGAAAAAAATATGTAAGCTTTGAGCCATTTAAAATAAATTATTTGATACAGAAGTGATTCAGTTAAGTGGATAATAGGCGGGTTGGTCGTCCGGGGAGGGGCAGGCACGCCTACTAATATCGAACTCCTTTTATTTTTTCCAAAAACGATCGGTTTTTATTAGCCTGAACAAACATTCCAACTGTGAACTGTGTACCTACGAAGAGTTTATTTAAATATAATTTCTAACATAGGCAAATAAACATTTTTTTTAAAGTTTACTTATTTTCGGGTTTCCTCTATTGGTGGATTTCGAAAACTTTCGAAATTACCTTAAAATTTATACCTAGATTTACTTACACCGTCGTGGATAGATATCTTGTGATGAACAACTGGAGGTTTTGTGCACGGATTTCTACTGCGACACGGATCTGCGATCTGCGGCTACAAGGCGCAGGCTCCAAACCTAGTGAGGGATTTACCCCAATAAATCCCCCATTGATCATCCCCAAAATTCATAAATGTAACATTTATTATTCCCCCTTTTTCAAAGGTTTATTTACTGTTTTTTCAAATAAAATAGTATCTTATCACAACAAAGAGTTGATCCGGTTGGAGGGACCGACTTTTTTCTAAACCTTCCACTACCTATTTCTTAACCTAGTTTTTACTTTTTAGTGCACAAATATAAGTACCTACCTAGTTACCTACCTTACATGTCTAGATCATCGTCCCTGACGCATTCCCTATTTGGGGTCGGCCCTCCTGATACGTGATCGCCACTTGTTACGATCTTGGGTCCTTACATGTCTATATACAAAACCATAATAATAATTATTATGTTTATGCAATAATCCACTGTTACAAAGTAAGTAACACGCCAATACGGTAATGTGAACGGGTCGGCGGAGGTCACAACCTTATCAAAATTTAGCTCAGATAAAATGTGATTCGTAGATACTGGTAGATATCCTTAGGTATCTACTTAGTTTAATATTTCATTACTAACTCTTGCCCGAGATTTCATCCGTGCGTAGTTAAGTTTTCAAAAATTCCGCAGGAACCCTTTGGTTTCCCGAGATAAAAAGTACCTCATAGGTCTTTAATTATTGTATCTATGCAAAAAACACATCGATCCGGTAGCTCTGTTGCGGTGTTATATACAAGGACAAACTAACAAACAAAGACACTTACGTATCTATACATCTTCTATACATATAATAAAATCGTAGAATTGCCGTATCTGTACATTGAAGATTTTTGCAAAATAATAACTGGGAGATGTTAGGGATAAGTAATAGAACGTAAAAAAGCTATTTTTGAAATTTTTGTCTGTTTGTCTGTTTGTCTGTTTATCTGTTTATCTGTTTGTCTGTTTATCTGTTTGTCTGTTTGTCTGTATGTTTGTGCGCGCATCACGTAAAAACTACTGAATGGATTGAAATGAAACTCGGCATGATTTAAGTTCATACTATGGAGTAACATATAGGATACTTTTTATCCCGAAATTCAGCACGGTTCCCTTGGGAGAGGGGATGAAAGGCAAAATGTGTACTTAGCTGTAATTCGTTAACGGGTGGTCCGATTTGATTCATTCTTTTTTTGTTAGAAAGTAGATACTTTAAAGACTACTGTCTAATCTCTGAAAGGCTGGACCGATTTTGATGGAACTTTCACTGGCGGATGTTTATATTTTGATGTACCTAAACATCCGCCAGTGAACTTTTTACAGTTTTTAGCAAAGTATAAGCTCAAAAAAGCTTAGGAAAAACAAAATGATTCCCACGGGATTATTAAAATCAATATCCACAGGAACGAAGTCGCGGGTATCCGCTCGTGTATTCCACTTCCAAAATAGGGACCTAAAGATTTAAATGCTAAACTTTTGTGACTTATTCGAAGTTCCGAGCACATAAATGTCAGAGAGGTGCCATATTACTAGAGGGAGTGATGTGCCGCAAAATTACCTCACCAGTCACCGTTACACGTTATAGTTTACCTACTGCTGGCCAGAATGATAGTCAGAATGTCTTTTTTTTTTGTCAGAATGTCTGGATATGGCTTATGGCTCTTGACCCGTTTTCACTCTGTCTCTGACTAACATCTTGATATAACTTATGACGCGACGTTCCTACTATGCAGTTCAACACTAGATCCTTCCTGCTGAAGGGGATAGCACTATTTTTAAACCTGTCAATTTAGTTTAGGTTTAGAGATTGTGTACAACAGAATTAGCCACATTGGGCGTTTCCCTAAAAATTAGTTGCATACGTGTTGGCAATAACTAGGCGAGGAGCTTTTTTAAGCCCGATACACATATAGGTACGTCCACATCGATCTACTCGTATTTGGTTGAATAAAGTGAGGGGCGGCGGAGGTGTCTGTACCGCCGCGCGTTGGTTCTTCAGCAAACCAATTTCGCTGTATTAAATGCATGCTTTCTCACTTAAAGACACATTTCCGCCACTGTCTTCCCGAGGCCTCCTTACATATTATAACGCTAACTGTATGAAGTTTGCTCCTTTAGTAATACGACATCTCTCTGACAAATGTCATTGGAACGAATAATCAAGTTTGCCTATCGCGCGATCGCCGCTGGCCACAATCGAGAAGATCGACACGACCAACAACAATGATATTATTATAAACACGAGAAAAAAATCGGCATTCTGATGATGAGCGACCGTGTCGAACGCACCAATAGACCAAATTAAAATTACGTGTAGCGTTATTTATAGGCGTGGATTATTAATTTGCCCGGCATTGTCCCGATAGCGGTCTGCGTAGTTTAATAGATGCTATCGCACTAATAGCGGTGTGGTCATCGTTTAAAGGTTGCGCAGCGGTTTTGGAGATTGTTACGTTGTTTGTTACGTTGTTTGTGACGTATTGTTGTGACAACTCGAGTAGGTTACAATAGGTTACATTCAGTGGCGTAACTATACTGTTTGAGGCCCGTGGCAAATTAATCGGATGGGGGCCTCTCCTGCCCAATATTTAAAGAAGCTCGGCCAACGTTTAAAGTTTATATTTTTGGGTCGGGGGCCCCTTCCGGCTGGGGGCCCGTGGCATTTTGCCGAAATGCCACCCTATAGTTACGCCACTGGTTACATTAAGACAACTTTTATAAGCTACATCGACAATATCGTTAGCACAGAATGGGAAACATGCCGATTATAAACAATTATTCTAAACACAGGCAATTTGATTTACTCGTACATGCCCTGTAGTAGGTATATTCAAATTTGAAATATAACAAGGGACACATACCATCTCGGTCATAGCAGAGGACGTCACTATGACACATACAACTAGATGTAGTTAGTAGATGAAGATATTTTCGCGCCTAGGATCAAAAAAATAATAATGCACAAGTAGGTATAGGTACCTACCATGTAATGGTACGTTGTGTTTTTCTTCTTCTCAACGTATAGACGTCCACTACTGGAGCCAGGTTTCTTGTAAGGATCACCACAGAACACGATATTGTGCCACTTGTATCCAGCAGCTGCCAGCGACTCGCTTAAGATCGTCCGTCTACCTAGAGGGGGATTCCTGAGGGGTATTCCAATGCTGCGTAGATAATCATTTGTGCTCTTTGGGATTCCAACATCAGTCGGTTGTAACTTGTAAGATGTTACTTACGAGTCGGTAGTCGGTACCTACATAAATTGTTCAAGCCGTTCTGCGGTTTGGAAGGTAATAAGTATTTTTCTTCAACTCTACACCTTTATGCTACAAAGACAATTTTTTACCTACCTAGAGCACAAGTAAAGCTATAGGTAGGTATCTAGTTATTATTTAAAATGTAGTATCTAATGTTCAAAACATGTTCACATTAAAATGGATCGCCAAGAATACTATCAATCAATAAAATATAAATTAATCGATCCTTCATTTTGTAAAACTCGAAGGCATAAAATTTAAAGACCTCAAAATACTTCATTATCCGTGACAATCGACTATCAATCATCCTAAAGCTCGCAAAACAATAATCACATTATCATTCTCCCATAATAACAAACGCATCCACGAAACGCATAAAGAATCCGCTTTGAAACTGCTCTTTTTTTTGTATGAAAATAAAGTTTTTTTTTTTTTGAGAAATATCGACTCAGAGGAGCTGCGACTCGCTCGAAATCGAACAATGTAAACTTATGACCGAACGTATTATTTATTGAAAGCGAGAAAAAAGTGAATACAAACGAACGGACTTGACATATTGTTAAAGGGCCTTATAAAATTATTTGCTATCACGCCATCCGGGGCTTGTTACGAAGAAGCAATCTCGGAGCGAAACAAGACTCGCTCGACGAACGTTTATAAAACGTCATGTCCGACCAATAAAACAATAAAATATACACGTATGTAGTCGTACCCAAAACGGGTCGCAGGGTTAATTGATGGATTTTACTCTTGGGGTAGGTAAGTAATTGTTGTCTTCTCATTTTAATAATCGTATAGAGCCCATTCCGAGAGCGCTATTAATAATGCTTAGGGTACATTTTTTAAATTCCCAAATGTCATCCAGCTTATTAACAGACTTCATTTTTTGTTTAGCTCTTATTTGTTTTGGACAGAGAGCGTTTTGGTTTTGGCGCGGTCATTTCGACCTTTCGTTTTTTGTCTCGCGCCGCACCATCTTGGAAGATGAAATATTGTTTACAGATAATAATTACCTTGGACCTTAATAAAGACCTTTCTATGATTACGCTTAGGTACAGCTACTCTATAGTGCGTGATAGCAAAGACAATACCTATCAACATTATTTGCAATTCCAATTAAAATCCAATTTAAAAGAAAATATTTTTATGGAATTTTACTTAGAAGAGATAACTAACAGATACTTACCTACCTATATATAATCATGTAACCATTTTTCAGTAAATGGCGATGATTAGAAAGTGAGTAGGTAAAGATGTTTCGAATATCTAAGTTCAACCCTCTCGTTAGAGAGTATTTGTGTTCTGTGGTTCAACCACTAAGAAAAAATTTTAATAATAAATACGTATTATGATTACGGCATTCATTTGATTTCACACAAATATGCAATTAACCCAGATAAGCCTACTGTCCTATATGTAGGACAGTGAAAATAAAAAAATATATCAAAGTACCCATTTAAATGTTTGATTTCATTTGTTGTGATATGAAGTAAGAAGACTATGTTTATTATGGTAAAAATATAAAATCGACGTTTTAGTTACTATTTTTCGATATATTTCACTAAAAAGTGCGCAATAAAAGCGCGTTACAGAAACGGCCCACAAGAGATATGCATAAAAATCTGAAATTTATATTTAGGTTGCAAATTTCACATTTCACATGTTCTGGATAACCTCTTCTTTACTTTGTATAACAATTTTATTGATATAATATTTCGTAAAGTGGAAATAATTTACTACAAAAAGTGGTGGACTATATATAGGACAGTAGGATAATACAGGTAACTTTTTTGTTCGAACCGCTAACTGCTCATGGGATGATAGACGCCTTGAACAGCTTCCGATGGTGAGAAAAATGACAGAGAGGTAACGATATGTATTCTACCACTTCTTGTTGACCCCGATTGCCCTACTGACGAAGGTGATGAAGACAAGGGTGATGAAGATAACGTGGACGCTGAATAACTTGCTACGTAACATATTACTTCAACCTGTAGAAATATCTCTCCAAGTTGAGTATCTCATTAGTGATACCGATGAGTAACTTGCTGTTAGTTGATCAGCTCAGCGCAAAAGAATTTACGCGTGGAGGAAAAGAGGCTTAGCAACATCTTCAGTGGTTTGGCTTGAGGTTCAAGGAGCTTTCCAAGATAAACTTCAGATTGACAAGTTCGGAAATTTACATTATTGGTTACACAGAGAAGGCATTAGAGTCAAGAAATGGCACATGCCATTACTTACAATACAAATAATATCTTTCTGAACGTTTTTGCATGCCAATTATTGTATAAAACAAAATACGGGAAACTCGATCACCTAAGCTTCCGCAGGAGAGTAACAACAGCTTTGATTGAGTCAAACAGAAAATTTGGAAAAATGAGGTCAAGTCAACCGTCCCAATATGAACGTGATGACAGCTGGAAAGATCAAGGCATAACCATTTCAATCATTTGGTTGTTCTTCAATCAAAAGAAAGACTTTACCGTCAATGTCATAAAAATGTTTGACGCGCTGCATAAATTTCATATAGAAGTATGTGCTATGTGTTTTGTAACTTATCATACATAAGTCATCACACTGCAAAATTGATATCATCATGATCAACCCATTACCGGCTCACTACAGAGCACGGGTCTCCTCTCAGAGTGAGAAGGGTTTTGGCCATAGTCTACCACGCTGGCCAAGCGGATTGGCAGACTTCACACACCTTTGAGAACGTTATGGAGAACTCTCAGGCGTGCAGGTTTCCTCACGATGTTTTCCTTCACCGTTAAAGCAAGTGATATTTAAATACTTAAAACGCACATAACTCCGAAAAGTTAGAGGTGTGTGCCCGGGATCGAACCCACGACCTCCGATTAGAAGTCGGTCGTCCTAACCACTAGGCTATCACAGCTTCAAAATTGATATACTAACATTAAAATTCATTTTTTGTACCCTTTTCATAAATAGATAAATGTATTAGGCCGTTTTCACTTATGGTCAATACTAACCCTTACTTACTACCTATTATCCTACTGTCCTATATATAGGACGGGCATTTCCCGGAAAACCTTAAGGAAAATATTTTTTTTAATATTTTTTTTATTCATTTTAAAGCTAATGCAACTAAAGAAATTTGTTTATTGTGAAGATTTTGAGTAAAAATAGTTTCAGGCTTATCTGGGTTAATAAAATATATTTCAATATACACAAAACTATTATTATTATTACCTATAGGTATATACACCAAGTTTATACACCAAAGAATACTACCCTATTAATTATTATTTTAGTCCCTGAGCAAAAAAGATGGTCCGCAAAAACGCGACTAAATGAATAAATTTATATTCCAAAGCACGTGATCGATAGATCCATAGATCGGATCTATAGATCATATCGACTTTGAAAATGGAATGCGTGAGTAAGACAAAATATAATTAATGATTCGTTCGAAATTCGAGTCGCTCCGGTGCAGACAAGTTGGCGTCGTCGCTATAAACAAAAGGCAAAAAATATGTTTTGTTTCATTTTGAGATATATTATAAGTATTTTTTTATATTTTTTTAACATGTAAAACGTTTGTAGTTTCGTACAATTAATCATTCCAGGCTTTATTGTTGCATCTGTTGCGCCGACTTGGAGAACGAGCAGGCTATTGTTGACGATGAACCTCTGTGCCATTGTTGATATCAAAACCTTCACCACCTGTTAATGGATATAACGGTTTTGATTGAATTTAGTAGAGCAACAAAGTATAATAGTATGAGATATATTCTTTAGCAATTTTTTCCGGATAATTTTTTTTATAGTGTCAGAAAATGCAGTTGACATCTGACACCTCCTCCGGCGCCGCCCGTGCACTATAAAGAAAAAACAAAACTGTCGTCCTACGAAGCGAACTCAAAGCGAATGCGACACGGTGCGAAAATATTATCAAACAATCACAGGCCACAGCCGCTTGAAATGCCCACAAAGTGTCCTATGCTTAGATTAAGGACTGGTCTCCGCGGAGCGCAGCGGAGATCAAGTCTTAATCTGATAGGACTTTCTGATACGATCTTAGATTAAGGTTTGGTCTCCATTGCGCTCCGCGGAGACCAATCCTAAATCTAAAGTCCTGTGTTAGCGAACGCACGCGAAGTGTGGTGCTACACGGATTAGAATTAACTGAGAAGGTTCCTGAATCCTGAGAAAGGTGCGCAGAGCGACAGGGTACCTACACTTTTTTGTCAGCTGGATCATGAACAGTCCTGCCATCCAAACGTCTCAGCAAAATTCAGCAATTTGGTAGATATAATATACTTAAGTACCCTAAGTGTCCGAATAGAATAAAAGTTTGTAATAATATTTAAAGTAGTAGGACTATTGTGAATTGTACAAGCAAAGACGCCAACACAAGCTAGTCATTGCTGTGTTCTTCGATTTACCTGCTATGAGACGACCAAGAATCAATCGGTCCGTACCGTGTCCTGTCATAGGAGTCATCCGTCATTGCAACTCGTTTGGCCCGTGGGAATAAACTACATCCTTGTCCAACTACATGCATAAATTATATTGCACGTTGAAAAATTGATTTCGTCTTAGCATTTTAAATATTGTGGGTTATTCCCTTCTATATCATCTACCTATTGTGAATCAACGTTAAAAAATTAGTTGAAAACAATAATTAATGTACGCTGTACCTATGTCGGTTCCTATATAGTACCAAAAATTCGATCTAGACACCTAAGTCTAGACTTCTACATAATACACTAGCTACCCTACTACAACTTTCCTATTTAGAATTTAAAAAGCATCAGACCTCAATCATTTGCGTTAGTATTTTATTAAATCCTTACAATATAAAAGTCCAATTGGTATAGATTTGATGAAACTAACTAGAAGCGAACATGAAAAGATGTTATGGTCAATCCTATATTGAGAGATGACGTGATAATTTTACCCTGACGTCAACTTTCTGTAACGTGATTGGTTTATTCCTGCACATCTCGTCTCCGCTCTGCTTATCACAGCAGCGCTTATGTACACTTCGGTGTAAATGCAGTAGCCTGAAAAGTGCAAAGTATGATAGAAAATAAAATCTCGTAGCACCAATAACATATTATATTATGTAGTATACATTTATGTCATTGCGTAGCACCAATGTAGCGCAATAAAAGCTATCAAATGCCTTGTAGAGTAAAAAGCTTTGGATAGTAGAGTCAGAATGTTCTCTCCAGTTTGGATGAAGAAGGCTTTTATGCATGGTGGCAGATAAATTAAGTAGGTACACCTTACAGGATATTTGTTAGACTAAGCGCCTGTTTCACCACCTTCTGACAATTAGTGTCGGATAGCATAAACGTAAGTATTGTCACTTTCTTACTTTATGTGACAACGACAAAACTTGTGAATACCTACGCTATCCCCCACTTATCAGAAGGTGGTGAAACAAGCCCTAAGACTATCGATCAAAGCCCTAAGATATTGTAATATATACCTAAGCCTATCAAGTACATACCTATGTTCGACAATTTGAGTGTTTCACTATTTAAATGACGTCATTTAATGAAAGTTTATATATTTTTATACCTACTAATGATCCCTTATTTATAAAGGCGATAAAATCGTAACTATACTATCATAACCAAATGAAACCAAATCATAACCAAATAAGATTTTGATGTATCCATAAACTATTAAGTATTAACCATGAGAAATATTAAAGATGCTTGCTACTTCTATAAACGTAGTAGTAACTATAAAATATGGTATAGTTTCTTGGAACACGATTCATTTATCTATTCCGAACCACTAAACTATAACATGGGTTAACTTAACTAAAAAAACAAATGGATGTGCGACCACATTTTTTTATCTATTTTTTTGACTCCACAGTGCCCAACCTTCAGTGTTTTTTGTAAGCCGTTATGAAAATTAAATTATAGGTTATAATTTTAATATGATAGGTGCATAATATATTTTAGTTTACGGAAGATGTGAGATTTAATCTGAGAAGGTTTATTTTTGTAATAATTCGGCAGATCGATCCAATAGTATCTAACAATGTTTGGCTAGGTTAAACCCAATATTTAGAAATTCTTTGCATTATATATTCAGCGCCAGCTGATTTGGTATAATCTAGTTGTTGTCGTCGTCATCAACCGATATCTATCCACTGTTAGGTCTTGTAGGGTTTTCCACACATCGCAGTCTTGTGCCGCTTGTATCCAGCGGCTCCTTGTTACTAAAGTATTGTTAATGAAAGTGTTTTTAAATGTTATGGTTATTTTATACTACATTATTATCTAAACACATTAAAAATATGCTAAAAGTTGATCCTGGGAGCAAAGTTGACATCAGAATAGAAATCGGTATAGAAGAAAAAACAAACAAACAGATTTATAATATTTTTAATAATTAAATCCATGTACTTAGATACTATAAACTAGTGTAAGTCTCCTAACTGCTCTACAAAATATTGAAGATATTGACCTACATAAATATAGGTATACAGATTTCTTATTAATTTAAGAAAAGCAAGACAGTATCTTAAAAATCGACATGTAGACCAAGCCATAGAGATGCTATCTATAAAGAAATCCGCAGTTTTTGATGCCGCCTGTGAACTCTACGCTCGTTTTATCATTTTTTTAACAACTGCCGCGACGATGGCTATTTGAGATAAAAAGACAATAAATAACACCTGGTTTTAGGGTTGAGTCTAATAGTTTTTTTTAGTTATTAAAACATTTTTATGATGCTGTAGTGTGCGTATTTTAAACAGACGATGCTTAGTAATGTTATAAATTATTTCAATGAGTCTGTTTTGTGCGTCCATTAAACTTAGGTAACTGTAGACATTTAAATCTAAATTAAAATTATAAAGGACATAAAAATTGATTTCTTTTTAATTTTATTTTTGAAAGTTTTGAATCAAAATTTAAAAGTTTCGAGTGTAGGTACGTGTATATAAGTACACATGTCTAGTAGGTACCTACTCAAGAAAGTTATCCAGCCGATTCACATTATAACAGGTTTTTCCACTTCGAGGAACAAAATCGCTTAAAGGCAAACGTTATGGGAAAAGTTTTTCCTTATGAGTCTTATGACCGAGGGAAAAGTTATAGATAAGGGCGTGGATTGTATTAAAGCACTTAGGTAAACTCGTTTCTATAATAACATAATGTACGTAACCAACTTTTGGGGTTTATTTTTTGACTTTACAGGGTAGGTAGGTAGGTACCTACTTATAGGAGTATAATGAATTACAGGCATGCATGCAAATGGTTGATATTTCTCTCCCGGTACAAATGTTACAATCAACCAATTATTCTAACTTCCACATTCCATGCTATTCCTTAGGCTGAAGTCACATATTTTTTTACCATCAATTCGCATTTAGCTGGGTAGTTTTAAACTTCTATGTGAATCGTATATCATGCGTTCGCGTGCTTAAGAATGCTTTTTTCTAAGATGGACGTGCGTAAGCATTCTTTAAAATGAAAAATTGAGAGCCACTTGTACCTACGCAAATATAAAAATGAGAAATCAGAATCTAAATTGAAAGGTGCATTTATGCGTAGTAGGTGTAACGCATAATTCAAGCAAAGTGGGCAATTTCAATAAATAAAATGCGCATCGATTCTGACAAATTCGATTTCAGCCCGAGGCATCTTTAATATTTTAGAGGCAGGGCACAGAGAAAACGATACAGAGTCACGTTGAAGAAAGCAAAATCCACGGTAATTCGCCAACAACACTAGAGAACTTGCATCTGAAGACATTTTCTGCCCAGGACGAAAGGCGGGCGTCGTTGCCTGGCAACGGCGCGGCGGGTGGGCGTGGCAATCGATATCACCCCAGTCACCTTCACCCTGACAACCCTGCTCCTTTCACTCTCGAGCCAGATAATTGCAAGCTTTTTGTGAACAGGTAAACAAATTTCGGCAGCCTGGCATTGATCTCAGCCTGGGCAGTTTAATAAGCTTTATCGTATACGTACCTACCTACTTGCTTTTCTTAAATCATAAATGTTTTAATATAATATGAGGTAAGTACCTACTAGTTATAATGATATTATTGTTAGTGCTCATCGCTTTATGCAGAAGCAATGAAAATGTTGTTATAAAATGTTTCGATGTCGAGTAGGTAACTGTGCCTCTCTGAGTAAAGGAGTTTTGTTTAGGTCGAGGTGCACTCTTGTATGTCTAAACTCAAAATCCTTATCTATGCATATCCATATCCTATGAAAATGTTGATCTCTGTTTTTAAGTTCTGAGAGAAGAAAAGTTGCATGGAGAGAAGTTTGTGCAAATAAGTATCTACACACATACCTATATCCATCACAACCACTGTAGCTTTTTAGCTCTAAATTCCTCTCTCATAGGAAAGAGGAATTTAGAGCTTACACCCACCACGCTGCTCCAATGTGGGTTGGCGGGCTAAGTAATTACATAGGTATATAACCGTATAGGTACTTATACAAAAAATTGAAGACACTATCAAGCTGTATAAATTATACAATACGATTCGTAGGTTCATTTTCTTCTCCTATATGTATCTACCTAGACTATAATATGTGCAAAAACCTATTTAGATCGTCAAGTCTTTTATCTCGCCGTCGCATCGTCATCAAAAAGAAATCGCTCCTTATTTCGGAGGAGTGTCAAATCCAGGTATTGATATTGTAGCTCTGTAGCTATGATTAGTGCACAAAGATCGCTGTCGGGCGCACGTCCCGGCAGGGCTGCAGGGCTGCAGGGGCGCGAGTTATGAGCTGTCACCGCCACGGCTGCACTACCTGCGACTAATTTAGATGTTTCCCTCGTCGGCCGTGCCCGTGCGGCACATGAGATATGGATTTAATAATCGAACCGCTTTGTGCGATAATGAGAAAATGCTATTTTTAACCCCCGACGCGAAATGAAGGATGTCATAAGTTTAAACGCTGTCTATGTGTACGACCGGCAGTTAGGGCTAGGACAACACACACAAACGACCTCATTACAGCGTCATCGCCGGCGAAGACGAGGTCACCGATTTCTTTTGTTATTCGGACGTGGGTTCCTTCCACTGTCATGGGGACGTATGGATTAGTCTAGTCCAAAAACCACATCAGAGGGAATTTAGGTTGAACACTTTAGGACGATAGGATCGTGCTGTAAGAAGAGCATAATAGGTAAGTATTTGAGTCGTTCAATCGATTAACCGCCCTATTGGACTCAAGGTATCTCAAAAATATTCATACTTACTTACTTAAATAAAAATATTTTTTGTCAAATTTTGAGGTCCCGCGCCCACACCACTTAGGTACTATGTACAGTGTACACTGACAGAAAATTATGCGTATTTACGATAGAATACATGCATGTGACAGTTCACCGCACACTTCAATATGATCATTGATCATGAGTGTGTGGCACTCTATAAGAGAAAAAAAAAACTCAGAACTCTTATGAATGCGAATGAATTAAAAACATAAAAAATATTACTTTTAATGTTTAGGTAACGTAAATCTTACGTTAGCATCGTTGCAAAGAACGTGAAAAAGCCTTTAAATCTTAATTAGGTCCACCGTATAAATCCACCGATTTTACCGTTTCTTAAACAAAAAAAGTTTGTTTATTTAGAACAAATGGGTTTGTTTTCCCCATCCCACTTTCGACCTAATTAAAACAAATCGCCGTATTCCCGAGGCCCATAATGCTTCGTCCTTCCCGATCTTCGATCCCGACTGATGCACGATCCGTCCCGAGAATATATTATATGGACCATAAAACCACAATTACGTTTTATAAACACTACATTTATAACTACTTTATGATTGTATTATTTATTTTATGTAATATATTATGTTGTGTTGGAGACTTTGATTTTTTTTTCTCTAAACTGTATAATGCTTTCAAATGTTTAAAATTTCTGGCAGAGTACACTCCATTAATTTATAGTATTGGGACGTGTTTAGTAAGCATGGAGCAGGCTTTTGTGTTTATAATAAACAATACTAACACAACATGCGTCGGTGGTGGATCTGAACAATGATTTTAACAGTTAAGTAGCTATTAAGAAACAATACACTTGTAAACTTCGGACAGCAAATTATAATTTATTTAATCTGCCAGTTTCGCGTTAATGAACTTTCTTGTCTTTTACATTTTTAATCAGAATTTTATCGTTAGATATTAAAGAAAACTGTGCAAGAAGGATTATCGTAATCTACTGATTAATCATTAGCTCAGCGAAACCCGCTGTTGTCATACATTTAAATGTGCATTTTGAGTCTCGTCTCTAAATTAAATTTGCTATGGAATAAAAATAACTGCTCTCGAATTTCGTTTTTAGGGTTCCGTACCTCAAAAGATAAAAAAAGGAACCCTTACAAGATCACTTTCTTGTCTGTCTGTCCGTCTGTCCGTGTGTCACCACCGATTTTCTCAGGAACGGGTAGACATAGCAAGTTGAAATTTATACCAGATACTAAGGTCTATAGTCCCTATTAGGTGTATAAAAAGTAGTGAGTCTACACAATAAAAAGATATGGGCAAATTTAGATTTTCACGAAAACTTGTACAAAATTTACCCTAATTTTCAACTTTTTTTATTTTTTGGAATTTTCCTTTACTTGATCTGTAAGACCTAGCTTTTAACCAAAATTGACAAATCTAGGTCAACCGGAAGTACCCTATAGGTTTTTGGTCGAAAACCTAAATGGTAGTTCCAGACCTAGAATTACGAAATTTGGAAAAAAGCTAGGTCTTACAGCACAAATAAAGGAAAAATTCCAAAAACTAAAAATAATTGGAAATTAAAGGGTGTCCCCATATATACATAGCCAATTAAGATAGACTTGTATGAGCTGTATGAGCGCTCATACAATTTAGAGGCCTAGCTTAATTAGCACTTTGCCTTTTAAGACAAACTAATGAAAAACAGATTGGACTTATACTTCTGGAGTACGGAACCCTCGGTGCGTGAGTTTGACTCGCACTTGACCGTTTTTTTTTTAAGTTTTATTGGAATCGGCAATTAACTATTGTGTAATTTTTACTTATGTACCTAGGTAGATAATACCTTAATTACACAACCAACCAATAAACACACAACCGTAATCACAATTTCCTAAAAAAAAATCCTGATTTTTTTTGGTAATTTAGCATAATTTATTTTTAAAACAATAGTATACCCGTATTACTAATTCCCCGGAATTCTGACGTTTCGTAATGTTACCAGAGATAAAACAATTCCCACAAAAAAGATAAAAATTCAAAACTTCGTTCGTTTCAACCAATGGACGTCCACTGCTGGACATAGGTCTCTTGCAAGGATCGCCACAGCACACGATCTTGTGCCGCCTGATTCCAGCGGCTACCAGCGACTCGCTTGAGATCGTCTGTCCATCGAGTGGGGGGTCTACCTACGCTTCGTTTGCTGGTGCGAGGTCGCCATTCAAGCACCTTGGGACCCCAACGTCCATCGGTTCTTCGTGCAATGTGCCCCGCCCATTGCCACTTCAGCTTCGCGACTCGATGAGCTATGTCGGTGACTCTGGTTCTCCTGCGGATCTCCTCATTTCTGATTTGATCCCGCAGGGATACTCCGAGCATAGCTCTCTCCATCGCCCGCTGAGTGACCCTGAGCCTTCTTATGAGGCCCATTGTTAGCGACCATGTCTCAGATCCGTAAGTCATCACTGGCAACACGCACTGTTCGAAGACTTTCGTCTTCAGACACTGAGGGATATTGGACGAAAAGACATCTCGAAGTTTCCCGAACGCTGCCCAGCCGAGTTGGATTCGGCGGTTGATCTCTTTCTCAAAATTGGACCTACCTAGCTGGACCGTGTGTCCCAGGTATATGTACTCGTCTACAATTTCGAGTGCTGAGTTCTCAACAATTACCGGGTGGAGCGGAACATGAGCATTAGACATGATCTTCGTCTTACTCATGTTCATTTTTAAGCCCACCTGTTGAGAAACTCTGCTGAGATCATTGAGCATTGTATTGAGGTCTCCCAGAGTCTCTGCCATCACGAAGTATATCATCGGCAAATCGTAGGTGAGTGATGTACTCGCCGTTTATGTTGATGCCAAGTCCGCTCCAGTCCAGAAGCTTAAAGACGTCTTCCAACGCAGCGGTAAATAGCTTCGGGGAGATAACATCTCCTTGACGCACTCCTCGCTGCAATTGGATTGGCCTCGTAGTCTGGTCCTGTATACGAACTGACATAGTGGCGTTTTCGTACAAACACTTCAGCGCTTGGATGTACCGATAGTCGATCCGGCATCTCTGCAGTGATCTCAATACAGCCCAAGTTTCCACCGAAACAAAGGCTTTCTCATAGTCCACAAACGCTAAGCAAAGTGGCCGGTTATACTCTTCGGTCTTCTGTATAACCTGCCGCAGCGTATGAATGTGGTCTATGGTACTGAAGCCTTTTCGGAACCCGGCCTGTTCGGGAGGCTGGAAGTCGTCGAACCTACGAGCGAGACGATTTGTAATGACTCTCGAGAACAACTTATAGACATGACTCAGCAGCGAGATGGGTCTATAATTCTTCAGCAGGGTATTATCGCCCTTTTTGAAGAAAAGAACCACCACGCCCCTGTGCCATGCCTCTGGCGTTATGCCCTTGTCGATGACGGAATTGAACAATCGCTGAAAGACTTTAAGAACCGGTTTTCCACCTGCTTTCAGGAGTTCCACTGTGATTCCGTCATCACCTGGCGCCTTGTTGTCCTTAAGTTGTTTGAGAGCCATACTAATCTCGTATAGGCTGACGTCCGGGATATCTTCGGTATAGTGTCGGGTCAATTTGGCTCTGGGATCTTTAGCCAAATCTTCAACAGGCTTCTGTGTTGACGTGTACAGCTGTCCGTAGAACTTCTCGACCTCTCTCAAAATCTCAGGTTTAGACGAAATGAGACTACCGCTGTCGGTCTTCAGTCGCGTCAGCTGGCTATGACCGATAGACAGATCTCTCGCGAAGACTTTTGAGCCTTTGTTTCGCTCGATCGTATCTTTAATACATTCTGTATTAAAGTTACGCAAGTCACGTGTTTGCGCTTTGGAGATCTGCCTATTAATCTGCCGGTAAGCAGACGCATCTGCTGAAGACTGCAGTCTCATTTTATGTCTCTGTTCCATGAGACTGAGAGTATGGTCTGAGAATTTTTTGGTTCTATTTCTACGGTGGGTCTTAAAGAACCTAGACCCAACCGCATGGACAGTTTCCACCAGCCTGTTGTTCAGTTCGTCCACAGAATCGCAATCTGCCAGGCAAGCGAATCGGTTTTGCAATTCGAGTTGGAAGCTCTCGGGATTTTGGATATGGGCACGAGACGGTCGGAGCGTTGACTTCATCAATCTGGGCCTTTCAAGCTTTATGTTGAGATTCAATGTGCCTCTTACCATACGGTAATCGCTGCCGGTTTTTACCCTGTTGATCACAGAGACATCATTGAATACATGCCGTTTGGTAGACATGATGAAGTCAATCTCATTTCTCGTAGAACCATCGGGACTCATCCAGGTCCACTTCCTGTGTGGCCTCTTCTCGAAGAAAGAGTTCATCATATAGAGGCCCTCTTTCTCCATGAAGTCGGCCAACATTTGGCCCCTATGGTTCCGTCGCCCATAGCCAAATTGTCCAACTTTCAACTCTTCACCGCTTCGCTTACCCAGCCTTGCGTTGAAATCCCCCATCACAACATTGTAGTGGGTGCTAGAGGCATGCATGGCTTTTGATATATCCTCATACATGACCTCTACCTCCTCGTCGGGATGTGTCGATGTCGGTGCGTAGACCTGTATGACCTTCAGCGAATACCGTTTGGTTATTCTGAGTATAAGGTACGCTACCCTGCTCGACACACTTTCGACTTGCACAATGTTGTTAACGAGGGACCTGTGGACGATGAACCCGACACCACCCTGGGATTGTTGATCACCCTCCCGGTAGTAGAACAAGTTGCCGGATTTAAGGATTATCGAGTCCTCCCCCTCTCTTCGGACTTCAGATAACCCTATGACACCCCAATTCAACTTGCTCACTGCTTCTTCCAGCTCGATGATCTTTTCGTCTGTCCTCAAAGTGCGTGCGTTATATGTTGCCAGGTCCAGTCGTCGGGGTCGGCAGCGGAATCTCTTCCGGAGATTCTTGACACCCCCTGCCCCGCCGTTACCGTAGCCGCTGCCAGAGCTAGGAATAGCGGGGCCGCCGGGGACTGGGGGCTGTGGCTTTATCTTTCTATTCATGCAAGGTTATGCCCTTAATCGCCACGCTGGGCAGGCGGGTTGGCGATCGCAGGGCTAGACTATTGTACCGATGTCGCTGCTGCCCGACATCGGCCCTTGTCATTTTTGTAGTCTAGCCGATAAGAAATGGTTATACCGCCATTTGTCGGTCGTCAGAGCCTCGTCTGTTGATTTTAGCAGGGGGCACCACGTGCAGGTGAGGTTGACAATTGGAGTGCTGAGATGGAGTGCACTCCCTTACCCCCCTAATTCAAAACTTATGCAAATACAAATCAACTGCCGCATGTAAATATGACAAATGCCTGACAGACACTTCATGGTGGTAATGTCATTTGACATCCATTTTTGAATAACTTTTTCAATGTGCTTCCTTTGTTTTATATTGCTGTTAGTGTGCACGTTCTAGTTTCCACTCTTGGTGTTTTCTATTTTAAGGCGAAACGAGTAATATTATTACTCGGCATATGGCTTTTTATGATGACAGGGAATTAAAGTAGTTTGGGGTAAAATCGTACTTCGTAGATGTTAACCCTATTCTCCATACAAATAACTCATCTGTAAATGACAATGACAGCTGTCAGAATTCCGGGGAATTAGTAATACGGGTATACATAATATTTTTTGCTCACGTCGTGGCCAATTGCGCGCCGCATGTTTGCTATGAAATCAGTTCGTTGAATATCTCAGGTCCATCTCCATAGTAGGAGCTCGTCCAGGGTTCGAACGGACACAGGCTCGCAGCCGCCCGTCGCCGACGAGCGCGAGCGGGACGCGCGCACTAAATTTAAATATTTTAATCCTTAATTTAAATTTTTGACATTTTTATTTTATGTTAGTATTCGTGTAGTTTCATTTTGTGATGTTATTTGTCATATTCAGCCGACGATGCAACGCGTCACTGGCTGGCGCCTTGCTGTATTTGTTATCGATTATAATTTTATTATTACTAAAAAAAGCGTTGTATTTCTACGAGTAAGATACTTTACCTAAGTAATTAATAATACGTCTTACGTACCTATAATAATTTGTACCATAGTACTTAGTAACTGATTCTCTGTAACAGTCAAGTCGTATTTTATCCTTTTGGGACGCATTATGGGATCTTGGAAATCGGCATTTAGGTACATACAATGTGAATGTTCACAGAGAGTTAGGGTGAGATCTAATAATAGAGCGTACTCCACTCAGACTCAAGACAGAGTTAAAACGAGACAAATTAAGGGCCTGTTTCACCACATTCTGATAAGTGTCAGATAATCTAAACGTAACTTTTGTCACTTTCTCACTTTATGTCAAGTGACAAAGACAAAAGTTATAGATCCTATACTTATCAGAAGGTGGTGAAACAGGCCCTTAATGTCGGGTAGGTAACTAGGTACATAATAATATTTAACTGTATCTTGAGTCTCAGTAGAGTCAGAGTATCTGTAGGTACCTACGCTCTATTAGATCTCAGGGTTAGTGCTCTGATAGGATACCAGTTTTCTGTATAGGTAGGTACACAAAAGTTTTAGGCGTAGGTATCCTACTTAATGACTATTTTATCAATCCGATTATTTATTATTAACATTTAGGTTCCCGTTTACACCTATGTACGGCTACTTTACATAGGTACTATTCTATGATCATCAAAGTTCATAAAAAGTAAAATGATGAATAATTAATTTAATCCGATACGTAAGACAAGAATTTGTAATACAAACAATTATTTTACACATTATCTAAAATTCTAAATCCTTAAAATATTTTACCAATTAATCAACACGTTTAAGTTCGTTCGATTAGATAGGTAGATAATTACCTACCTAATTAGACTTTTTATCATTTAAGTATATTGTCATCGTTTGTCATTTGTTGTTTTATTTAAAGGTATTTATGGCATTTATTACCTATTTATTTCATGTAAATTTTCAGAAAAATCTGTGTAGGGCTTTGAATCCCTATTTCCTGTATGACAGTGTTAATCGTATATACTTCCTAGTTATAATTTAATTATTATGTACTCCTATGTATTAAATTATTATATTTACTATTTTTTTAATTCGTTTTAGCAACTTGAATTGAATACCTATTGAAAGAATTATAATGAAAATGTAGACTCGATTGTACCTACTGCTAGGCTCTATCTGAGGCGTATCTAGCTACTCAGGCCACTCGATTCTTCCCTACGTTTAATTAAATACCTACAAAGGAATGAACGTAGGTACAGGTATCTACCTAATTATTATCTTTTCTTTAGGATTATGAGGTTGTAAGGTCGCTAACACTTAAATACCTATATTATTTATCTCAACAGTAATTTGTCGCGGTATTACTTTTTATCACACCCATAATTTTGTTTAACCTGTTTCCTTCTGATAAACGCTGTTTATTTGCCGTGTTTAAGAATGCCACTATTTAGTTACGGTACATCCGTTACGCCTCAACGGAAAAGGTTAATAATTTAATATCAGATTTACAGACTAATGACAAAATTTCCATAGGTATCTATGTCCTAATATAATAAGTAGGGTATGAACACCGGTTTCCGGACACGCACCTGTTATCGTCCACCGAGCGGATCACTCTTAAGAAATGCTTAAAAATAGAAACATTATAAGACTTTTATAAAAATAATGCATATCTATGCCAACTTGAATGTCTTATCAAGACACAGAGAAAGAAAAAAGTCTATTTCACTTAAGTTTCTTTGAAAACATAGCGATCGAATTTTGAGTATGCAATTAAGGAATGAAAACGAGCCGTGTGGAGCAAAAAAATTAGTGGCATGCTTCAACTATCACGGGAAGTTATTAATCATTTTACTATAAGATTTAGTTTGATTCTTCTTTGTAGCACTTACTTATGTTTCATAAAATACTGTCAACGTGTTTTTTTACTTTTGATTACATTACAATACAAATAAAAGGGGTGGACGACAACTAGTTCACTATTTTCTTAAGAAAACCTGTTATCGTCCGGGCGGTCAAACACAGGTTTAGCGTCTTAATTTTAGGTAGTCTTGTTATCAATCGAGGTGTGCACAAAATTGGAATTAAGTTTATTAATTCGAATCCTATACACATACACTAGTTAGTGACTAGTCTTCGTCCACTTTTTTCTCATTGTATATAAAACTATGGGTCTTCAAAATCACGCGTGGACGATATCTAAATTTGCACTGAATAAATATTCTAAGTTTCGACCACCAAGCTATTATTTGAAAATAAATAGATTTAGTAAAAATATAAATAATTAAACTTATTTGACAAAAGAATTACCTTATATTTTATGTGTTTCTCCTTGAAACTTTAATATATTTATAAGTTAAGATAGTATTGTCAATCATTATAATTTGTGGACGAAATTTAAAATAGAGAATCTGAAGTGCACTGGTTATCCGTCCACCTATATTTTAAACTGTATGAAAAACATATATATTTTAATATTATATTATTATTTAGGCGAATTTTGATTATTACTCATATCTATAATTTATTTTTTATTCATCTACAAGTTAGTCCTTGACTGCGATCTCATCTGATGTTAAGTGACGATGCAGTCTAAGATGGATGCGGGATAACCTGAAAGAGGTACGGCAGAATCCGTACCCTTAAACGCTAAATGACTTGGAAGTAAGGCGTACTAGACTAGAGACAATTTTGAAATTATTACATTGAATTTACCAAATTGCTCTGCCGAGAATCAAGTAGAGGACCTTCCACTAATAAGACTTACCCCTGCGCCATGCCAGGGAGGCTGCCAAATTATATGTACCTACTTTTATATAATGTAAGTGCGATGTGGTAAAAGACGATGCAAGATAGATAAAGAAAAGTGAGTAAAGTTGGTAAAGATATTATGTCATATTGTAGACTCTATAAACCGCGTTAACATAGCAATAGTTTTTTATCTGTTTTATTTTAAAACAAGCAGTTGACCGCTATTGCGTATGCGTAGAAAGACCACATCACTTTGTATAAAGTTCTTTATCACCCTGTGAAAGTTCTGTCAAAATAGGTTCAGCTGTTTTGAAAAGTAAGTATTACGAATAGACGAAAAATAGAAAACAATTTTTTTTATAAACGGTTATGTGGCTTTTTAATAATGTATAAGTAAACATAAGTTCACTAATAAAAACCCATATATTTCGAAAAGACGGACAGGAAGTTAATTTTAATTGGTATAGATATTAAATACATATTAAAGTGGTGTTAATATTACATATTCAATTACTTACTCGTTACATGCATACTTTTTCATAGTAAATTTCTCATAGAAATCAGTGGACGGATAACAGGTACAAGGGTGGACGATAACTAGATTTAGTGGACGATAACCGGTGAAATCGGCATTTTCAGCTTTTTATTAGGATTAAAAAAAAACTAGTTATCTGACTAAAAAAATACTAGCATGCAATGAAAATAGACTATACTAGAAGTATATTTTAACAAGTTTTTGTTTAATTTTTTTTATAGAACATATATTTTCACCCTCTCAAACTCAGTAACTCCACTAAATGGACGATAACCGGTAAGAAAACCCTATTCATCTCAGGTTTCACACTCATCATCGTCCTAATCATCAATCCAGTGCCCACTACCAGGGCACGGGTCTCCTCTCAGAATGAGAAGGGTTATAAGGTCGCAGTCCATCTCGCTGGCCGAGTGCGGATTGGTAGACTTTGAGAACACCTTTGAAAGCATTATGGAGAACTCTCAGGCATGCAGGTTTCCTCACGATGTTTTCCTTCACCGTTAAAGCAAGTTTAGATTTTATACTGCTATCTGAGTATTCAAATTTTCACAACAAAATCACTGTCTACCTGCTATTTAATACAGTATTTTGTCCTTAGCTGCTATAAAAATCTACATTGACAACATATTGTTCTTGTAATTTTTTTTAATTATTAGATATAGGTAAATAGTAAATATAGCTCACTGCAATGTTGTTATGTATTTCGCGTTGGTTGCTCACGACGAGGTGGCCGAGTGGTTAAGGCGTTGGACTGCTAATCCAATGTGCTCTGCACGCGTGGGTTCGAATCCCATCCTCGTCGATATGTGTTTTTTGGTAGTCTGATTTATCAGACAAATGAGGAATCAATGACATTCATTATATTTTGTTTAAATTTTGTTAAAATAACCATGTTAAGTATATAATAATACGTTAAAATATATATAATTTGCCTATTTGCTACCAATTGTCATTTGTTCGGATTCGTCCTAGGTTTCAATAGACGATGTATTATTTTCTTCAATTAACAACAATCAAATAATAAAATACAAAATACCCTGACTAATAATTATTTTAAGTAATTAATTAGTATTATAGTATATTCTAGCTATATACATTCGTGCGCCCTTTTAAATGTTATCTACTTAGCTAGTTAAAGAAAATTGTAACATCAAAAAATTTTTTTTTTTTTTCAAAACATTTATTTTGCCTCCCTAGTCCCTACACAGTAAAAATTAAAACTATAAACTTTGCACGCTATGTGAATGTACCATGTATGTACATACCTACCTACTAGAAGAGGCACTATAAGGTATCCTTCACACTAGACGTTTTTTCGTTGACGATTGAGAGTAGATTTGCAGTCCCAGTAAGAACATGAATTCAGAGGTAGGTACATGGCATGACAATTACTTACACTAATATTATAAAGACGAAAGTTTGTGTGTATGTTTGTTACTCTATAATGCCGCAACTACTGCATCAATTTGGCTGAAATTTTGGATGGAGATAGATTATACTCTGACTTAAAACATAGGCTACCTAAATCTACAGCTACAACTATAGGTAGATTACTATAGCAAACTTCCTTGAAAGTATAAGTTGGAAAAGAAATCGGGAACAGGAACCATGATCCATGATTCCCTCAGGATTACTTAGTGAAAAACCGAAATTCACGCAAACGAAGCCGCGGGCAGAATCTAGTATACACTATACACATAGTTTCCGCTCAGCTATGGTATCGGAAGTTAACGCTAAATCGCCTGGCGATAAGGCTTTGCCGGTATCTAAGTGGTACCTACCTATAACTAGACAAGTAGACACGACTGAAACCTCTGTTTGATGTTTACGTTGTTGTTGATTTGTTGTCAACCAAAACTAACTTCATTGACTTTAATAACTTTGAGTAAGCATATCTCGTTATTCAAAAGACTAGCAGTGAGCACAAGTGGACTGTAAGTTACAATACCATACATTCAATAAGTAAGTGCAAATAATTACACGCGGCGGGACGGCACGCGTCGCGGCGTCGGCGCGTGGCTTCCTCGTCTCCTCCACATTGTTGTCTCCTGTTATTTATGAATATTGTAGCGCCGAATATCGCCGCCACGCGCCCGGCCCCCGTTGATGTGTACACGCTCTTATGAACACTATAAGCTATGGTTTTAACGTGGTTTTAACTTTGGGCTACTCAATGAGCGGATGATGACGTGTCTGGTGCAGTTTTAAGTGTGTATGAGGCCTTATTTACACTTCCTTTACAAGACACAATGCACATGCTATATGAGTAGGTATAACAGCTAGACTAACGATGGCGCATTTGAACTTAACAAAGAATTCCTGAAATAAAAGTTTGATATTTAGCAAAAAGTACCATAAATGTTTTTCTACTTAATCTTAGCAGCAAATTATCTTTTAAATTATGTTGCTTTATATGTACCTGCTTAGTGCTTACTATGTATGTACCTACTAAGTAGGTACCTTCTAATATTTGTGTTTATGCATTTGATACGGACAATCGCATCAAACGTGTAACACCCCTCCATTTGGCCGAGGGGGTAAAAAAAAATCCCTAAACGCAAAACGCACAAAAACAGAATCTATTCCGCGGATTTACTTTTTATAACCTTATGTTTCCCCTTTGCTTACACAGAGGGATATAATTCACACAAATCTTTATTTTTCTTTGTTCACGTGAGGGTGCGGGCCTCCCGTTGAGTGCTGATGATGAGTTATGCGGAGCAGGCCGGAACACGGAAGTCGCCCTCTACGACCGGCCCTCCCGCCCTCCCGCCCTCCCGCCCCACTTCCTATACCAATCGAGCTTTTGCTAACATAAGGGATACTTTATAATTTACTGTTTTTTTTTCTTTGTTAAATAATAATTGATGACAGACCTGAGAGGCTCCTCTTTTTGCTCTTTGGATTCAGCGGATCGTCTACTCATCGGTGGCGAAAAGATGTTCTATTTAAGATTTTAAGTGAGGATGTTCGGAAAATCATATAAGTACCTAGTCATGTTGCTTTTGTATCGATATTCTACAGGATTAATTAATATTTAATTAATATTCCTAGCTAGCTGACTCGGCCCAGCTTCTCACGGATTGGCTTTCTTACCTATTCTATACCTAGACTAAAATGTTCAGGCAATATACTTATATATATAGGTAGGTACTTCCTTCGTGAAATGTTCTAAATCATGCTGAAATGTTCTAAATGATGGTGAAAACTAAATTCAAACCCATTTAGAAGTTTAGGTACAAGCGAATTATGTTTGGAACTATCTAAACTCTAAAGGAACAAATAATAAGTGGTTATTTAGTGAATTTTCGTATATTACTTATTGTTAGTCGCGACGTGAGGTCGCATATCGCCGCGATAGGCGGCCGTCAAAACACTTGTACCGATAGCGAACAATGTGCTCCCTACGCTGCGTCGATCGTCCTACCTTCGCCAAACGACAACGATACGACGCCAAGCCGTCACAGATTCAATACGACAACGTGATATTATGTCGCTTCCTATAGGTAAGCTTATGCCTCGGGACTAGCTTAGGGCACTCATTACTATCGGTAGATAGTTAGATACTATGTATCTAACTCATTTATTTTTATTACCTACAAGCGGACACCCGCGACTTCGTTCGCGTGGATATACATATATTGGTTTTTAAAAATTCCGTAGGAATTATTTTGTTTTTCCTAAGCTCCTTTGAGCTCATATCATGCTAAAAACTGTTAAAAGTTCACTGGCGGATGTTTAGGTAGATCAAAATGAAACATCTGCGACTGAAAGTCCCATCAAAATCGATCCAGCCTTTTAGAGATTAGTCGGTAATCTTTAAAGTATCTACTTTCTAACAAAAAAAGAATGAATGAAATCGGACCACGAATTACAGCTAAATACACATTTTAACTTTCATCCCCTCTCCCTAGGGAACCGTGCTGAATTTCGGGATAAAAAGTATCCTGTATGTTACTCCGTAGTATGAACTTAAATCGTACCAAGTTTCGTTTCAATCCATTCAGTAGTTATTGCGTGATGACAAACATACAGACAAACAGACAAAAATTTAAAAAATAGCTTTTTTACGTTTTATTACTTATCCCTAACATCCCCCAGTTATTATTTTGCAAAAATCTTAGATGTACAGATACGGCAAGTCTACGATTTTATTATATGTATAGAATAGATATAGATTAATTTTATTTTGATCTGAAACCAAATATTTAAAAAATATTTTACTTTATACACTTAATTTTACCTAAATTCAAAGTGTTCAATAAAGCGGATACACAATTTGCAAAGAGTTAAAGTGTACTAGTGTGTGTGTGTAGAGTTAAGTGCTAATTACAAAACTGCCAATTTCTGTTGTAACCAATTTGTCTTAAAACCAAGTAGGTAGGTACTGTTCTCCTTTTTCGCAAGGAACATCTTGAAAAGTCTAGGATTATATTCGGACCAATCAATTAAGTTTAGGAGTTTGTATGCGAACGAATTAGCACCAAGTTCCTGCTACTTACCTAACACTTTACCGAATATCGGCTTTAAGTCAACGTTTATGTACCAGAATAGTGCTTCACACCATACAAAGTTATCATCATTGTGTTATTACTGTACCTATCGTTTCGAAGTGAAACTTTTGCACAAGGATTTAATATTTAACTAAGCTGTGTAGCTCTTTAATTTTTGTTTGTAGGTAGGTACTAATATTCTAGGTCGCACGCAGATGTCTCTTCGGAATATCGTCCGCACAGTATTGTTCCTAATGTTTCTTCCTTAGATTTGTCAAAGGACATTACTTTGAAAGTGGATCGTATCGAGGTCGTATCGGTTGTCGGTGTCGCAGCTCTGTCGCACCCCATAAAAAGCTTTTCGTCCTTCCGCATGTTCCGCACACCTTTCATTTGTATTCAGGACGCGATTGAGATGTTCCTATTTCAAAATCTGTTAACGACATTTCACCGTGTCACCGTGGCAGGTGTAAAACAATTTCCGATGAAGATATCGCCACTAAATGACTTTCACATGTTTTACAGTGAAATTTTAGACGTTAGTAATTAGTATATGTACAATATGTGTAAGACATCAGGTAGGAACTTTTTTTATTTACCGTACAGTGACCTGAATGGTATAATTAGCATTTACAAGCAGAGGCTTGATAATAATATTGAGAATTTATTTTCATTTAGCTCATAAGTAGGTAAGTGGGTATGTACACGCAATTTCCTGCATAAATATGTCAAGCAAGAGTTTCGGCCGCAGGCAGCTACGTTTAGAGGTACATGGATGATTACACATTCATATCCACGCAAGAAAACTTATTTGCTGTAAGTAGCCAAAATTCAACTTTTCAGCAGAGCCAAAAGACGATTTTTAAATTAGAAAAAAAATTCATAACTTCTTAATTATCAGTGACAAAAAATATTTTTTTGTACACAATTTTACTAAAATAATATTCACTAATAGCAATCAAAATATTTTTCCTAAAGTTATAAGAAGTAAGTTTTTGGCTACTTACAGCAATTGACTTTTCATTCACAGACGTGAAGAACGTCGTAAGATAATATTACCGTGTCGTAAGTATTTTATATTATTTGCGGCCAAATTGTATCTATACCCGAATTACTAATTCCGCGGAACTCTGACGTTTCGTAATGTTACCAGAGATAAAACAATTCCCACAAAATAGATAAAAAATTCAAAACTTATGCAAATACAAATCAACTGCCGCATGTAAATATGACAAATGCCTGACAGACACTTCATGGTGAGAATGTCATTTGACTTCCATTTTTGAATGATTTTTTTCAATGTGCTTCTTTTGTTTTCTATTGCTGTTAGTGTGCACTTTCTAGTTTCCACTCTTGGTGTTTTCTATTTTAAGGCGAAACGAGTAATATTATTACTCGTCATATGGCTTTTTATGATGTCAGGGAATTTATTTTAATTCCCGGTCATCATAAAAAGCCATATTACTTTACTAACTTAGTTTGGGGTAAAAACGTACTTCGTAGATGTTAACCCTGTTCTCCATACAAATAACTCATCTGTAAATGACAATGACAGCTGTCAGAATTTCGCGGAATTGGTAATACGGGTATAAGTAGTGCTGATGCCGCCTCTGTCTTGCTTGGAACACGACGATAAATAAATCTATTACATATTTGCTCAAACTCAGTTTCGTTATAGCATCTCAATAGTAGGTAATAAAAGTTTGATAATAATTTATAATGTGTTGTAATAATATAAAATAATGCGTGTGATGCTTTAATTCAACGTATGGGAAAATTTTAGTCGGCCTATTTTCATTTAAAATGTAGTCTTTTTTGTTATACTTAGGTACTTTCCTTTACATATACGGCGAACATAAAACACTCGTCTTTTAATAATTTGCCGATTCTAATAAATAAAGATTTCAGTGTTTACAGAGGGCCCGCTCTAAAAACGACCGCCCGGGTTGCATGCATTAGAATTCAAACTCTATTGTATTTTATCATACATTCTTTTTTGCACCTCTCCGGAATATATTTGCAATTTTAGTTGACAGGATTTATCATGATGCTTTTTGCGTTACGCTGATTGTCTTTCGAACGGGAGCATTTCTTTTGGTACCGATGCCCACGATAAACGTCTGATTATCCGGACGACGGCCGCTCCTACCGGACTCCAGAGCCCGATAAGGCGGCTGGCTCCGGATTAAAATTAAATGTATTAATAAATATGTTGGCTTTATGAACGTTGGAGGAATAATGGTAATGAGAAAAATACTACCGACTTGACTATGTTTAACAATATTATACTTAATAGATCATAAATAACCTACCTACCGGCATTATAAATTTTTAAGTACGTAGGTATCTACTTACCTTAAGCACGTCTTGTTGCATTTCAGAATTTTGTAGATTTAGGTCGGTATTGATTTCTATACGGTTGTTATCAGACAGAAAATCTAGTCTCTGAAGGTAGGTAGGTACGGTATCAGGGGGGTTATTCTGTAACTTAGTTAGCAACTGAAAATAGTTGCCAACGAATTAGTTCGATATACATTGCTGCTTTACTGTGTAAAATTATGAAAACACTTTATATTTCCCACAGTAAAGCAGCAATGTATATCAAACTAATTCGTTGGCAACTATTTTCAGTTGCTAACTAAGTTACAGAATAACCCAACAGGTCTCTCATAATATCAGTGACTCTTCATGTGTAAAGCCACGTTGTACATTCCTGCATACATATCATGTATTACAAGCGGATAGTGCACTACCTATATGATAAAGATTATTGAAGAAAGATTTTTCTATTTTATTTTATCGATCACCATCACCACTACAGCCCTTCTAACGTCTCACTGAAGCGCCAGGTCTCTTCTTTTATAAGAGAGTGTAATTTAGAGGATGGACCCGTGACGCTGCTTCAATGCGAGTTGGTGGGCTTTAACGACATGATAGTGAGTGACAATAACCGGGACTAATAGCACAACGTATCTACCACTCTCTGAGGCATGGGGGTGAAACATCAAACACTACCAACTACCAACTTCGGGCTGGCACTGAGAATTTCTTTACAATTTGGATGATAAGCCGAATACCTAACAATTTTTGTCGCGACCCGGGAATCGATCCCAGGACCTCGCGATCCGCAGTCGAACATGGCAATCACTAGACCTACCGTCTATATTGCCTAATCTATTTTAAACCTTGTGAAAGCCTCGAAACATACCTATGGGTATAATAATCTTAATTAAGTTCTTACTTGCCTATTAAGATTAAAGTAGATACATACCTACCTACCTCCAATGTTTATTAAAAAAAGCGTCTCAGAATGGAATTCAAACACGATTATAATGGAATTTTATAATTATATAGTATTTACTCGGACTTATAACACCTATCCTTTAGGGATTTGACTTTGCTGATTGACATTTCATTCCAAAGTTACCAAACTTGGGTGAGGCATGAGCGATATGGCGGGCTATGATTTTTCTGTTCAATACACATGGGTGCGTAAACAAAAAAGGTAATAGCCGGGGTTGCAAGGGGCGGAGCCAGGTGTCAGTTGCAGAGATCTTATCTCCGATAGGGACGTAGCCCGCAGACCAGTCACCCTTCCCGTATAAGGACGGGATGGTCGTTGTTAGATCCGTACACGTTATTTTCCGTAAGGGCGAATGTTTTAAACTGCCTCGTTGGTCTAGTGGTTAGCATATTCGACTGCAGATCGCGAGGTCTCGGGTTCGATTCCCGGGTCGGGCAAATAATTGTTAGGTAGATATTGGGTTTTCTGTCAAGACATTCTTACTGCCAGCCCGGAGTTGGAAGTTGGCGGTGTTTCACCCCCGTGGCTCGGCGAGCACGGTCCCGGTTATTATAACTTTCATGTGACAATAGCCCGCCAACCCGCATTGGAGCAGCGTGGCGGGTCTAAGTTCTTCAATGAGAGAGCAGGCCTGTGCCCAGCATTGGGACGTTAAAAGGCTGTAGTGGTGACTGTTGGTGGTGGAATTTTTTAATAGCCAGACTGGAAAATGTTAGATTATGTAAAATCTGCTCCGATATTACTCTAGCTATTATAAAATTCTTTCTATCTTCATAAAAATCAAAATGTTCAAAATCTTTACAAAGTAAAGAGCATGTCAAACATTAAGTACAATACTTACACACCCTTTCTTCAGCACTTAGGTACCTACTACCTACATAAAAATAACGTACGTATAATCTCGTTATTACCTTTTGATGGTGAAGAAGAATCATTCAAAATCCGATATAAAGAAATGCTTGTCGTTTTTCCCGAATTTCCAGGCAACTATACGAATTTCTTTCCCTAAAAACTGTATTCGGTCTATAATGAATGAAAATTAAAAAAAAACCAAACCAATGCAGCCGTTCTACGCGTACCTACCTACCTACCAACGAACAACATTTAATTTTTATTAATGCAGATTATCCTGACGATAATCATTAAATTGTATAGCGCAATCAATTGGCTGCGTCGTCGCTCCAAGTATGACTGGAGTTATGAGAAACAGGACTACGTGATCAAGACCATTAACTTGTGAGCCAATTATCCGTCGTGTTCTACGAGTAGGTATGCCGGGACTCGGATCGCAGCCGTACGAGCGCAATATGTTAACATATTTTTTAATTTCTCCTTAAAGGCTGAAGTACCGGCGAGTGAGTGCATGCGCAGGAGTGAGATTTATAATAAGAAAACGCTCCTACCGCGCATGAGGCATAAGGATCTATAAATCTTTTGAGTACTGCATCGGCCAATCCCTGTTGAGAAACTATAAATCATCGGTGCGGCGCTTTCGCCGTCCCGCTCGCACTCCCGGCTCCTCGCCCTCGATACATCATTTATCATTTCTTTCTCTCGTTTCTTCTCAGTGATAAATTCAATTCTCTTCTCGAATATGATTGTTCCTCGTTTTGTTATTGTGTTTTATTGTGGTACCGTCACGGAGTTAGGTTTTTTGATCGGAATCCGATCGAAATGATCGCGAGAATTGGATTTCCATTTTAGATTTCGTGCCACAAGTGATCAATCTTTGAGGCTCAAGCATGGAGCCCCCAGACTTGTTTACGGAAAAAAAATTGTATAGAGATCCCGATTTACAAATGATTACTTGCATTTTTAATTACCTACCTTAGGACGTGTAAAAACCTCGTCCAAAACCTTAGGTAGGTGTATACCTAGGTATGACCTACCTGACCATTCATTCATAACAGGACTTGAGTAAATCATTATCATTTATTCAACCAAATATGATGAAGCCGTGCTGCTGCATTTACTTACTTAGCAGTGTGACGTGACCAGGGCCGGATTATCCATAAGGCGGATTAGGCAACTGCCTAGGGGCCCCGCACCGACTAGGGGGCCCCATGAGCGCCTAGTCGATGGGGGTCCTAGTCGAAGCGGGCCACGCAACAAGAAAAAAAAAAGCTTCATCTAACAAATTTTTTTTTTGAGAAAATTCTCAATGGAGGAAGTATACAAATGTAAAAAGAAAAGGGGCCCCGAGAATTGCATTGCCTAGGGGCCCCGATAGGGTTAATACGGCCCTGGACGTGACGCCCTTCCGTGCAGTTGGCTAGATATGCGCATCCCTCCCTTCGGGCTTTGTGTGTCCACACCTTAAGAAAATACAATGAACCTGACTGAAAATCGGTCCCAGCAGCCAACCTTAACGGAGGTCGGAGACTAGTCAACTAAGCAGAAGATACTGTAGTGCACAAGGTGCGCAAACACAGGCGAACTTTCTATTTCCTTCACTCATAGTCTGATGGGACGGAATTGAGAATCGAGAGATCAGGCGCAAACTGGACCGACGGCTTTACGTGCTCACCGAGGCACGGAGCTGTAACATCGCTAACTTCCCAACTCCGGGCAGCTACTGCTTTTTTCTTGAGAAAAAAAGGTAGGTAGAATACCTACCTACGTCACAATTAATAAAATAATAATTTAGAAACAAATTCCTATGAATTGAAATATGCTTTTATTTTATCTTTGCTATTTACATGGCCGTAGAAAAGACATTCAACAGTTTCATCTTAATGTAACTTAAAATAACATCGTTCTCTTTCAGTCAATTAGTTTTACATAGGTACAATTTTTCTATCTAAACGTAGGTACCTACAGCGTGAGTCCGTGAAAAAATATGTTTTCTTCTTCAAATATATAAAACTGTGTATACATAATATTATATAGTCATATAATTCTGAAAAACGATAGATAGCACGAATCGATAGCAATGGCATATTAGATAGTTTAGTAGGTACATTAATTACAATATCACTTAACACTATTATCACTGGGTATTCCTTAATAATACAATTTATTTATACACAAAGTAAATTAACATATTAGAAATTACTTTACAATAATAATTATACAACCTATAAATCGAACTTTATTGGACTTCGGTACTTTGGCCATAAAATCAACGTTTTATTTTAATGTTAAATTAAAAACTCAAACCAGTATGTTTGCAATATAAAACATGTCAGAGATTATTTATTCATAAGAAGGGACAAAATAGACGACTTTGGTTATCATAAAATTGCAAGATTGTGAAAAGAATAAATTGCATTCGTACAGCTTTTTAATTTAACAACAAAACTAAATGTTGGTGAATCGTAAAGTTGGTGGCTTATGAATAGGTACTATACTATAGAAAACGCCGCAATAAATCAATGTCAACAATGTAGTTGACAAAAATTTACGTGTCTCAGATGTTACAAAGGTCCCTGCAAACAATACCTACTTTACGCAGGAATATTTCGTCAAATATAAATAAGACACTTCTTTGCCACACCAACGCTGTGTTTAAAGAAAATATACAGCATGCTGTAAAGCTTTCGACGGCTGGCGGTCATTGTTTACAACTCTGTTGTTTAACTAGAGAACAGATTCGATGTAGTTATAACACCTTTGTTGTCCCTATAGTGTTTCTATTTTGTCAAATAACTCTTTGCTCACACACAGTAGAGTAGAACACAATACATGTATAATATTATGCACCTATCTATGTTAAATATCGGACGGCTGCAATTCTGGCATTGAGTGAAAACATTTTTCAAGACGATCAGACAATTACTATAGACTATTTTGTTAATAAGCGTATCGTATTCTTAAGCATAAAGAAAGCGCTTTAGTGAACTATTCATTCCACGTAGGTAATCTAAAACTTCAGCGTATATAATGTTAACATTTTGGCGGCCATTTGAATTCTAATTTAAGTAGAATTCGAGTGCAAAAACATATGAGTGTCAGGCACATGGTTTGTAGTCAGTGGCATGCACAGAGTTTTTGAGTAACGTACCTAGGCACTAGGCACGCATATGACAAATTCGTTAAACCCATTGCATCTGCAATATCTATTATTATGGAATAAAACATTTTCAGGGTATGCTAAGCTTCTATGCATATATTATGTACACGCCACTGTTTGTATAATGTAGGTACTCACCGACCTTTTTGGGATACTAGGTCAATGGGAGGTGTACGTTCTCCGCGTCGAATGAAGAGTTCACTAAGCGCGGTGCGGTCAATAAGCGGCGGCGGCGCCGGAGTGGTGCATCAAATGATGGTGGTGGTAGGACTCTTGCGTGGGACACCACCACTCTGGAACCGCGTGGGGAACGGCGGGCGCGGGTTGCTGGAACTGGCTCCAGTGGCCACCGAAGCCTAACTTGTTATCCATCATACCGTTACCCCCTATGTTCGTGAGGTGGGGAGGTTGGTTGTGATGAGGTGGCGCCGGCGGACGCTCGTACGATTTCTGATCGTGAGGGTTGAGGTACTTGTCGTTTAGGCTTTCCAGTTTATCCGTTATCGTGGGGTGATGGTGCGGGTGTAGCGTTGTCGCTTGCGGGGGTGGTGGGGGCGCGGGGGCCGGGGGGCTGGCTGCGCCGGCCGTGACGCTGACGCTTCCGGCGGAGGAGGAATCGTCTGCGTCGCTGTCGTACCGCGGCGACGTGTCGCCGGCCGCGCCGTGCACCTTCATATGCTTCCGTAGAGAGGACGGGTGCGTGTAGGACTTGTCGCAGCCGTGCACGCGGCAGTTGTAGGGCTTGTCCGACGTGTGCACGTGCGAATGCTTCTTCCTGTCCGAGGAGTTGGCGAACCGGCGGTCGCAGCCGGCGTATTCGCATTTGAACGGCTTTTCACCTGAAAGGAAAATTATCCATTTTAGTTAAGTGTAAGTTGGTATACCAACATTTACCTACATTTTACATTTTTAATTTTATATGCCTTGCTGTTTAGAATAGAATAATCTTTTATCATTGATATACCTACCTAACACATGTCACAATAAACCTGCGTAACAAGGACTCAATTACTTCAAACCTAATTCTAATTATCTCATTCAACTAGACCTATCTAGAAGGTGTCGTGCCAATTTTCATGACCTTACTAACAAAATCAATGACTTAGGTGTAGTAACATTTCTATTAGAAAGCTACTTGAAACATTTAGGTAGGTACATAAAGGTCCGTTTGTTGAGTTCACGTTCCCAATCCCATTCCCGTTTAAATAAAAACATCGATGGAAGCGAACGCGAATGTCCAATCACGCAATAAATAACCAGATTTGCTCGTTGTTTATAGTTTACGAGTATAAATAAATATTCGGAACAATTGCACGGGATACTTAACACGACAATAAATCATCTTTATAAGCGGACTTTGTCACACTGCCGTACAATGCCGTGTCGCATGGGATTTAGTATTTTGAACTCTAATATTGAAGTCTGAAGACATAGTATTTGTATCTGAGTTTTCACTGAATTGTGACACGTTTGACAATAGCAGCTCCCTTAAGCCTCGTATGACGTGATGATTATGGTGAACCGCGTTCATATTTTGCCTACCCTGTCCCTAACCTATATACCAAGCGTGTTTATTCTGTTTTAAAATTAAGATATTATCACGAAACCTTTACGTAATGCCTATTTTCTCGAAATAACTAATTCGTGTGCTATTTTTAACAAGTAAGTATGTCCATGGGAAAGTGGTTCATACATAGTCGTTGGATAACTTCTTGTAATATCATATCATACTAAATTTTAGAAGCGTCATAAATAAAACTTTAGTACCAAACACATTAGTAACTAAACGCCTACTTACTTACTTATAAACATCATTGTAAGATGTCGTATGCAAAAAACCATTTTTTATAATATCGACAGCTCTAAGCTCTTTTATTGTAGCAAATTCTTCACGAGTTCACCGAATCGTGTGTGATGGGAGAGCGTTCAATGAAATCACAACCAGGAGTGTCTAGTGTGCACTCGGCCCACAACAATACGCTTTTCTTTGTCGTGTTTACAAATAAACCTCTCCGGTAATCCCCCTTATTGTGTTTGAAACTTGAAGATCGCGTTGAAGAGCCACAGATGCTAATCTCAAGTGTCTGTTAACACAGCAATAATAGAGCTTTTTAGTACCTTTACCACAATTTTTGTTACTGTTCGGATATTTATGAATGGAGGCATCACATTCTACGGCTTTGAATATTGATACTTCCTTTATCCTCATCGGCTTTGGTACAAATATCTATGTATGTAGGTACAACGTAGGTATTATGTGGATATATCAGCTCATGTCTGCAGCATCTTCTACATGGATTTAGGTTTTTAAAAATCTCGTAGTAAATAGAAACCATTTGCTTTCCCTGGACAAAAAGTACCTCAGATCATTTCTTGTTGATATAATCTTCTACCTGCCTGTGAATGTCCATCAAAATCGGCTCAGCGGTTCCAAAGATTGGTCTGGACAAACAGACAGACCCATACACATGATTTATGCCTGCCCAGTCTATTTTATTAAAAGTACCTAGGTATGCACAGCTCGAGATACAAGCACATAACTTACAATCTACACAGGTACCATACCTACTTATATGTATGTTACCTTTAATATCAAAACATCTAACGCCGCTCAAAATTTAACGTATCGTGAAAAGGCACCCAAACCCAAAACAAAAGAAAAAAAAAGAAATACAGTGGTCTCGTTTTGATTTGAACAATAAAAAAATACGTCGGTCCCGTGCACTAATGAGGCTAATACGAGATAAAAGAGGCCAAAACATGTGTAGCCCATCTAATTACTAATCGAGAGTCTCATCTTCTTGTCACAGAAACGGATCGACGACAAATTCTATTAGTGTTTGATGTGTTATCTCTGCGCACGCGCCACTGATGTGTTATCCTCTTGACAGTAGAAATATATATGCAGTAGGTATCTAGTCTCTATGATGCAGTTACATACTCGATATTTAATAATGATGGCAATATTTTATTTAACTATGTGTAATTTTTTATGTGTGTGTGTTATATATTTTTTGTATACTAAATGTTATAGAGCATTTTTTGGAATATGCTAAATATATTATTAGGAATAAAATTAATGTTAGTATGTTTAATAATTTTTTTCAATTCAAAAGATTCGAACTAAAAAGTTTAAAATAATTTTTTATTCATTTACATTGACGATTAAACTACCTAACTCAAATAACATATAATTTTTGAAGTCGGCGCCAAATGACTTCAAATTCACTTCAAGTCGAAAATATGCCTCTGCGACTATTAGTTCACCGTGCTCGCGTTCAAAAGTGATTACCTACTCTAATTTTACTTACAGGAATTGAATGTGGTTTGGCGCCGACTCCAAAAAATTATATATTATTTGAGTTAGGTAGTTTAATCGTAAATCTAAATGAATAAAAAATTATTTTAAACTTTTTAGTTCGAATGGTTTGAAGTCGGTTCATTTTTCTTTGAAAAAAAATATTTTATGCTTTTTAGTGATTTGTTTTCTTTATATTAATAATAATATAAATGAGAACTAAGTATGTAAAATAGATTATGACCTATATATTATTAATTATTATTAAATATCCTGTGACATAATACATACATTTTATGTGTCATACTAAGTATAGGTGAATGGTTTCATAATGTTCTAACCCAACCTAACTTCCGATCTATACAAGATTAGTTTGTATGCGTACTACTCTTGTATAATTTGGAAGACCTTGATTAAAAAGTAATTTACAATCTATACGCGACCAGTTTCACACCCTTGCGGTTTGGCTTTGTATAGGATGGAAATACACGTAACCGTGCACAAACTCCAAGGAATCACTCTATGTACAGCTGTACTGACTTCGGCCCAAAAGTTTTTGCAAAAGGTCAATGTTACGTAGACGTAGCAGAGTGAAGTCTTTGGACAGAATAGGTATATTAGACTTCAGCAATAGGTCTGGCAATATCAGAGAACATATTAGTGACATATGTATAAATTTATGGTTATAACTTCGTATGTAAGAATGATAAATGACTCGATGTGTTATACACTAAAACCTTCCTGAAAGTATGTAGATTACGATAGTGAAACAATCATCAAAATCGGTTCATTAGTTGCGGAGATAATCGCGAACATACTTACATACATACATACATACTTACATACATACATACATACATACATACGGGTCGAATACAGAACCTCCTTTTTTTGAAGTCGGTAAATAAGGCCAGTTTTTATAATTAGGACAAGGACCAGGGCGAGAACATTCTAATACTTAGGTAGGTATGTATTTTAAAATAATATTTTACGGAAGTGGTTTCCACGGTACAGGGAATCCTAATGTGGAAATCACTGTTTTTTTTAACCGACTTCAAAAAAAGGAGGTTCTGTATTCGACCCGTATGTATGTATGTAAGTATGTATGTATGTATGTATGTATGTATGTATGTAAGTATGTTCACGATTATCTCCGCAACTAATGAACCGATTTTGATGATTGTTTCACTATCGTTATCTACATACTTTCAAGAAGGTTTTAGTATATAACACATCAAGTTATCATTCTTACGTACGAAGTTATAAGCATAAATGTACACATATGTCACTAATATGTTCTCTGAGATTGCCAGACCTATTGCTGAAGTCTGATATAGCTATTCTGTCCAAAGACTTGACTCTGCTACGCCTACGTAACACATTGACCTTTTGCAAAAAGTTTTGGGCCGAAGTCAGTACACTTGCATATAGAGTGATTCCTTGGAGTTTGTGCATGGTTACGTGTATTTCCATTCTATACAAAGCCAAACCGCAAGGGTGTGAAACTAGTCGCGTATAGATTGTAAATTACGGTCTATCCAAATTATACAAGAGTTGTACGCATACAAACTAATCTTGTATAGATCAGAAGTTAGGTTAGGTTGGGTTAGAACATAATAAAACCACTCACCTATAGTATGACACATAAAATGTATATGTCACAGGATATTTAATAATAATTAATAATATATAGGTCATAATCTATTTTACATAGTTCTCGTTTATATTATTATTATTATTATTACCTAATATAAAGAAAACAAATCACTAAAAAGCATAAAATAATTTTTTTCAAAGAAAAATGAACCGACTTCAAACGAATCGAACTAAAAACTTTAAAATAATTTTTTATTCATTTAGATTGACGATTAAACTACCTAACTCAAATGATATATAATTTTTTGAAGTCGGCGCCAAACCACATTCAATTCGTGTAAGTAAAATCAGAATATCCACTTTTGAATGCGAGTGCGGTGAACCTAGTCGCGGAGGGTGAGTCTGGGACCCGGGTGCACATTTTCGACTTGAAGTGAACTTGAAGTCATTTGGCGCCGACTTCAAAAAATTATATATCATTTGAGTTAGGTAGTTTAATCGTCAATCTAAATGAATAAAAAATTATTTTAAAGTTTTTAGTTCGATTCGTTTGAAGTCGGTTCATTTTTCTTTGAAAAAAATTATTACTATCTAGATTTTGTACTTCCTAATGTTTTTATGACTTAAAATGAATAAATAAATGAAAATATCGTTGAACTGACACTGTAGACTATAAGTATATTAGATACCATGTTATAATAATATGTTTGTGTATTATTTGGAAGCAACACCGTATATATATATTTGATGATGAACAAAAAAGCAGAACGCAACACGAGTTGGGAATGCGCGTCGTGAATTCGTTGCATGCCACGCCGGGACGCGGGCTAGGGTCAGATGTTTATCTTAAACGCCTGTATCACCCACCAAAGACACTTTTTTGTAACGTTATTATCGATGTGAAATTTTATCTTCGCCTTATTTTCCATAAGACGTTAAACAACTTAAATATTTAAAAGGGTATACAAGCAGATTATTTGGTCGATTAATTATTGTGAGCCGCTTTTAGAAGGTGAACCGCGATCAGAGTAGGTACCTATCTGCCTACTTAACATTATGTGAATCCTCGAATCCGGATCAAGCAGATTTATTAATACAAACATGGTATGACTAAATACTTTAACGGAATTGGAACTACCGTCTCAATTTGTTTAGTAGGTTATTCTGTAATCTGTAACACATGACAAATGAATATTTTGTAAGAATTGAAAAACCGGCCCAGTGCGAGTCGGGCCTCGCTCTTTTAGGGTTCCGTACATAATTATAAACAACATATTAATTATATATTCCTATCTATTTCACAATGCTCCCTGCGGTATAAAGTCAATTTAGTTTGGAGATTGCATGCAACACATCGATGCATGCAACAGATTTAGTCACATAGTAAGTAGGTAAACAGGTGGCCCAAAATCAAATTTTATTGAAGCTTATTATCTAATTAAACAATTAGGAACAGAATGTAGTACCGAGGTCGCCGGATCAAATTAAGCTTGATAAAAGCAGCGAAGCTTTCAGTTGGCATATTGCCTAGAAGGAATTGCTGCAGTATTAGATTACCGCTCGCTTAAGTGCGCTCTGCTGAGAAAACAAGCTTTTTAGAAATAGCACTGTTGATGTGAAACCTGACCCGCTCGCCCTTAACACCCAAATTGTGTAAATGGCATTAGGTGAGTTTTGAGAAAAAACAATTAGGTTAGGTGTAGGTTAACATCGTTATTGTGTGTCGAGTTGCTTAAACTGATTTATCACTATCTATTTAATCGAAATTGCTGAACTCCAAAAAGTACTGGAACGAGTATATTAGAGTGTTTCTTGGAAAATAACAAAACTATTGACTTTTACCATTATTTTACCATACCTATCTATCAATATTCAAAGACAATAATGAAGAACGGCGTGGCTAGCATGCGACACACGAGAAAATTATCTGCACACTTTTCTCTCGTCTCTCTCTCTCTCGTCGAAGACAATAGAGTCTCTTTTGTCTTCGACGAGAAAAAGTCTGGAGATAATTTTCTCGTGTGTCTCATGCTAGACACACTGATACTTACATAAAATAGGTTTATCAGTCTAAGTATTTCAAAATCTAAATAATGGCTAGGTACAAAGCGACCCAGTTATGAGTTATCTCCTAAAATATTCTTACATAATAGTCGTTAACATTGTTTAACATTTCATTTGTCTATTGCATTATGTAGCAGTATAAAAATAATGTACATTTTTATCGTATTGAATCACATATCAAAATTTAAGCGTAATAGGCATTGTTTAATCGGTTAATAGCTATTACCGCCGTAGCATATCCGGGCTAATTCAATCTCGAATAGACAGTCGGCTAATGAGAGGCCGATGACTGGCGGTTTGCGTACAATCGCCGTCTCAACATGGCCCGTGGACGCACACCATGTTGTGACTGACCTACAAAACTAATCGCTGCATTCAATAATGGGTATCTAAGCGGACTTTTATTTCATTGGCCACAGGTGAAGGGTAACATAAGCTTGCAACAAAGCTAATTAAATACTTAGGTACAGCTTTCCCACTACTGTGCATAGGCGTCCAACGTCGATTTGTGGACGCTTTCAACTGTGACTTCATGTGACTTCACTGATATGTGTGAATAGGCCTTTAAAGTTCCTTGTTGGGCACAGGACTCTTCTCTTATAGGAGAAAGTGACTTATCGCTTAAATCCGCCGCTGTTCCAATACCGTGTGGCGGGATATCACCTCACCATTGGCTAAAATGCACTGATTGTAACAATGTAGCAAATCACAAATTTCGTGCGATATGGGCAGAGATCGACCTGAGCAGTTTTAGCTATGTAAGTAATTTTAATTACTTTAAAAGTAAGTCTTAAATCATTAGGCATAATATTATTGTCCATATTAGAATAAAAATACTTACTATACTTAATAAGTAGCAAGAGTATCATAATATACTTAACGTTTCCTCATTTTGATCAATAAAATCGAACACTGACTGATTGACCGTTGACGACATCGACAAATTCTCCGAAAACAGACATTCACGCGCATATTTAATACAGCATTTCGTACACTGTAAAATGATTTACGACCTCCTTTTATCCGAAACGTATTTCGAATTAGAAAGATATATTAATATCTTCATTTTTTCCACTTCCCAAAGAATACGGGCCCTTGTCCTGTGAATACAAAAAGAATACGGGGTCGAGCGTTCGGCGCCCAACGAGCGTGTGACAAGGTGCTTTATGCGGACGATTATGAGCAGACCGAATAATGTTCCAATACCCGATAAATATCTGCCAACTCATACAAAAGCATCCCAATAAAAATATAATAGTGAAATGTAGCAACAACACGGACCACAAACTGCAAAGTCATATCTCGCCGGTAAATGAAAATTAAATGAAAACCTGCGCCGCGAGCGGAGGACGGGCAGTGTTTAACGAACACAAATTAAATGCGATCAAAGTTTAAACGTGGGATTGGATATAGTTTTTATAGAAAACATTAGTAATTATTTGTTATGCAAGGTTGCAAAGATGTTGTTTGACACGCCAGATTAAAGTATGGTGGGTTACTTACGAGCTTAAAATAGTAAGTAGGTATATTTATAAAATCAGACTATTTGAACTTAACGTACGAGAGTGGGAGGGTTACATAAATGCAAAAAAAACTGTATCTTGACATTTTCGAATCTCGAGTGCGGTTGAATTTTTTTTTCTATTTTGAAGGAAATGATGCAAAAATAGCAAAAAAAATATCTAAAAAAATATGTAATATATAAAAAATATATATAATATATAAAAAATATATATAAAATCTGCCGATTCCCACAAGCCGAAGTGTAATAAAAATCGTCTATTGAAGATGAGAGCGTGCAGCTAGAAACTTTCCCCACCAATGAAAGGGGAAACTTTATATAGGTAGATAGGTATAACCTTTTTTCTTCCTATTATCTAATCTACAAAACCTAATAGGTCCCGACGACGCTCGAGTAAATCCACATTTAGCATCATGGGCTCCCCTACCATGAGCCTTTTGCTATCGTTGTAGGTAAGTACCTACCTCAAATGAATTCAAACTCAAACGTAAAGCAACAAGATTAGTGTTTCAATGGTGTTACAATATTTTTTTTCGGCGTTACGTTACTGCCCGCCAGGTTATAGCCCGCCAACCCACATTGGAGCAGCGTGCCGGATCTAAGCTCTAAATCTCTCTTTCCTATGAGAAAGGAGGCCTGTGCCCAGCAGTGGGACGATATTGAAAGATTAAAGTTAAATTAGTATATAGGTATACAGCATAGCATTTTAGCTTATTTCGATTTGGCGTAAATTAAATGGTTTCTGTGAAAACTATATTCTGTGTATGACTAAGTGCAAGTAGATATATGTATGTACCTACCTACATTCGTCCGTTCGCCTTTTGTAGCAGAATGATAAACTATCACATTTGCCCGTCTGGCAATACTAGGAGTAAATTAAACTGCCGGCCATTGTTCTCGCGGAAACACTGAAAACACCATCCGTCTTGCTCTGATAGTATCAGCGGAGAATGCGCACTACAGATATTTCTATCCGCCGATGTAAGCACAAATGCGAAACCTTAGCTACTTTATTCCTACGATCCTGGACAAAATCGTACGTTTTCTCCTGTAAATATATTAAAAGATTCAAAGTCTAGCTCGATACAATACTTTGTTACTGATTTTTGTTTTCTCCATTCACAGAATCGAGAAAGTGATCAATTTAAACCACAAAATCATATCTGCATTGATAAAAATGAAAGGCTTCCTAGCTCAGGAATGGAGGCTTTACCAGTATATAGAGCTTCAAGCAGCAAAAGAACATTGTAGGTGTTCGTCCCGAAGCCAATTTCAAATTATCGGAACTTATCATATTATTTAGTTCCCAGAGAATGAATGCGGTACCATACACCTGCGTGCAACAGAATAAGTACAAAACATGAGCCGAGCGGGTTCGCTCGTCAATCCGTCCGTCAAGAGTTTTGACAGCCCTAACCGGCATCACCGCCGGGATCCGAGCGATAAAAAATAACCAGAAATACATCATAAACAACATTTTTATTTGAGGGAAAAATATTTGAAGATGATTCTCTATACCTAAACCGAAACTAAAATTGCAAATAAAATTAAATAAATTCATCACATCACGTCATTTTGTGAATTATTCTGTGAATCCACATTCTAGGCATTTACTGATTTTGCAAACTCTGCACCCTACGAACTTTTATTTTTACAATTTTCAAATAACGTGTTTGAAGTTTGAACGGACCATAGATTAAACTAGATGATGCCCACGGCTTCGCCCGTGTGTATTTAGGTTTGTAAAAATCTCGTGGGAACTTTGATTTTCCAGAACAAAAAGTAGCCTATCTGTAGTAAATAGTAACCCGTCCACAAAACGGAAAAATTCCGTGGGATCCTTACGATTTCGGAATGCAATTCCTTACAGCATCAGGGTTGAGGAGTTGGACATGTACCTACTCGAGGTCATTCAACCATAAAGTCTTTAATTGGTATCCCCAATATCAATTTAAATAACCGACAGTGCCTAAATCCCATTAGTTTTGGGGATCAGATCCCCTACAGCATCAGGATTGAGGAGTTGGAATCCAAATTTTTTGTAGGACAGTGTCGCAATGTTTCTTATCGATTAAAAAAAAAAATTACTCAAATCGGTTCAGAAATCTCGGAGATATCGGTATACATAGGTAGAAATACACAACTCCTCCTTTTTTCAAAGTCGGTTAAAAAAGTAGCCTATGTTACTCCCTGGTTAATTCTCTACTTGTATGTGAAAGTCCCGTCAAAATCGGTTCAGCCGTTCCAAAGATTAGCCCGTTCAAACAGACAGACAGACAGACAGACAGACAGACAGACAGACAGACAGACAAAAATTTTAAAAACGTGTGATTCGGTTATGGTATCGTTCAAATAACCATATGAGCTTAATATGAGGTAGTTATTTCGATATTACAGACAGACACTTCAATTTTATTTATTAAGTAATATAGAGTATAGATGGAGTCGCCTTTCGGTGATAGTTGTATGGATACACCATAATTTTTTTCTGCCAGACACTCTCCCCTCCGCTCCGCCACCCACATGTGCAATTAATAACTACATTGATAGAAAAATTATGTTTTACTGCAACGGAATACATAAACAATCAGGCATACTTTAATAAATTAATGATCAATGATGATCATGATACATTGGAGTTGAATGGACAAGTGAAGTTTTCTTAAACAGTGAAACATGAGCTAGATTTGAAAAATACAGCAAGGACTAAGTAATTTACAAATAAATGAAAACTTACGAGAAGCAAATGCTAAAGATTTAAAATATTATTTTGACTACATGTTACATGTACATACCTACGTACCTATACATGACCTTATTTTTATTAAATAGCAAAACATACCTAAGTATTTTGTATATATGTATTATAGATATTAATAAGTATCAACGAGGGGCCGCGAGCGCAACTTTTGTATTATAAAGCAATAGATTAAAAATCGTTAAAGCTCTAAATGTTATAATTCTGCGGTGTAACATCGGTTGTCCAATAAATCGGGTGAGTTATGGATCTGTATCGCTTTTAAGTTAATAGGTTAACCACGACTTCTGTAAATGTTGACAAGATTCCGATTTTAAATAAAAACAGCCCAATGTCTTGTGATCTGTTTCGGTATATTATTAGTTTTATTTAGTTTAGTTTTGTGCACAACCGAATAGGTAATTTCGTTGTGCACAAAACTGAACTAAATTAATAGACACGCCTTAAATTAGTGATATGCTTTTTATAATTTTCCGTACAGAAAGGGATAAAAACTAGCATATGTAATAGATAAACCTGTTAATTTAATTCAGTTTAGAGAATAGGTACCTATGTAGGTACAACCGAATATGCACAGATTAGATACTATGTAATTACTTCGTAAATAGGTACACTAATCCCACTGCATAATTAACTGTTCAAGTTACAAATAAATGACTCTGATGAGAAATTTCCAAAAAGACGAACGTACAAAAATTATTATTACTAGATCCGTAATGATACAGGTAATGGACACGGATACAACTTTATATAATTGTAGACAGGAATAAAATATACTTAGATCTAGATTTGAATATTGTCTATCTTCTATCTATGGTATCTATACCTAAATAAAAATAAACCATATATTACGTGGCATTGGCACACAGGGGAACAGCTATTTTCTTATAAGTTTAAATAATTATATACTTTTAAATTATACAGGGCAGCTCTAAGAATGAGGATTTAGGCCGTAGTCCACCACACTGGCCGAGTGGCGGATTGGTAGACGCCTTTGAGAACATCATGGAGAACTCGAACTCTCAACTAAAAAACATACGCATCCGGAAATTTGCTCAAATTCGTGGTCAAAGTAGTTATAAGCGGTGTCCACTCAACACCCACACGGGGTCAGGTTTCAGCCCCCGGGCGCATTTTTGGGACAAACTAATATTTCTAACGAATATTAATAATGAATTTTGTTCTTATTTTTTATGTCTAATTCTGTAACATTATTACCAGGCGCGCCCACATTCTTGGCATACTTGTGACTATACATTATGTTCTGTGTTCGTGGCTATACTCGCCTGCCGAAAAAGTTTAAAGCTGTATCGAAAGCCTGAACTTGTGACGTTCTGTGTTACGCTTCGTTATTTTCTTCTGGGCAAATTAGTGAGCATCTGCAATTATTACAGTCGGTACAGTTTTACAATCATCATCATCATCATCATGATCAACCCATTACCGGCTCACTACAGAGCACGGGTCTCCTTCTCAGAGTGAGAAGGGTTTTTGGCCATAGTCTACCACGCTGGCCAAGCGGATTGGCAGGCTTCACACACCTTTGAGAACATTATGGAGAACTCTCAGGCATGCAGGTTTCCTCACGATGTTTTCCTTCACCGTTAAAGCAAGTGATATTTAACTATTTAAAACGCACATAACTCCGAAAAGTTAGAGGTGCGTGCCCCGGGATCGAACCCACGACCTCCGATTAGAAGTCGGTCGTCCTAACCACTAGGCTATCACAGTTTTACAATCCGAAATGTAAAACTTTGGTTACCTGTAGCAAACCCTACTGTAGGAATATGAAATGATCAATCTACAAGAACTTTCAGTACCTACGTAGGTACTACGTAACAGTATAAAAAATCAGTTTTCGGTTTTAATGAGCACAAATAAGTACTAACATCAGTCAGAAACCTGCAGGTGACTAACCTAGAGAGTTTAAACCCTATCACTTCTATAATAAAATTAATGGCTACGTAATTGAATGTAGGTAATAGAACTAGATTAAATAAATTGATAAGTAGGTAATAGAACGTAAAAAAGCTATTTTTGTAATTTTTGTCTGTTTGTCTGTTTATCTGTTTGTCTGTATGTTTGTTAGCGCATCACGCAAAAACTACTGAATGGATTGAAATGAAACTTGGCATGATTTAAGTTTATACTATGGAGTAACATATAGGATACTTTTTATCCCGAAATTCAGCAAGATTCCCTAGGGAGAGGGGATGAAAGTTAAAATGTGTACTTACCTGTAATTCATTAACGCGTGGTCCGATTTCATTCATTCTTTTTTTGTTAGAAAGAAGATACTTCAAAGATAACTGGCTCTGAAAGGCTGGATCGATTTTGATGGGACTTTCACTGGCGAATGTAATACGAATACATAAGTAGACCAAATTAAATAAATCTATATCTATACACTAGATGATACCCACGGCTTCGCCCGTGTGGATTTAGGTTTTTAAAAATCCCGTGGGAACTTTTGATTTTCCAGAACAAAAAGTGGCTTATCTGTAGAAACACGTCCCCAAAACGGAAAAATCCCGTGGGATCCCCACGATTTTGGAATACAATTCCTTACAGCATCAGGGTTGAGGAGTTGGATATGTACCTACTCGAGTTCATTCAACGATAAAGTCTTTAATTGGTACCCCCAATATCAATTTAAATAACCGAAAGTTTCTAAAACCCATTAGTTTTGGGGATTAGGTCCCCTACAGCATCAGGATTGAGGAGTTGGAATCCAAATTATTTATAGAACACGGTCGCAATGTTTCTCTATCGATTAAAAAAAAAATTACGCAAATCGGTTCAGAAATGTCGGAGATATCGGTGTACATAGGTAGAAAAACACAACTCCTCCTTTTTTTAAAGTCGGTTAAAAAAGTAGCCTATGTTACTCCCTGGTTAATTCTCTACTTGTATGTGAAGGTCCCGTCAAAATCGGTTCACCCGTTCCGAAGATTAGCCCGTTCAAACAGACAGACAGACAGACAGACAGACAGACAGACAGACAGACAGACAGACAGACAGACAAAAATTTTAAAAACGTGTGATTCGGTTATGGTAGCGTTCAAATAACCATATGAGCTTAATATGAGGTAGTTATTTCGATATTACAGACAGACACTTCAATTTTATTTATTAGTATAGATATAATAAAATCGTAGAATTGCCGTATCTGTACACTGAAGATTTTTGCAAAATAATAACTGGGGGATGTTAGGGATAAGTAATAGAACGTAAAAAAGCTATTTTTGAAATTTTTGTCTGTTTGTCTGTTTATCTGTTTGTCTGTTTGTCTGTATGTTTGTGCGCGCATCACGTAAAAACTACTGAATGGATTGAAATGAAACTCGGCATGATTTAGGTTAATACTATGGAGTAACATATATAGGATACTTTTTATCCCGAAATTCAGCACGGTTCCCTTGGGAGAGGGGATGAAAGGCAAAATGTGTACTTAGCTGTAATTCGTTAACGGGTGGTCCGATTTCATTCATTCTTTTTTTGTTAGAAAGTAGATACTTTAAAGACTACTGTCTAATCTCCGAAAGGCTGGACCGATTTTGATGGGACTTTCACTGGCGGATGTTTACATTTTGATGTACCTAAACATCCGCCAGTGAACTTTTAACAGTTTTTAGCAAGGTTTAAGCTCAAAGGACCATAGGAAAAACAAAATGATTCCCACGGGATTATTAAAATCAATATCCACGCGAACGAAGTCGCGGGTATCCGCTCGTAATTAAATAAATATTTACATATAAGTACTTACGATAGTTAAACTATATATACTTATTTATATTTTAAGATAAATTAATATAATAATATGTATGTTTAGGTATGTTTAGTTTTGAATGATTTTATTCGAACCATTTAAATCCCGCCTTTCCTAAGATATCCAAAAGCGTGTAGCGCAAAAAGAATCCAACTGTCCATTGTTCTGTTCTTATTGTCGTGTTAACATTTCGATTGTTATCCGGTGCTTGTCTCGGAGCCATCAACACTTTTTGGCTCTGTAAAATGTGGAGAATTTGTCTCAAAAACGTCATCGACACAGAACGTGTCGCGCAGGCGGCTGGTGGTGCTCTTTTTAATAAAATACTGGAGTAAACTAGACGGATGCTCCGGGTGTACTTTCATTTAATTTAAAATACTTATACATCCTAACGTTAAAAAGTTCCATCGTTAAAAAGTTCCATAAAAGTTTCAGCAGAGCAGAACATTGTCATGTGCTAATCAGCAGTCGATTGCAGAAAATTTGCTACACAATCTGAATACTGGTAATTAACTTTACGGTGTTCTTGTTGCAATTTAGCCATAGCGTCTAATCAGAGCTGAAGGAGATCCTCACACTGTAGCTGTGATTTTTAACCGACTTCCAAAAAGCACAATGATTTTACACAATTCTCATAATATAGTGAGTAGTGACCCATTTCCTCTTCATACATCGCTAGGTACTCGTCGTTATGTCAACTACGACGCTCTTCTCACTCTCGCCATCGAGCTAATGCGAGACGAGAGACGAATGTGACGAAACTATTGATCGAATCACAAGTGAATTCAGAGCAAAATGAACTCAAATACTCGTTTTTTAAAGTCGTAATTCCATAGTTCGAATATGTATTTTACAACATTTCTGCTTGGGGCGCTCGTTGTGTTCGAATGCTGAATGTATCGGCGAACTCAAACCTTAATACAAGCCATTTTAGGTCTATTTTTCTCTGAAATCGATCAATAGTTTTCGAGTTCGTTTTCGAGTGCTCCGATCTTAGACTAAGCACTCAGTCCTCATATTTCTTTTCACTTCTCTTAGAAATATGTACGAGTAAATGCATTAGTATTAAAATGCTATTTCTTATCAATTTATGAAATTTAAATTCGCAGATTAAAGAGTTTTACATGAACCTATAATCAAATTGACATATGACGGTCCTATTATGTGTAAAATTTCCTTTGAGCCTCGGTATAACATAAACACAGACGTACTTACAACCCTACATAATATCTACTTTTAGTTCGATCCTTTTAGAGGAGCGTTTTAAGCCATAATTTAGAGGACAACGCTTTCAAATGTTCCATACATACTGAAACTGATAGTAAACAAGGTGTCGCTAAAAAACCAATGAATGATGCAGCGAGACCTCCGCCGTCGCCCTACAAGACGATGGAATTTCGCGCAGACAACCACCACAAAGAGAAAACTGTTTTTCTCGGCACATTTAAAACGGCTGATAGCTCATTTCGTTTAACAAGCTCTATTTGTTAAGCGAGCTTCAAACTAAATACAAGTGTAAATTGAAAATTTAAAAAACCCCCGACATTCGCCATTTAGTGGCGGCGGCCATCTTGAATTTGCAATAGTGCTATTCTACTAGTCAAGCCCTTTCATTTGATACCCATATCAAGGGAGTTGTGAAAAAATATATCATCCGCCATTTTGTAGCGGCGGCCATCTTGGACCGATTTTCATCAAACATAGCTAAGAACACTCTCGACTAATTCACCTTTCAAACAAAAAAAACCGCATTCAAATCGGTCCATCCGTTTGAGCGCCACAGGGGAACAGACAGACACACACACACACACACACACACACACACACACACACAGACACGTCAAACTTATAACACCCCGTCGTTTTTGCGTCGGGGGTTAAAAAGAAGTCCATTGTATTTAAGGGCTAGTTGCGTGCAGACGGTTATGGTTAAGTTACCGTTAAAGTTAAAAACTACAACAAATAAAGCACAGTGGTTTGGTTCTTAAGGTTAAAGGGTAAAATTTTAGTAAAAGTTACAGAGACCTGACTTTTGCAACCCGAATTGGTTATTGTTTTGGTGGTTAAAAACTTTAACAGTGACCTAATTTTAACTGCCTGATGTGAAGTTGAAATTAGAGTCTGAGGGCGTTTGTGCACTTATTCGTTTTCGATTCGTTTTCGTGTTCGTGAAAACACGATTCGACATAGCCTTCCTTATAACTGTATGGTCGCTTGTGCACTTACTCGTTTTCGATTCGTTTTCGTGTTTATATATTCGTGAATTCTTCACATCGAATCGTTTTAAAATAAGGACGCGAGTGGAATGGTGTGTGGAAAGAGGGCAGAGATGAGTCCTGATGTTGTGAGGTATTTGGAAAACATAGGTATCTTGAATTCCAACAAAACATGATTCAAAGCAGTTGATTATTATTAAAAGTTAATACCTACTTAGTTTGGCATTAAAATAAATCGTTTGTTTCATTCAAATTAGTTTTACTTCGAGTAAAATACCTAAATATTGTAGTATAATCAAAATTTCCATACCTGTGGTTGGTAGTCAAAAACTATCAGCAAAATATGAACATTTCATAAAAAATATCATTTCTGATACTTAGTTGTTACTGTTTTCTTACAAGAGCGTAATGTCCACTTGGGATGTTCACAAAATATATGACGTATGCTTAGATAATTTTGATACTAACCGTACCGTGTGAAATATTCATAATCACTTACCTTAGTGTTACTGCCAGCATTTTTTCTGGAGTTATGCATTCTCTAAAACGTGTGTCTTGCCGAGAAATCTTTTTTTTATATGACACAATATGAAATCGAAAGTAGCAACATTCTTTCGATAGTAATTAAAAAAAGTTTTTTCATGATGTCATGTCATGTCATTAAGTGATGATCGCCTACGAATGTATAAGAGAAGTGCGAAAAGCTGACGACGATTAAATGCAGCACACATTATGAACACGGTTTTATCTACGAAATGCTTAAAACGTATAGTGAAATCACGATTAAGTGCACAAATGTCATTCGTGAATTTCGTATACGTTTTTATGATGTTCATTAAAAAAACGAACACGAATCGAAAACGAATCGAAAACGAGTAAGTGCACAAACGCCCTTAAGTAAAATTATTTTACCCACAGCTAAAACTTTAAATCTGCTGTTTCGTATTTTGTATCAAATTGCATTTCCTAATGCATGCAATATTTTTCTATGCCTAAGATGAGTTTGCAGTGGACTGTACTGGATAACATTCATGTTCCGACTTTTCCTAAGTAGTATAATATATAAGTAATGAGTTCAGTGGACTGTACTGGATAACATACATGTTCCGAGTTTTCTTAAGTAGTTGCTCAGTATATGTATATGTAACATTACAAAGATGGGTTTGCCATCGTAAAATATAAACTAAGGCAATAAAGTGTCAAAAGGGAGCATTGTAATAAGATAGAAGAGTAGACGCGTAGGTAGGGAATGCGTTTGACTATTGTTGTAACACTGCAAATGCACAGGAAGGTTCAATTTATGTCGTTCTAGTACATGCGTCGTTGTAAAGTAGGGAAACGAATAGGACTGAATTTACTTTAGTAAAAAGAAAAACGACATTACGAGTAAGTTCGACTTGTACAATATCTGTTATTTTCTTATTAACCCCGCATGAAAAAAAAACTTTTCAAACGTCGACATTTCAAAAATTAACTCAAACGGATTAAGCCCCAGGTGGTAAAAATAAAGTTACCAGTAAGTAAAGTTAAACTCATCAAATTACAAGCAAACAGGATTACACGAATTAGTATTCGAACCTCCATGTTTCAGGTTAAAGGTCAAATTTTCGTAAAAAAATTAAAGAACCCCGTCATGTGAAATCCAAAGTGGCTTTAATTTGATGGTCTCAAACTTTAGCGGTAACCTTACTTTAATCGCCTGATGTGCAACTGGCCCTAACTGCAAGTGCCAACAATTTGGCGTTTTATTAATCATGTAATTATTAAATAATAAACAAACACATATTATTCCATCACTACTTAAGGTAAAAAAAGGTGAACTAAAAGCTCGTTTACGCAAAAATATACGTGCAAAAAGTATCAAGAAAAATTCATTGAAGTAAAAATTTTCTTATCTGGTTGGTTCTATTTAATTCATTATTCATGGGGAGATCGATGCGGGTGGTAGATATAAGCACATTACGAGTTAGCAAAAAGTATACACAGACCCGATTTACCCACATATAGATGACAGTACCAGATGTATTTTTCATGATGCCGATCTTAAGAGTCGCATTAATCAGTTGAAAATAAGGTAACGAAATTAATCATAAACTTTGTTGTCACTTGTCATTTAGTTACTCGGAGTTTAAAAAGCCTCGTAAAATTCTCGATCGATAACGTACGTTGCTGAGTTTGGAGTTGTAGTTTTTAGAATTCCATAGATTGATGAAAATTATATTTTTCACATTAGCATTTAAATTGACCGTAGTTAGTATATGTGAAAAACAGATAGTAAGTAGTTGAGCGTAGTTAACCGCTACATTTTTAATTTTTTAAGACGTCAGTAAATATCTATTAGAAAACGCCTTCAAATTGGAATTCGGAAAAGTTTTGGAAAAATCTATACATAAGTAAGTAGACCGTACATACTAATAAATAAATAAAATTGAATTGTTTGTCTGTAATTTCGAAAGAAGTCTCATTTTAAGCTCTCTCTCGCTCTTAGCTCGCTCTCATTACTTTTTAGGGTTCCGTACCCGAAGGGTAAAAAACGGAGCCCTATTAAGAGGCCGTATGCCGTCCCGCGCTTGGCAGTTTCGGCCCGAGTTTTAAATGTGTGCGTGTACCTCACAATGGCACCGTAAGCTGCACTCACACAAAGACACGGTATACTTAAAAGCGGTCGGACTAACGTACATTGATACTTTGCGTAGTCAATTCCAAATTCAACGCGCTATTAAAATAAAATTTTAGATCTTAGTATATTTTATATTACCTTTAATATTTTATATTAAATTAAATTATTAAGCGTACTAGTCGGGTTTTAGTTTACGAACTTTTTCTTGTTAAATGGTCAATTTAGGTAAGTATATAATTATCAAGATGTTATGTTATACTTTATACTTACACATAACACCTGTAAGATACAGCTATATCACTACCCATATTATAATGCGAATGTGTGTTTGTTTATTAGTTTATTGATTTGCTGGTTTCTCCTTCAATCACGCCGTAACGAAACAAAAGATTATACGATCAATGCTTATTATATTGGTCAATAGATTAATCTGGTTATTTCAGGTATACAGGTTGCTTTGATAAAGAAGTTCTCTCAGGTGTTCAATTATCTACTATGCAGTTACTAATCTTAGGTCATAAATAAAATTTGCACGTGCTCAATTCTTGCAGGAACACTTGTTGTATTCGTATTGCCTTCTTGTAACCGAATTTTTGTTTATTGTCAAGAATGGCCCGAGTACCTATAATATTTTATTACCAAAGACTTGATGAGTAGGTGCTAAACTAATATTTGTTCGTGTTCAAACCGTGATGTTATTATTATATTCTTTTTACTTGTACTAGTTGACTCGCCCAGGATTTACACATTTTCGTTTAGCCAATTTTGATGCAATTTAGTACACATATGGCTTACATCCCGAAGGTGGACAAAGGCTATTTTTTATCCTGGAAAATAATTTATTTTTCATAGAACTCTATTCTATGTGTTTATTATTAAAGACATTACTATCTAAAATTTAGGTATGTAACTGTTTTAACTTAATTAAATATAGTTGTGAGATAACATATCTCCCTCTATTTAGTCCGATCAAAATAGACATTCAAGATTAAAAAATATATTCAATATTATATAATATACTAGCTATTGCCCGCGGCTTCGCCCGCGTGAATTTCGTTGTTAAAATATAAATGTTAAAATAATAAAAAAAGTTAAAATATAAAAAATATGTTCTAAGCTAACAAAACTTGTTAGACCTTGGTGCCGATGACAAATACAGATAAATCAAAATCAATAATAATAAAAAATATTTATTTAATCAATTTTTATTATGGTACTTATATACAATATTTTATTTACATCTTAATTTTATTATAATACAGTGTCCCTGAGAGGCATAGTTCGAGCTTTTCGGGAATCTAAAATTTCGGGAAGTAAACAGCAATAGTAAAATTTTACTAATTTTTTTTGCATGTTTTGTTTCCAAAAATTTAGATCTCGTTCAATTATTTCAGTTTTTAAATTAAAATTAGGGCCAGTCCACACAGCAAATAAACATCTGGGTTTTTGAGTAATATGTAACTGGCCCTGAATTTGGTAATACCAATCGTGATTTTTATTTAGTGTCATAGTTTTGTTTTTAGCTTTCCATATTTTAATTTTTTTTGCCCGTATGGCTTCTTCAGGGTCCATGCCAAAGGCGGACTGGGGACATTTTATTTCTATTATCCCGTCATCATACACCGCATCTGGTGTAGCACCCAAAAAATAATTTTCGGGGTCTATATAAAGGCCGCACCTCTCAATTCTAATATTTTCTTGCCTGGCCAACTGTTCCAAGGCAGCAGATTCATTTTTTCTGCCATGTTGTATTGCTGAAATGTTATCTAATGAGTAACTATACAGCATCGACTTGACCAGGGGTGCCGAGCTAATGTTTCCTCGTCTTTTACAAACTTTGGCAAAATTAGATGCTGTCACAAGACATCGCCTCAGCTCTAACCATAGAGCACTTTCAGCCTGTTTCCTTTCAACAGTTTCCTGTTTTGTGATCTCAGGGAGCTCTAAATATCGATTTTGAATGAAATTGGTCAATTAACAAAGAAATTCAAAATGGCGTCGACTTTTTTAAGTTTTGGTAACAGTTTCCTGTTTTGTGATCCCAGGGAGCTCTAAATATCGATTTTGAATGAAATCGGTCAATTAACAAAGAATTTCAAAATGGCGTCGACTTTTTTAAGTTTTGGTAACAGTTTCCTGTTTTGTGATCCCAGGGAGCTCTAAATATCGATTTTGAATGAAATCGGTCAATTAACAAAGAATTTCAAAATGGCGTCGACTTTTTTAAGTTTTGGTAACAGTTTCCTGTTTTGTGATCCCAGGGAGCTCTAAATATCGATTTTGAATGAAATCGGTCAATTAACAAAGAATTTCAAAATGGCGTCGACTTTTTTAAGTTTTGGTAACAGTTTCCTGTTTTGTGATCTCAGGGAGCTCTAAATATCGATTTTGAATGAAATCGGTCAATTAACAAAGAATTTCAAAATGGCGTCGACTTTTTTAAGTTTTGGTAACAGTTTGTTCTAAAAAAACTGTTCCTATTCACCCATAAGTAGTTCCTATTCACCTCATTCTCATCCCTATTAACCCCTCTTTCGTCCCAAAAGAACTTCGAGTATGAGATTTTAATATTATGTCATACAAAAAATATTTCATTTCAATATATACATATATCAACACATACTTATACCAAAACATAGCATTAGCTATGTATTAGCTTAGCATTGATCAGATCGGACCACTAATGAAATAAAACCTATGCACAAATCATCAAACTGAGTCGGTTGCGCTATAACTTTTACGTAACTTTTACGACAAGTCATTACACAGCTTTGCATGTGTGCGTGAGCTGCGTCGGGCAACAACACGTCCTCCCTCGAAGAGCGCTAAGCTCGGTATGGCATTCGTACTGTCTGCTGTGCCATTTTATTTGTAAATTTTAGGATACTTTGACAATTTTTTGTGGTCATATAAATAGTTTCTGGATTATTTTTTTTTTACAATTATAGCTAAATGAATCCTAAACTTTCGTGCTATATATTTTTTTTATTAGTGAAATTGCGATAAATTAAAGAAATTGGGGTTAATCTAATGCTTAAATTTTCATAAATCGTACGTGCGGTTTTTATTTTTTTATTTACTAATTTTGTATAAAACATAGAAAAACTAATTCCAACATTCCAATTTTGAGGGTGTGTTCATAATATTAGTATTTTTTTTTCAGTCGCTTTCTACAATTTTTAGTACTTATATGTGTGACGAAAGTTTCACTCAAAAGCGTAAAATCAGTAAACGTCTTCCGCAAGAATTAAGATTTGAATAATATTTTTTAATAAAATTAATATTTTATTCCCAACATTCCATTAAAAAAGGATTGATCTTTAATATTTGATAATTTTTTTTAAAGTAATCATTATATCTAAAGCACTATGGTGTTCAAAAGTTCGTAAAAAATTACGAATCTGGGTACCGGCCTCGTCTGTCCGCCGGTCACAGGTCTCTAGCTCGCAGACGAAATGAGTTACAAACCTGAAATTTTGGTATTTAGTGTAAAACGTTAACCCAAAATCAAATATTGAATTAGAAATTGAATTAAATTATTTTTCAGGGGGGCTCCCATACATGAAAAAGGAGCCGGAAAAAAATTTTTTTCTTTACCCTAGCTTGTGGGGTATCATTGTTTAGAGCTCATCAAGTAGAGTACAAATATATATTTTTTTAATTTTTATCTCAAAAAATAAGGGAATGGGAGGCCATCAAAGTTGTCAGTTTTAGACCATTTTTGTGTCGGGGGCTATCTCAAAAACTAAACTAGTTGGGAATATGATATTTCAGTATATTATGTATTATATGCTCTATTTAAACAACAAATACTGAAAACAACGATTTATTAAATAGTTTATAAGCTGTGAACAAAATAAACGTACATTTTTTTGGGTTTTTCTTTCACGGTTTGTTGCGATGTCTAGCTCGGAAATTAAATATTTCTTAGACCCAAAATATTATATTGTTCATAATTATGTACGGAACCCTGAAAGAGCGAGGCCCGACTCGCACTTGGCTGATTTTTTTTTTTAATTACTTTATACAAACACACATTAAAAAAGTTTTGTCTGTCACTTTCCTTTTGATACCGGGAAATCTAAGAGTATTTACATAAATTTTAAAAACCTAAATCCTTAGTCGTGCAATATTTTGTGTGCGTAAAAGTCAATAAAGTAGACGGTATGACGAGTTTCGAAATCCTGTAGGTATCATGTCCCATTCGTATCGCGGCGACGCAGTTTTTGCACGCACTCCGGAGGCCCCGTTCGCGCCGCGCGTCGCCGCGTCCGCGTTTAGCGGAATTACAATTCGTCGGAATGATCCGACCGTGTTTTTGTCAGCTCGGATACTTCTTCAATCAGGTGCCAAAATCAGAGCCGAGAGCATCGTTTAAATCGTAGAGGCGAAGTCTGTCCCGATTCGCCGCCTTTGTTATTCAAATTCGACGGCCCGCGCGTTTATGTCGGGCCGGTGGTTAACGCGACGTGCGTTGAGCGTCATCACTTGCTATCGAAAAATACTGGTTCAGTGAGGGGCCGTATGGCGTATACACTATCACAAAGCTGATAAAAACGTAAACCGCTTAGCGCTTTTATTTTCTACATACACGAGACAATGTCGGGCTGCATGGGGTGCGGAGTGATTGGTGTATCAATGTGTCCGTGAACTATGATGCCTGATGTCTGTGTGTGTGACTATCTGCATGGGGATTATAATATAACGGCTGCTGATCGTAGATAGACACGCCCACATACTAACGTCGTTTTATGGAATTTATGTCAATTTTCCTAGTATTTTTCATTAGTTTGCCACATTCACGCGTTTGGCGTTAGAGGCTGGATGTTTGTTTGTTTGTTTCTGCATTTTTTGCTATATACCATTCTGGTATTGTTATCATACTGGGCCGATTTCAGGCGGTTTTTATGGCATAAAAACCTATTTTTTTCAATATTTAGGTACTAAAAGTAATGTCTCTTCATTAAACATTCTCTACGGGTTTTCATGAATCTACGTTATAGTTTTTCAGTGTAGAGTTACTCGATAAAGTCCAGGGTCCAGGTCACTGTTTTTATAAAGTTTCTCCAGTCTATCCTGTTCTCGGCTTTCCTCAGGGCTTACTTGGAGGCCTGTGAGGTTGGTGACTTGGTCCGACCACCGTGTGGGGGACAGGCCACGTGGACGTTTCCCCTCTACTTTGCCTTAGATCAACATGGGCTATTAGGTAGATATATGTAATATATTATTATATTCAAATGATTTTATCTTGCTCTAAAAATATTAAGAACAAATTTAAATTCATTAGCTATAATTTAAAATCATGTTATTAATAATAGGTACGATAAGTCAAAATCATAATAAGTACCTATCTAAAACGTATCGAATTTTCTTATGATTCTACAAAATATCTACTTTATTAAAAACAAGCGGACACCCGCGACTTCGTTCGCGTGGATATATATATATTGATTCTTAAAAATCCCGTAGGAATCATTTTGTTTTTCCTAACCTCCTTTGAGCTCATATCATGCTAAAACCTCTTAAAAGTTCACCGGCGGATGTTTAGGTAGATCAAAATGTAAACATCTGCCAGTGAAAGTCCCATCAAAATCGATCCAGCCTTTTAGAGATTAGTCGGTAATTGTTAAAGTATCTACTTTCTAACAAAAAAAGAATAAACGAAATCGGACCACGCGTTATTGAATTACAGCTAAATATACGTTTTTAATTTCATCCCCTCTCACTAGGGAACCGTACTGAATTTCGGGATAAAAAGTATCCTATATGTTACTCCGTAGTATGAACTTAAATCGTACCAAGTTTCGTTTCAATCCATTCAGTAGTTTTTGCGTGATGCGCGCACAAACATACAGACAAACAGACAAAAATTTCAAAAATAGCTTTTTTACGTTCTATTACTTATCCCTAACATCCCCCAGTTATTATTTTGCAAAAATCTTCAATGTATAGATACGACAAGTCTACGATTTTATTATATGTAGGAGATAAATTTTATCTAGCTTATTTTGATCACCACTTCGAAAATAATTAATTTAACTAGGTATCAATTATGCAAACTTTTGGAAGAGCTGGACCCAAATCCCCCATGTATGCGTGTGTCTGTACGTATAAGAGACACACACTTGTGTTTTATTGTGTTTGTTATATTTTTTTTTATACAATTTACCAATCCGGGGCAGATGGCGGCTCACATAAACACCTTTTTAAATTCACCCGACTATTATAGGGTTACAACATTATCATATACGGATATAAAATGGCCGTTCGTTTTATCTTGGTCTCGAGAATCTTTTCAAAATACACAAATAAACCCTACATTGCAGACTATTTTATGAAAGTAATATTATAATGTATGTAATAAGAATAATAGAAATGCACCCATTTTTTAATACCATGTAGGCTATTGCGTAATAATTAATCAATTATATAGTCCATAGAATTTTAGTTTAGAGATAGATTGGACTTCGTGGAACGACATAGGATTTGTATCCCGGAAAATCCAACGATCAAAAGCCACGCGGGCAAAGTCGTGGCTGGTTACCTTACCTATATATTTACATACATATATATATTTATATTCACCTATATACTTCAGGAAATAATAGAACGATTTAAACGACACAATTAAAACAGTTAACATAGATAAAAAGTCTAACAATAAATTATTTTTTATTCTAAAGTAATAAATAGGTGGTTAACCTAAATATACCTAAATCCGCATTGAAATGAACACTGGCGTATGATAATAAGTTAATAACTTACATGAATTATTTTTATTCTAAAGCAATTTACACTTTAAAGTGTTCTAAAATAATAATATTATGTCAAGGTGAGTAGGTAAGCTAATTTGTTGTTTTTAGTAGACGGTTGGTGGGTTGCTATTAAATATTTATGTACTTAGGTACTACGTAAGTCTGTTTAAACCTGATACTTAGTAAAGAATTGTGATTGATTGTATCCAAGGATCACACCTACTTTGTAATTAACTAATTAAACAAAAAATATTTGATGAATTAAAAAAAGTGCAAAGATTTCGTTATTATTATTTACTAGCTTTTGCCCGCGGCTTCGCCCGCGTGAATTTCGATTTTTCACAAATCCTGAGGGATAAGTAGATTTCTGGTCCACCCGCTCCCCGCCGCGCGGCGGCGTACCGCGGTACCGCGTACGGCGGGCGCAGGGCGCAGGGGCGCGTGGCGCGGCGCGGGGAGCGCGAGCGTCCGCGTCGGCCGTCGCGATCGCGCGCAGCGAAAATACCTATCAGGGCGTTTTTAACATCTGTATTTACCGATTTCAACACAACTCCTTTTTTGAAAGTCGGTTAAAAAAGTAGCCTATGTTACTCCTTGGTTAATCCTCTACTTGTGTGTGAAAGTCCCGTCAAAATCGGTTCAGCCGTTCCGAAGATTAGCCCGTTCAAACAGACAGACAGACAGACAAAAATTTTAAAAACGTGTGATTCGGTTATGGTATCGTTCAAATAACCATATGAGCTTAATATGTGGTAGTTATTTCGAAATTACAGACAGACACTTCAATTTTATTTATTAACTAGATGATGCCCACGGCTTCGCCCGTGTGGATTTAGGTTTTTAAAAATCCCATGGGAACTTTTGATTTTTCAGAACAAAAGTAGCCTATCTGTAGTAACCCGTCCCCAAAACGGAAAAATTCCGTGGGATCCCCACGATTTCGGAATGCAATTCCTTACAGCATCAGGGTTGAGGAGTTGGACATGTACCTACTCAGAGTTCATCTATACTAATAAATAAAATTGAAGTGTCTGTCTGTAATATCGAAATAACTACCTCATATTAAGCTCATATGGTTATTTGAACGATACCATAACCGAATCACACGTTTTTGAAATTTTTGTCTGTCTGTCTGTCTGTCTGTCTGTCTGTCTGTCTGTCTGTCTGTCTGTTTGAACGGGCTAATCTTCGGAACGGCTGAACCGATTTTGACGGGACTTTCACATACAAGTAGAGAATTAGTCAGGGAGTAACATAGGCTACTTTTTTAACCGACTTTCAAAAAAGGAGGAGTTGTGTTTTTCTACCTATGTACACCGATATCTCCGAGATTTCTGAACCGATTTGCGTAATTTTTTTTTTATCGATAGAGAAACATTGCGACACTGTCCTACAAAAAATTTGGATTCCAACTCCTCAGTCCTGATGCTGTAGGGGGGGAACCCCAAAACTAATGGGATTTAGGCACTGTCGGTTATTTAAATTGATATTGGGGATACTAATTAAAGACTTTATTGTTGAATGAACTCTGAGTAGGTACATGTCCAACTCCTCAACCCTGATGCTGTAAGGAATTGCATTCCGAAATCGTGGGGATCCCACGGAATTTTTCCGTTTTGGGGACGGGTTACTACAGATAGGCTACTTTTGTTCTGAAAAATCAAAAGTTCCCATGGGATTTTTAAAAACCTAAATCCACACGGGCGAAGCCGTGGGCATCATCTAGTCTATACTAATAAATAAAATTGAAGTGTCTGTCTGTAATATCGAAATAACTACCTCATATTAAGCTCATATGGTTATTTGAACGATACCATAACCGAATCACACGTTTTTAAAATTTTTGTCTGTCTGTCTGTCTGTCTGTCTGTCTGTCTGTCTGTCTGTCTGTCTGTCTGTCTGTCTGTCTGTCTGTTTGAACGGGCTAATCTTCGGAACGGCTGAACCGATTTTGACGGGACTTTCACATACAAGTAGAGAATTAGTCAGGGAGTAACATAGGCTACTTTTTTAACCGACTTTCAAAAAAGGAGGAGTTGTGCTTTTCTACCTATGTACACCGATATCTCCGAGATTTCTGAACCGATTTGCGTAATTTTTTTTAATCGATAGAGAAACATTGCGACACTGTCCTACAAAAAATTTGGATTCCAACTCCTCAATCCTGATGCCGTAGGGGGGGAACCCCAAAACTAATGGGATTTAGGCACTGTCGGTTATTTAAATTGATATTGGGGATACTAATTAAAGACTTTATTGTTGAATGAACTCTGAGTAGGTACAGCTACTGAGCTACTGAGTAGGTACATGTCCAACTCCTCAACCCTGATGCTGTAAGGAATTGCATTCCGAAATCGTGGGGATCCCACGGAATTTTTCCGTTTTGGGGACGGGTTACTACAGATAGGCTACTTTTTGTTCTGAAAAATCAAAAGTTCCCACGGGATTTTTAAAAACCTAAATCCACACGGGCGAAGCCGTGGGCATCATCTAGTTAATAAATAAAATTGAAGTGTCTGTCTGTAATTTCGAAATAACTACCACATATTAAGCTCATATGGTTATTTGAACGATACCATAACCGAATCACACGTTTTTAAAATTTTTGTCTGTCTGTCTGTCTGTTTGAACGGGCTAATCTTCGGAACGGCTGAACCGATTTTGACGGGACTTTCACACACAAGTAGAGGATTAACCAAGGAGTAACATAGGCTACTTTTTTAACCGACTTTCAAAAAAGGAGTTGTGTTGAAATCGGTAAATACAGATGTTAAAAACGCCCTGATAGGTATTTTCGCTGCGCGCGATCGCGACGGCCGACGCGGACGCTCGCGCTCCCCGCGCCGCGCCACGCGCCCCTGCGCCCTGCGCCCGCCGTACGCGGTACCGCGGTACGCCGCCGCGCGGCGGGGGGCGGGTGGACCAGAAATCTACTTATCCCTCAGGATTTGTGAAAAATCGAAATTCACGCGGGCGAAGCCGCGGGCAAAAGCTAGTTCAACAATAAAGTCTTTAATTAGTATCCCCAATATCAATTTAAATAACCGACAGTGCCTAAATCCCATTAGTTTTGGGGTTCCCCCCCTACAGCATCAGGACTGAGGAGTTGGAATCCAAATTTTTTGTAGGACAGTGTCGCAATGTTTCTCTATCGATAAAAAAAAAATTACGCAAATCGGTTCAGAAATCTCGGAGATATCGGTGTACATAGGTAGAAAAACACAACTCCTCCTTTTTTGAAAGTCGGTTAAAAAAGTAGCCTATGTTACTCCCTGACTAATTCTCTACTTGTATGTGAAAGTCCCGTCAAAATCGGTTCAGCCGTTCCGAAGATTAGCCCGTTCAAACAGACAGACAGACAGACAGACAGACAGACAGACAGACAGACAGACAGACAGACAGACAGACAAAAATTTCAAAAACGTGTGATTCGGTTATGGTATCGTTCAAATAACCATATGAGCTTAATATGAGGTAGTTATTTCGATATTACAGACAGACACTTCAATTTTATTTATTAGTATAGATTAGTATTATTATTATTTATTATATTTCGTTATATTATTATTATTTTTAATTTCGCATTTCCGCTTGGGGCTGATGGATTTTTAGACGAATTCGAAACTTATAAAACTAGTCAGTTTAGGTCCATTTTACTGTTATTGTTATTGTGTTTTGACTTTTGATACTCGAAATCGATCAACGTTGACACAATTTGCAAACTGGTACTAACTCTACTGGTGAAGTGCGTGTCAGATGTCAGAACACGTACATATTTTTGACTCTCGCTTTTCATGTTCAAGAGGTGCACTGAATTTTCTTCTATTTTTTTTCAATATTTGAAAATACACTTTTATGAAGGCGGTAACAAGTTTTCTTTAAACTTGAACTTTGCATAGTATAGTTTCAGAATAAAATGACTGTGACATACAGACGAACAGATAGAGAGACTGACGAACGAAACGACTGGGTGTAATAATAATAATAATATCCTTCCGACCGAATTTCAGCTACGGCGGCGCGGCGTCTAATCTCAACCGAGGCCGAGCCAACTACCTATACGCAGGAGATATTATAGGACACAAGTGTGTGCGCATACACAGTGCACTCTCTATTCCCTCACTCTCATACTCCGATGGAATGCCAATGCTACACGACCGGAGAGAGATCAGGCGCAGGACCGACGGCTTTACATGCTCTCCGAGGCACGGAGGTGTATGATGTAAAACCGCCAACTTTTAACTTCAAATAACTACGGCCTGGTAGTCTGGTACCTACTGAGAATTTCTTGACAGAAAACCCCAATACCTAAAATTTTTTTTGGCCCGACTCGGGAATCGCACCCAGAATCACACCCGAACGTGCTAACCACTAGACTAACGAGGCAGTTACTGGGCGAAATAGTAAGGATTCCTTACTAGGGAACCCTGGGAACTATTAGAACTATTAAATATTCTATTTGAATATCGTTCATTACACGTTCAGTGCACATGTTCAGTTGGTGGAAGCGCTGCACTCGACGCACAATGCGGACTGCAGGGGCGGTGCGGACCGGGAAGGGTTCCTCGCCGTATTGTTTGCAAAATATTTTGAAAGCGTCATTTTATACGCCGTATTAGGCGCTGCGTTTGATCGGGGGTCGTCTTCGAATCATATCATCATTACGCTATTGTGTGAACCCCCAAGTCTGCCTCTGGTGCTTGGTAAAAATCTCTACAAATACTTATTATAAATGAACTTTGTATATTTCGTGTAGGTACAACAGTATCCAAAACCGAATAGGTAAATTATATGTAATAGGTAAATTATATTTTTAGTTACTTATCCTACGCTATTTAAGTAGTTTTAACACAATATAACGTAAGTATTTAAGTAAGTAGTTGGATAATATAACTTTTGATTTTTTTTTTTTGAAGTTACGGACCTAATCGTAATACCTAGGATAGCAGCTCGCTATTTTTTGATAAAATTTACCTATTAGCAAGAAAAGTTGTTTGTACTTAGATGTTATAATTACTAAACCAATTGCTTATATAAAGTTATTAGTTAATTACTTTACAAACTAAACAAACAGGCGTATAAAAGGTTGTAAGCGGCTTCTAAGGGACCGTTCAGATAGACCGGCGCGGAGAGCATCGGAGAGCATTTCTTTTTTCACACAGACCGGCCGTTCAAATATGCTCTGCTCTCCGCGCCGGTCTGTGTGAACAGACACGCGGATGCGTTCGGAGCCGAGCGTACGCTCTTGGGCCGGACGGCAGAGCAATTCAGCCTACGGTCGGCTGTGCGAGCATGAAGGAGCACGCGAACGAAGCCGGTCGGATGCTCGAGCGCGAACGAGCACGAGCATGGAGCAGCCGACCGGCTGCTCTTTATATTTCACACAAAGCGTATTGGGAGCATCCTCGAGCATCCTCTTATCATAAAAGACATAAAATGAAAAAATATAGCTTATTTCAATGTCTTAACATTCTATTTTAAATGCGATTAAAATTTGCTCTGCTCTCCGCGCCGGTCTATCTGAAAGGTCCCTTATAGTGATGAAACGGAATGCGGCGCCGGCGGCGGTCTGACGCGCGCGGGCCAGCCCGGCCTGCGGCTGTATGATTAGTCACACGTCTCAAACTATTTGGCGATTATTAATGTTATTCCATATTATATTAATTAGTTATTGTGAGTATTTAATAATACATACCACTTTAGTATTTAAAAATGCTTGGATTAACTTGCGATCCAAAAAAGTCTAAAACTTCAAACGTGCGATGTACAAAATAATTATTGGAAATAAGATTGTTTTTCTAACTATAATGATGCAGGATGTACCGGATGTACGCTCAAAGACCGATTCGCTCATTAAACGAAAAAACAGCTCACAACGCGTTTTGTTAAAGCCCTTAAAAAAAGGATACAAAGCGTGGTGGAAAACTCAAATAGACTACTATACGAATTTCGTACCGTGGCTTTTATAATATACCTACGTCTTAGAACACAAGGCATCTGAACCCTTCTTCTTGTCATATTTACCGACTCAGTTTTTTAACGCAGTCTAATAGATTATTAATCTGTGCCTCCTGTGATGAGTGATATAAGTCGAGTTGTACCCTTTTTGAGATTTTTACATAGAAATGATCAGAAAAAAATTAGCTTTTTTTTGGTCTTACCCACGTTCTTCTATCTACTATAGTTTCGGAGATAATTTTGTGCAAAGTGATATAAGTGGCAGCATTTTTGCAAAAATATCGTGAATATTGATATATTTCAAGTTGTAACCTCTATAAGTAATTGTTGCACGCATTATTTTTCGTGCATCGTGGTATAAGTGCGATTATATTCATTTTCACATTTTATTTTTTAGAATATTTATCGTGAATATTGATATAATTAGAGTTATATCACTTTGAACAGATTATTTTCAATACTGATTAGGGTACAATTCAACATATACCTAATAATCACAATCTAAATTTATGCCTAATTTGTGATCAGTGATACATCTCGACTTACATCGTTGTGTACAAATCAACATTTTATGTGTAAACGAATATAAATTGAATTGTATCTAAAACTCAAACCAAATCTAAAAAAAATTTATGAAGAACGAGACGTGCTAAATAATACAAGTGAAATCGTCAGGTCATAATTTTATGGAGATTGACACCAACCATGCTTTAATTGAGCGTAAGAAGAAGCACATGAGTATGGTTATTCACTTGCAAGAGATTGGTACCCACTAGTGCGTACAGCTTCAAACAAAACAGCAAAGTTTAGGTAGGTACTGCTATCGAAATGACTTGTGATTCAACATTTTTTCAAGCAATTTCTTACTCTTAGGCAATGGAAAGTTGATGTGGTGTGATGTTCGATCTGTTTTGCACCAAAGAAAATATTCCCCGTTTTACTTACAAAAACCAATTCAAGGATGTTGAATATAAGACTATGGATTGTTTGAAACGAGGTAAAGCTTACGATATTATGATTACAATAAATACAGTACCGAAAGCCTACCACTCCAAGATTGCTGTTTCAACCGGTAAGAAGAAAGATCTGTTTTGCTGTGTTTTGTTCAGAAGCACGCTCATGAGTTTTATAAAAGTTTGAGCTGAAAAAATGATGTCAAAAACACTTCTTTAGATAATGATAATGATTCTGATTCTGATGATGAGTAATTCTCAAAGATCGTTTAACTTCTATGAAATATTAGGATTTTGTTATTGAATTGTTTTCCTTGCAAGATATTGACTAAATTCCGAAAAAATAGTAATCTGTTGAATCCGGGGAAAATGATGGGTGTTGGAGATATTTCAATCACAATACCTTCAATTTAGCGACTGTCTGTAGTGAAGTGTGAGGTTTAGCGTTGGTCTAAGTTAACAGCATTGGGCTAGAGAAATGACCAGTCTCGGTTGTTTAACTGCTGGCTTTTCCATGATGGTTTGCAATTGTTGACAATATAGATCTGCCGTTATCGTCTGGCCAGATCTTAGGAAGCCATAGTGTATCATACCAGCACTGGTCCACCAAACACACACCCGTAGCTTTTTCTGAGTCGACTTTCGTTTGGTACATGGTTTTGCCAGTTCTCTTGGATTCAACCACTATGATGAGCATTTCCGACTGTCGTACACCATTTTACATCACAGATAACAATACGATTTAAAATTCCGTCGTTATTGTGACAATTGAGTAATGTAACGCAGAACTTAATGCGTGTTTGTTGGTGTACTTCATTCAATTCATGCGGTAGGTACCTAGCGAGCGAGCTTTTTCACTTTTCAAATTTGTTTTAAGTTAATTAAAATTGTTTTATCACTAACACCGAAGCCTGCCGCTAACTCTAACGTAGTTTGCGATAGATCCGCTTCCACAATCATCTTTAATTCTTAATTGTCAACTAGGGTTTTTAGCTGTCCATGGAGTTTGTTCTTTAGGTCAAAATTTCCAGGAAAAAAACGTTGGGACTATGTTGGAACCAAAAACGTACCATGCTTTCTTTTACAGTAGGGGTTTCCCCATACACATGGGGGATTAACATAATTAATCCTTCGAATTTTCGACAGTGCTGGTGCCACTGTTGAACTCGTATTCGTTAATAATGCGATAATTTTTGCATTTTTTGGAGAGACCGATGTCAAAGAAAAATCAAATTGAGCGAAAACAAATGAATCACTAGATTCAAAACACAAATACATACTTAAACCTTTTAAAATAAATTTGAATTAGGAATACGCCAAGATATTTGAGATCAAAGAAGCCAGTTCGATAAAACACCAGTTTCATAATATGTAAGGACTTAAACCATACTAATATTATAAATGCAAATGTAACTCTGTCTATCTGTACATTATGCTTTCACGCCTAAACCGCTGAACCGATTTTGATATAATTTAGTACACAGATAAATTAGACTTTGGAGACCAACATAAGTTATCTTTTGTTGCAAAATAAAGGCTTGAAGGGATTGAAATAGGGGATGAAGGTTTGTATGGGAGTCCATCATATTGAAGATAAAAACCTTTATATTTTGGCAGTTTGCATCCTGGAAATGGATATAAGATTCTTCTTTCCTGGAAAATAATACACCCAAAATGAAGTTTTGGGCATCAGCTAGTATTTTATTAGTAGATTATTGATTTTGAAGAAGTTTCATAAACCTTGATTTATTTTTGTAAAACTTGTATTTATTTACACAGTAAAAATGCATTTTAGTGAGGGGTATAACTCGAGTTGTATTATTTAACACATTTTTCAGAAGACCAAGATTTTAGCAAACTGATACAATTCAGCTAAATTGTGAAAATAGGGGACTGATAAGTAAAAAAATGTCATCTTTGGGATATTACATTTATCATTTGTTTGAGCACCATTGCGCTACGAACATATTCTAATGAGTTATTAGATATTTTTACTTTATGTATATCAATTTACACGAAGACAATATATAGGTGTAACATAATTTAACTGTACTTGTATCATTTATCACGTAATTTTAGCATCGATTATAAATTAAAAAAGGTACAACTCATAGGTTTTTCAAGAATTACTTTAAAACTGTAATATTTAACGCAAAAATTTAAATACACGGTGAAAGTGAATGTTTTTATCTACTAAAGAAAGCACTCAAGTTTAGTCTAGCCCAATTAGATCGCGAACTAGAATTTTTTAAATCTTGTTTTTGCTCTCCTGTAAAATGGTGATTTTTGACTTGTATCACCTGTCACAGGAGGCACAGATTTAATTCACCAATTTGCTAAGAGTTAACGACCCGTGCTAGTCCTGAGGCATCATGAGTGATTAATATAATATTATAGTAGAGAAAAACATTCATAGTACCTATTTTATATACCTATCTACTTACTTCCTAACCACTTTTTTCAATTCTTGCTACGTGGCTAGAGATGTACCTATGCGTTCTTGTATTAACATAATATGATGAAAGATGACATCCTCTCTGTGGATCAATTCCGGTCACTTTTTCTCAATTACTTAGGTACTTGCTAGTCTAATCAGTTGACTTTAGAGATTAGAATTTTGCCAGGCGGTAAAAGTTTGGCCACACTTTGACCATGATCTTTTCCGCACATTCTTATCATAAGTGATTCATGACCAGTCACATTACCAGTGAAGAGATTTTTTCAAAAATGGTGCAGTTTCATTACATTTTAACAGAGAATTGAAAATTAGAGCACACTATAAAAATTAGCTCTATAAAAAATGCACCTAACTATCTACTTACCTACTCGTAGAATTTAAAGTAACAAATTGGATATAGATGTGAAGATAGGTACATTAAAATTAGTGGTTTATTTTGCACGGTTTGCTTTGAAGTACCTAAATATATGTATAAAGCGAATCGATTGAATTGGAATTCGGAACTCAAATCGACCCATTAAAAATAATTAAAAATGTAATGGAAAAAGGATACATATTTGCATTAAAAAAACAGCAAAATGTAATATCAAATGTTTATCTTTAGATGTGAATCGTTTAAACAAATTGACATGTTACGAAGGAGCTATATAGCAAATCAATTCTGCTACTGACTACCCGCCGGTGTCGCGTTACATTCGGAACGTGTTTATAAAAATATCGGTTTCCACGGTAGATGGGCAAGCTTCGTCACCAAGCGACACTATCGGAATACTCGAGTTCACGCCGTTTATACAATATTCTATTCCATTTTAAACTTTTGAGGTTAACCTTACCTAACTAAGACTGTGATTAAGAAGTAAATTTTTTAATATGTGCAGTAAGATGTCATATTATTAGAGTACGGTCTATGCTAAATTGCGCTAAATGGCATCAAGCTGTACCAGGTTTCTGGTGTTACAGATTTTAACCAGACGAATTTTTATCATTCATTTAATTATTATCATTGGACCAGCTTTTACTAAAGCAAGTGTAAAAGACACAATATGCATATTTATATAAGTTTACTTAAAAATCCTTATTAGTTCCTAGTTCCGACCTTAGTTACATCTTTGTAATCATTTGGTGAGGATGCTTTTTTTATTTATTTATTTATTTACCCGACTGGGTATATGTGTTTCACCTGTGTGTATGTATGTCCATTCCTATGTCCGCTTGTAACTAATCAACGGCTCAACGGATTTTGATAAATGATACGTCATTAGATTTGTCTCAATGACGCGAGTGTTATAGGGTACCTAAATTAAAAAAAAGTCAAAATGGCGGACTTTATGCGCTTTAATGTGCGAGCTGAAAAAAAATTTTTTCTTCAAGACCCTCGAGTGGGGTATCAAAATAAAGGGATTCAAAAGGCAAATACGAAAATGTATAAATTTATATATTTGGAAACAATTTGGAGTGATAAATCGTAGAAAATGACCGTTTCCTATGTCAGTTCGTAACTACTTAACGGCTCAACCTATTTTGATAAATTATACGTCATTAGATTTGTCTTGACGGCGCAAATGTTACTGGGTACATAAAATTCATAAAAAATCAAAATGGCGAATGTTATGCACTTTAATGTGCGGGCTGAAAAAAATTTTTTTCTTCAAGACCCTCGAGTGGGGTATCAAAATAAAGGGCTTTAAAAGGCGAGTACGAAAATGTATACAATCTATATGTTTTAAATCAATTTGGAGTGACAAATCATGAAAAACAAAATAAATAACAACTACACTGTAAGTGGTACGGTGGTAGTTTATTAATTTTTTAGTTCTTTTTTAGCATGGCAGTCGGGTTTTTTTAATTTTTTAATTGACGCCTGATGATACCTAGAGGTTTATCTACAACTCTAAGGTGAATCTCATGTAAGGTAAGGTACATGTCTGATCAAAATGGTACCTCAATAAATTAACCTCAATAGTTTTCGAATCACATACTATTAGCAACGGCCAATAGTTCAGGACGACTTTGTAAATAATGCAACACGTTTATTGTTTCCACTTTTTAATTATTTCCATACAATCTCACTTTTATTCTTAATATTATAATATTTTGTGTCATCGAGCGTTCGCGCCATTAAAATCAATTGTCAAAATGTCAGCGCCAAAGTTCCGTTCCCCGCAGCGCCATCACAATTCGATATTCAAAGTATTATAATTTAACAATTAATGTTCTTAAGATTATTTCTGTACAGTCTATATTTTTATCCTACTCTTAATAATTAATCATAATATTAGTAAATAATCATAACAATAATAATGTGATGCTAACAGCTCGGCCTTCCTGTCAAGCGCGAGTCCCTTCGCGATACAAAACTCATTTCCGTTATCTAATAAATATTGAACACATTACCAAAATATTAATAAACGTTAAATAAAACAATAATCTGCAGTCTTATTGAAGTTACATTTAAGCGCAGTGAAGCACTAATAAATATTCGATTAGTATTATTTATTTCAGTACCTACTTGAGACACATTACAAGAGACGCCATCTATGGCCCACAGAGTACAATAAATATACTAGTACTACGACCGAAAGTCATAAAACCCAGATAATAAAATTCAACATTTCTATATGACACTGACACTTGCTGTCAATTTGCCATTTAAAACAAATTAAAACTATCACGTGTTCAATACCCTGCCTCAAATTCAGGTACCTACTATTTTTCTGCTGTGATACAAATTCCCATAAACATAATATGACTCGTTACAATTTATAAACTTACAAACACACTGTCAAATGACTTTGGCATTTCTACTTTGACATTTTGATTTTTTTTTTTTCAACTGACATTGACATCTAATAAGTAACGTTAAAAAAAAAACTTTTAAATTAACTTTCAAAATCAAACAAACTCCAAACCGTACCAAAAGACACTACACTATTAATTAATCACTCCAAACCCACAGGTATGACACACAACTACATACCAAGCAGCCCACACAAACAATGACGTCTTACTTTCGACCGGACTGGCTAGCAAATCGGCTTTGTTTTCATTATTAAGTATACCCCAACACCAACAATCCCTTATTTATAATATCATCCTCAATACAATGCACCATAGATACGAATCTATGTGTCCTGACCCTTTACTGCTCTCCCAACTTTCAATCATTTCAACAGTACTTTGATTATCAACCAATAACAAACAAATCAAGTCTATCACACTGCGATCACTCTAATAATGAATTCCTTCTATTTAACACATTTACAGTCAATGCCGCCGCCACACACCTCATCTGTTGAAAGCGCAACAGTTGACTGCCCCTTCGAACTCCAGCTTACCAAACTCCCTCGGTGAAAGACAGGCTGTCCACACTCCCGTGGTCCAATCAATCACCCGTCCATTCTGCATCCGAAAAAGCTTGTAAACAATTGCTGTCTTTCCCTTCCCTTCATCCACCAATCTTTTCTCCCTTGCTCCGCCTCAGGCATCTCAACTCTCTTCCCTGCCCTCCACAATGTTGTGGCTGGGCAATGCATACCTCCATCCAGAAAACCTCTGGCATATGCCATGAACCTGTAGCCTGTCGACCGCTGTCAAACACACAAGTGACCCAACAAGTTATATGAAATGTTGGCCAATACTTCCTCCCTCTCATCAACATTCAAGCCAATTACCATTATCCACCGGTGTGCGACACCCCCCCCAATTCTCATATCAAACTCCAATAAACCCCTCCAATAACCCGTGTCTGTTTAATTTGTAGTCCTCGACTAGATTCTACAAATTTACTTGTAATTATTCCCCATGTCTTTAGCATGAAACTCCTCCAGCTTGCTGTTTATAGCCCCTGACCACTCCGCCCGTTGTATTGCCCCTTTATAGGTCCTTGGCTCCTCCGATACTAAAACGTAGGCTATATTCCACATACAATATCAAAATCTCTTTGGTTTTTGTACCAGTCTTGTCATCCGAGCTTTCATTCCCCCTTACCACTGCTGAATGACTATACCTCTGATTCCCCGGATGCAGAAGGCTCACTCCCCTCACCCTCATCATAGTCCATGTATGAGATTCTTTCATTCCCTTTTACATCTGTCGTTTGACTCATCAAATCGCACATCTCCGGACTCAACAATTTCATTTAATTCAGGATCCCACAGTCTGCAACCTGAGCCACAACATCCAATCATGATCATGAGCTCCGCTCCTGGCTCCAGCTCGGTTGGCTTTGAAAGAACCATACACCATGTCCCTAAGCCAAAAATTTCCATTCTGTCCCACTCCACACCCCAGCTGACGCGCCGCCCTTGAGGGCTCCAGTAGGCAATCCGTTCAAGACACACGCCGTGGAATATCCGTCTCCAATAACACAGCTTTTACTCCATCCGCCAGTGTTCAATTCATCCCTTTACACATCGAACCTTGCTGCGGTGTACAACCACAAGAAGCCTCTTGTACTATACTACTCTCCTCATAAAATAATTTCAGCTCATCGTTCACAAATTCCCTTCCTCTGTCCGTCCTCAACTCCCCCCACATCAATGCCACTACTTTTAAGCTCTCCAATGTATCCCTCCTTATACATAATCTTTTGCTTGATCCCCCGTCCCTAGTAAGCATACCCAAATGAACCTCCACAAAAAATGTGAACAATCATCTATTATTGTAAGATAGTCCCTTTATTCCATCCTTACTTATCGGTGCAATCGGGCCTCCAATACCACAGCAAATCGACTCTCCAACCCTCCCTGCTCTCGGCATTGGGGCACAATTGAATAAACAACAGGCAATTCCAGCCCCATACACACCCTGCATCATTCTTTAAATAACCACAAGATAACTTTAGGTAACCCTAGCATCTGCATACCTTGATAGCCCAAGCGTCCCACTCTGCCATGCCACAAATCATTTTCTGTCCTCTGTGCTATCCAAACTATATTTTCTCTATTCAACTCCAAATTCAATGCATACAACTTCCCTTCAATACCACTTTCAATTTGTAACAAATTTGTAATCTCCCCTTGCAAATACACCTTCCGTATCCAAAAAAAACATTTTATCATGCACTTAAGACATCCAATTCAATGCAACCTTCTTATCCCAACGACATACTCCTTGGAAGCCACCCCTTCCTCGGCCGACATCATACCTCCATCAGCAACTAAATCCTCAATTTCTTGCATCTCCCGTACATCCATCACACACTTCTCACATTCCACCCCCATAATATGGTAAATTACTCCAGAACCTATTAGGCACAAACTCTATCTTACTTTCACAAGCAGCTGTAGAACAAGCTTGAGAGGCAATGAATTACCTATCTCACTATAATTCCCTTCTCCTAAACATGCCTTCGGTCTACCACTCCCTCCTCCGCTTTGAATTTTCTATAATTTCCTCCACCCTGCCCTTGAGCATTACTGGTCCGTGCCACGTTAGTATAATTTCTCGATGCATGTTCAGGCTCAATGTCCCATGCACAAAACATTTGATTGAGCTGCTTTCAAACCCCTTTGCAAGTTCCATGCCAGACGAAGGTTTGACGTCTCCAATGCAGTCACCGTCCGACGGATATGCCCCTTCCATATTAATTACTAATCGATACACTTAACCACTCCATTCCTCCCCGTCATTCCTGTGCCACTGGACTCAACCTCTCCCTAGCAAACTCGTCAAACTTGTGACAGTGCTCATCATCACCATCCTGCCGTATGCACCTTAAATTTATTAGTGTTCCTCCCAAGCAAGCAAGCACAGACTCTACCCTGTCGATTTTCATTCAAATGCCTCTCTCAAGTTGTCAATCATGCGACGTGCTATTCCAGATTCATTAACATGTTCCAAATGTTTATCTGACAATGCTTGGATGATAATGTTACGTGCCTTGGTATCCGATTACTTTAAATCCGAATCCTTTAGATCAGTTTTCCTACGTATTTATTTTATTTTATTTATTTATTAGATACACCTACAATTTTTTTATACGTCCATTCCATGCCGTAGGTCCATGCCTACAATATACATATTTAGCATTGACAATACAATATCACAGATAACAGATTAGTGAATAGTAATTAGTAGGTATCTACGATACGATATGTATACACTTTAACATTCACTGGTATGCCATATCAATAACAAGCGTAATAGCATCATGTAAACAAAAGGATCATAGCTGTTGAAAAATACATATTTAAGGGAAGGGAATGTAGGTACCTACATTATAAATTCTAAACTTTCTTCCAAAATACACACTACACTTGCATTCATCAAGAAAGTTCACAACCGATTAAAGCATGCAATAGTAGGTAATTAATAAATGTAAGTAAGTAGTGCGTTTCAACACCCTTTTTCGTTTAATACAATCTATACTGTCTATGTTTTCTACAATCATTCTTTTTAGAACCTTTTATCTTGTTACATCCATCAGATTCCGAAAATAGCATCCTTGTTCTCCGTTTAACGTCGTCCTTCAATTTCCAAGCCTTGGTTTCTGTTTGACCCATGGTGCGATGTCCCTCCATTAAACCTTAGGTCTTAACCTCGACCATCAGAAAACCCCAGGTCTTAGCCTCAACCATCATCGTCAATCCTTAGGCCACAACCTCAACCATAAGGAAAGCTCAGGTCTTAGCCTCGACCATCATCCATCCTTTGGTCTTAGCCTCAACCATCATCGTCAATCCTTAGGCCACAACCTCAACCATAAGGAAAGCTCAGGTCTTAGCCTCGACCATCATCCATCCTTTGGTCTTAACCTCGACCATCATCAATCCTTAGGCCTTAACCTCGACCATCATCAATCCTTAGGTCTTAACCTCGACCATCATCAATCCTTAGGCCTTAACCTCGACCATCATCAATCCTTAGGCCTTAACCTCGACCATCATCAATCCTTAGGCCTTAACCTCGACCATCATCAATCCATAGGCCTTGACCTCGACCACCAGTCCTTAGTCCTTTTCATCCATGTCACTAGAACTCAGAGAAAAAAATACTAGCTTAGAATTGCACTTATTATATAATTGCACTTATTAAGTCTATAGGTTATCATAGTTCGATTAGAGTTCCTATCGTCTATGTTCCATATTCATCCTTTATTCCAATATCGCTTTGTAAGTAGGTACATATATCATTTTTTTTCACTTTGTATTAACATAACCTTAATAATTCCAATGCATATCCTATCTACTTTAAACTTGGGATCATAGCCAGTATCACCTTTGCAAGTATTAGAATACACAACACTTTAAAAACTAGAACATCTACCTATCAATTCAAATATTCAATTCAAATAAACTTTAATCAAAATTGGTACACTGTACACTTTTTGAATGTCAATTTAGAGTCAATTTATCAAGAAATATGCATAATTAGAACAATAATTAGATGCCGCTTGGTAAAACATACTAAATCGTAATAGGTATTACTTTCAGTCATGTCCATAAATGAATGATCCTTGTTCTTTTAATAATCCTCCTTTTTACACATAAATTAAATACCTACATTTAATGCACTAGTTGTGTAACTTCATGCCAGGTCTAATATGTTTCCTTAGGTAAGCACATGGTTTTAATTAGGATGACGAGAAATAAAATAAAATTAAAAAAAAAACGGAATGGAAAAAAAAACTTCTTGATAAATCCGATCTAAGTTTTGTTAGCTGCCAATACCTACATATTTTTCTTTTAATCATGTTTATCATTCATTTTAATTTAACCATTTTAACATTAATAATTGTTTATCTCAAAGCCAAGGAAAGCCGGGAAAAAAAATGTTTCACTCACATTTTGCAGGCGTGAAAGGCAGTTTTATTTAACCTCTTACGATCCCACTTCTGAACTATTAGCAACGGCCAATAGTTCAGGACGACTTTGTAAATAATGCAACACGTTTATTGTTTCCACTTTTTAATTATTTCCATACAATCTCACTTTTATTCTTAATATAATATTTTGTGTCATCGAGCGTTCGCGCCATTAAAATCAATTGTCAAAATGTCAGCGCCAAAGTTCCGTTCCCCGCAGCGCCATCACAATTCGATATTCAAAGTATTATAATTTAACAATTAATGTTCTTAAGATTATTTCTGTACAGTCTATATTTTTATCCTACTCTTAATAATTAATCATAATATTAGTAAATAATCATAACAATAATAATGTGATGCTAACAATTGAATCTACCTATATATAAGTATGTACTTACTACTACTTAGAAACTATGTAGGTACTAGGTACTGTAACTTAGAACCAAAAAGAACAGCAGTCAGCACCAGCTGCAAGGATTAAAAAACAAATGGGAAAAACAATGGGAAGGAAAAGCTATTAAATGGTTCGATATCAGTGAATTGTAAACATTTGTTCTGAAAGTTCAGTTGATTCTGTTCACTGTACAGTGTATCTACACTTGCAAATCGGATGCACGAATTTACTTGCCTTTCTACCTATATACTTGGAGTTTTAATAATGCATTTTATGTTAATATTGGGAATTTTAATAAAAGGAAGTCTCTGTGATTGGGTAAGTAGGTAGGTACTAAATGATGATGATGTGAAAATTAGATATCTATTTATAAAATAACGTTTGGTTTTTTAGGTTTCTGAATGGCTGGCTCCGTTAGAATATCAATAGTAAGTGTTTATATTTTACTAGCGCTCCGCCCCGGCTTCGCCCGTGGTACATATATATAGCCTATAGCACTCAAGGATAACGTAGGTACATATCCAACGGTGAAAGAATTTTTGAAATCGGTCCAGTAGTTCCTGAGATTAGCGCGTTCAAACAAACTCTTCCGCTTTATTAGTATATATTATATAGTATATAGTTATATAGTATAGATAGATGCATCAAGCTTAATGCAAATGGAGCAAACCCATCAAGATAGTAGGGCCTTACTGCTTAAGAGCAGTTTTACCTTTTCTCTGAAAAATCTAAGATTTCAAGCTCCAAATTTAGCATCGTAGGAGAGACTTTCACACATTTCAATACATGTTTTAAATAAACTAATCCTTCATATTGACATTTGTCAGACCATATTTACAAAAACTATTTTATTTATTTTGTAATGATCAATTTCCCACACCTCGTTTTAATAAAATAAATAACAGACTCAACTTTGAAGCTCTATATCTGTCCTTAAAAGTCATCTAATTTACTTGAAAAAAATACTTAAATATCAGACATATAGTCCTATTGACACATTACAGAGCAGAATATAGATTTTTAATCAAATTAATGGTTAAAAAAAAAAAGAACTTCCGCCAAATTTCCCGAATTATACGGTTACTTTAATACGATTTTTTGTATTGAAAAAAGCATAAATTCAATAAAATTTTTATGTAGAAATAAACTACGTTCTTTAACGAATCTATATATATAGTTTAATTAACAATCCATTTATTTGATCAAACATAAAAACTTATTAAACATCCCCCTAAATTACAATAAATAGCTATGCAATGTCTTCGCTTATTTAGTATGCGCCCGGCGCTCGTTAGGGTAGGACCTGTGCAGTTTTTGCCACCATCCAGATGCACGTACGAGAGTCGTGTAAACACTAATTTATACAACGACTGCAAAGTTTTGAGCATGAATATTTTTCTAAAAAATATGCGTGAGTATTTTTTTAAATAAGTGAAATTACAGCATAGCACCCAGGACAGTCACGGAAATATGATATTATAAACTAATACTAAAGTATCCATTTTGAAATCCAAGATGGCCGTCATTTTTTTTTTGAAGATATTATCATCTATCTCTACATATAATAAAATCGTAGATTTGCCGTATCTGTACATTAGAGAATTTTGCAAAATAATAACTGGGAAATGTTAGGGTTGAGTAATAGAACGATAAAAGCTATTTTTGAAATTTTTGTCTGTTTGTCTGTTTATCTGTTTGTCTATTTGTCTGTATGTTTCGTGTGCGCGCATCACGCAAAAACTACTGAATGGATTGAAACAACGAAACTTGGTACGATTTAAGTTTATACTACGGAGTAATATATCTATCTTATATACTATATACTTTTTATCCCGAAATTCAGCACGGTTTCCTAGGGAGAGGGGATGAAAGTCAAAACGTGTATTTAGCTATAATTCAATAACGCGTGATCCGATTTCATTCATTCTTTTTTTGTTAGAAAGTAGATACTTTAGAGATTACCGACTATTTTCTAAAAGGCTGGATCGATTTTGATGGGACTTTCACTGGTGGATGTTTACATTTTGATCTACCTAAACATCCGCCAGTTAACTTTTAACAGGTTTTAGCATGATATGAGCTCAAAGGAGCTTAGGAAAAACAAAATGATTCCCACGGGATTTTTAAAAACCAATATATATCCACGCGAACGAAGTCGCGGGTATCCGCTTGTTACTATAATAAAAGTCGCACTTGCACTTCTGACTAAACCGACATTTTAGCAGTAAACAAAGATTGCATACTTTTTATTGTTCTATTGGTAAACTTTAAATAATTGTACCTACTCTTATCAGAAAAGGTATTCAAGAACTTCAACAGGTGCAATGCAACAGCTCTGTCATGTTATTTTCAGACAGATGATTTGAAATATAATAATAATAATAATTGGTAGGTAATTGTTAAATAATTAAAAAGGTATTTGTTTCTTTTATTAGTTAGTTTAGAAAAAAATGGTTGAAGGCTAAATATGCGTGACACCTATGATATAAATACGGAACCCTGCATGTCTTCATAGCGAAGAACATCATATTATCCTGGTCGCTTTTGTTTTGTAAGTTCAACGTAGATTCATGAAATACTTATTCGATAAAGTCCCACGCGAAGTCATTTAATTAAAAATATTTTATAATAAACATTATATATATAATACTACAACATCAAAGAAATAATTTAGAAATTTATATTTAATACAAGTACCAAAACTAAATTCATGGTCGCGCTATATGCAAGTGGTCGTCCGTGCAGCACGCCGCCCGACTACCTGCCGTTAGATACCTAAACTTCCATAGCGCGAAACTGGGAGAGGGGTCTTAATGTGTATATTATAATCTATACTTACATATTTTAATAAAATCGTAGACTTGTCGTATCTGTACATTAAATATTTTTGCAAAATAATGTGCTGGGGGATTTTAGGGATAAGTAATAGAATGTAAAAAGCTATTATTGAAATTTTTGTCTGTTTGTCTGTATGTTTTTGCGCGCATCACGCAAAAACTACATAATGGACTGAAAGTTCATACTATGGAAGTATGGAGTAACATATGGAGGGGATAAAAGTCAAAATGTGTACTTAGCTGGTAGGTACATTGGTTTCGATTTCATTCGTTCTTTTTAAATGTTAGAAAGGACATACCATACCTTAAAGATTACCGGCTAATCTCTATGAAAGGCTGGGTCGATTTTGATGGGACTTTCACTGATATATTTACATTTTGATCTACCTAAGTACCTAAACATCCGCCAGTGAACTTTTAACAATTTTTAGCAAGGTATGAGCTCAAAGGAGCTTAGGAAAAAACAAAATTATTCCCTACGGGATTTTTATAAAGCAAAATTTAAAATTTAAAAACAATCCACGCGAACAAAGTTGCGGGTGTTCGCTTGTATAATAATATAAGTAGTGCATCTGTCAACTTTGGATAAAAATTCTCAGAAAGTCGCATAGGTACACGACAACAACGTAATAGTATGTAAGTATACTTACACGTAATGCTTTTCGCATATTGATGGGTTCGTCTAAATACTAACGTGCCTATAAAATTTCTAATTTTTAAACGTAACTTGCAGCAAAGACATATTGACTCAAAATACTAGGAACCGCACTTCAAAATTTCTCCTAGAAGATGATAATTCTGAAGCCCGACCTTTAAATCCGTTCCTACTATCGCATAATGTAGATACTAGAAATAAAATCGTGCCATCAAGTAAAGAATCAGGTAAAATTTTGAAAATAAAACTGGAGGAAACTTTAGAGTCTGCCGAAGCGCTAACTACAACTTTAAACAAACATATCAAACAATTAGAAGCTCAGGAACGTTTGCTGAAGGAAGCTATAGCAAACGGAAGGTATGTAATAATCATAGCAAACAAATATTATTTATCGATAAAAATTCTAATAATTTTAGAGCGTGATTTCTAAGTAAATGATTACTGTAACGACCGCAGAACTTTTAATAATAAGGTAATAGGAATATGGTTATTCCTATTACAAAACTGTAACTGATACAGTTCCTTATTTTCTGTTTCTTGCGCCTATGAAGTCACAACAATTGTTTTGTTTTCAGGTCAGGAGTAACAACATTAACAGTGTCAACTCTTGGGCAGGTCCCTCGCACCTACATGATACGAGATGGATCGTGGACTCTGTGCAACGGCATGGTTCAGTACCCAGCTCCACAGACCTCGTACAACATCTTTACCGAACTATTCTCTGCCCCGAGGTGTATCGGACGGGAGGTAATAAAATGTATCGTACCTAGTACCTACTCCTATAACTTGATAAGAAGGGACACTCCTTTTTCAACAAGTATAAATTAAAATTTTGTGGTGGCGGCCATCTTGGATTTGCATAATGCTATTCTACTAGTCAAGCCCTCTCATTTGATACCCATACTGAGGGCGTTGTGATAAAATATGTAATCCGCCATTTTGTAGCGGCGGCCATCTTGGACCGATTTTCATCAAACATAGCTAACAACACTCTCGACTAATTCACCTTTCAAACAAAAAAACCGCATTCAAATCGGTTCACCCGTTTGAGCGCTACAGGGGAACAGACAGACACACACACACATACACACACGTCAAACTTATAACACCCCGTCGTTTTTGCGTCGGGGGTTAAAAACAACTAAGTATAGTTGCATATTTTAGGGTTCCGTAGTAAAATAAGGAACTCTTTCTTCTAGTCTGTTCGTTTTTATTTTTATTTTATGTAGGTACCTAATTTATTTGACAAGGTGATGTGAAGCGTGCTGACTTCGCACGGGTGGGCTTTTCTATAGACTAAATTAGAATGTGTTACTTATACATAAAGCTTCTTTGTGATAAGTTCCCAAATGATCGTGAAACCTGTTAAAAACTAAGAAGTTTAGAAAAGTGTAACTATACGACTTCATTTGCGAAAGCGATCCTTTTAGCGATTGAGACGGATTTATGGAGTAGGTATTACCTACTCCATAAATCCGTCGCAACAAAAATTTTCATCCCCTATCTCGAAGAAACCTATTAAGTATTTATAACTAACTTGCAAATTGCATTCAAAATTCAAATCCGTTCAGTAGTTTCAACGTTATGCGCGTGCAAATAGATAGACAAAAATTTAAAAAGTACCGTTTTTGGGCTCTAAGTATCTATCGAAAATAAAATTTCCTCCGATTAACAAATTCAAAATGTAATATTATGTTTTACTAGAGGATGCCCGCGACTTCGTCAGCGTGGATTTAGGTTTTTAAAAATTCCGCGGGAACTCTTTGTTTTTCTAAGCTCCTTTGAGCTCATACTGTTAAAAGTCGCGCATTAAAATGGAACTACAGTAATGAGTAGTTGAGTAAGTACCTATTAATTTTTTAATAGCTCTTTCCCAACACTAAAGTTTTCCCAATGAAAGTTCCATCAAAATCAGTCCAGCATTTCGAAGACAGACAGACACAAATGTAAATGCACGCCAGCTTAAGATGATAATCTGGACGTTCAAAGGTTCCTGTACAATTCGGGTTCCAAGTTACTGAGGGTTGTGATGGCTGTTATTTCTGAACTACAAAACCAATATACCTATAAACCTTGAAATATTTAAGAAACAATCTTTAAAGTATTTCCTTCCTAACAAAAAAAGAATGAATGAAATTGGACTACGCGTTAATGAATTACAGTTAAGTACCTACACATTTTGACTTTCATCTCCTCTGCCAAGGGAACCGTGCTGAATTTCGGGATGAAAAGTAAGTATATGTTACTCCGTAGTATGAACTTAAATCATGCCAATTTTCATTTCAATCTATTCAGTAGTTTTTGCATGATGCGCGCACAAACATACAGATAAACAGACAAACACACAACAATTTCAAAAATAGCTTTTTACGTTCTATTACTTATCCCTAACATGATAACATCCCCCAGTTATTATTTTGCAAAATCCTTTAATGTACATACTCTATTCTACGATTTTATTATAGGTACCTATGTATAGATTATAAGCAGATAGGGAAAGAAATACCTACCAACGATACATTGTAACAACTTGGACAGCAAAAACTGGTTGAATACCTTGCCAACTAGCAAACTCTATGTAAGCTTTCCCATAAATAGCATTTTAAAGTTATGCTGTCGCAATTTATGTAGTCCATAGTTGGATTAGTCAATAGAAATAAAGTGCCAAA